>JAIEZT010000054.1:34556565-34879065 GCA_019594935.1 Periophthalmus modestus | reverse complement strand
AGACATATTCTATTTAAGAGGAAAATAACTGAACCAATACTACATTCAGTCTTCAGTAACAGGTATCTGGTAACTGCTGTTGTGTAAAAATGTCCACAGCACATTTTCGTTAAAATGTGCTAATGCAAGAGGTTCCCAAATTTACATAACCAAACCGGAAACCCTACTGTCATATTTCTGGCACTGGTACCTATTTAGAGTGGTAAAACGTGTGAAATCAGGTTTGATATATTGAGGTGTTTATTGTGTTCTTTATCCACATGCTTTAACCCTTAGGGGGTCCCCTGCTAATGCACAGAAATATAAACACGAATGTGACTCTTGACTATGGTGCCCGGTTATCCTATTCTACTACTTGACATCTACACAGAGCAAGTACCTATATGATTTTTGTTAAGAACATCAATAAAGTGTGTGTGGAAAATGTTGTTTAGGAAGCTGGTTATTTCCGCTTCAGTTGACAGTTACCGACATACTGTAAAGCTTGAATGTTTAGCTTTAGTTTCTGTTCTTGGCCAAACGCCATTTTTTTGTTAAACAACATAATACATATCAACTATTTCTAACATGTATTAGTCCAAGTGAAAAAGGAGTACAATAGAATTCATCAGTCAGTTGAGTTTGAATAAAGCCCTCCTGCATCACAAAAGAAAATATACAACAGGTTTTGATTATAAAGGGCTGTATCCATTGATTCAGTTATATCCTTTATGTTCTGAAATAAAGAGGAGAAGGGTGTGCTCTATAGAGTACAGCAGGAGTCTGGAGAAGTGGAGAGAGGGTAAGATGAACACGCGGATGGCCAGAGGCGAAGCTAGTCCTGACGTGTGTGAGTAGGGCTCTATGCACACACACCTATTCACCTTTCCCACCCTTCTCTCTTTCTCTGTCCTGAGTCTCCCATTCATGCTCCAAGTGTCCGTACTCTCCGTCAACATGTCAGAAGAGCAAGCAAAGGTCCGTGTCCAGATTGTGTTTCCAGTTACAAAGACGTGCAGCTTCACTTCCTCCCACACACTTTCCCTGTGGAGCGAGCACACAGCAGCTGCTCATCAAGCTGCCATGTCATGTTTGATTTATGATCCAGAAGAGGAAATGCCGATTTTGAAAATCATAGAAAACTTACATAATGGAGTCCTGATGAATAAACTGCATTTATTTAAGTTACATTCAAATAGGCAAGGAATGTATGCTGCAGTTCATATACAAAGTTATTCAAAGTATAAGACAGAATAAGACAGACATTAAAATCACAATACAAACTAAACGAAAACATAGATAATGTAAGAATTGTTCGTTTCTGGTGCGAGCGTCAAAGAGGACTAAGAGACTAAAGTATAAAGTCAGAAGGGTTTAATGAGTTGTACGCAGGTAAAGTGAACAATGAAGCACCGGACTCTCAGGAAAGGATAGGAAGAGAGTCCTGAAATTTTGCCTGTTTACAGCTTTTAAGGTCTCTCAATGTGTGTCCCAATGTGTGTGTGTGTGTGTGTGTGTGTGTGTGTGTGTGTGTGTGTGTGTGTGTGTGAGAGAGGCGGGTCTTCTTCAGGTCAGCATGTTGTCACAACCTTAAGAAACCTTTAGGCAAAATCAAACAATGTGATTGCTTTAACATCAAACGAATGTACTGCAGTTAAAGTAAAAAGCTAATTAAAAAGTTCAATATCTTTCTTCTGTTTGTTTTAGAGTCAAATAATGTCATTGTTTTATGGCCCTCTCAAGGTGGAGGTCACACAGTCCTTGGTGAATAGGGGCTGCAGATAAGAAGTTGCAAGACCAGATCATAGGTGTTATCTTCTTGTCCACAGTCCTTATAGTCTCCAGCTGGTCTCCATAGCATCCTGGTGATCCCCCCTGCATTCCATATGTTATTTACTCTAGCATTAGTAAATCAAGAAACCAGTTTGGAGTAGTGCTGCACTGCTAGAAAAAACCTTACAATAACCATAATACACTTTACTTTAAAAGCGAAGGGTGCAGAATAATATGAGTGCGAGATGGTTCATATGGCACTAACATGTCGGAGATGTGCTTTAGTACGAGGCCATGGAGAGACTTGTACAGCAGAACTGCTTTAAAGTCATTTCTCTGAGCTGCTCCTACTTCCTGGTTCTAGTCAGGACCTCAGCATCTGAATGTACTGCAGTTAAAGTAAAAAGCTAATTAAAAAGTTCAATATCTTTGTACAGGTTCTGGGGAGAGTGCTGCTGTTACATCTCATAGAGGACTTGGTGGAGGGATATCGTAACAATGAAACGTGGTCTTTGCAGTTACTGAACAGCACTCGAATCCACATCATGCCAACGATGAATCCAGATGGTTTTGACTCATCAGACACAGACTGCATGTACAGCCAGGGCAGGTACAGGCCTACAGACACACTGAGACATGTAACACAGATGTTGCATCTACCTATAAATACTCAGATGTCATAAGCAGATTAGTAAAACTTATGAATAATACACATACTTCATTCTTAACCAAGGTTGACAAGTAAAAACACTATTGTGCAATCATAACATGCTAGCCACCAGGATTACCATGTAAATCATATACTTACTGCATGACTAACAAGTTGTACACACAGGAAAATAACATGCTGGTTTAGTGTATCACTCAGTGTGTCTCATGAGCTGCTTCTTTTCTAACCCAGTTATATTCAATTTATTGTATTTATGTATGTGATAGTGACCGTGAAAATTCCATTAATTATTAAATATCTGTAATTAGAGTGTAAATATTCCAGATTATAGCAAAGGTAATCATTTCCATCTTTTGTCCCAAACACATTATTACTGTGCTGATTAATTATTGCCTTGAAAGAGCTGGATGCATGCATGCCATTTTAGGGGCTCTTTTTGTAATTTTTTTGCACAATCACTTTTGTACCTCAACGCCCAAAACATGTTGATTAACAGGAAAACAACCTAGACACATGGTAGATTCCTATCTGTCATACAGTTATGCACAGTAAAACACTGTAACTGGGCTAATTACACATTTGTTTTGAGTTCTTGAGTTCTGGTCTGAAATCGGAAAGAACAGTTTAACTACAGGCTGCGTACTTGCCATAAAAAAAAAAAAAAAACTTGGTGGTGATGTTTGTGTGGGTGCATGTAAAGGGCTCATTTGAATTAAAACTAGCAATAAACAGAAAAAAATAAACCAGAAGTTGATTTTTAACTTCCCCTCTGCAGCTTGTTGCAATACAAGACAATGAGCATGATGTGCACTTCTTAAAGACACCGGGTCGTGGGAGTTGATATATTAGCAGGATTTTTTTCGGGCCCCTATAGAGCAGCTGTGGTGTCTGAGGATCATAAATATGTAATTTAATCAGCTATTGTCCTCTGCTGCTAATTTGCTATAAGGGACTGTGGAAGAGGGGTTACCTATGGACAATGGTTGCATACTTAAATAATCAAATCTAAATAAAAACATGGCTGACCATAATAACAAAGACTTTCTTAGGTTCAATCACAATGGCATTGACTTGAATAGGAACTTCCCTGATGCCTTTACTCCTCAGGCGTTTGATGAAGACAAGAGAGAAGCAGAGGTTAGTAAACGCCCTAAACTTTTGTCTTCTCCTTAAATTTGAAAATTCCACATTAAGGTTTGATTTGGACCTTGTGTAGGTTCAAGCTATTATAGGGTGGCTGCAGACTGAGACTTTTGTTCTCTCTGCCAATCTTCACGGAGGAGCTCTGGTGGCAAGTTATCCCTATGACAACAGTAATGGAGGTATACTTGACGGGCCATTCAAAGTATTTGAAAATGTTGTGATATAACTAAACCCACATACATACATACATAATAACTGATATTTAAACATGAACACATGAACGGGGATTATTGTGATTAATTGCAAAATTACTCAAGGCTATAAAAATACTAGAGTGGATTGTGCCGTGCAGCTAAACCATTAACTGAAATGTGCACAGATTTTTGTGGCAATTTGGCATGTACACTAGTTATACTGTAAGTCGATTTTTTATCTGCTATAAGTTAGTAACACCATATGTACATTGTTAATTTGTTATAAAAGATTGAACTATTGTTATAAAGACATAAATCATTGTATTTTTACAAATCAGATGGATAGTAAGACATATTCACAAGTCATAAGACAAACAAACAAACAACAGAAATAAGATATTATGATTTTCTATTTTTACTATTTTTAATGATGATTTTAGGACACTGTTAGTAATAATGTAGTAATGTAATAATGATGTAATGCACCATTTTCAGAATCAGATCTGAAACAAATTGCATTTTGTGTGTGTGCCCTTTTAAGGCAGTGAGTTAATAAATGGAGCAAGCGTCAGTCCTGATGATGATGTCTTTGTTCACCTTGCTAAGGTGTACTCCTACAACCATGCCTCAATGTACAAAGGGAATCGCTGTACGGAGAGCAGACCCTTCTTGGATGGCATCACTAATGGATACAAGTGGTACGCTCTCACAGGTAACCACATGAACGATTACAAAATAACTCATGGAATGAGATTTGATTCTTAAATACATTGTTGCAGGGGGGATGCAGGACTATAATTATGTGTGGGCTCAGTGTTTAGAGGTAACTCTGGAAATATCCTGCTGCAAGTTTCCTCCTGTCAGTGAACTTCCTGCCATGTGGACAGACAACAGAAAAGCACTTCTTTCTTATATACAGCAAGTCCATTTGGGTTAGTGAGAGTTTGAACAGTACATGTGAATGAATAATTAATCATAATTTATTTTCCTTTCACTGACTATCCTATTTCTTATTGTTCTCACAATTCTGAATATTTCAGGGGTCAAAGGCCGTGTATTTGACAGCACAGGTGCACCAGTGCAAAATGCAGTGGTGGAAGTTGTTGGTCGCAGAAACATTTGCCCTTTTAAGACTAACCAATATGGGGAGTACTACAGACTACTGCTTCCTGGAAACTACACTTTTACAGTAGGTGCATTTGATCAAATGCTGACCCCCAGTGGCTATGGATAATGTTAACTATTGTCATTTTGTTGCGGTCAGGTGACACACCCAGGACATGAGGTGTTGACGGAAACACTGACAGTTCCATATGGTCCAGACAACTACTCAGCCTTAAAACATGATTTCCGTTTACATAAAACTACAACAACACAACAACCCTTTTCTACAACACGACACAACGTGACATGTAACACCGACCTGAATGCAGGAGCTATCAGTGTGAGGTGGGAGCAGACAGGCTTGGCTGTGGGAATGGGCCTGGTCATGGTGGCCTCATATGTGGCCAAATGAAAACTGCTGATGAAGGAGTCATGCACTCATGCTTTAAGGTCACATTGCTGGAGTGTGTAGTGTCCAAGAAACATGAAACCCTCACCAGGACTTTGGAGTTATATGAGGAATGAATGCTATAAATGTTCTCATAACATCTGGTTTATTTTCAGTCTAAATCAACAAAATGTTCTTGAAGTTTTGCAAGACGGAAAACATTCTTTGTGAAGTATAATGAAAGCAGCTTTATGTTTGTTGTGAGGTGGCACTACTATATAATACCTCACAGTACTAAAAACGCCTAACTAGAAGCCTTAAATCATTATAAAATGTGTACCAGTCTTAATGCAGTCCTAACATGTTTGTATTTTTAAACTATATTTAAAGCCCATACTTTAAGACAAATGCAAGAAGTGTTCTAAAAATTATAGTATATGTTATTATACTGTGTGCATTGATCCAACATGTTTGTGCCAAATAAGAATATCAGCAGTAAACTACAATGCCAGTACTAGTTTACATACATTTTACTCAAATCTATAAATTTGAAATGACATTTGTGTCATTAACAGAATATTCACCTGTCTAAGCGCTGCCTGCTGTAGACACCATTTAAAAGACAACATGGTAGTCTTAAATATGTAATGGACTTAATTGAACAATAGTGTGAAGAAATGCACATGAAGTTAGTCATTGTTTTGAATGTAACCACCTTACCTTTAAATGGAATTGTACTGTACTATATGCCATACTGCAGTAAAAAAATACCTTGATTTTGTGAACTTCAGAACCAACCTTGCTTCATGCTGCTATAGATTTCACTGAACTACAGTGTCTGGAATGTATAGATTTAGAAGCATTACACATGCTTTAAAAATATATATTAAATAAACATAATAATAAATACTGTTCAGTAGTAAGTGTGCCTTTGCTCTGAGCACAAACTGATGAATTAAAAAAGGCCTTTCATAGCAAAGATAAAATTAGTAAATCAAAACCTTTCAACCTTTATTTGGTAAAAAATATGTATTGCTGACTTATCAACTCAATTACTAAAAGAATCTTAAGTTGCAGCCCCACTATATTGTTCAGTACCATTTAAAATGGTAATCCAGAGGTACTGTCATGTCAGGATACCATTTAGTTGGTATCCTGATGTGACAAGAGTGTTGTGACTTTAATAAAGGCACATAAAAACATAGAAAACATAACCAGTAAGTAATAATAGTAATAATATAGTATCAATAGAAAAACATTCTCTGTACTGACAAATTTGTGCCAGAAGGAGTCAGTGTTACGTTGAAGAAAGTAACTAAAAGTAAGGAATTATTCAATACACTCTTTATTTCAAAGAAGGCATCTGATAAGAGGACTATTCAAAGTGCCCATTAAATATACTCAAGCCTCTCAGATAGCTGTAAATAAATAATAGGACACTGAGACTATTTAACATCACTTTAAATCCCTAAAACCACATTCTCTACAGAGTTCCTGGAAATAATTGGCATACTTTGCATTTAATAAATAATACAAATATTGTTTATATACCAGTGCAAAAATATTTATGTACAGTCATATCCAATTATAATTATATTATTTAAAAAAAAAACTGAAAATTACTTCTTTTTCCACATAATGTATTTCTTTCCAGGAAACTGTGATAAATTATTTGGCAAACATTAGACATTTTATATGTGACATATAGTTCAGAACTGATGCTAAATATATAATTTGAAAGAAAGTTATTTGTAGTTGTCAATTTTAACAGAATACTATCTAAAGCTATTGGTCTCTCTTATCCATCAGTTGTTATTAGAACCATTTTAAAAAATGTGCAGATTTAAATGTCCCATTTTACAAAAGCTAAAGCTGAGGTAAAAACTAGGCTGGTTGCATTGGATTTAGTGCAAACTTATTTGTAGTATACTAGCTGAGGTAAGTCAGAATGACAGACTGGATGGGCATCCTGCACACTGGACACAGCTTGTTTCTCTTCTTCAGTTTCCTTGCACACACATAACAGGACATGAGGTGCCCTGTTCGACCGTGCACTATACAGCCATTCTTTGGCCGTGACTGACAGATGAGACAAGGGTCTAGGCAGGAGTCTGGCAGCCTCCACTCGGCTGACACGTTGCGCTCCAGCTCAGGAACAGATGCTGCATCCTTGCACGACCAGAGACGTCGGCACTCAGGTGCATTACCCTGGCTGTGTGACTCCAGAGGAGACTTCAGATGTGGCTCCAACAGTCACTGGAGGCGAGCAGGGGAGAGTTTCTTGAGAGTCTGATGATGACGGCTGGGAGTCGGTCCAGGGCTTCTCCTGCGAGAACGATGAAGAGGAGGGCAGGGAGGAGGACAGCTCCTGGGAGTTTGGACCAGAGCAGCTAACAGTAGAATCATCCAGGGACTGAGATGGTAGAGGGGTCTTTGCCCTTTTACCATCTGGGACGTCAACCCCCTCATTTTCCTCATTATCAGAACCTTTAACATCAACAAGATGAATAAAGCATGAGAAAGATGAAATGGTATGGTACAATAAAACAAGTATAAATCTTTACCTGGACTTTCTTTGGCCTCAGATTCTTTTGGCTTCGGAGGAAGCAGTTTGGGGCCAGAGAGTCAGATTTGACAATCACCTCAGGCAGCCAGTGCTGCCGTAAGGTCCAGCAGCGCTGACAGTGCCTTGGGAGAGGAGGGTTCATCTCTTCACACTTTCCACATTTCCAGTAGTCCTACAAAGACACAGTGTTAAAAATGTAGGTATACCACATCAACAAAAATGCACATGGAGCATTTCAGCAAATACACAAAGTTCAGCTGTGAGATGGCGGTCAATAATTATCATACCCAAGTACTGCTGTATCTTTACATTTTAGTATTTGTTAAAGAGGGGATATTAAACTTCTGTAGGGTTTTAATTACTACTAACACATTAGATCATTTTAGATCATTGTTTTGCTATAACTTTTATTGTTTATATATATATATATATTATATATATATATATATATATATATATATATATATATATATATATATATATATATATATATATATATATATATATATATATATATAGATATATATATAATATATATATTATATATATATATATATATATATATATATATATATATATATATATATATATATAATATATATATATATATATATCTATAATAATATTATATATATATATATATATATATATATATAAATAAATATAAATAAATAAAATAATCTCCTCCTGACCCTCCGCGGTGGTCTTTTTATCCCCCTCTGGGAGCTTGAGGGTTCTGTGCAGTATCTTTGCTGTTCCTAGTACTGCACTTTTCTGGACTGAGATGTCTGATGTTTTTCCTGGGATCTGCTGTAGCCACTCCTCCAGTTTGGGGTTCACTGCCCCGAGTGCTCCGATGACCACGGGCACCACTGAGGCCTTCACCTTCCAGGCCTTCTCCAGCTCTTCTTTGAGCCCCTGGTATTTCTCTAGTTTCTCATGCTCCTTTTCCCTGATGTTCCCATCGCTTGGTACTGCGATGTCCACCACAACGGCTTTGCTCTGTTGTTTATCCACCACCACTATGTCCGGTTGGTTCGCTATCACCATTCTGTCCGTCCGTATCTGGAAGTCCCACAGGATCTTGGCGCGATCATTCTCCACTACCTTTGGAGGTGTTTCCCACCTTGACCTGGGGGTTTCCAGTCCGTACTCTGCACAGATGTTTCTGTACACTATGCCCGCCACTTGGTTATGCCGCTCCATGTATGCTTTCCCTGCCAGCCTCTTACACCCTGCAGTTATGTGCTGGATTGTCTCAGGGGCCTCTTTGCACAGCCTACACCTTGGGGCTTGTCTGGTGTGGTAGATCTGGGCCTCTATCGCTCTTGTGCTCAAGGCTATATTTTATATATATATATATATATAATTATATATATTTGTTATTTTCCTCAAGCACTTACAGCTTCACTGATTTCTGTGTCTTCATCAAAGGAGTCTTCATCTTCAGCCTCAATGATTGTAACCTCGTAAACCTGTACATTCACAAGGTATTAAAAACCTGGATAGACTATATAATTACAATATCAAAAAACAGCAGCAATGAGCACGATTAATGAGTGATACCTGATCATCTCCGGATAGAGAGGCATCATCTTCATCATAGTCATCTGAATCAATGGATTCAACTTCAAATTCAACACTGAAGTTGTCACTGTCAGAGTCTGATGCTGGAATTGCGATCTCTGATCTCTCTGACTAAAGATTAAACAAATTTAACATAAACACTAAAGCAAAACAATGTAATAATGAACACATGTTCTGTATTAAATATTAACAAAACTCACAGTGCTATGAGATTCTGATGATCGGCTACTGTGTCTGTCCCGCCCTCCTCCTAATCCACCAATCACACACCATGATAGACTCTCATCAAACGTCAAAGAGTAGCTGTCAGATCTCCTCCTTTTTTTCCCCTCCTCCTCTTCCTCAGACTCATCCTCCACATCTGCAGCCTCTGTGCTTTGAGAAGGACCTACAGATTCCAAACATTTGTTCACTTAATTGGATTGCTACAGCTCAAAAGGTCCAGATACTTGAAAAACACAAACCTGGATCACCACTCATGAATCTCCTCCTTCTCCTCCTCCTTCGCCGCCTGCTTCTGTCCAGAGATGATGTGCAACTTTCTGTCTCTCCCTAAAAGAAACACACCATAGTTATAATAATGTAAAAATCTGTCAGCCTTTTATGTGTGTGTGTGCCTTACCTCTGTGTTTTTGTTGGTCTCGGTGCTGCTATGCCCATCACTTGATAAAGACTCTTAAAGCAAAAATAAAGCAAATTGTTAAAATTTAGATGTACAATAAATGGGAATCAAAGTACAGTAAAAAGAACACTTATATTAGTAAGAAAAGTAGAGGAATTAAACTGAACTTGAGGATTATGATGAAAGTGTAAAACATTAAAATATTTGAGCAAGTAACAATCATACCATGGCTTTTCACAGCAATCAGATTCTTGGAGAGCATAGCAAATAAAGCACTGAAATAAACACAATATGGCAATAATTAGCTCAATTAGCCACAATTGAAAATTCATTTGATTTTTTATTGATAATTACTGATTATTGTACCGAGGTTCTTTAACTGAGAAACTGTCAACACCCAGAACTCGCCCAAGTGCGTCCTGTGCACAGTGAACAATGTGCTGCTGCTTCTGGTCGTACAACTGTTTCTGCATAATGTACTGTCCAAGATAAAACATCACCTGTTGAAACAAAGACTATTTCATTAAGCAACTTGTTTTAATTCTGAACAGGTCTACTACATTGTACATTTTGTATATTATTGCTGAGAAAAATTCATGCTCTGCAGACTCATAGGTTACAAATGCATAAAAGATATAAAGACATCAGTGTTTCAAGTTCAGCTTTGAATTGCAGTTATATATATATGTATGTATATAACAAAACTGTACCTCCTTCATGGTAAAAATCTCTTTAGTGGCACCAGCAAGTTGTAGTAATGACTGAAACTCTACCATTGGTCTGACCTGAAGAGAAAGATTGATGGGTTTTGCCTTTTTTTGTACATCCAAAAAATATAAGTCAGCAAGTAGGAGCTCTCACCAATTTAGTGTCATCAGGGGTGTCCGAGTTGAAGTCCTTCTCAGATGACATGGCTAAACAATTGTTTCTGTAGAACAAAGATTTAAGCAGTTTTATTAATGATCATTATTATTAGGTGACAGTCACAATTCAAGCCCTTAATATTGAAAAAAAAGATTTTCATTCAAAGCAATGAAATGTTACCATAATGTATACTCCAAAGAGACATTGTATTGCAATATGTCACATTACAGTATACTGAAATTTAACATTCTTTTCTCCAGTGCAATTTTACAGCACAAATAACAGTTGACCGAGGCTGTCAGATTACTTCACCTTCACACCTAAAACAAGACCCAACATTTAAAAATAAAATACATTCTTACCAGTGCAAACTCTGCTAGCAGCTCATCATGTGCAAGTAAGGATAAAGTGCAGTCAGAGGAGAGGAGAGGGCGCTGCAGCCGCTTATATTGAGCCTCAGACATGTCAGGACTAGACCAAGCTAAAGGGCCTTGCCTAGTCTAACTGGGGCCTATCACCACTGAGTCAGCTGGAGCAGGAAACTATGTACACGTTACAACTGTACCAGCTGATTTAATCATGTGTTAACATGCCAAGACTAGTCTCTGGTGACTCATCAAATTATGCGTAGAATTTAAATGAACTGTCCAAAGTAATAACACTATTTTTGTGAGATAAACAAAGGATAAAAGCAAGCGTGAAAGATTAGTCCATTAACAAATCCTGATGATGTTCCTGATGACTTACATTACCTGGTCATTAATCACTGACACCACTGATACATTATAAAAAGCATAAATGAGTTTTAATTGGAGCCATGTACTGAGCATTCAATGTGATAAAATAGAAACAGACATACATTTTTCTGTCACATGTCCAGTCACCCTTTCCTACAGCTCAACCTTTGGGCATATTGACTTGAGCTGAAGCGTGAATTGTCATAATGACTAGTTCAGAAACAGATGACGCCCAACTGGTGGACACACTGAAGCACTACACAAACACAAGGACTAAATATGCCCGGACTTGTTCCGCTGGCCCCGCTCTCCCGCACTCACCAGAGGCAGGTATAGAGCCAGACAAGAGCAGCTCTTTCATCACGTAAATAACATCAAACCTATACAAAACTATTTCAGTTAATGAGACCATATTTGTGTGTTTCATAATTCAGACTTCACGGTCTTATAATACAAGTATTTGGTAAAGTAGGCAGCATGCATACAAACGCACTTATGAAAAAACATTTAATGATTGGGATAACGCTATTTAAACATTTAGCATTATGTATACTTCCGGAACTTCTCAACCTGGGATCAAATCTATTTCCACGAATTGAAAAAGCGGCTTGGATCAGCAGCGAAATGTCTTTACTCCTACAACAATCCGTCCAGTTGACAGATTTAAACTTCGTCTTTTGCAATGAAGAGCATTGGACTTTATCCGATCACTTGCAACATATCAGTAGGTTAACGTTTTAGATAAAGCTGTCAATAATGGTATTATACTTACCAAGAGTGAAGTTTAGGAGAAATGGCAGATCCGAGTTGGCGGCCTCGTTTGGAGTTAACCGGGGTGAAAGCCGCTGGAAAACACGAGGTCTGCGGCCTACTGCACTTTCGATAGCAGCTAACACTAGCTAACGATTAGCTCGTAACACAAACATGTTGTCTCTGGTGTTCTGGAGTATTTAAGTCAATTTAGTAAATTATATGCAGCCATAATAAGTTCGTTGTTCACTTACTTGACTCAACATGATAATATCACAAGTTACACCACAACATAATCACAATGTTAGCATCTAACGTTAGCAACGGGCTGTTCACGTCCTCAGCTCATGTTTTGAACAGCGCCCTCTCTGGCAGTCTGACAAACTCGGCGTTTAACAAAATCATGAAGCTTTATAATATTGAACATAATTATGATTGATGGTAACTGTGCAGCCAACCCAGTATCATGACATAAAAAGGTGACATTACATTATTTTAGGATGCTAGAATACTATACAGACAAAATTTCAATTC
This sequence comes from Periophthalmus modestus, assembly GCA_019594935.1. Classification (NCBI taxonomy): domain Eukaryota; kingdom Metazoa; phylum Chordata; class Actinopteri; order Gobiiformes; family Gobiidae; genus Periophthalmus; species Periophthalmus modestus. Next base: position 34,866,154 of record JAIEZT010000054.1, on the reverse strand, counting down.
TGTATTTTGGTTGTGTAATAATTTGATAATGGGCATTATCAAATGCAAATAACTAAATTGAACATCAAGTGCCTTTTCCAGTGGAATATGCCATTTGAAAATAATCATTTTCATCTCTCTGTGTACTCCCTCAGTCGTGCAGGTGTGATCCATATCAAAAGACTAAGTTAAAATCTGTCAACTGGACAAATCGTCGTAAGTGAAGATGCTTCACTGCTCATCCAAGCCACTTCTCTTCAGTTCTGGTCTGATTTTAACTTCGTCTTTTGCTAATTTTCATCTCTATACAACCGATACTCTTGCCTCAGTGCCCAGTGTTAAACAAAAAATTATTCTTGTTGTAACATGAAAAACTCAATTTATTAATTTTTTTATGAACACAAACATAAGAACATACGAAAAGCACGTTCAGGACTGCAATTCATAGCCAAGAGGATCAAATCCACGGTCCAGCAATGACAGTGAGGACTCTCGCAGCTTTTGAAGGAATCGTCTTAACTCCTCTTTGGAGAAAACCTTGGACAAAACAGGAGAGGAAAAAAACAATGTAATAGCAGCTTTAATACATGAAAAGTTATTAATTTCTAACCTGGTAAAGGCGATGCTGATCAGAGGAGATAATGTCAGCAAGTCTTAGAGCCTCTTGATGCCTGGAGGAGTTTTGTAACACGCTAAGTAACAAGAAACTCAAACGTGGAAGGCAGAGAGAACGCAGTGTCGCCATCTGGTGGCTACGCTCTGAATCCTGTTCCGCATCCTTAAAAACAATTGACAAAGAATTGCATTTACAAAACTACACACACACATATGTATGTTGAATTTGTCCAGCAATGCAAAGTATATTATGCCATAAAAACCTGTCGACAGTCGACCATCCATCCTCCATCAACAAATAACAGCACATTGTATATTCTTTCTTTTACATCTTCAGTTAGGACATCCAGGCGACAAGACCAAGCAGTTAGTGCAGCCTTTAGGAGAGATAACACATCAAAATGAAGTAGTGACTTTGCACGTATCCTATGCACAGCTGCTTTTGAGTAGGCAGTTTTAACTACCTGGTATTCTTTCTCCCTCATTTCATTTGCCACTTTCTCTGTGAATTTGGCCTCTGGGGCAGGTGCTGGCTTTTGGGGAGCAGAGCTACTATGACTGAACCAGTCAGTAAATGCTTCATGAGCTTCCTGTTATAAAAAACAAGAACAAACAAACATGTTCAAAGAGTCGTCATTTGTGACATTCTTAATTAAGTTTGTACAGAACTAACCAGGTAGGCTCTAATGCACAGGTGTTCTCTGATGGCATTCTCATCTTCAGCTGGCATTGTTGTATCACTGACTGCCGTCCACTGACTGTAAATCTTTTTCATCGAATCCTCTGGAACTTTAGAGAACACTGCTTTGGCACCATCATGCTTCTGCAGAGCTAACACCCAAGAGACAAAGTCATAAGAAAGGTGAGATTTAACTTTGTACCCAAAGGTCTAATCAGGCCCATACCCAGAAATTTCCTCATGATGGCATTGGACTGCTTGAGGGCCTCAGCTCGGTGTGCAGGATCAAACAGTAGCCAGTCAATGACATCAATCTTCTTTTGATCCTCCTGTTGAGAGCGTCATGTCAAACTTTTTTTAATCACACGTACATATAGACACATTAATTGTGTGTCTGTCTGAGATTATATTAATCATATACACACACACACACACACACACACACACACACACGTATGTACGCAAATACGTATTTGAACACCCTGTGATTTTGCAAGTTCTCCCACTTAGAAATCATGGAGGGGTCTGAAATTTTCATCTTAGGGGCATGACCACTGTGAGAGACCTAACCTAAAAATAAAAAAATCTGGAAATCACATTGTATGATTTTTAAAATAATTTATTATTATGTTACTGCTGCAAATAAGTATTTGTACAGCTGAGAAAATCAATGTTAATATTTGGTACAGAAGCCTTTGTTTGCAATTACAGAGGTCAAACATTTCCTGTAGTTTTTCCACCAGGTTTGCACACACTGCAGGAGGGATTTTGGCCCACTCCTCCACACAGATCTTCTATAGATCAGTCAGGTTTTTGGGCTGTTGCTGAGAAACATGGAGTTTGAGCTCCCTACAAAGATTTTCTATTGGATTTAATCTGGAGACTGGCTAGGCCACTCCAGAACCTTGATATGCTTCTTACGGAGCGACTCCTTGGTTATCCTGGCTGTGTGCTTCAGGTCATTTTCATGTTTGAAGACCCACCCACGAACCATCTTGAATGTTCCAACTGAGGGAAGGAGGTTGTTCCCCAAAATCTCACAATACATGGCCCCGGTCATCCTCTCCTTAATACAGTGCAGTCGTCCTGTCCCATGTGCAGAAAAAAAAAAAAAAACAAAGCATGATGCTACCACCCCCATGCTTCACAGTAGGGATGGTGTTCTTTGGATGTACTCATCATTCTTCTTCCTCCAAACACGGCAAGTGGAAATAAGAACAAAAAGTTCTATTTTGGTCTCATCTGACCACATGACTTTCTCCCATGACTTCTCTGGATCATCCAAATGGTCATTGGCAAACTTAAGATGGGCCTGGACATGTGCTGGTTTAAGCAGGGGAACCTTCCGTGCCATGCATGATTTTAAACCATGACGTCTTAGTGTATTACTAACAGTAACCTTGGAAACAGTGGTCCCAGCTCTTGTCAGGTCATTGACCAGCTCCTCCCGTGTAGTTCTGGGTTGTTTCCTCACCTTTCTTAGGATCATTGAGACCCCATGAGGTGAAATCTTGCATGGAGCCCCAGTCCGAGGGAGATTGACCGTCATGTTTAGCTTCCTCCATTTTATAATAATTGCTCCAACAGTGGATCATTTTTCACCAAGCTACTTAGCAATTGCCCCGTAGCCCTTTCCAGCCTTGTGGAGGTCTACAATTTTGTCTCTTGTGCATTTTGACAGTTCTTTGGTCTTGGCCATGTTAGTAGTTGGAGTTTTACTGATTGTATGGGGTGGACATTGTGTGTCTTTATGCAGCTATCGACATCAAACAGGCGCTTCTAATTTAGGAGAATAAGTGGAGTGGACTTTTTAAAGGCGACTAACAGGTCTTTGAGGGTCAGAATAGCTGATAGACAAGTGTTCAAATGCTTATTTGCAGCAATAACATACAAATAAAATAAAAAAAATAAAATAAAATAAAAAAATCATACAATGTGATTTCCATATATTTTTTTAGATTATGTGTCTCACAGTGGACATGCACCTAAGATGAACATTTCAGACCCCTCCATGAAAAAGTAATCTCTCAGAAGTCAACCAAAACAATGTTGTTAAAAGAGTAGTCAAGATTAGTAGATGTAGGCAAATGGATAACTCTACATTTGTCAACCCCTATTGATGGGCATACCTTTGTTGTTCCAGTGTCCAATGTTTGGCTGTGATGAGTAAATTCAGTTTCATCTCTCTCCCTCACATTTTCAACCACAAGTTTAGTAATTGCAGTAATATCCAGGCCTGAAAAATAAAGTTATTAGTTTTGTATCCTCTCATGTTCAAGTGGCTTATCAGAGTACATCTTACCTGCATCGGTGCCAAGTTCAAGGCAGCGAGGTCTAAGCTCTGGTTGTGTGATGGCTTCCAAAAATGAAGCATACTGCACAGTGGCAAGGTCAGGTGGGAGCTGGCTAACATAGCTAGCCACAAGCTCAATTTGCTGATCATGAATCAGCAGGGACACATAAGACCTCAGCACATTCACACACACCTCCTCCTAAGAAATATCATTGTTAGTTGTTAAAATCATTGTGTTTAGTGGTTGTAGCAGAACAAGTTTTAAATAAATTAGCTTTGTACTGTACCTTAAGTGCTAATCCAAGAGAGCGGAAAAATAAAATGACATGGGTCATAAAACGCAGCAAATGAGAGGGTAGGGGTTTCACAGCATTCAGCCATTCAGAAAACTCATCCAAAAGACCTAAAGAGACATTTTCACTTGTTAAAAAAGTTCTCATGAGTAATAAATTAATGCTCAGAGAAAATGAAGACAAACCATCCAAGTCTCCAAGGATGATAAACTTCTGAATAATGTGGTAATGCTCTTTTGTCTCCTCCAGAACCCTCTGTTCAAAGAAACACATGAACAATTTTGGCAAGTGTCAAGTTTCAAAAAGATTTTATGAAAAATTTACCTTAGATTCAGAGGCTTGAAGTTCCTCGAATACCTTTTCCATTGTCCAACTGACAAAAAGAGAAAAGAATTAACTTTATATAACTGAGTGTAAACTATTGTCATTAGTCTATACATACTTTGCCTCAAGGTATTCACGTGGCAACGTCTCGACCTCCTGATGAGCCATGCCTGATGATATCAAGTCTTTTTCAACCAATGAGTCAACCATCACTCTGAAGTGCGCCCAAACATAATCTTCCCAGGACTCACACACGGCCAGGAGCTAAAAGTAAAGCATATTTTAATAAATTTGTTACAAATAAAACACCAAGTCTTTTTGTTCAAATTTAAGATGCATTACCGGTTTCAAATTTCCACTTAGGCTGGCATAGATTGCTTTCTCATATCTGTTTATCTGCTCCTATACATAAAAAAAAAAAAAAAATTGACAAAATGATTTCAATACAGCATACCGAGAAATGTATAGCTCATGAAAATAATTGGAAATAAAATACATTTTAAAATGTGTAAGAGTGAATGAAATGCATATTACAATACCTCTTCAGCCATTCTCCAGCAACATGCCTTCCAGATGCCTCTTTGGGGATTTCCTTCAACAGGCTGGAGTTCTAGATTAACTAGAATTTATAGATAATATTGCAGTAGTTATAGTAGTTGATAAGAACAACAAAACTATTGCTGTAGGTGTGATGAAAACACTATTTAGTAGCATGTAGTTTTAATACAATACCTGAGGTGAGATTTGGGTCATGGTAAAGCTTCCAGCCCTCCAGTGTTGCTGCTCGCCAAGCCTGACCGCAACGCTTGCACAGCCTTTGAGCCTAAAACACAAAAAAGGGGACATTGCAACCAGATCAGATTAAAGGCTACATCGTCACCATCAATTTTGGATTCTCTATCCATGGGTTTCAGAGTAATGAAGCGGAACTGTTGTAACAACAATTGACAATCTTTTTACTGAGCAAAAGCTCATAAATCAGCAAACTGAAGCTCATAAAAAAAATATCTTGATTGTATACATGCATCTCTCATTAGTCATATTGTATAAAGTCTAAACACAACATGTAGTCGTTACCAATTGTCTTCATACCTCGTCAGTCATTCCGGCTCTAATGAGAGTGAACAAGTTCTTGAGCAGTCGAGCATCATCTTCTCTGTCCAGGTCAGCTAGTGGGCGCTGCTGACGAAAAGGTGCATCTGGATCCTGATAAAATATGCAAATAACTCAAATATATGAACACATTTATTTATTGGGCAATACCATGTCTTACCAGCTCAGTAACTAAAGGAACAGTCAATGCTGTACCACTTTTTCGCCTCATCTTTAACGCATGGAGTGTGTTTTCCCTGAGGTGTTGAAACAAGATTTTGGTGGTTATAGTGACATACCATGATAAGTTCTAACAACACAAAAATAAACTTACCAACAGACATTCTTTGCATAGTATTCAATATTGTCAGAAAAGTCTCCAATCTGATCTTTGGCGATGCTTTCTAACCAATCAACCACAAGCTGTAATAAACAAAACACATTATACTGAACCACTGAGCAGACATTGCTACCAAAATGTTGCACATGTTTTAATAAAAGAAAAAAGTAAGACCCCAGTCTTGACTCTATACCTGACTTTGTCGTATTATGGCATCTCGCTGAAACAGCTGTTGAACCACAACTTTTTCACTCTCACTGGGAACCTAAAAAGAAATGACAAGACCTTACTAGAGTACAAAGGCATACAAAAAAGTTTCTGCTTTGACCATAATCACCCATCACTGGGTGTTGCAAAAACCATACAGGTTGAAAATTACAAGTAGGGGTCAGTCAAAGAAAGTTTCTTACACCTATATCCATCAAGATGTCATCTTCAAGAGCCAATTGGACCCGATCTCTGATGAAACAAACAATGCAATGGTGGTAATTTATTTTAAAAGATATAGGCTTTGGTAGAGCTCAACATACTTGTAGAGTGAATTAATAAGCCTCCAGGTACAATTTTCCTGTTGAAGCAGCCATCTTACGCCTGCTGTTTTACTGTTCTGACCCGCTCGGAGGACCACCGACTGAAGCACATCCACCTGCAATAGGAAACTATTAGCGGTGCACTACTAACAAAAAAAACTGAACATCTAAGTACACAAAAACTACAACCTTGTTCTGACATAGAGCTTGATAATCCTCCAACAGGTCAAATACTGCAGACAAAGAATGTTTCTGGAAGGAACCGAGGAAATCGGAAAATAAACTGGCAGCAGCTGAAAACAAACATATTGTATTATAAAAGTAAAATCCAAAAAAACTCACTCAGTTCACAGTAGAGTGCATTTACCTGTCTCTCCAGGGTCATCCTCCTTTAGCAGGGCAGAGCTAAGATTTGTAATGTCATCTGTGAAAAAACTACTGTTTTCTAATCCAGATCCAGGGGAGATGTACATGCTGTTGGTCCAATCACTGTCATCTAAATTCTAAAAATTCAACACAGTTTGTGTTTGTTTGAGTCTGAGTAATCGTCTTTCGGTTAATTATGTTGTCTTTGCCTTACCAGGCTGCTGAGGGCACCTCTGGGTGTGTGTGTGTATCGTGGAGTACGACCACCAGGAGCCAAAATGGACGAAACATCTGGGACCCTAGGAGTTACTAAAAAAAACAAAAAAAAAAAAAAAAATAATGATGATACTGGATACAAAAATAACATGCTATGTGTTTAAAACATACCTGCCTGCCTAAACAAAGAGGCTGGGGTATTCTTCAGAAGGGAACGAGCTGGTGTTACTGTTGAAGCAACAGGGCTGCCAGGGGATGGAACTAAACAACCACTCAGGAAAATTAAACACAAGCACCAAATAATATTTCAGTCAAAATAATGCATGAGTTTTCTATGTAATGAATACACAGTAGTATCTATATGGCACCATTAATATTCAGTCATAACACTGATGAGATGAAACACTTAAGGATACAGGCCACCTTTTTTCTTCTCCTGCGTGCAGCAACTGTCACTTCATCATCTCGCACCACTGGAGAAGGCAGGTCATTCTGACCCCTAAAGACAGAAAAATAAAGTATAACCGCGTTAAATAACAAGGGCATCCTTATAACTGCAAAGCTAAAAGGTATAGTTGAGTAGCGGTATTAGCATAGTTAGCCCAACCTAGCAAAAATCAAGCGCGCACTCTGACATTCACTCTGATGTCCATTGTAATGATAACACATATGCCCCTTACAGATACAGAAGTATCTGTGCTTAAAACGGAAATTATAATATCGTTTGTTACAGTTTTTTTACCAGTCCATTCTGTCAGTTCCCGCTTCACGAGGTTTCATACGCCGCCTTCTTCGTTTTGTTAAACACACTCAACAGCGCCATCCGGTGGACTTCCTCTTCTTCTTCTTCTTCGTCTGATGAATTCTGGCAGGTTTTATGCTGGGGTGCATCGTGCTGCACTACACCGCTCTCGTGCTGGTGGAATTTTACAGTGCTCTTTATAGCGGTGAAATGTGCTTCCCTACAATGACAACCTCAATAATGTCCTTACTTCATACTGTACTTGCTGCCGTGTAACACCCCCACCCGCCATTCATGTCCTCCCCAGTCCGGCAGTTTTGCCTCTTTCTGCTCCGGTGGACTGTATGTTAAACTGTCATAAAGAAATATACAAACTAGGTGCTGCTAGAAATGGAAAAATAAAATAAATTATAAGTAGTTTAACTTTAGCCATGTCCCACTTTACTAGTCATAACTGGCTTTTGTTTAATTTGATCTGTGTTGTTGAGAGTAATAAAACCAATGCAGAAGAGGGCGCTATTGCACAAAACACGCAAGTTAAGCGGCGTCAGCATGAACACAGAGGAAACGCAGGGAGGTTTACTGAGGACTTGATGAGCCCCACAGTCCAAACTACAGAGCACACTCTCACAGATGAAACGTATGTAAGATTGGAGCAAAGAGATTTTCATTTCCTTTGTTTTGTGAGGCATATGTTGGGAAAATACACGGGTGTTGTTCCAAGCAATCAATTTCTGCAATGAAAGAGGGGAAACTGGTCGGGTAAAGCCATGAAGACCCCAGGTAGGAACAATCAAGTCCATTGAGTGGATGAAATACCCCCTTGTCGTGAGAAGTTGAAACGTTTATTCAGGCAAATACATACTTGAGTAACTGGAAAAACCGTTATTATTCTTGATGCTAAACACAATATAGCTTAAGTTAACTTGACTGATTCTTTTTTACAACGTGATTGTAGTGATTGATTTTTTCTTAACTTGGATTGCGATGCTTACAGTTTTACTAGTGTAAAGTTATATGTAATAAAATTGCTTGTGTATTCGGATTATCTTGTCATGTTTTTTATTTTTAGCATGAAGACACGACAGTTGAAGTGAAACTCATTTGGAAACAGAACCATGGCTGAAGGGATGATGCATTTCTCCGCCAATAAGCGACTTATTACTGGCCTGTTGGTCAACTTGCTCTCTTCAATCTGCATAGTCTTCATCAACAAGTGGATATATGTTCATTATGGCTTCCCTAACATGACTTTGACCTTGGTTCACTTTGTGATCACTTGGCTGGGACTTTACATGTGTCAGAAAATGGACATTTTCTCTCCAAAGAGCCTTCCAGTTCGCAGAATAGTGTGGTTAGCTTTAAGCTTTTGTGGCTTTGTGGCTTTCACCAACCTTTCCCTGCAGAACAATTCAATCGGAACATATCAGTTGGCTAAGGCTATGACTACGCCTGTAATCATCCTCATTCAGACCGCCTACTACAAGAAGACCTTCTCCACAAAGATTAAACTGACCTTGGTTTGTTCAAACAGAATCCATCATAACTGTTCTTCAGTATAAAAAAAACAAAGCAAGCAAACCATATTGAACTCTTCTGTTCACTAGGTGCCTATAACGCTGGGTGTAATACTAAATTCATACTATGATGTGAGGTTCAATTTGCTCGGGACAGTGTTTGCCTCTCTGGGTGTTCTGGTGACCTCACTGTACCAAGTGGTAAGTAAATTATGCTGGTTCATGATGATTTAAAATTAGTGTATCAAGCATCTTTTTCTCTCCTAGTGGGTGGGTGCTAAACAACATGAGCTCCAGGTGAACTCCATGCAGCTTTTATACTACCAGGTAAAATGAGAAATCTAGATTTTAAAATATGTTTACATGTAGCTCATAAAAATCCCCCTCACAGCATCATAAATGCAGACTTACAGTTGAATTTGTGAATGTCAATTTTGAAAACCAAGCAGTAGAATTGTATGTATATATAATATAATGTATCATATAATGATGATATATTTCATAATAAAATGAGAATGTATTATTATATATTTACCAGTTTTGTTTTGCATTGATGTTTGTTAGGCACCACTGTCGTCAGCCTTTTTGATCTGCATTATTCCACTGTTTGAGCCAATTGCCGGTGAAGGGGGAATATTTGGACCCTGGTCACTACCTGCATTGGTACTATTTCACTGTTTACATTTGAAATGGATAGATATGTTCGTCTATAATCACTGTTGCTTTTATCATGACTAGGCAACAGTACTGCTTTCTGGTGTGGTGGCATTTCTGGTCAACCTTTCCATCTACTGGATCATTGGAAACACTTCAGCTGTCACGTATCCTTTATTAATTTAAGAAACCCCTTTTAATTATATTTCTCTTTTCTGCACCTATACTTCTTAACATAGCTTTAAGTTACAATATGTTTGGTCATTTTAAATTCTGCATTACTTTGGTTGGAGGTTATGTGCTTTTTCAAGATCCCCTGTCAGTCAACCAGGTGAGTACTACTGCAATCATATTTATCTTGTATCAAATATATTTTGAACTGCTATCTCTCACTGTATTGTTATCAGGCACTGGGAATCCTTTGCACTCTGGCTGGTATTCTCTCCTACACACATATAAAGCTCACCGAACAAGAAGAAGGGAAAAGTCGCTTGGCTCAGAGGCCTTAGCTTGAAACCCAAGACAAGGATAAATACAATGGACCTCTGCCATTTGATGCCTAATGCTCTCCTATCAGAGAAATCAATTTTGTACAGTTCTAACATTAGTTACCTTATAGCTACTTAAAGCAAAATGAAAATGTTCTTGATTTGGTCAGTGCTTTGGTTTGGTAGGTTGAGGTTCATAAATGATTAAATAGGTGACTGTGGACACTGTGGACGTCTGGAAGATAGTAAGTTTGATTAAAATGGCAATATATAATTGAAAGTGTTATCCAGCTTTAAGTTGAATTTGTGTGCCAGAACCTACCTGAAGCAAGAATGATAACCATAATGGTAATCTTTATTTTTGACTTTTTAAAATAACAATTTTGTCAATGCCAACACATTTTAAATGTCTACTGTAATAAGCTTATTTGTTCTTTAAATTCATTTTTTGTTTTGTTTTGTTTTGTTTTTTTGTTTTTTTTGCCAAGCTAGATTTAGTTTTAAATACAAATTATAAACTTGTGCCTTCTCGATGTTTTATCATGCTTTTAATAAAGGTAATAGGCTTTTAAAAAAGAACTAACTACTGATATAACCTACATTAGATCTGAGCATGAGCATTTTCCACCTCGCAGCGACATTCAGACAGGCATTCTCATGGTCGGTTGTAGGGTCCTTTGGTTTTCAACTGATGTTTTGCTACGAAAAGAAGGTAAACTGCTTTTCACAGTGGCTGTTCATTTTGACATTACAAGGGCATGAGCGAAGTCAATTAGGGTATAAAGCTGTATAATTGTATCCGAGAACATGACTAGGTTTTATATAATATTTTCGGGCTGTCAAACCGTGTGTTTACATTGTGGTTTGCTTACGGAAGTAGCTTAGCGGTTATTCCTACAGGCTTGCTATCGAAGCTAACGCTAATGCTAAACGTGTTATTAATTGTGCGTTTTTCTTGGATGTTCTCAATTTCTTAAACTTTTGTTTAAGATATCTACCAGTAGTAGTAATGTTCTCATTTGTATTGCATTTATTTTTATTCGGATTGGATTCAAACACACTTTTAAATGTAAATGTAACGTGACTATAACGTACGTAACATTTATATAATAGCTAAAAGCGTCTTAAAACGTTAGCGTTAATATCTCAAAAAAGTTTTTTACTCAAGGTGATGACATGTTCATTTAATCTTACAGTATGCCTGCTGAAGGCAAGCGCTTAGTGAACATGGATGAGAAAGAATTTCCCTTCAATAACAAGGATAGAGAAGGAGAGAGGAGAGGTACACCTCGAGACAAAGCAAAGGAAGAGACTAAAATGAGTGCTAAAAAGGATGGTGGCAAAGAGGAAAAGCGAAAACGCATTGAAGAAGAGAAGAAAAAGAAGGAGGAAAAAGAGCGTAAGAAAAAGGAGGAGGAGAAACAAAAGGCTGAAGAGGAGCTGAAGAAGAGAGAGGAGGAGGAGAAGAGACAACAAGAGGAGCACAAGAAGCAGCTTCAAGAGGAGGAAAGCAAACGGCAGCGTGAGGAGGAGGCAGCCCTTGTGAAGTGAGTCACTGAACATCTATTGTACAATATTCTAGTCTTATGATTTATAATGTAATTCATATTTCTGACTAAATTATAACAACAAAATTTGTATTAATATGTGTATTAATTCCTGAAGGGAGAAGGAAGAGTGTCACCAACTACACCAGGAAGCTTGGGAGCGGCATCAGTGCAGGAAGGAGTTGCGTAGCAAAAATCAAAGTGCCCAAGATGGTCGTCCTGAAGAAGCCTTTTTCAGTCGGCTGGATTCTAGTCTCAAGAAGAATACAGCATTTGTCAAAAAACTGCGGACACTTACTGAACAGCAACGTGACTCACTCTCCAATGACTTTGCCTCTCTCAACCTTAGCAAATATATTGGAGAGGCAGTGAGCTCTGTTGTAGAGGCAAAACTTAAGATTTCGGATGTGGGCTGTGCTGTTCATCTATGCTCACTGTTTCACCAGCGGTATGCAGAGTTTGCACCGTTATTGTTGCAGTCTTGGAAAAAGCACTTTGAGGCTAGGAAAGAGGATAAGACGCCTAATGTCAGTAAACTGCGCACAGACCTGCGCTTTATTGCAGAGCTCACCATTGTTGGACTCTTCACTGACAAGGAAGGCCTTCTGCTTATTTATGAACAACTGAAAAACATCATCAACACTGACCGGGAGACTCACACTCATGTGTCAGTTATCATAAGCTTTTGCAAACATTGTGGAGATGACGTAGCAGGCCTAGTACCACGAAAAGTTAAAGTGGCTGCAGAAAAATATAGTTTAACATTTCCTCGGAGTGAGATAATCAGCACAGAAAAACAACAGCCTTTTCAGAACCTTTTGCGGGAATACTTTACATCACTTGCCAAACACCTGAAGAAGGACCACAGGGAATTACAGAACATTGAGAGACAGAACCGGTCAGTTTAGATCTAACAAAAAATACAATTGTCCAGATTTACCATATATAACTAAATGTGACCCCTTTCCTTTTTAGACGAATTCTACATTCTAAAGGAGAATTGAGTGAGGACCGACACAAACAGTATGAGGAATTTGCAACTTCCTACCAAAAGCTGCTGGCCAGTACTCAGTCTTTAGCTGATCTGCTTGATGAAAATATGCCAGAGTTACCCCAAGACAAGACCGTGCAAGAGGGTAAAACCCTAGACTTAATTCTTTTGAATACATCCCAATAGCAGCTCTTTACTAATTAATTTGGACTGTTGGTTGAAGTTAACTTCACATTGTGTTTTTATAGAGCATGGGCCTGGGATTGATATTTTTACTCCTGGAAAGCCTGGAGAGTATGACCTAGAAGGGGGTATATGGGAGGATGAAGATGCCCGAAACTTTTACGAAAACTTGGTGGACTTGAAGGCATTTGTCCCCGCCATCCTCTTCAAAGACAATGAGAAAACAAATCAGGGAAAAGACAAGGATGATGCTAGAGGTACTCTTTTTTTATTCTGTCACTTCTTTTATAGACACAGTTGCCTTGTATCTTAACACTGTTTTATAGATGGCAGAGAGGGAAAGGATACCACCACTGCAGAGGAGCTGGAGCTTGAATTGGAAGCTCTGGATATTGCAGATGAACCTCTTGAACTGGAGGGGCCTGAAGAGGCAGAAAATGAAGAACTGGCCAAAAAGCTAATGGATGACCCAGGTAAAGTTACTGTCATGTGTTCCCACAAGTCAGCTTGTCTCGGTCTGTTTGGTAAAGGATGCAGCTGCATCATGATAAGAGATAACCTAACTTCTAACTAGTTTTTCTCACTATTAAAAATAACACAGGAAATAATATTTTGTACACTTTAGCTTTGTTTAGGTCAAATTCAGTTTTGTGATTTAACGACTAATGTACTGAAAAATATAATCATACACCACATTCAAAGATGGCATGGTGGAGGAAATGTCCAAGGACATTTGACAGTATTGACATTTAACAGTTTTTTTATATTGATAATTTAAATTCTCAATGTATTCAACTTTAGAACAAGAAGACGAGGAGGCCAACACTGGCTCACACTTGAAGCTCATTGTAGATGCGTTTATCCAACAGCTTCCCAACTGTGTGAACAGAGACCTCATTGATAAGGTGACTTATTATTGTGATTCCAGTTTTCCCTTGTTTTTTACCTAATCTTATATATGTAAAACTTTTGTTTTTAGGCTGCCATGGACTTCTGCATGAACATGAACACCAAGGCTAACAGGAGGAAACTGGTGCGAGCTTTATTTACAGTTCCTCGGCAAAGGTATTCAATATACTGTATAAATTATGTATTTCATTTTTACGAGAGTTCGATGCTGGTTGTCAGAACACAACCAAGACCTCTGTATTTCAAATGACTGACAGGAAAATCATTTCAGGCTTGATTTACTACCATTTTATTCTCGCTTGGTGGCCACTCTTCATCCTTGTATGTCAGATGTGGCTGAGGATCTTTGTTCCATGCTAAAGGGGGACTTCAGATTTCATGTAAGAATTTTGAATACAAAAACAGTAATTTTCTCCTCAACATCAGTGTAACTACATTAATATGTGTAATTAAATCATAAATGTAAATAATTTTTTAGATTCGTAAGAAGGACCAGATAAATATTGAAACTAAAAACAAAACTGTCAGATTCATTGGGGAACTGGCCAAGTTCAAGATGTTTTCAAAAACAGATACACTTCAGTGTCTTAAGGTGGGTATCCCATAAATATAGTCTTAATAAAAGGGTTACCACTTTCTGCACTTAATTATTTTTTGCAAATAGATGTTGCTTTCAGATTTCACTCATCATCACATTGAAATGGCATGCACACTTCTGGAGACCTGTGGGCGGTTCCTCTTCAGGTCACCTGACTCTCACCTGCGCACTAGTGTCCTCCTGGTTTGTATTTTTAATTATAAGCAGTGTAATCCAAAAAAATACATTTAACAGAAATTATTTTAATCATCAATGTGATATAAATACAATTTTAACTTTTAACTATTATTTCAGGAACAAATGATGCGTAAGAAACAAGCTCAGCACTTGGATGCTCGTTACGTAACAATGGTGGAAAATGCTTACTACTACTGTAACCCCCCCCCAATTGAGAAAGCAGTAAAGAAAAAGAGGCCTCCACTGCAGGAATATATCCGCAAGCTACTGTACAAGGATTTGTCCAAGGTGACCACTGAGAAGGTTTTAAGGCAGATGCGAAAGCTGCCCTGGCAGGATCCTGAGATCAAGAGTTACCTGATCTGTTGCATGGTCAACATTTGGAATGTCAAATACAACAGTATCCACTGTGTGGCCAATCTGCTGGCGGGACTTGTCGCTTACCAAGAAGATGTGGGTATCCATGTGGTGGATGGAGTCCTGGAGGACATCCGACTGGGGATGGAGGTAAAGGAGCACATCAACCAATACAGTTACTTTACTGAATTTTTTTTTCTGTTTTCTTAAACATGAGTAAATGATTTCTTATTGCAGGTCAATCAACCAAAGTTCAACCAACGTCGCATTAGCAGCGCCAAATTTCTCGGTGAACTTTATAACTACCGCATGGTGGAGTCTGCTGTAATTTTCCGTACCCTATTCTCCTTCATATGCTTCGGAGTAAATCAAGATGGTACATCCAGTCCTTTAGACCCCCCAGACCACCTGTTCCGCATCCGCCTTGTTTGCACGTTGCTTGACACCTGTGGTCAATACTTTGATCGAGGCTCCAGCAAAAAGAAGTTGGACTGTTTCCTCATATATTTTCAAGTAAGATATTTAATTATGGTTTTTCAATTGTTAACTTTTTTGCATGCATTAACCTGATAATGGAGTAATATAAAATATGAAGTTGCATTATAACCCCACTAGGGGGTGCCAGGGTCATAATAATTAATTTTCCATTCTGGCTTGGAACAATTGAAAGATCCAATGTGTGTCATTTTTATTGCAGAGGTACATTTGGTGGAAGAAGAGCATGGATGTTTGGACCAAAGATCACCTGTTTCCCATCGACATTGACTACATGATCACTGACACGCTAGAACTGCTGCGGCCCAAAATGACACTTTGTAGCTCCCTGGAAGAGGCCAGCAAGCAGGTTGTTGATTTGGAAAGGGAGGTGCTCATCAAACTAGGTAAGGCCATGCCAGTCCACTTTATCCGGTTTATTATGATGGAATGTGAAATGAGACAGTGTTTTAGTTTGTGTAGTCTGATTGTTCCTGCTTAGCAGCATTCCTTTATGCATATGTGTAGCATTACGCGTCTGTGTACAGCTGTCAGGCAGGTTTATCTTTCGCACATTCCTCCCATTTAGACTCATAACTACCTAAATAAAAGAAATCTAATAATTATTACATTCACAACAGTTTGAGTACACAAAGTTTCGGCCTTCGACAATCAAAGACGGTGAGAGCTCCTAAGGCATTCCTTAGCTACCACACTGGCTTGATCAGCCATTGTTTTGCTGTCGTCATCATCTGTCTAACAAGCCATAATTGTGTTTGCGTATTAACTTTGCAAGCCACTTCTAAGAAAATGGCAACATGCATTCAAAAATGTATTCATTGCTTGTTGTACTAGATTCTCTCTGCTCCAGCTGGGGGCATTTCCCCCCTGTAAATATTCATTTTATGTTTATTAATAATATTTATTAAATAATAAATTCATATAACATTTGTTTTATATGTGTTAAGTTTGACTTGATCTCTGTTTTCGTAAGGTATGGCCATGGAGACAGACGGCCGCTCCAGTGCTATGAGTGAAGCTGACGCTCTTGATGAAGAGGATGATGATGACGATGAGGAGGGAGGTGCTGAGACAGAGGAGCAGTCCGGCAACGAAAGTGAAATGAATGAACAGGAAGAAGATGTGAGTTTTGTTGATGATATGATTTAATTTTATTTATTTATTTGACTGGGACAATGCGTATTAATGAACAAACATGAAAACATGAAAGTAAATACACCAGATTATAGCCAAGGGCTAGTTTCCGTCTGTTGTCCCAGGGGCTGGGGTCACAAAAAGGGTCAAGTTAAAAATTGCACTACATTCACTGCACAGTTCCCATGGTTGCACATTCCACACAATTGCACATTCCATTCATTGCACATTACTCTCATTGCACATTCCATTCATTGCACAATTAATATAATTGCACAAATACACTTATTGCACCATACAAAATATTGCACATTCCATTCATTACGCAACCCCCATATATTCTACACCCACCCCCTTCATATTTTGCCCCTACATGCAAATATCTCTCTGTGGAACAGTTAAAATCACATTGCTACTATGGATGAGTGCATGTTTGATTTGCCCGTAACCAGTTTTTCATTTGATCTTTAAAAGAACTGTATGTGGGACATTCTCTCAGGGTTACCGGGAGACTATTCCACAGGTTCCCACCTTGGACAGATAATACGTTCTGACCAAAGGTGGTCCGTCTGTGGGGGATCAGCAGGTCCCCTCTGGTGGTAGCTTGCGTGGCCCTTCCTAAACTGTCTGTATATTTAATGTACTCCCTTAGCGGTGGTGGTGCAAGGGAGTGTAGGACCTTGTAAATTAGACAAGCTCTTTTAAGTTTGATCATGTTCTTAAAGTCCAGTAATCTATGCTTTTTCAGAATGTGACAGTGAAGGTAGGAAATGGGTTTTTTATCAAGGCCTCTTTTATAGAGGTTTTCAATGGTTTTGAGTGTTGTGGGGCAGGCAAGAGACCAAGTAGTTAAACAATAATCTATGTGGGAGAAGATCATGGAGTAGAAGTAGGTTTTAGCGGCACTGTTTAAGTTATTCCCGTTTAAATACCAATATTCACAAGTATTGAATGTTATCTCTTTCTATAAATTTCAATTAAACTCTAGTTATGACTTTGTCAGTCTAACAAATTTAGCCCCAGTTGTTTTAAGATGGAGTGGAACTAATTTAACGATTAACAACAATTTAACTCATTTTCATTTTCTGAATATAGGAGGGGTCGGACAATGACGACGAGGAACATGAAGAGGAGGATGAGGAGAACACAGACTACCAGACAGATTCTAACAAAGAAAATGAGACAGATGAAGAGAACAATGTAATGGGAATACTTGTTTATCGTTTTATGGTTACCTTTAGTTTATTCAATAGAGAGATTTCCATGATGGATGATTTCATTTTCATTAATTTACATTCTGATGGGTCAATCTGAATTGGCTGTTTGTAGGAGGTGACCATCCGTGGTGGAGGACTAAAACATGTGGCCTGTGCTGAAGATGAGGACTTCATACAGGCTCTGGATAAGATGATGCTGGAGAACCTTCAAGTATAATATAGATATGATCTTTCAATCCATCTAAAAAAAAAATATCTGTTAAAAAAGCAAATCATTTCTCTTTTATTGCAGCAGCGTAGTGGTGAGGCAGTGAAAGTGCACCAGTTGGATGTGGCCATTCCCCTCCAGTTGAAGAGCCAGTTAAAAAAGGGTGGTGCTGGGCAACCATGCATTGGAGATGGAGACACTGACATATCTGACACCATGCAATTTGTCATGCTCACGCGCAAAGGCAATAAGCAGCAGGTAATGTTCTGCATTATTAACGTTGTTTGTCATGTTACTTTTTAAAGGTCTCATAAATGGTTGTTTACATTTGCAGTAATAGTTTTAATGCAGACCTATTCTGCAAAATCCAACTTTTTAGAGCTTTTAACCATCTTTTCCCTCACCATTTACTCACCCAAAGTCATATTTGGAGTGATTTGTGCAATCTTTAATTGCTTATTTTCAAGACGTCATATTGCCAATCAACCCCATTTTCACCTCCACCAGCATATGCCTGCTGCTCTCTACTTATGTTCTCCAGTTGTATACACATAGAATTCTGCAGCTTTGAAAAGTAATTTTATTACAAATGTAGAAAAATCCTCTACTTACTTGCATGATGTGTAGCTATCCACTGGAGGTGCCGACAACTTCATTGCTCTTTCTAGTGATGATCAGCTCCTGTTTGGCACAGCAATTTTCCAATGTGGAAGTCAGCACAGTTTCTTTTATGAAGTCGTTTAACATGAATATTGTGATTTTAAATGTGCAAATGATCACGTAATGATGCACAAGTGTCATAGACTATAACTATATAGCAGACACAAGCAAAATATGTCTTCTTTAACATCTATCAAGAGATTACAGATGAAAAATTGCCATTTTGGCTGTTATGGAAGATTTAAATAAAAAATTAACTATTGTAGTCTGTCCCTGAAATAAATACATGAATACAACTATTGGGTATAAAGGTGTGGTAATATCTTATATGTACATAGTATTACAGTACGTCATATTAACTGCATGTATGTCATGCATGCTTGCATTATAGAGTGTAACTGCTCTTTTCATGCCACTATACAGATCCTTTTTATAGGTTGTTTGAGGCTATAATTAATTGGATTAGGTCATACGTGGTGTCACTTAAGTTCCTGAAACACTCAGTGTGTGTTTCCATGTGTGTATTGAGGCACACTTGGGGCTGGACTTTGTGGTCTGAAGGCTGATGCTGGCTCATGTGCCTTTGGGCGTGTCCAACTTTCTGGCTCTGCTTTGAGGTTTGATGTAATGTAGAGTCGTCTGTGTAAAGGACAGACGCCAAATACGCTGGGGAAAGCATAGAAACTTCTGACCATTTACAAGATCCATCAAAATTACATTTTACTATACATTACAACTGTTTTCAACTAGATTCCAATTTTCAGCAAAAACTGTACAAGTTATGTTTCTCTGTTAATAGTACAAGGTCCTGAACGTACCCCTGTCATCCCACCTTGCGGCAAACCACTTCAACCAGCAGCAGGCAGAGCAAGAGGAACGCATGAGAATGAAGAAACTCACCTTGGACATTAATGAAAGACAGGAGCAGGAGGACTATCAGGGTAATCTATGCTTTATCATAGCACTTTTCACTGCTACACTCTAAAGGAATCCACAGGAATGTCTTACCCAAATAACAAGAAAAATTTGGAAAAAAATACTTCAGGTGACCATATTGCATAAGCATTACAACATCAAGCTGCATTGTTCCATGACTTTACCTGTTTTATTTATTGACTTCGCAAAACGCTTTATTCTGTGTGGTATTTTTGTGAAATATTTCTGCTTGTCACAGAAATGATGCAGTCCTTGGCTCAGCGTCCTGCCCAGGCAAACACCAACAGAGAGCGCAGGCCTCGCTATCAGCACCCAAAAGGGGCACCCAATGCAGACCTCATCTTCAAAACAGGGGGGAGGTGAGACCCCAGCCCTGATAGTTGACCCTTACAGTCTATCTATGATGTACATGAGGTAATATTTAATTGTGTGTTGTCATCTGACATCCTCTGTTTAAACAGAATCAAATTGGCAAGGAAGGAAAAGCAAGAAAGGCGAGAAAGACAGACGAAACAAGACAGAAAAGTCAAGCAGCAGAGAAACCATACATTTGTCTTGGACTAGGCCAGGGCAGCACAGTGTGACCTTTTAGTAGCCTTTAGCAAGCCTTGCTTAAAGATGAAATTTGTGCAAGTTTCCAGGGAGGAAGGAAGGTTGTTCAGTTTACAAATTAAAATAAATGAAGCAATTAATTAAAAACAGTTTGTATCCTTTCTTGTTCTGATCAGATAGGCGAGGTGTTTGCATATTAACAATTTTCAGACATAGCCTATTCTATAGCAGATTTATTGTTGTATTTTTTATTTTTTTTGTCAAGCTAAAACCTTTTTTTATAATTTATTTTCTTGTCTACACAAGAAAGAAAGATTGATACAATCTTGCACATCTTAAGACTACAGTAAATGTTTTGCTCTGTCCTTCAGGAGACGTTGACTTGGGTCTGGGTCCAGGCTGATTGAATAAGCGAGTAGAAGAAGGAACAGGTAAAAAAGCAAGATCGGATATGACCGGTCTAAGCAGGAAACAAGTCTTCTGGTCTTCCACTGAATCAGGATGAGGCCTAAACACTTTGGAGCCTGAAGAAGACGACCAAACCAGGACTGCCGGTCTGGGGTTCAGAGGTCGGACACAGGTGGCAGGCGTCTTTTCTTTTTTGTCTGTTAGCAAAGTGGAGAGTAGCCCAGCAGCTTGTAGATGCAATGCTGTCCAGAACAGATATGTTTAATATTGAACAGCTAACAGCAAGATGGACAAGATCCCTGTCTACCTTTCATGCAGATGCTGAAATGTCTCATTTTTGGGAATAGTGGATAAAACTGTCATTAAGGCAAAAAGTGTGGTACAGCTTGAAAAGTCAACACAAGTTTTAATTATAAATTCAAACTTGATGTGTTTTGGAAATAAGATTAATTAACCTGGTTGTCTGATAATAAGTTGGAGAGAAGAAGAGAGAAGCAAACTCTCCTGAAGTGATCTGTATTTTGTGGCACTTCTTTACATACACATTGTCCATCAACTTAACAAAGATTTACATAGTATCCTTAATGTCAAACTCTAGACATGATTGGAAAAGTATAACGTGACTGTTTTTGTTAATACTCTTGGTGTATGTTGATAACAGTTGAGTTTTGTTATGGATATGAATAATATTTGTCACACTATACTGTTAGTGCCATATAACACAAATCAATAAATTAAACCACACATCACTAACTGCTTCTCTTATCTCTAATAAGAATTTGATTCGCATTTTATTTTTCAAATGAGTGTGTTATTTTTTTAACAGGTGGTCGTAACATTAGAAATATTATGCTTTTTCAGGTACTAAGTAATGCACTATAACATGCACAGATCAGTATTTTATATTTTGTTCAAACTGTAATATTGATCAAAAATGACAATGATAGAAACCCATCCATGGACCTGTCCCTTCCTGTTCAAAATTGCAGAACTGATTAGTCTTACCTCTTCATAGTGGCCTTTCACCATAGCAAGTAGAACATTTTCATTTACAATGTTTGTATTGTTTAAAATGGCTTGAATGCAAGCTTCTAAAGCAGGATAATACAGGTTTACTCAATCATACATCAATCAATCCAAATACAATTCTCAGTAAGATAATGATGAAGGAACATAATATGTCCCCTTTAATATGTGTACTACGATAGTATTTTAAACTATTTACAAATTGCTATACTTATGTATTGCTGCAGATAATATGAAGAAATTGATCAATCAGGCTGCCAGCTATGTAATGGTACATTGTTGAATCAAGAAGTCCAGCATTTTATACATAACATTTGGCTGCATTTGCAATATTTGGCGAAAACTTTAATCTTGTATTTGGCCAATGTTTTTACATGGTAAATGTATGGTAAAACATGGTTAATTAAGTCTTTTTTTATAGGAAGGAAGGCAGGAACAACTCAGAGAGGAAAGTGATCCCTGCTTTTTATGACAAATTTGGCAAATGTATGTGCCTTACGCCTGTCGCAATAATTACTATATCGACTTATCGTTCAGTATATGAAAGATGGAACAATATTTTTGGGGGGCAATATTTAGAGTGTGTACTTACTCTTTGCACTACTAGGAGATTTCTGGTTATTTTTTGGCTTTACGATAAGATTTGAGCCATAAAAGGTTGAATAACTTGACTCATTACAGATGCAAACTTATTTATTACAGCTCATGTTTTTTTTTTTAACAATATTGTAGATTTAGAATAGTTTTGTGGTTTAAATCTGCTCTTGGATTATTGTGTGAGTGGTATAAATTAGTTTTAGTATCAGTTTGTTGTCTATATTTACTTCAGCAATATATTGTACTTCAAAATTTGTTACGTGTCAGGCCTAGTGTGTGTGTACCTTTTGTAAAGGTTTCTACTTGGGAGAAATATTATCCAAATATTATCCAAGTGTAGCCAATCATTAAACACACTTCATTCATTACATTCCAGAGTTTTTTCAAAGGAAACAATTACAAGAGAGTTGTATTGTTCAATTTAATAATTAACAAAAATCAACAATACATATTGCATTAGGTAGATTCATATAGTAAATAATATAGTACAAACTGATGGAAAATAAACTACAGCAATCTCCCAGTCCCATCATTTATATGACTTTGCAGATTAAAGTTTAGTACAACATATGCAATAGTATGTAGTAGTACCATTGGATACTTCAAAATGCCTGTAGATAAACTACAGAAATCCGGAGTCTGTAAACAAAAAGCCATTCACTCAGATGAGTGCAAAAATACTGCACCATCTATGTGAAATTTACTTCAAAATAACTGTAGGTAACTACAGAAGCCGGAGTCATGATACACAGTAAACATTCACTCATTAAAAAGTTCAATTCAATGACAAAACCACTAGTACAACTAGAATACAAGCATTCCAGCAGAAATGCACCAAAGTATTTCTAGATACTGTGGTTTTAGTGATTCTGTTTTGTACAATGCCCATCCCAAACGAGCAGCTTTAAAGTGTTCCCTCTGCAAAGTAAAAAAAAAACAAAAAACTAGCCATTCCACAGTCTGTGGTTTGTCCATGTGTAAAAATATCCTGCTTCGACAATTCACATCTACAAATCCCACAAAAAATCTGCCTTACACAATATACATTTTACAGAATTACAGAAATATTACAGAATTGTACAGAAATATAGAAAAATATATATATTTTTTTATTAAATGACAAAGTTTGTTTCTTGGCTCCTTATCGAAAGTGCACTTTTTACCATTTTGTCACAGTGAGACAAAATACCCTTTTCACCAATACCCAAAATGGTAAACTACTGCAACTAACAAAACTATACCCATCCAAAATTTTAAAAGATGTATGTCTTGGCACATATATAGAAATATTTTGCAGCCACCATTCTCTTACATTTGTTCATATTGTTCACTTTAAGTATTTTGGTTAAATATTTAAATACCCTATCAAAAAAGCATAAGCATAAATATTATTTAAAAACACAAATGCATGATGAAAGTTTTTTTTATCTATACAAATACACAGTCTGCTGTAGGATGAATGTGTGCCATTCTGACTTGGTATCAGTGTCTCAGAACAAGCTGCGCAAGTCCATCTCATTAGTTTTCATTCCTCTGTAAAGAAGGTCTCTTTCCTGCCACACCTCATACATTTTTGCTCTGAAGATTTGTACCGGAGAGTCTGGTTTGGCAGGTGTAGATGATAAACAAACAAATTAATCAGTCTTTTAAAAGCCCAAGTTTCTTCAACGCCTCTTTCCGTGATTCCTCTGATGCCCCCTTACCTGAAAACTGCACCGTGATTCCCTGTGGTCTGAACAATGAGCTAGACCGTCGATTATGATCAGGGGACAGAGCCCGCTGTGGGGACTTTGGCGCTGCAGTGGCCCCATGATAGGAGTGCCGCGGAGGTCTTGGTGCTGGAGTTGGAGCTGGTGGTTTGACCGTTCTGGAGGAACCTTCTGATGGGCGATTAGCACTGCCTGAGGGGTTGAAGATTCGTGTTTTTCCCCCATAGTTATTTGATTCTACAGGAGCATTTTCAGAGTGTTGTGTTTGACTCTTGTTTATGTGTGAGCTAAGAATGTCGGGTAGGTCTCTTCTGGAAGCAGGGACAGGGATAGGAGTCATAACTTTTGATTTTCCTCCGAAAGAGTTGAACTCAGATGGGGCTGCCAGAATGGGTGAAAGACTGGGTTCAGGGCTTACAGGAGAGGGTGGCAGTTCACTCTTAAAGGATGCAGAGGGGTTCAAGGATGCAGAGGAGTTCAACACAATAGATTTCCCTCCATAGCTGTTAAACTCTGCTGAAGTTTCCACTTGTGGAGGAGGAGGAGGAGGAAGTAGTAGTTTGAGAGTAGGCTGGTGGGGAATATTTGTGAGAATCTGGAGAAGGGGCATCTGGTTTTCTGTAGCTCAAAAGTGGTGATCTAGGACTGGCTGTATCCACAAACTTCAAGCTCCCAGAAACCACAGGTCTACTGCGTTCCTTTGGGCTACTGTTTGGTGGGGTACTAGGGTCCCGTACTGTAGTTGGGAGTGCTACATTTGGAGCAATACTAATTTCTGAAGGTTTGCTGCTGGCAAGAACATGTGGGGTATTACTAGTGCTGGTAGATGCTTCAGGAAGATTGTTTTTCCCCACATTTGTAGTACTTGCCCCTCCAACAGCAAGGGGCTCAACAGGAGTGCTAGGAGGTGACATACCCCCTGATGAGGCACGGTTCCTTGCCAGTCCTAATTTTGACAATGCCTCCATGTGGGATTTTTCAGGAGTAGGATCTCTGAAAGACACACTACGAGTTGGAGTGTTTCTTGTTTCTGTCTGATCTTGTTGGAGATCTTCTTGGAGTAAAGGGTGTGTAGTCCCAGAGAGGTTTGCAAGCATTTGTGCCCTTCTCTCCTCAATGTTAATGTTGGCCAGTGATGGGTTCTGCTGTTCTCTGTTGCCAAGAATCACACTGATGTTAGCAGGATAGCGTACAGGCTTGGTGGAGGTGGGAGGACCTTGCTTATTGGAGCTGGTTGACTTGTCAAATTCAGAGCTTCGCCGTCTAAGTAGAGATGATGCACTCAGCACCGTGTTTCCTCCAGGCTGGTTTTCTGCAATCTTTTGAGCAATCAGAACTGGAGTCGGGATGCTGCCCGGGGGGTGGTACACTGGGTGACTGTCTGGAAGTGAAGGGTCTGAGTCACTGCGAGGTTTCACCTCAAAGTGGCTCGCTGGGGATGGAACCAGACTTTGAAAATCTGAAAGAAAAATAACAATCAAAACAGACATTTTGGTGAAGGGTTGCACTGAATCTGACAAATAAGCTACCTGGACTAGTGGGGTTGAAGGTTGTGTTTTTGGTCTCCACTAGGTCTGGTTTTGGACGGACCAAGTCTATAATATCCTGCTCTTTTGGGTTGACACGACAATTAGGCCCTGATTTGGAAGCACCATCTACTACTGAATTGTTGAAGGCTTGCATTTGGGGTTTCAGCTCGTCTTCCTCCAGACTCTGCTCCAGGGAATCGATGGTCTTCTCAAAGAAGTGGAGGATTTCCTGTTCTTCTTGGCTCAAGAACTTCAGCTCATCATTCTGTACACAACAGGTGTCACTCAAGTTTATTATTCCATACAAATGCTAATATTCTGTAATGTAATAATGTTAAAATGTTTATGAAAGTAGAGTTTGGCCATTCAAATGTTCTCCTAATGTGGAGTATGTTTGGTGTCAATATTTCATGGATGTCAGACTGTGTTCTGGCCCTTTTAGGATCTAGAAGAAAGTTTGTATCTCATCCTGGCAATTTTTAATATAATAAGATAGATAATTATTACTTTGTAGATTTTCATTTAGAACACAAGTTATTTATGTTTCTACTTGCTGTACTTTAGGTAAGGGATATTTTCCTAGTAAAAATCTTCCTATCCCATACAGGGCCCAGTGTACTGCGTGAACACTGACCTGTTTGTTCCTGCATCCCAACCCTCATAGGTTCATTCCCACCCTATTTATAGCCCAAACAGCCTTCTCTTCTATTAGAAGATGACCCCTCCCACTCCTCTCCTCATCTTTACTTCACCTCCTCGGCTACCTGTCCAGCCTCAGACAGAGCCGCCACTGAGAACTCTCACAATGGGCTATCCTGTAACTGCATGCAGGTTGATTTTGAGACCCAATTCTGAGGCTGTAAGATTAGGTTTACAGTGGCATTGGTGACAAGCAAGAAGAAAATTAATTTAATAAAAAAAAGTATATTTAAGAAACTTTTGTTTGACTGTACAAAGCTGCTTATTTGAGCCATTTCAAGGTGATGCCATCACTTAGTGGTTAAAATGGTCTGTGTTTATGGCTGATGGTGTTCACTGCAGGTTTTTTTTTGCTTTTAACACAAAGACACCTGCAACAACACCCAACTGAAACCAATGTGAGATAGACAGCAATATGTAGGTTTCAGCTGAGGTGAATGATGCCTATTGTGCAGAAACAGCTTTGGACCTATAAGACTGCAGCTCGACCGGTTTCTCTGTTGTGTTGATAATAAATGTCATCCCCAAGGCACTCGCAAGGATCCAGTTTTGAAGCAAGTGTCATTTACTGACAGTCATAATGACTGAGCACATTGTGCAAACACATTGAGGAGCATCTTTCATGGTTGACAATAGACAATAGACGTAAAAGATGTATTTACAGTTTACTCAGTGTAACCTCTAAAACATTGTGCCTTTTTCCTATTCAAATGTAACCCACAATTTTACAGTATATGCCTACTGTGCTTCGAGAAATTGAGTCTATAACAAGTATTTTACTATAATGTATAAATATGAGTGAGTTTTGTCACATGGTTATATAGGACAAACGAACCAAAATTAAAATGGATGAATTATGTGGAAAGTCAATTAATCCACTTTAATTTGGTAGACAATTAAGCCTTAATACTTTAATTAATGCTCAAGAAATAGTTACCTGATATACCCCATATCCTTTCAAGAGTTGTGAAACTTTTTTTGCTCAATGTAGGCCTACTTTGTACTGTGCCATCATCAAATATTACATCTTATATGGTGTTAATGTCAATCTGTAAATGTATTAATAAATATCATTAATATAATGTATTCAGCTCATAGTAGACAAAGATAAAGAGGAAAAAGAAAAATCTAAATAAATTCCATACTCACTCCAGGGTTGTGACCTGTTGCTTCATTTGTCCCAAACTGTAGCCTGGTACTGGACTTCATGTGGACATCCATGACCAATGATTAGATGACAGCTATCATTTCTGAAGAATGAAAGTGTCATCCTACATAGTTAACATTTCAATCAAAGTAAAAAGCATAAAAACGAGCAGCATGCATGTAGCTGAAGGACAGATGCTGAACAAACATAGACCTACTAGCCTTCAATAATTTTGGCCCATTATTTTGCTGCTATTAAATCTTTTAGGCATATGTATCCTGATTAATAGCCCCTTTAGGTTAATGGAAAATGTTTTACTTACCAAAAGCTCTACCCGGCTGACATTTTAAAAGTATAACCAAGCCTGCTGAGTTATAGAAATTAAAAATTTTTAAAAATCCGGAGCTTCAGAGGTGACAGGTTTCATGCGCACTGAGAGGAGAGCGACACGTTGAGCGTCTATTAAAACCTCGAGTCCGCCCCGTGGCGTCACGTGGGCGTGCGCGTGAAGACAGCGTGTGGTTTCACTCAGGTGTGTGGCGGTCATGTAAAAGTGACACATTCCCAAAGTATCCAACACACCCATAATAGTTTCAGCTAATGTCAGGACCCATCTATTCAATTATACTGTGCCACGTGCCATAAAAGGAAGGCCCTGGGTTTGTGGGTTTGTTGTGACGATAGATTGGTTCCTACCTTAGTGTTTTGTCGCCACCGAAAGGCCATTGCCCAAATCGCAATGTCTAGGGCTTATAACGATCGATCTTCACAAAATTCGAGTAATGCTTCTTTTCTTGACCTAGTTTCATGATTCGTTCAATTCAGCCCAACTCAACTTAGTGTTACCAATTAAATAATATTTTTGAGCAAGATAAAAGTCTATACGCGGGCTGTTTTTTTTTTTGTTTTTGTTGTTGTTTTTTTTTTTTTGCGTGTATTAGAAATGTTGCATCTTTAAAATTCTGAATTTAGCATGCATTCATAAAAAAATAAACGTCATTGTAAACCTATTAAAATGTCAATGACCCAAATCCTTTAACGAAGCCCCTGTTGTATTTCCTGGCTGTTCCACACGGGGGCGGTAGTTTACGTTCAGGCTATAACGGCACATTCTAAGCTACTGAATGTTTCGAGTTGTCCACAAACGCATCTTCTGTCAATCGGACTTTTTTCTTTTCTTTCATCCTCACACGGCACGCTGCTTTTTAATGTGTTTGTGGATTTTGTTCGATGTTCGCGTTGTCGGCAGGTGAGTAGCTTTTGCGTGTCGTGTGTCATCAACGTTATGTTCTTTATACATTTATTTTGTTTAGAAGTGCTTTAGCATGCTAGCTACACAAGCTAGCAAGTCAAAAGCTAACTGTTAATACATTACAGGCGAGCGTATTAACTCTCTGTGTTAATACGCGCAGTATTTGACACAACATTATAACGTTTATTGTAAGAAAAATGCATAATTACAGCATTTCACAAACTGCTTCCTTGTCTCCGATTAATGTTAATTCACCCAGTCTGCTCCTCATCACTTCACACGTCAACTACGACCGACACGTTGGTTTATTTAGGTGTTAAAAATGCTGCAGACCATGTCACTCATGTTTAGCTTAGCTCCAGACTCAACCAGGATAGATGGCTCTTTTGCAGGGGAATCTAATGACACTGCGAAGACGCGGCTTCCCTGCATCTTTAATGTACAGTGTCAAGTATCAGGCAGCTGCTGGTGTTATGACATTCTCCCCTCCGTGAAACAAACTCACTCTAAATGTCCTGATGTCCTAATCTCATGCTAGATTTATTTCTGCCTTAGTTTAAAATTGACACCCAATGAACGAGATGTTTTTGTTGTAATAGTTATTTGTCTGGTGTTTCTGTGTTCAATTTGTGTTAACTTAATACGGTTTAATTATCAAAATTCAATGCTATGAAGGTTAATGAACAGTTCAGTAGGAGAGAATAATGCTTATTAATAACTTATTCGGTTGACTTTTTTCCCACCACTTTTCCTAACATGGTATTACGCAGGTAAATCTGTGTTCTTGAGTAGTATATTGTCAGTTATTACTAATATTATATTTTTTATGTCTATGTGCTACAAAGGAATCTTTATTAAAATACTTTTCATTTTCAAGTCTGAAACCATTCCAAGTACCCCCTGATACGTGCTTGTGTACCTCCAACACTGTGCCACTGTATTAGCTGGCATTAGTGTAGCATCTTAAACTTAAAAAAAAACAACAAACAAACACAGGAGCATCCAGAGACTGACTGAGGGATGCTGGGTAAAGCTCCAGTTACTCCGAGTGTCAGGTTACCAATGAAAGCTTTCAGCCATGGTCTCTATGGTGATGAGCGGCAGAGGGCATCAGGGATTGTCTAGAGGTGTGGGCATGTTTCACATGTTTAACAGGCAGGTGAGAAGCTGTCATCTAGATTTTGAGTTGTCATTTCCTTGACCAAAAAAATTCCTTGCGGGCAAAGAGCCACAAGGAATATCAAACGAGGTTAATGAACAATGAAAAAAAAAAAACAATTTAACATTGGGATAGTACAAGTGACCATGCAGTTCCCATGGTTTCACAGAGGGCTGTAATGATTATTTTGACAGTCGATTAATCAAAAAAGTATTTTCCAAGTTAATCGATTAGGCTTTAAAAGGCTTGTGATTATGAAGCTAAAGCAGTGCTGCTTTAGGACATCCAGCTGACAGAGTATACATGTAGACCAAATCATTTTTTACAGCACATGGTATGTTTTGAAGTCATGAATACTCAAGATAACACTTATTTGGTTACTAAAACTACTATACTATAC
This sequence comes from Periophthalmus modestus, assembly GCA_019594935.1. NCBI lineage: Eukaryota > Metazoa > Chordata > Actinopteri > Gobiiformes > Gobiidae > Periophthalmus > Periophthalmus modestus. The sequence continues at coordinate 34,836,136 of JAIEZT010000054.1, read as the reverse complement.
TATGGTTATTTAAATAGTCGATTTGTTTTTAATTGGAATAGTTGTTGCAGCCATAAGTGACGGCAAGTGTCTGAATGCAGTTTTTGTTGACACTTTGACACACCCACTTGGACACACAGTGAAACTTTGCAAGTCCTGGCTGAGCAAGTGACTTTACTTTGAGGAGGCAATCAAAACAAAGACAGCTTGACTACAACAATAAAACACCAAAGGTTACAATTATTTATAGAAAACCGGTCTACATAAGAATAGTTCTTTTATAAAACAGATCAGTAAACCTGAAAATCCCAGCCAGTCTGCTCTATTATCTGTGAAGTAAATGTCTGCTAAAGTTGTGGTTTTAAATGTGGCAAATACAATCTTTTCAGTCAGGCTTTCCATAGTTATATAATTCATTATAATTCATTATTTTAAGCTTGTTGCTTGTCTTTGTTCAATCTTGTTTTCAGATCTTGTTGAGGGTGTGCATTCATCCATGAGCTGTTTTGTCACTTGCTGCCTAATGCTGGTATAGACACTCCAAACCTGTTTGACTATTTCACCACTATGGTAAGCAAACATAACTAGTACGTAAATGCATTTTTGGTTATGTACTTTGAAATTTCTGTGGTTAGATTATATGTCTGGCAACACAGAACATGTACATTTAGTCTCTAATGATAAAATGTAGTAAACTCTTTCTATGCTTGATTGATTACTATATGATTGCAGAGTGTATGATGCCTAAGAGTTGCTGCCATGGCCTGCAGCAGCGGCAGTCAGAGCAATGCAGAACCTTTGGAGGGGTTTCATGAAGTGAACCTGGCTTCACCCACTACCCCTGATCTTCAGGTACCCTACACTGCACACAAATGTCCTATTTATGGGACTGCTTCCCATTAGGTGTTGATGTGAAATTGTGTTGTTGTGCAGAACCAAGCTGAGCAGCGTCCTGCGGTTCGACACAGCACTCCTCCAGCCTCTCTTTATCGCACTCACTCACTTGGAGCACCCCCTTCTGGTCTCCCCACTTCCCTGCGAGCAGATCAGCTCCCCACACAACCCGTTTACTCATCACCAAGACACAGCCACAATGGAAGGTAAAGGACATCTAAAATTAACCTTATAAAAGTTTTTATAATCCTTTTAAATTGTTTGTGCTGCAGTGTTCCAGGCCTGGAGGTGGACTCTGCAGATGGAGAGGATGGCGAGGAGTGTAGTGCTTTGAGTGACAGTCTTGCTCGGCTGCACAGCCCCTCTGTAATGGAAGTCAGAGAGAAAGGATATGAGAGGTTAAAGGAGGAACTAGCGAAGGCCCAAAGGGTAGGACACACTTGTACATGGTCTTTGATCATGGTTTATTCGGACAGTTACTTTGTTAGTGAATGTGGGTCGTCAAAATGTCACAAAATTAGCTATCTGAATTTGAATTATTCAGGCCGATTGTAGTACTTCAAATGTTTTTGGTTCCAATTAGTTAATTATTTGTGCTGAGACATTATTTATTATTATTTTTGTTTATTCATCAGTTTAATTTGTTGCCATGCATGATGTATTCATTTGCTGGATGTTTTTTGTCATTGTGTTTTTGTTTTTGTTTGTGTGCGTGTGTGTTTGCATATGTGTGTGTGTGTTGGTGTGTGTGTGTGTGTGTGTGTGTGTGTGTGTGTATGTGTGTGTGTGTGTGTGTGCGTGCGTGCGTGCGTGTGTGCGTGCGTGTGTGCGTGTGTGTGAAAGGAGCTGCTGTTGAAGGATGAGGAGTGTGAGAGGTTGTCTAAAGTCAGAGATCAGCTTGGCCAGGAGCTGGAGGAGCTCACCGCCAGCCTCTTCCAGGTCGGTCTGCCACTCACCTGCGCCTGTCTCACTGCTGCTCCCAATAAGCTGCTTAAAAATCAAACTTTATTTTTCTTTGGCTCATAAACACGCTGTCAGTGACTATATGCAAAATACGTTGTAGTCATGTTTTGTAGCTGTGGATATGGGACTGTATGGGTGCTTTTGCTATAGTTTTTGTACATAGTTGCTGTTTTTCCTATGTATGGGCATATCTAGATAAACAAGCTAATGGAGAGATAGAAAATATCCTCATATTTTATAGTTGGAAAAAATCGCTTACTTGCTGTATGTTTTCTAGGAGGCCCACAAGATGGTTAGAGAAGCAAACATTAAACAGGCCAATGCCGAGAAACAATTAAAAGAAGCTTTGGGCAAGGTAACGTATCAGAATTTATTTAAAAACAAATATATATCACTGGTGAAAATGTGTACCTCTTTTTACTCATTTCTGTTTCTTTTGCTGGGTAGATTGATGTCCTCCAGGCTGAGGTGCAGGCGCTGAAGACCCTCGTCCTCTCTTCTCCAACATCCCCGGTGGGTGAACTCCCTTCCAGTGGGGGAAAGACACCTTTCAGGAAGGGGCATAGCAGGAACAAGAGCACTTCCTCTGCCATTCTAGGCACACAACCGGACCCATCGGCAACACAGCCAATAGTCCGAGAATGTAGAGAGGTTGGTTAGCTTTACTGGAAGTTGGCAAGATTGGCAAGATGTCTTTTTACTTACTTTTTTAGTTTTTCTGTCAAATGTGTAGGTGGACAGTCAGTTGTTCAGTGAATTCAAACTATGGAAGGAAGAGCCAACGCTGGACCGAAACTGCAACTTTTTGGAGAGAATTTATCGCGAGGACATCTACCCATGTCTCTCTTTCAACAAGAGTGAGGTATGTCATCTCCCTTGTTACAATGAATTACCAAAAAAAAAGTTGCCTGGTTAAATGTGAAACTAAAACACAGTTATTCCAACCAGATTTTTGTGTTGTTTTAGTTTGTAAGCCCTTGTAACAAGACGATTGTATTCAGGAAGAGTGCATATTAATGTTATATTAATATAATAGCTGTTGTTATAGTGTAAATATGCCAGATTATAGGCTTTATCGATAAAGTTAACTTTATCTGTAAAGCCTATAATCATAACTTTCTGTGGTCTCTAGGCACATAACACAATTACAAAACATTACAAACAAATAACATAGAAAAGCAGTAATTAATGCATTTTATTTATAATGCACTTTACATTTGAAGGCAAATACCAGTGCAAGTTAAAAAAAAAAATGTAAAAGGCCAGAGACTTGATTCTATTTAATCCCTCCTGACACATGTGCAGGGAACATTTAGTGCTTACAGCACCACCTTCATAACTTCCGTAACTTTTGTTTTTCTTCATCCATGTACCTAATTTTAAGTTTCTTAAAAACAGAAAAACTTACTTACCTTACTCATTCTAAGCATCTTAGTTATTCACTATTGATAAAGCTAACAACAACTTCCATGCTAATGTGCACCTCCTGATTATAGGATAATAAAACACTTAGTTTAGAATTGCATGCAGACAGCATGCAGAGGACACATTTGGACCATTTGAAGAGCTACTTATACAATATTTCTGTACTGGGGCAAATTTAGCATCAAATACATGAAAAAAATAGGGTACAGGACCTTTTTTAAGGTGCAATTTGAAAGTGGACAGTGATGGACATTCTCTTATTGAGATTTGTGTGTAGTCAGATAGCTCATTATGCCAAATGGTAAACCAAGTAAAGGTTCTGCTGTCTGTCTCTGGTAGTTGGGTGCAGCCATCCTGGAAGCTGTGGAGCAGAACACTCTCAGTGTGGAGCCGGTGGGTTTCCAGCCCTTACCTGTGGTCAAGGCTTCAGCGGTGGAGTGTGGTGGACCAAAGTAAGACTCACACACATACACACATGTGCAGGCTTTCACACCTTCAACCTCTATCCATCTTCCTCCACTCTTCCTCTTTAGTGGGCGATTGGCTGAGCTTGTCACGTAAGTCTGTCATCATCCCCATTTAAGTCTCTCCTCAGCTGTTCCTATGAACCACAACTCCTTAGTCAATCTGTTTTTATGGCCAGGTTGCAACCATGGGACATCCCAACAAAAACCTTAATCTATCCTTTGCTTCCTCTGTTACTTACTTTTTGTCCCCTGCCTGTTGCATTAAACTTAGTCAGTACCATGTGCAATGTGCTGTTTGTCTTTATAGAAAATGCGCCTTGAGTGGTCAGACCAAAACCTGTAAGCACAGAATAAAATTTGGAGATTCATCCAACTACTACTATGTATCTCCCTACTGTAGATACAGAGTGAGTATATAAATACAGTAAACATCTGAAATCTTATTGTTATTTTTTTTTTTTTGTTTTTAAGCGTTGTGTTGTTTGTCTTTGTATATAGATCACAGCGGTGTGCAACTTCTTCACTTATGTGCGATATATTCACCAAGGCCTGGTTAAGCAGCAGGATGGTATGACATATCATTTTTAAATTATGATTAATCGAATGTTGTAAATATGTTTATATGTTTAACACTATATGGCACAATCACATAAAATTGCGATTATTATTTTTCCAACAATTCAGTTTGTTTTACAAAAATGTAATGAACCTAATTACAGATTTTACATTTGTTTTGCAGCTGAGCAGATGTTTTGGGAGGTGATGCAGCTGCGCAGGGAAATGTCTCAAGCCAAGCTGGGATACTTCAAAGATGAACTGTGAACTGGCAAAGCACTACAAAGAGAAAGCGCTACAATCACCATGGACTCTTACCTGACGTTCTTTCTCTTTACAAAAAAACTCAACTGGCCGTCTTCGTGTTGATCTTAAGAAAGCCTCACAGTCTTGTACCCTTTTTATTTAAAACGAGTAAGCAAATCCAAATTAAAAAAAAAAAAAAAACTAAAAGGAGCCACCAAGTAAATAATTAAACATCAATATAAAAAATACTTTAAATTCCTACCTATGTGTGTTACTGCAGAAGTGAATCAATTTTATCTGTGGTTCAGGGGGAAATTGCTTATTAAATGTAGTTGATACAGCTTTTTTTTTTTTTTTTTTTTTGAGTAAAATGTATTTTAAGTCCCCATATGAACTCCACAATGAACATTTCAAATTATTAGCTTTAAACATGTTTTGCTTTATTTAATGTAAATTATTACTTTACATTTTGCACCCAACACTAATTTTAGGGAGAAATGCATTACTCAAAATTGGTGGCAGGTGAGAATGAAGTATTAACCATTTATTTATTTATTTGTAATTTATGCTGGGGTAAAGGCATGCACTGAATGCTAATCTGAAGAAGTATGATGTTTATAAATGTGTGAATGGTTTCTGCAAAAATTGGTCTGAAATGTATAGATCCCGTCATGTATTCTAAGTTTGTATGACTGCTTTGTGTAAATCATAGCATTCCCCATCTGCCTCCCTTTTATTCAATGTCAAACTTACTGATTTGGTTTAGTGCCTTTTCTCTCAGACACAGAAATAAAATAAAAACTGTTTAATTATGAAGACTTTATTGTGGCTATTGTCAGATCCAGTTAATTGACATTCACAATTAAAAACAAGGGTCTTGTAGGGTTTTTCAGATATCTAATTCCGAGACAAATACTGCAAGGCAGAAAAGTTTGTAGAACAAACATAGTAAACCTTTTTTGAAAAAGTACAAAGTACTTTTATTATTGTTTTTAACAAGAGGTATACAGCTTTTCTTTGCCTTCCTAAACCAATCTTACCTTTAAAACTACATTACATACACTCTCAAGAATGACCTGATTATTAAAAAGGTACTTCTCACAAAGTAGAAACAGTCCTACACTTTAACTTTTTAATAACCTCTAAATTCAACCTTAGCAGAGGTTTAATTTAGAGTGCTTCAAATGGGTCAGCTCACAGAACGTCAACAGCAAAGATAAAAACAAAATCAATTTTTTTAGAGGGTAGTGAGGACCATTCAGAATATGACAAACAGTGCAAATGATGTATTAGTTGTCTTTATTTTTCTATCGTGGCCAAGCACCCCAGGCTAATCCAGGCAAGATGAGCGCAATAAGAACTGAGGAAAACAAGTTCACTGCGTTGTTGTCTAGAATTGGTTTCCCACAAATGCGCTGTGTTGTGGCAGACTCATAACTTACAACTTTTCCAATGCTTGAGTCAAAACCTGTGGTAAAATGGCAGTGCAAATACTATTATTAAATGCTTAGAAGACCTAGTCAGCATAACATTGAAGAGGCTCCTACCAGAATACTGCATGTTGGCTCCAAGAAAAGAGTCGAGCATAGAACCCAGCAGTCCTGCCACTCCTCCGTACACAATGATAGGCCACTGAGGGTCGGCCAGGTGAAGATCGCCAACAAACAGAAGCTGCGTGACAAAGTATGCGACACCTACTACCAGTCCACCCAAGAAACTGGCAATCAGTCCAATAGGGGTAACTCCTCCATTCGTCCCTTTGAAATAGAAAGAGCATTATTTAAACTTTAACAATAAAGAATAATCACATTTTCGTGAGATTTGGCACCATTTCTTATGGTAATAATTTAATATAACAGGTGAATTGGTGGTTGTTATAATGGCAGCTAACAGGATGGAAAAGGGTTTAATGAGGAGCGACAGGTTATTTTGTACAGACATTTTTTTTCATAATTTGCCATTCTCCCCCTTAAACTGCCACCTTATCATGGTGGGGAAGTTAGCGTAACCGAACGATCCTAGGAGCTATTCTGCCGGGGCATTATGCCCCTGGTAGGGTCTCCTATGACAAACAGGTTCAAGATGAGGGGTCAGACTAGGAGCAGTTCACAATACCCCTATGGATAGACTAAAAATAAGGATCGTGGCATCGCTCTCTATGGTGTAGCCGTGACCCCATCCTGGAATCAGGCCTGTGGTTGGCGCTCGAATGCGAGCACCTGGTGGTCTGTGGTTTTTGCCCACGGGGCCCAGCTAGGCTTAGCCTGAAAGGACCATTTGTGTCTGCCCTCACCACCTGCAGAGGGGTTTATAGGGGTAGGTGCAAAGAGGACTGGGCAGCAGTCAAAGACGGGTGTCTCCACGATCCAGTCAACAGACACAGCATCTGGCTGTGACAACATGGAATGTTGCCTCGCTGGGGGAGAAGGAGCCTGAGCTCATGCTGGAGGTTGAGAGGTATCGGCTAGATATAGTTAACGTCACCTTCATGCACAGCTTGGGCTCTGGAACCTAACTTCTCTGACGGGCTTGCATATAGCTCCAAAGCTCAGCCGCCACGTGCAGTCCCAAGCGTATCGTGAGGGTCTGTTGGGAACGTCTGGCAAAGCCCTCTGTCTGCGGGGTCTTCAATTCACATCTCTGGCAGAGCTTCTCCCATATCCCAGGGGAAGCTGGGGACATGTTCTCCACCTGCGTTGTTAATGCAGCTGTTTGTTGCTGTGGTCTAAAGACCTCTGGTGCTTGTTGTGCTTTGGGTAATGACCGAAAGGACAAGTTCTCAGATACAAGTGTTCAAAATGTGTTTCCTCCACAGAGTGGCTGGGCGCTTCCTTAGAGATAGGGTGAGGAGCTCAGTCACACAGGAGGAGGTCAGAGTGGAGCTGCTGTTGCTCGTCGAGAGGAGCCAGCTGAACTGGCTTAGGTATCTGTTCTGGATGCCTCCTGGACGCCTCCCCGGAGGGGTGTGCTAGGCACATCCTAATTACAGGGTTGAGGCCCCAGGACGACCCAGGATACGCTGGAGGGACTATGTCTCTCAGCTGGCCTGGGAAAGCCTCGGAATCCCCCCGGAAAAGCTGGAGGAAGTGTGTGTGGAGAGTGAAGTCTGAGCCTCCTTGCTCAGACTGCTACCCTTCCTTAAAGCAGAAGAAAATGTTATGTTATGATAAAACAGTCAATCAGAAAAAAGGGGATCACTTAAACAAATGAAATACTAAAATAACAACGCACAAAAAAATACAGTTTCCCTAGTCTAGTAGCGCTTGAGGGTTTATTATACAGTACTCAGACGTGGCAATGGAGGTTTTTCAGAAGAGCTCTTCTTGATATACTTTCCGGTACATATTAGTCTCGGGACTACTCTGTAAAAGCACTCTTTCACATAGACTGAAAGGCCTCAACTGTTTGTAGTTCATCCAGCCAAAAAAAATGCATCGTGTTTGCTTCAGTCTGTGTCAAAAATTACAATTTGTTATACTAAATGGTGATTGAACACATTTAGCATTGACCACGGTATCTTACAAGGAGAGACTGCTCCTTCAGTAGGTTCAGTAGTTCATACCTGTTGGGACTTCCTCCCAGGTTGTGATGAGTCGTGGCTTGGATTTACTCAGGACTGGACCAACTTCAGATGCCCAAGTGTCCCCAGTACTGCAGGCCAGAGCCCCCAGTAAAGACAGACACATCCAGGAAGCAGAGTATTGCTTTCCAAAGTCTATAGGGATCTCACCTGGACCAACCTAAACCACAACAGCAAGTATATAAAAAAACACATTGCAAAGACATCATTTTCAGTTAATTTAACAACAAACATTTAGGTGTACCTCTATCATATAAAGAAGAGCCAGCTCTGTTGGCACTCCCCCATTACAGAAAACCTGAACCCAGTTTCTCTGACCACCTGTAGTTAATAACACATTCATTTACATACTCTTTGTGGTTAAAAGTGGGGTAATTTCAAAATGATGTCCACACCTTCTTTATACTCTGCATCAATTTTCTTCTTCTCTGCTCCTCCCCAACGAGTCAGTTTGGATGATGTAATAAAAAATGCCAGTAGAGAGGAGAAGAAGCTGTAGTTGGCCATTGTCAGGACAAAGCCCACAAGAAGAGCTAAAACAACAAGGTATATTTTACCAGACAAAAAATATGATGGATTTAATCTTTTTATAAATGACCATCAATGCAATTAGTGCATTTGGTAACACAAATCCTTTGAGTTTGTATGAATTATTTATTGATGGATTCAAATTCTTTCATCTTTGCCACACTAAAGCCCAGAGTTTTGTAATGAAGCAGAACATGGTAATTAGATTTAGGTTTTTGCTATGGTGTAAACATTGTGGTCCACAGGGTCTTCATAATCTATTAAAAATGTTGAAGAAGTACAATCTAAACTCCTAAGAAGAAGAAGAAGTACAATCTAAACTCCTAAATTACTCAAATGTAATGACACATTTTGACACACACGTACCTCCCAGGGCTCCTGACCCGTCAAGACTGCGCCTCTTCACAGCTCTAATGGTCAACACAAGTGGAACTAAAATTGAGAACAACCACCTCCATGGAGATACAGGCTGTAGAGTGCCTAAGGCAGAGCATACACAGTAAGCTGCAGTATGATGCTGTTTTCAAAATAACGTGTGTTACATGTAGTTCTGCACAAATTAAGGGTATCTGAAATGTCTAAAAGGTTGAGGGCTGGACACTTTGTCATTTAACAGTTACTTTAAAAATGAAATCTACAACTGCTCCTAAAAGTTTGAGAATGTAGGACAGAAATGAACAAGAGCACATGACACCAATTCACTCTGAAAAAAACAGTATTTTAAGAGGATTATTATAGTTCATACCAACTGTCTGGTTGTGGTGCTGAGACAGCTGATCTGAGCTTACCATAGTAGGTGCTGATCGTGAGGGAGAGGACCCAGAGGAAAAGAGACAGTGCCAGGGTGGCACACAGCACAATCATATCAGTCATCATTTTGATGTACTCTTTCAGCAGCAGATCCCTATCTTTTTCCATGTTAACAAATAGGACATAGGGCTCCTAGAAACAAAACACCGTTTGTCATACATAGAGGTCTTTCAAACATTTTAAAGTTCAAAAGTGACGTGTTTAAATACAACAAAATATTTGTCTTTAATATGTTGGGCATATGGATTTTTCCTTTTTTTACATTTCACAGACACACGTATTATGAGAACGGATGCTTTCAGAAAATTCTGAAACGAGATCCCTCAGATTTAATTCACAGTGCCTGTGGGTCTGATCTCGGCATATAAAAGGAGCACTGTGGACTCGCGCAGCCGTACTCCCGGGCAGGCGTGATGCTTTTGACCCGAACTTGAATTTATAATATATAATTAAGTAATATAAAATATGTCAAGCGTCTGGAGGCTTGGGAGATAGTCCGAGTGAGAGTCTCACTTATGCCTCTTGCCTCCTTTGCAGAGACAAAGTTTGTTTCATGATTTTTTTACTAGTCGATTAGAAGAGAGAGTGGACTCACCAGTGCCCTCCGGAGCCATGATTAACTATCTGCGTCTCAACGAGTGTCTGCGATTTAATCACATTAAGTCGATGATTTGTAAGTCATATCCTTATAAACGGATTCCATAAATGCCTATGTTAGTTCCGAGTCTCTTTCCAAAATTGATTTCTTCGATTTTACATCGCAGACGCCTGATGGAACTGTTCACACGCAGAGGAGGGAAAGGCGGAGTCATTTGTGGACGGACCAACTTCCGCAAACACCACATGAAACCCCACCCGCGGATAATGGATCTATTAAAATAACACATTGTATAATTGCGCCTTATTTGACATCGGTCTCTTGCTTTTGCAGTTTATTTTGAATTAATTAATACCATTTATATTTTTGCTCTTTGCTCTTCAATAATAATAGATCCGTGGATAGACTGGTTTGTTAAACAGCCAAAAATGAAATCTCATGCTCAGGGCCGATGGGGCATCAGAAGAAGTCAAGCAAGTGTAAGATAATAATACTGTGCAATAAGGCAGACGTAGTGGCAACCAGACATTGAGGTAGAAGTGCACTGTGCACATCAGTGCACATGTGGGCTTAACAGTTAAATGGGTATTCCAGTTTGTATCCAAAATTGTATTAAAAGAGCTCTAGTTTCAGACTTTTAATCACACGCAAAACTCACAAAATGCAAGCCCCCTTGTCTAATTACATGGAACTGGACTGTGGGGGAGCCAAAAATTAACCCTCTGATGCATGAATTATGAAAGCCTTGGTCAAGATTTTTTTCTGAAGTGTTTTCATTCTTCTTTGGACATGAAAAAAAATGTTTAACTTGTTTTTTCCAAAAAATATTATTTTTTCATAAAGTTACAGACATGTCCAATCTAGTGGACAACATGCGCCTGAGCACTCAGCATAAAACACTGTAAACTGACTGTAAAAATGTATCAACTTGTGTTCTATGGTAAATATACAAACACATGCTTCTTTTTATACTTTGAAAAACATTTCAACAATTTTTGGGAAATTTCAACACTGTATAGGTGCAATGTTTAAGCCTGAATAAGAAAACCAATCTTACACCTGAATGTGTCGTATAATCTTCCAAGCGGAGAAATACTGTGAGTCTCCACAGTTCTATAAGGTGCAGGATAGTATTACCATTTGTTCATATCTATTTACAGACATTTGCAATTATTCCAAGATGAAGCCCATCCTCGCTAGACCAGTACATTCTTGCCCTAGGATACTGAATGTGCCCCATGATCAGGTTGATCCCTAGAAAAATCTGCATTTCTTCTCTCTGTCAGTGCTAGTTTTTTTTTTTCCTTTCTGGAGAGCATATAAGTTGGTGTTATGCACTATTCATCAATGAGATCTGCTGGAAACAGATGAAAAAATCTATGGTATCTCTTCCCTCCACATTCAGTTTCCACTCATCATAGAAAAGGAGGCAGGTCTCATCATCAAAGTCATTGTCTTGGACTTGCCCGATATTTTTTTGGGCTTGAGTGTGGTCAGGTGCCATGTGCCCATCTTCCACAGCTCCTGATCATGCTGACCTTCCTCTGCATCCTGCTCCTCATCATCCTCACCTTCTGCATCCTGACTGTCTGTATCTCCATCATCCTCAGCTCCTATGTCTCTTCTGCTGCTCTGGCAGCCACTCATCATCACTGTTGTCACTACACTCTTCATCACTGAAATCTTCATCACTGAAATCATCATCACTGGAGCTGGATATAATTTCCTGGAATATTCTGTAGGCTGCCATAGACTTTGCTGCTTGATAAAATATGATAAAATAATTATTATAGTTACTCAAACTACAGCTAATCTGCACAAAAATGGATATTTTAAATTAATACCTTATAAATATAACAATTATACACTGACTTATAACCAAAACAGTCAGAAAAAACAGTTAAACAATTATTGCTCCACTGATATTTACATAATACATTTAATGCTCTAATTTTGTTCTTATCTCATCTTGATTTACAATCTACACTGTATTATCAAGAGCTGGCATGCTGCAAAGTTATCTTAAGTGTGAGATCAAAAACAGTCTCATATTTTACTAACAAACTTCATCCATCATGAAAAAAAACAAACAAAAACAATGCTAGTTGGTTCAGCTAATATTGGCTTTAGGTTAGGTTGTTGTAAGTTGTTTGTAATATTGTTTTTGATCATTTTTGTCCTATTTTAGTTTTTTAGTTTTTTTTTTTTTTTTTCATTTAAAACGCAAAGAATTTATTGAAAATACATTAAAAAAATGCAATTTGTCCATTTGAGAAGTGTATAAACTGATACAAATTTGTAATGGGTTGTTATAAAACAAAACTGCACCTTTAATACCCTTGAAGTCACAATACCATGAACAAAGAATCTATTCAGGGTTGTTACATTAATGGACCTAATAAACAATAACTTAAAATGCTTACCTACTGGACAAGGAAGAAGGTACCTGGAGGATGATAAAGAAAACTTTCTGAGGCAATTGCACGGTTTGTAAGAAGAGAGATCTGCCCCTGTGAAGTGGGAGAGGGAAAATACATGAGGGTTCATGAGGAGGGTGCAACATATTCAAGTGGATAACACAAATAGCCTATTCAATGTACTTGTCATTTTGCTATGGTCAAAATTACAGTGGGTATAGCCAGCCTATTAAATGTTTTCACAGAGCATTTTAGAACAGTTTATTTCAAGCTAAATTGAAATTAGCCTGAACTCAGAGGACAAGAGGTCTACAGTAACTGGAAGATTCACTACTGAAAGACATATTCAAACATTATATCCACAAATGTTGAACCTTATCATTATTTGTTAGAAACTGACTCCACAAACTTCCCATATGGCTTAAAGTTCACTCAACTTGTAACAGTCACCTCAGCTGAGAGCAGTCTTCTCCCTGACACCAACTGCTGCACCTCCAGCCACGACTCCGTCAAACTGGTCAAGTTTGCGGATGACACCACCCTCATCAGGCTCATCTCGGACGGGGATGAGTCTGTCTACAGGAGGGAGGTGGATCGGCTGGTGTCCTGGTGCAGCAGCAACAACCTGGAGCTCAACGCCCTGAAGACAGTGGAGATGATTGTGGACTTCAGGCAAGTCACAGCCCCCCTGCCTCCCCTCGCCTTGACCGACTCCCCCATCACCAACGTGGACTCCTTCCGCTTCCTGGGCACCTGCATCACCCAGGACCTCAAGTGGGAGCCGACCATCAGCTCCCTCATCAAGAAAGCCCAGCAGAGGATGTACTTCCTGCAGCAGCTGAGGAAAGCCAATCTGCCGGTCCAGATGATGGTGCAGTTCTACACGACCATCATTGAGTCCATCCTCACCTCCTCCATCACTGTGTGGTTCGCTGGGGTCACTGCCAGGGACAGACAGAGACTGCAGCGCATTGTGCGCTCTGCTGAGAAGGTGATTGGCTGCAGCCTTCCATCTCTCCAGGACCTGTACGCCTCCAGGACTCGGGGGCGAGCAGGCCGTATAGCAGCTGACACTTCTCACCCTGGACATGGACTATTTCAGCCACTTCCCTCTGGCAGGAGGCTACGGTCCATCAGGACCAGAACCTCTCGTCACAAGAACAGTTTCCTCCCCTCTGCTGTTTCTCTCATGAACACTACATAATACCTGCACTGTTGTTGTTATTTTGATGCCACTATTGTATATATTTCTACCTCCTGTATGCCCTTATTTGTATTTATTCAGTGTTTTTTTTTTGTGTGTGTTGTTGTATGTGCACTTTATCACCAAAGTAAGTTCCTAGTCTGTGAGCTCTGCTCACGGACAATGGCAATAAAACTTCTTCTGATTCTGATTCTGAGCTGGTTCCTCTCCACATGGAGGAACCACTCTACTCCTGGCTCTTTCACCCAATCTCTAAAGCAATGCCCAGCCACTCTGAGGGGAAAACTCATTTTGTCCACCTGTATCCCCGACCTTCTCCTTTCAGTCATTACTTAAAGCTCATGACCATATCTTGACCGATAAATCAAGAGCTTTGCCTTTCGATTCACCTCCTGAACACCCAGATACTTGAACTCCTTCACTTGAGGCAGGGACTCTTCCATAAAGAGAGGGAAAGCCACCTTTTCTGGTCGAGAACCATGATCTCAAATTTGGAGGAGCCCATTTTCATCCCAGCAACTCTCCACTCCCCAAAGGTAGTGCCCTCTCCAGTCATACAACGTTACAGAGGTGTGTCAGTCAAGACACCATAACACCCAGAGACATAAGATCCTCAGGACGAATCTCATCCACCCCTGGAGCCTTGGCTCTGAGGAGCTTGCCATCCACCTCAGTCACCTCAGTCAGGGTCTTGGACTATTCAGTCCCCGCTTCGTCTTCAGGAGACGTGACGGTGGGATTGAGGAGATCCTCAGTGTTCGGTCCACTGTCCGACAATATCTCCAGTCGAAGTCAACAGCTCTCCCCCCGCCAGTGTTGGTGAAGCACTGCTGACAGAGGTCTCCCCCAGACATTCAGGCCCCCGCCCTCGGCTGTCACTCAGATGTCTGTCCCGGTCCTTTACGGTTCCCCTAGCAGGTGTTGGGTCCACCGGAGGACGGCCCCGTCGCTCCTCCGCGACAAGCCCCATGGGGGAAAGGCCACTAGACACTCTCTGACGAGTACCCACCCTAGGCCTGGCTCCAGGGTGGGGCCCCGGTGACGCCAATCTGGGAGACGTAACTGGCCTTGTTGTTACACTTGTTATAAGGGGCTTCTGAACCACTGTTAGTCTGTCTAGGACCTGTCTGCCATAGATGCCACGAAGCTCCTGACAACATTTCTCCCAGGAACATTCTGGGGCTCAAACCCCCAACACGTTAAGGTGGTGTTTCAAGGAGGAGGCTATTTAATTCGTTTCGTTCGCTGTTGTATTTTCAATATGGTTTGAAAAAACAAACTAGATTATATTTAGTCAATGTTGAAATTTAAATTGTTGCATTTCCAACTTTGACAATAATCTAGCTTGTATATATTGTCTTAAATAATTTAACTTCAAAATGTATTCAACTGGCATACATTTTGCTTAGTGATCACAAACCTACAACTCAATGCAAGATATTGCTTAGAATTCACCATATGGCTACTGCATTTTTATCTGACAACTATTATGAGCCATAGGCTGTTCATTAGGCTAACTCTCATTTTGTGAAACATTGGCCTACTTAAAGGGGCATCATGTAATTTTTAGTTTTGCTTTTTATCAAACAGACAAACAGACAGATTAATTCAAATTTTGCATTGTGTTTAATAATAATATTTATTTTTATTTATTTATTTATTTATTTATTTTATCAATGTCACAACTTTTAAAACATACAGACACACACAGTAGGCCTGATTAGTCTGATTAGTATGAAATATGAGCAGGCGTAGTTATTACATATTTATAATTTTATTGTCCGCTTTCGAAGAAAAAAAACAAAACACAATTGTTCCTCTTGAGTTTCCGTAATGTTTACGTGCAGTGTGGCGTTTTATTTACGTCTGCTCAGTCTCGCTGATAAGCCGCGGTAAATATCTTATTTTTTATCCTCCAGTGCGTAACAAATTAGTATCATGCTTTATTGTTTCCTCAGTAAAATTAAAGCGCTTGCGTTGTAAACATGAACATTAACATGACATGACGTAAGAGTGACAGCTAGCTAAAGTTAGCTTACAGCTAACTGTAACAGATAATCTGAATCCATTATGGCTGACGCGGAGGAGCAGCGCCCCGTTCCCCGGGAGAGAGCCATCCTGGAGAGCTTTTTCACTCAGCTCGGGATTTTTTCTTTTGACCGAGCCAAAGACTATGTGGAAAGGGAGAAGGACATGAGCAGGAGCGCTGGAGCAATGTGGGCCGCTCTGTTAGCTGCTCTGGCTCATCTGGCCGCCGCAGAAAAAGCTTACCACAACATGACTTTTTTGGGACAAAAAATGGGTATGTTGTGCTGTATTATTTTCATTTTTTCATTGAAAACTAAATGTAAATGTATTTTATATTTTACTGCCGTATCTTTTCATTTGCTGAGTTAATGTAGTTTAGCCTTTTCAGCAGTAGATGGAGCTAGTTTGTAACAAACAAAACCTCAATGAGCTTAATGTTACTTTTTTGTTTTATTTTTTATTTTAATTATTGCAGTGGTGTAATTTTACCAACAGGTGGACAGTCATTCTTCAGTCGCAAAGACTCCATACGAACAATCTACACTTCTTTGCACAATGAGTTGCGCAAAGTTGTCACTATGGGTCGGCACACTCAGTCAAGCTCCACCTCATTCCTAGAGGATCTACTGTCTCATCTCTCAGAACAGCTGTGCTACTTCACACAGGCTCGTGTAGAGATGGCAGATTTGTATGAAAAGATGCTCTCATTGGGATCTCAGAAGAATATCAACTTGGAAGAACTGATTACCACATTGGAGACAGTCCTACACAAATACAGCTCTAAGTATGCATCTTTATGTAACGTGTATAATGAACCTTTAAATTAGATTATTGTTTGTCTTCAACTAAGATGTGTATGTCTGCTTTGTGTTTCCTCAGATTTCACCACCCCATAGTTGGTCGCCTGGAAGAAGGTTTTCAGACTGAACTTGATGTGGTAACCCAGTTACTTCGTTGCCAGGCCCAGATATCAGAGTGGCACTTTTTGCCATCTCTGCTTAGCCTGCATGGTGCCCATTCAAAACTTAACACATGGGGTCAACTTTTCCAGAAACAAAAAGAAACCCGTAAGAATCTCTTTGGGGGTCAGTCTCAGAAGGCTGTACAGCCCCCTCATTTGTACCTGTGGCTCCAGCGCTTCTATGCAGCTCTCCTTGCCAAGTTCAGTTTTTATTTTCATGAAGCTCTAAGCCGTCAAACTACTCCAGCTGACATGAGAACGCTGACTGCCCGCACTACACCAGACTATCATGGAAAGATTTCATCCTTCATTCGCAAACATGATGCCAGCAATGTGTCTCTGGTCTTCGATAACCGTGGCTCAGAGAGTTTCCAGGGGCATGGCTATCATCACCCACAGTCCTATAGAGAAGCACCTAAAGGTGTAGAGCAGTTTCCTGCGGTGGTGTCACTTCCGTCAGGTGAACGTCCTCTGACCCACTGGCCAAACGTTATCATGATGATGGGAGATCGAGCTGTAGAGCTTAATACACTGGAAAAGGTAGTGCATTTTTATGATGATAAAGTTCAAAGCACCTACTATCTAACACGGCCTGAGCCTCATTTCACTCTGGTGGTCATCTTTGATGGCCGGAAGTCAGAGAAAGATCTCTACATCACAGCCTTTTTGCAGGAGATCTCTGGTTCTCTAAGGAACTCCAAACCTTTTAGCACACTAAAACCTGGTTCAAAAGGCTGATCAAACCATTTTCAGAGATCCTGGTGAGAAGTAAGTTTTGTGGAAAATGTATTCTTAAATTTTTTCAAAGTTTTATTTTACTTTGCCAAAAATGTTTGTGACCAAACACATTGTTTGATAGCTGTTTTTTCCATTTGCTATTTTAAATTTATTGTTCACTTTTATGTTATTCCTTTAAATACTCTACTGTATAAGATAGACATCATCAGTAATGGCAGCATACATTAAACTTTGTTTTCTTTCAGAGAATATTTGAAAATGTTTTGATTGATAAAATAATTCATTATTTTATGCGTTTTATAGTTACAATATCAAAACTTCATGATATGGATATGCTGATTGAGTGTGGAAAAAATGCCATAACTTCTATAATAAAAGTCTAATTCATCTTTAATTGATCTTTACATGTGTTCAAAGTGTCCTCTGAAGAAAGAAAAGTAAAATGCACAATGTACAGCAACATACAAAATAATTGTACCAGCATTCATTTTAATAGTGGATGTACCAAATCAATGCTATATATCAGTGGTTCCCAACCTTTTTTTTGTCTGGAGTAACCCCTAAGCTTTGTCTCACACTCTTGAGTGCCCCTAGAAGCGTGTACCAAATAAATCTGTTTACTACACTAGTATATTGTGAATTGCTACTATCCATCTGTCTAAAATGTATTAATTTGGGGTTTTATTGCACTAAAAACACAGAAAAAATAGTGTCCTTACTATGCGATTGCATCTCCACAAAACATACTCTTATTTGGCCTGGAGGAGAAATGTTCTTTTGGCTATAATATAAGTATGGACCAAGGGGTCCCCGTACCCCTGGTTGGGAAACATTGTTATATATCGACAACAAACATTCTATTACATTAAGACTTGGATGCTAATAATTTGATGTTTATTTATATTATAAATACAACACAATGATACAATCCATTTGGCTATATGAGCTTATGTGTAGGAAGCTCAGGTGTCAAATACAGCAACATTAAAAGACAAAATGTTTTCTTTATCATCAAACACATTCAAAGGAACATCTCTTCAAGTTAAAATGCACCAACATGTTATGATGCTACATGCCAAGTACACAATCCTATACATCAAAGTGCAATGTCACAATGGATTAATGAATTTATTCAAAATCTACGTAACACTTGATTATTATTTAGGAGGACTGCTGCTCTTTGTTCAGGACATGCGTGAGTGGATTCACAACTCTCCCAAAAATGACAATGATTAAAAAAGGCACTTTCACATATACATCCACTTCCATTCGCTTCCTATTACAGCAGGTCATGTTATGCTTTTGGCACGCACATCTTTTACCAGCTCAGTTTCAGGCCACATTCACTGTGCTGTTCAAGTTTTTAGGGGTATTTCCCATACAGAGCCCCACCCTGTTAGCTTACTGTGAATTTAAGGTGGACTAGTGAATTTAGTGTAACAAGCAGGAATTTTCTCACACACACAGAGACGCACACATACACACACACACAGACGCACACACACAGTCCATGTACACAGAGAAAGTGGCATGCTTTTTCAGTTTGCTCCATTCTACCATCTTGCACTTGTGTTTTGGTACTCAAGACAGGCATGATCTATTGTCTAAAACTATTCTAGTACTTTGCACTTACAAGGGAGACAAACAAGGGTAGGCAAGCAGAATACACACTCACTCAAACACATTTTGCAATAAATAAATAAATAAATAAATAACAAAAACATACACCCACCCCATCCAGAAAACAATTTAGTCCAAGAAGGCGGTTAAAAGTAAGTTGTCTCAACAACTCACTGAACATTCAGTAGATGGCTAAACAGTCATTAATACGTGAAACATTCATTAAGTAGCTGAACATTAGTTAAATAATGTGTCTTCAGTCACTGACAACCTCAAGAGGCATTTTATGGTTTTGAGGTGAAAGTGAACTTAGCAGCTGAACAAAGTCAAAAATAAATAAATCAACCAATAAATTTAAAGTACTATATTACATACAGTATTTGTTTTATTATTGTTTATAGTGTGTATTTTGTGGATTTAACCACACTTAAAACATTTGCAGCAGTTAACCTAAAAATGGAGCCAACCTAAGGCTAATGAGATCTTTCATAATTCTCAAAGCAGACTCTTGAGCCAGTTAAGGTTTTTCATCATGACAGCACAGCCCACATTTACATCACTGAAACTACATTTCACTTGAGTAAAATACACTCCACATCTCTCTATTTTCTCATTTAAATGATAATATGTTTTAGTCTATGCTCACTCCTGTATCTCTTCCATCAGTTGTTAAGCTACCCCTTAAAAGTTTCAAAACATGGAGAAAGTAAGCTCCTACACACCAAGAGAGTATACACCAACCTGACGACACAGAAATATCATGGCATATCATATCATACATATCATAAGTCATGTCGAATATTATATTTTATAACTACAGTAGAACCCTTGTAGTCTTTACTTTTATACCCTCATTATGTGGATTATTAACATTTCGCAGTACCCTGATCTCCTCTTCTGGCCCTGTTTTGGCCTGGGTTGGCCTGATTTTGGCCTATTTAATGGCCTTGTTTGGCTCACATGGTGCAGGACTTGTCAACTGGTGGGGGCAGAGGTGGCGTGCTGCTTTTAGGTGGAACCACAGGTTTGGGCCTTACAGCAGGAGGTCTAAGAGGGACCCCCATGCGGGCAGCTGCCACTGGCTTGAATGTGCTCAGGGCATCAGGGGATGGATTGGTGGCTCTGGGAGGTCCAGGTGGAGGCCCGGGAAGTGGACTCATAGGGCTCATTGGACTGAGTGGGCTTGGGGTCCCGGGTGTTCCTGGAGTGCCAGGGGTGCCAGGTGTTCCTGGGGTCCCTGGGGTACTGGGGGTGCTGTGGGGGCTGGGTGATTCTGAGGAGCAAACAGTGAGCGGCCCATTCTTTACCTGCTCCAGTGTATCCAGAACCACATCAGGAGCAGGTCTGCAGCCCTGGCGGTCCAGCTGCCTCAGCTCTCCTAGAGCCACACTAACTGTCTCCTCAATGTCCTATGAATTGTTTCCAAGAAAAAAAAAAAATATTACCATTGTGGCCTATTCTAAATTAGATTTTTTTTTTAAATTAGCTATAGTTATATACTGATAAAAGATAATGAATCTTGATACATCTTTGGTCTGGGTGAGTGTTACCTGTGCCAGGGTGTCATGGTCCATTGTCCTGGTGCGATGAGAGTCACTGAAGCCATGTTGTCCACTGGTGGAGCGGCGGATGGGCGTGTCGTCGGGCCTCCTCAGTGAATCGTGCCGGCTCACAGTCATTGTAACTGCTGCTGCTGAGCGGCGCCGGTGCTCAGGGCTATCGAGGGGTGGAGTCAGGCCCTGCCCTCGTCCCAGTAGCAGATCTCTGGGGCTGAAGTGCCCTGTTACTGGTGGAGAGCTTCGATCCATCACTCCCCCATTGCCATGGTGGTAGTTGTCATTAGAACGGCCCAGGGGCCGCCGAAATAAACCCTCAGTGCGCTTCCTCCGATGGCTGTCCAAAACACAGCAAAAACTTTAAAAAAGGATTGTGTTTTTACTTACATAATGATGATATAAATGTGGTGAATACAGTGAGAGCAATGAGTTGATCACAATGTTAAATTATTTAGAATGTTTCGTCATGATTCATCTAATTCTCTACTTGGCTATACAATTAGAACCGTTAAGAGAGAAGAAGTTTTGGATGCTGCAAGTAAATCACATGAGGCAAATCTGTGATGAACAATTTCACAGATATTTTTAGAGGTGACAGAGGAAGAGAGAAATGTGTTTAACAGTTACCTAAGCTAAAATGATTGTGATAATGGAAAATGTCTTACATGACAGACCTGTTATAGGTCTCTGGAGGCCTTATGTCTGTGGGCGAGCTCACTTCACTTCTGGACCTCTTGTCCTCCATGCTGCTACTTCCGCCGTCACTGTCTGCTTTCTGACTAAGAGTATCTGACATAGAGTCACCCCTAATGAAAACGACACAGACCAATCAGTATCCATCTGTTTTGGCAACATTAGGTGCAGTTGACCAATCAACAACAATATCCGTCTGTTTTGGCAACATTAGGTGCAGTTGACCAATCAACAACAAATTAATGGCCAGTAGTTAGCCAGCCTCTCAGCGCACAATCAACAAGGTGAACTCTAGTGCTTCCCAAAATCTACATTAAACTGTCTATATTAAAAATCTTTCAATTCCTATGTGTATAATATCATGCAGAAAACATTATGTTTGTCTGTTAAAGTTTATTAAACTAAAACAACTTATACCTTTTCCAGGAATGTTCTATAGTATAGTATAGTACAGTATAAAGTTTAGTGTATAGTGTGATTTATTTATCTTGCATTTATTCAAATGACTCAAATGACAGCTAGTTATGGTTGCATACAATGTTATGAAAGCCCCTTTCACTCCTATTATATAGTTACAAGGTTTTTGCAGTCATGCTAAAATAAATAAATAAATATTAAACGATTAAAAGAAGGTAGTACACAGCAAGCAATGGAGGAATCTCTGACAATGTTTAATGTACAATTATGTGAATACTTCACTGGAGGTGACAACTGTTTATAAAGTAGTAATCCAAATTTTTAAGCATATCAAATATGAAAACCAATGAACCAATCTACATTTTTATTATTATTTATGCTTTAATTATAGTTAGAATTATCTTTGAGACACACCAGCTTTTATAAACAAAAAAAAAAGTGCTCTTCGGTTTCAAATTAAATTATTAACTTGCTGTCCACTTACTGTCACGAGACCCTTAAATATTTATTTTAGCACAATATGGCAAAAATCCGATAAAGTTTTGATGGAAGCCAAAGGGGCTTCAATAACATTGCTAGTGACTGGAACTATCAAAAGGTGCATTACTCGTTTGTACAGTTCCCCTCTCTGGCCTGTAACTTAGCTTGGAGATAACAATAACACCTCCACGGAGACAACAGAGAAGTTAGTATACCTTTTATCATTAATCCTACTCAATGGCCTAAACTTACCATATTCCGGTGTCATATTTTTTTTTACCTATAATCTCCTTTTTTCTCCATTTATATGCAATATTTTGTACTACTGTACAACTACTGTAGTACTGTTGAACTACTGTAACAATATTATTTCCTCAATGTGTGACAAATGGAAGTTTTCTTAACTAAAAAGGTGCCACAGAGTTTGAAGGCTCTCACCTGTCTTTCACCATTATGTACTGATGTGGCACCAGGCCGTGGTTGCCGTTGTGACGCCCCTCCCACCAGTCATGTGATGCTCGCTGGAAAAGCTGAAGCGATGCTCCCTTCTTAAATGAAAGCTCCCGACCTGAGCGACCCACATAGTCAAACCTTGCAACTGCCTCCACACTTTCACCCTCTGAAAAGGATCAAACAAGAAGCCAAACATAATATGTGGATCAAAACCCTACCAATTGCAACACTGCATGCATTGCTATTGATTCCAATGAAAGGAAAGGCGTGTGTAAAGGGAGGGTACAGGAGAAGGGGGTCTCCATGGCGGCTGTTGCTGTGGTAACCACTCTAGCAAGACACAGACATGGGAGTGTGAGGGAGGAGCCTGCTGAGCCAGTGTGTGAAGGTCAGGTGCCACGCTTACCTTCATCACTCGTTTGGGTCTCTGTTCCAGCATCGGGCTCAGTCTCCTCCAGAGCTCCGGGCTCGCTGAATGGGCTCTCGCTGTAGAAACAAAAGGGATATCTGAAAATACTGAATTCAACATGGAGACAAAGAGGTACATACATGAAGATAGAGCTGGTCTTTTTAGCCTGATTATTTATTAGCTCTACTTTATTATTAAACCAATATAGTATCTATGCAGACTCTGCATAGTACTGCAACTCCCTCCAACTGTACAAAAATAAACATTTATTTTGTAAATTAATTATGACCCCAAGTGCATTAATGTAAGGGAATGTATGTTTCTTTGTCATTTGATTAACTGGTCACTGGTCATTGTCAAGGGAGATGATGGATGAATGCACTATGAAGCACTTTATGCAATATTCATATGATTAATTTGAATTGATTATAATTATAATAATAATAAAGTTAAAATGAATAACAATAATAATAAAATAATAGACAGGCAGAGTTTGCAAGATAAATATTTTACATGAATATATGTTTCTTTCATAAAGGCCACTGCTTTATTATTTCTCACCAGTACTGATCTCCAGTCATACACTTCTCATAGACTGGACCCGGCAGCTCCTTGGTGTCGGGGAATATGTTGTCATGGTGCAGAATGACCGTTTTGATGACCTCATTCACATGCGCCTGACACGCCACCTGGTCCAGTGCATCTGGCGTGGGCAAGAGAGTGGGTCCAAACACGATGGCCAGATTCCCTGCATCCATCATGTTCTCATCACTGTACTGGGAAAGGCTGTAGGAAACACACAACATATTAACAAAAATTAAACCACCAAATTGTTGAATTTGTAAAGAAATAGACAAAGATCAGCGGTGTTAATAAATGTGAAAATACATTCAGACATTGCAACTGAAAGTCACACTTGTTTTCTATCATGTTCACACCTTCTGCCTATCCAGTCTGCTCATTCTATATTTATTTGAGAGCTTGTCGAAACAATTAAGCACAATTTTATCAACTATGTGTTTCAGGAGTAATGTTGAATCATAGCATTTTTATTGCTCATCCATTTTACTACTACATCACAAACATAAGTAAATACATTATTAACAATTGTTCTCACTGGTTGAGGAAGGCAAAGAGGTAGCGCATCACCACCAATGTCGGCCTTGGGACACCCATCAGGATTTTACGGATGCACTGGGCTCTTTCATATAGATTCTCCATCCCTGTGGGGCAGTGACATTTGCAAGATTATTATACATATGAGTAAGTGAATGAATAGCCAATGCACTCTTAAATAGGAGTTAATCAATAAATAAAATGCCAAGATTCAGTAATAAAAAAAAAAAAAAAAAGTCACTAAAAAACACATTGCCAATATATAAAAGAATGAAGAAAAAAAAAAAAAGCCACACACAGAAAGTTTGTTGAAGCAGTTGTTCCCTTCATTTTACAGCATCCAAAAATAACCATCTATCGTATCTTTGTTAAAGGGAAGCTACATTTCAGAAAGACAATACATTGCTTAAAAGTAACCAAAACAAAGAATTGGTGATAGTGAGTTTAGTTGCAGAAACATGAGTGACAGTGGTGTGTGGCAGCTGCTCACGGGAGGATGCACAGAGAGTCTCTATCCTCGAGTCTGGACAAGTGATATGGTCACTGTCACACTCAGCAGTTTCCATATTTATCAGCAATAAAAATATATACCCATGTGCTTTAAAAACACACAGTAAGCTGTCCAGTGATTTGTGCCACTAAACATTCCCTTCACAGTTTTAATGTTGAGAGGTTTAGATGGAAGATAAATATATGAATTAGTGAGTTGTACTATGTAGTGACAGCACAGACCAAAGTAGAAGAGGTTGTTTCAGCATAAATTTACATAGTGAAGTGTGAGCTCACACACAAAATCCAATAATCTCCTTTTCACTGGATTCTTAAGTGTAACAGGAATAACATTTTAGCTACCGCTATAAACGAATAGTATGTATCATGAAAAATGTGATATGCCAATGTTGAATATATTTTTAAATTTAGATAAAGTTCAATGTAACAAAACTTGTTTCTATAACATTAATTGATACTAATTTAGTAGCCCAATGCCTCTGTAATTCTGTGTCATCATCATACTGTGATGTAAATCTATGATATGACAGTGGCATTAAAATAAATGAGATTAAATGTGATTAGAGTTAATATCACTTACGGACACAGGAGATGAGGTCGTTGAACCTGTCCTTGGGGAACAGTGGATTGTCTAGACCCCTGAAGTAGAGCTTTAACACACCAGCCACTGAATTGATGTCGTGGTTGCTCTCTTCGTCAATCAGAGGGTCATTACCTGCACAACAGACAGACAGTGTTAATCCTGTCTTCACCCGCCTGCACCTGTAGACCATGTGACCTCTCTATGACCTTTTACCAGATTGCTCACCTCTCTCAAAAGAGTTCTTGATGTCATTGACCTCCACTTGTGATCCTGACACCCGGAAAATACCCTGATGCTGAAGACCTGTCGAGAACAGCATTTAAATGTTGTTTTTTTTTTTTTTTTAATATATATATATACGTATACACATTTATGAAAATGAAAATACCGCTTTTCATAAAAGGGGAAATGGTGGAAATTGCTCATTGTATTATTATTTATTGTAGAAATAATTTCCTTACAATATTTATAAAATAGAACTAGTAATTATAGTAGCCTAATTATCGATGCATAGGCTTGAATTACTTCCACACTGAAAGAAATGCATCAGTGATTTGCAAACTTTTCTAGCAGCAAATATTTGAATATACATACATTTTAAAAGTGTCCTGAAATGAAAGTTAAACAACTAAATCAATTGAATCTAAAGTCAAACCAGAAGAATCAGAATTTAAGCATATTTAAATAATACTTTTTACAGTTTATCAATGCTTGTAAAAATTAATCTCAGCTTTTCTCTTACCATGTAAGTTAATGTAGCGAATACAACTCTCCACTAGCAAAGGTATGGCTTTGGTTGAATCCTATAAAATATACAGGGGCAAACTTTATTGGCGATGAGTGCATTCACTTAAACATATTATCACATCGTAATATCAACAGTCTATAATAGCATCCATCATATGTAAAAACACAATGGAAAAGTGTCTCTACCTGGTGCTTGCTATGGGAGTTTTTCCGCCCACGGCTAAAGAACATAAAGAAGATAAAGACTGTGATAGGAAGTGCTCTTGTGTGATTATGTTAAAACATTTCCTATCACAATGCTCCACACACTTACCTGGTAGTTAATAGTTCCGCTTTATATCCTGTTAAATAAGAGTATAAAATAAAGGTGGTCACAAGATTTATATTTGGATCAGAGGCAGTGAACCTGACAGTAAAGGTATGCCCACGCATCTTACCTTCTGCTAAGGCTTTCTTCAGTATGTCATGTTTGGCTTGAAGTTTAGAAATAAGATTACTTCCTTCCAAGTATTCTCGAAATTTCTGAAATTACAAACCAATCAGTTTAATTTTGTCATAACTACTGTAATGTACATTTTCTTTTAACAGTATCTCACTCACATTGAAGTAAAACAGCTCAGTCTCGTGTTGGTTGGCTCGCCTTTTGGCCAGACTTGGTTTGTTCAAGTATCCATCAGAGACACTGGACTTGACGGATTCAGAGGAGGGGCTGTGGGTGAAGCTCTGAGACACATCATAGTCATCTAGTACCGTCATGTCTTGCAACGTCGTCAAAGTTGCACCCCAAGTCTTCTTAACCTAAAATGTGAAATTACTTTCACTGAATATTTTGTTCATTACACCCAGCGCAGCTTGAATAAAGAAACTACAGCATGCTTATTCAGGCCAGCTAGTGTTTGAGCATGTAAACTTGTGTGTGTGGGTGTGGGTTGTAGTTGCTGAGTTGTGCACAAACATCCACTCCTTCAGCAGTTTTATGCCCTTCGGTGATAGATGACAACCCCCTCTATGAAGACTGCTGCTCCAAAACATTAATCAAAACTACAGCGACTACCATTTATTATGTGTGAGATTGTGATCCCTAATAATTAACCATAGCCAAGATAACAACACATACACTGACCAAAATAAACTACTGACCTCCTCATTTTCAATCTTTAGTGATGCCAAACGCGTCTGAAGCTGTGTGAGGCGAAGAGTGAGCTCAGACTGAACTTGTGGCTGTGAGGCAATCTGGGTTACCTGGCCAATGTAAAAAAAACATTAAACCATGGTCAGAAGAAAAGGAGAATGTCATAGAAAGCACTTACTGCGTCCCCCATATGAGCCTGGAAACTGAAGCGTTGTGGGGGGCAAAAGGCAGTGGGGTACAGGCCCAGCAGGCGCTGCCGGTCGCGAGCAGGATCTAACCCCTCGACAGCCCCCTCCAGCACCTCTAGACCAGCTCTCCTGGAGGCTTCAAGGCTAAGTTCAGCTGATAGGTAGGTCCTTAGAGCACGGCTCAGACTGGAGTGGTACCCTAGGTCACAGCACTGGTGTACAAATAAATATTATGTAAAATACATCTAAAACCTACCAGGGATGTTAATATTAAAAAAGTAATTGTACTTACGTCTATGATATCAGGCAGATCATGTATGTAGTATTTGAACACAGAGGCATTAGTGGCTTCTAGAGTGAGTAGATACTCATTTCTGGCTTTAAGAGCTTTTAATTTATTTTCAGAATACTTTGCCTTCCTCTAATGAAAATAAAAAAAACACAACTTGTCAGTGGAGGAAAACCAAAGCTGAACTTCTTTCATCCTGGCTTCCATACCTTTTCTCTCATCTTTTCCATCTTACGGGCAGCATTACGTCTTTGATGGCGCTCTTCTATTCGTAAGCCAAAGACAGGCTCCACACCTCCAGTTGTGACAGACACACCCTTCACACGGCCCTCCTGACGCTCTGCCTCTCGCAACTTGGTTTCAGCATTTATTGTCTCCGCATGATACATGTGATATGTTTTCATTACCTCAAAGAAGAAGTGAAAGTAGTATATAATAAGTATATAATAATTTTCTATAAAAATCTAGTCCCCGAGGATGACACCTCTAGAGGTAAAGCAGTTACATACTGCATTTTTACACCACACAAAATGCCACCTGCTTGTCCATGGATCCATGGTTATTTCTTTGCCTAGAAAGATCATTGTATGGACTTAAAGTCTATTCTACCAGTATATTTATTAAATAGCATTTATTTATCAATTAATTTGTTTTTATTTCCCCCCAAAAATACCTTGAAAAACATGCATTTTTACTGAGTATGGCTCCTCTCTCAAATCTGACCTGATGGTGCCATTTTCTTTTCTCCATGGAGATAGATAAGTTTATTGTTATACTGTGGAGCATTCCAGGCAAAGCTATAACATCTCCATGGAGACAAGTAGGTGGCAGAGGCAGAAATGTTACACAATGCACCTTTAATTTGAATGACTGTTACAGTTATACTTTTCCTGTGGTAAATAAAATCTAGTGCAATTATTCTCACTCACTGTGTAAAGTTCATTCAGAAGCTTCATGAGATCTTCCTGGAGCTGGAAAAGCATCTCCTTACTCTAAAAAGGCAGAGAAGAAGATATGGGAAAAATACATCAGTTTTAACAGTAACAGTTAGCAGGTAAATAAATGCATTTTACCACACAGCAACATCACAAATGAAATCTGTGGAGCTTGACTTCAGAGCAAAGCTTTTGCCTCATGCATTAAACAGACTCGTTTGACGAAAGAGTTATGTGGCAGCATGGTGCAGCATTAATATTACATTATGCCAAATGACTGTGGAATCCCAGAACGAATGGATTCTGTTCCCATAGTGAGGCTGTCTCCATGGCCACAGGCCCTGAGGAGCCATCATGCACTTGTTATCAGTCCTTTACCAAGCACTGGCAAAAAGTAGAGTAAAGTTTTTGGAATGAGGTTAGGCTTTGGTGGAGCACCTGTAGTTTATTGCTTCTGGCAGTTGCTGCACTTTAGTTTGCATAAGTAAAAGAGAAATGGGAAGAGCAATTAATAATGAAGACCGTAAGCTAAACTTAGGCAGTTAAGTTGAGTCTGTGTATGTTTAATTTGTTCAACTTAAAAAGTAACGCCAGGAAGGTAAACTGACTATACTTTTTTTAATCAACTTTACTTTCAACTCACGCTTCACTGGTGCAGCACGTAAGGGGATTTTAAAGACACATAATAACAAGTCTACACCAATAACATTTGAACAAGTTGTCTTTCTTTAGCTTTTCTTAATAAGATTTTGGTTAGAAGCAGTTTGGGACAAAAAGTTGAGTTTGGGAAGAAAAGTTGGAAAAAAGGTTTCATTTAACGCAATATATCTTGGAAGGAACTACAAGAAGTGAGAAGATTTGTGCTGTTACAACAAGTCCCTCTCAAATAACATTACAGCCACAAGTTAGCTAGCATTAGCATTGTCACTGTCACCTTTTTGTTGAAAATCAAACACTTAAGCATGACCATGTACTCTCATATTGATCACAGACTCAAAATGTGTTGTTTAAATTCATTTTGTATAGTTTCTTGAGTTTTCAGACCATCTTAAAACTGCTAATTGGTGCATTGTGTCACCATGGAAACTGCTGAACATTACACCATAGACATACATGAAGAACACCTCTAGTGTGATGACAGTACAAAGTATCAATAACAGGGATTCCACGGCCGTGTCTCAATTCACCAAAAATTCACCAAAGTGCCCTTAAATGCGCCGTTCAAGCGGCACATTGAAGTCGGCGGGTATTTCGACCTGCACTTCGAACAGTACATCGAACGGTGCATGTGGCGAATTGGGACACGGCCCACCCATCCTCTCCCCCTCTCTCTCCTGTGTCTACTCAAGTAGGTGGACCCTCCCTTTCCTGCTGCTGCTTGCTCACCTGTTGATCATCAGCAATCAACCTAGCCTACTTGCACCCTGAGTCAGCTGCCATTCCTCGCCAGTTTGTCAGTTCAGCAACAGCAGTAACCTGTCTCTAGCTATTTTTTTGTGAAGGCTTCTATCTGTGTTTGTGTTCTGCTCTTCGCTCCACTAACCACTTGATAACATCTCCTGCAATTGTCAAACTAGGAAGAAAAAATATAAACTTGACCATCACCAATAAACCAACATTAGGCTGATTTGACTATTTTTCTCCAAATTATAATGCCTTGCCATTAGCCAATTTTCAATTTGCACTCACAAATACACTCAGCACCATTTGGTCATCCACCAGCATAAACAATGAAGGCGATGTGGGTGCGAGTGTGTTCCTCAAGGACAAAACATGCACCAGATAAATGGGCATAATGCAATGATGATCTGTCGAGTACAGTCATGCCATATACACCACTTGCTGATTACACCATTAGTGTTAATTTTCAAGTTGCAAAAATAACTTGAGTAAAAATGCATGTCATCTGACTTGGGTGCTTTTTAGTGTAAATCTGTCTCACCCTCTTGAGTAGCCGTGCGGAGTCTTCACTGATGTGTGTAAGGCGGGAGATAACATTATTCAGGTAGAGGTCACTCAAAGTTGCATGGTCCTTGCTTTCTCTCCTCACCTGGATCAAAAAGCACCAAAGTTATCACTCATTTGCATGTTTAATTAAGTATACAAAATAAAAAAAGACAAACCTGGTTTAGCAGCAGGTACCAGCAATTAACTGGAGAGAGAAGGTTCTGATCTTTTCTGGAAAAAAAATGTTAAAAGTATAAATGCAATTCCTGGATACATTTGAAACAAGAATTCAATATAATAAATAATACATGATTCCAGTTCTGTAGATGTCAAATAGACTCATATAAAGACATGACATACTTGTATTGCTGGTGGTCTTTCGTGCTGCGTGTTTTGGCCATAAACCTCTCTGCAAGTTTCTCTAGGTTTCTGGAGTACTCTGTTTCAATCTCAGATTTCTTTCTGAAGAAGTCCTGCAGATCCTGAAGCAGCTGGACCCGCATCTCTGTCTGCTGCTCCAGACAGCGCTGCTGCTCCACCAACTGGGTCCGCACATCTGGACAGACACACATCACCACCAAAAAATGTATTGGTTTTTGGGTCTTTTGAGTTTTAATCAAAATTAAAGACATATTGTGCTTTTTCGGGTATTTAGAATCAAACGTTACCATTAACGTTACCGTAGATTGTATTTTCACATTTTGTACATTGTAAACAGAAATACAGGTCTAAAACAGTAGAATATTAGAAACAGGTCCACAGACTTTGTGTTCAAAACTGCAGAACTGATAGGCCTCACTTGTTATTTCTTCATAATGGCCTTTCACCATAGAAGGCAGAAGATTTTCTTAAAGAATGGCCATGTGACATTTCTGAACTCTACACATATGAAATAATCACAAATAAGTACAGAGAAGAAGGTGGAGCTGTGTGGATGTAGGTGAAAACATAAATTTTTTGCACTCAAGTGTTCAAAGCTGCAATGCATAACAATACTAGATTACTCAAATATGCATAAATTAATACAAATACAACTTAGAGTAAGCTAATGCAAGAGAACACAATATGGTTAAAAGCAAGATAATAAAACTTGTTTTTTTTTTATGATTTTTTAAAATATGTCCCCTTTAAAGCTTTTTAAAATGTTGAGCATTTAGTCAACAAAATATTAAAGACGGGGCAGAATAGACATCTATTAAATGTCTGGGTGTTTGTACATGGTCTGAACAGAGCAAGCAGGTTACAAATTACATTTAGTTAATTCATAACATATTGTGGTGCTTCAAAATTATTTGTAGATAAAAATGCAAATGTAGGAGTAACAATTATTCAGAACAAATTGTAGCAGCGAACTTTAACACACTGTTGGTGGAGTTGCTATGGAAACTATCCGGATTACAAAAGACGAGACTGCTGAATGTACGGATGACCTTTAGCACACCCCAAATGGTACTCTCAGAGGACACCCTAGATCAATCAGACAGGTACTTAGATCTGTAAACCCTAAATAATAATAATTTTGCAAATGAAAGACAAGGAGGCAGCCAATGAGTCAGCATAAGAAGCAAGATAGTATGAGAACCAACGGGCATAAACAGGAAAAAGAGATATAATTTATAGTCACACAGGAATGAGAGGCCATCAGTTTTTCACGCAGAGGCATTATGGGTAATGGTGTGAATACAACAGGCTCATATAGTGTGTATGAATGCGTCAGATGTGAGCCAGTCTTCACCTTCCTCGTCACATGGTTCACGCACAGTGTGTGGTTGCCTTGACAACAGGTAGTGAAGTGGAGAGGGTCCTCCCGAGACCGCTGTGTGTCTGTCTGCCTTGTGTTTGTGTGGGAGAGTCCAGCCGCTCAGTGATTGTAGATTCTGTAGCCACTGCCACAGATAGATTGAGCCTAGAACCAGCAAGGCCAGTGAAGCATTTAGTCTAGTATTATTACCATAGAAAAAATGACTTGAGATGCCTCAGGTTTAGTATGGGTGTGGGCTGCTGCATGTGGTCAGAGGAAGTGGTTCAAGGTGACTCTTATGTAGGGAAAAAAAAAAAGAGAGAGATTAAAAGGAAACCAGCAGGAAGACTGGGACGAGATTGGAAAGATCTGTATAAAATCTGTATAAATCCCCATTAAGGTTAAAGAAAAGCAAATCTATCGAAGTCGTTTTAAAGTATTGTGATACAGCAATCTCTTGAATACAACCCTACTCTGTATAGTACATAATTTATATTACTTGAATTAGTGTACTTAATTCAATTTTTGAACTCTATAATCAACATAATAGTATTTTCAACAAAGCATGGCAGTCATTATTAGGGAGCTCATTACATCAAATGTTAGTGTTACACCGGTGACAGCACATGTTTACTTTTATTCATGTCATCTAATAGATTATCATTGCTCTCGTATGTGACCAGGTTTAGGAAATCTAACTTTCTGAATTAAACTAATGCGACATAGACAGTCAGCCAATTAATCATGATTATCGATTAACATAATAATCTTTACATCCCTATTCAAAATAGACATGAAAATAACAAATTTTTGACTTATATACAAATAGACTTTATAGTATTTTTGTTTTTGTACTTCAAAAAGTTAAATACTGCAAAAACAGAAAAGAAGCAGATCATTTTGGAGAAGAGATTTTATCAATGTACTTTCCCGTCTTGGATCACAGACTATTGAAAGTGAAGGCGCGCTGACTGCTTCTGCTGTACCTTTTGATGTTGGTTAGGTTTCTTCTTAGAAACATCTTTGTACGTCCTCATTGCACCCCAATGAATAGATTTAGTCTTTCAGATCACAGTTGTAGTACAATGTGGCAAAACACTGACACAGAGGAAAGGGGGCAACAATGCAGCAAGAATAATGGATTTGCCCCATGTAAAATCCTAGACTGATTAAATCTAGCCAACAAACTCCCTAGAGCTGATTCTATTCACTTTCAGGTGCAATGGATCTGCATGTTAAGCACAATATGAGAGTAAAGAAAGGGAAAACACATGATACATTTTAATGCTTATCCATTGTCAATGTGACCATTTATATGCTAATTTCTTTGCCCAAAGTGAAGTAAATCTATACATCCACAAAGAAGAGTTCATAATAATTCAATTAAAAGGAATGGGTCACCATATTGGGAGTATTTAATGTAAATGTGTCAAAATGTTAAAGGAGACATGTTATGCAAATTGAATTTTTAACCTTGTTATAACAGTTCTGTCATCATTAGCTTAGCATAAGTTGTATTTTGATTGATACATGCATTTGAAACATTGAGATAGGTGATACATGTAGGCTTCCAAAATGCCATATATT
The DNA here is from genome assembly GCA_019594935.1 of Periophthalmus modestus. Classification (NCBI taxonomy): domain Eukaryota; kingdom Metazoa; phylum Chordata; class Actinopteri; order Gobiiformes; family Gobiidae; genus Periophthalmus; species Periophthalmus modestus. The sequence goes on along the minus strand of JAIEZT010000054.1, from coordinate 34,802,340 downwards.
CACTTAGAAACTATGAAGAGGTGGGGCTTCTCAGTTCTGTAGTTTTTAACAGAAAGTTAATGGTCCTGTTTCTATTATTAAGATGTTTTTGTTCAATACTGCTGTTTACACTGAACAAAATATAAAGTAATGATCTACTTGTGCTATAATTATCCTATATTCAAATCCCTGAAAAAAGCCTTCTTTAATGTTGACACAATTTTTATAATTACAAACATCATTTGATTTGATCAAATAATTAAATGTATTACTAAGAACTGCTATACTAGGATTACTAGATCTTTTATAGAAAGAATGTAAAGATGACAAAATGAGTATGTCAGCTAAACCTGAAAGCTGAAACATACTTATCAGTCACTGCAATTTGTTGGAAAAACAACACATTGGTCATTGAGCTTTTTCTACATTTTGTCTTTTCTCTCTCTCTAATATTGAATCACATGTGTTAATGTAGATGGCCGGTATTAATCCAATCAAGCAACATAGCCTATACCTAAAATTAGGACACTCAATACTTGAAGGTGGTTGTTGCCGTGGAAACCAGGTCCAAGGACATGGGGTCAGAGTATCGCTGGTTCATCATTAAATACACACTGATAAAGGTTTGGTGTTAACAATGTCATTGTGTCTGCAAGACTTTGCCTGCCCTTCTGTCTGTGTGACATGTGCTGTGTTGCAGGTGAGCACAGTGATGTTTCTAATACTGTGCTCTATGCTTATGAAGGCAAAAACAAGCTGCAGCAGCCGAATGAAGTCACACTTCACGTGTGTGTCTGTCTCACCTCTCTGCTGCAGCGCTTTTTATCTTTTTCATTTGCATTTCTCATTAAAATGACAGTCGCGTCATTTTGAAAATGGGCAAGCCACATGCTGTTGGGTGGATGTGATTATCTCCGAACAAGACATGAGATGCAGAAAACACATTAATAACTACACAAATATGTATTGTCAGCAGTGTTCAGTCCGTACCTTTCTGCAAAGCTCACCTCAGTGAGTAGACCCCACCTCCTCCTGTGTATACATTATACACCACCTCCGGCATCAACCAATCAGGAGCCACCGATGGAGGCAGACTTTGAAAGCACATAGTTACAACATGGATCTATATGTTTAGCTCTATGAAAAGGTGGCAGGATACAGTGGACCATCCTACTGGACATAATATGTTTAAAAGGGGATGTACGGGGGTGTGCGGGGTCGATGTAATCATTACAATGCAGGGCATCCCCCTGTGTTTGTTGGCTAGTGTTGGCCTGGTTCCAGAATAGGGGTCACATGCACACATAGCAACATAAACATGTAAGAGAGTGCACAACTGGAAGCACGGCCCTGTCTTTCTAAAATGACTGCAGTCATCTTTGTTGCTCTGCAATAAATGTAAGTCTCTTTCCATTCACTGTAAGCTGCATGTGTGAGACTGCCACAGTGACAGCAAGAGCACAGCAGGCGACAGCACAAGAGGAAGAAGGATGGGAGAAGTAATGTGCACAAAAGAGAGCATGGCTTCATGAATTACTTTAGCATTAGTAGTAAGTAAGATCAGTAGTTATTTGTAGGAGTAGTGGTAACAGTAATTAGTCAAAAATCACACTACGATGCATAAGATGAAGAGATGGAGATGAAGAAGACGTTTTAGGTCTGGAAGAAGCACATGGTGACAGTTTTATAATCTCAAAGCCATCAGAATGGTAACTGTATGGGTGTTGATCACAAATAAATAAGGGGATAAGAAAAGCATGATACACTGTTCAGAAAAATACATAACTAAAATTTGTTCTAGAGCCAGTGTTGTCAGTGTAATTGAAAAAATCTGAATTAGTGTTCTGGTACAAATCAATGTAATAGTGAAAGTCGGACATTTTGAATTGCATGAGCCCTTTGGCAGCTAATGAGGAATTGATGCACCTAATTATGGCATCTACAGTTATAATTCAAAAGATAAGGATGCAGATTAGATGGAGGCATTGTCCTAGAGAGGCATTTTTCATAAAAGTCTAATTTGTCCATCGCCACCCTTTTTATTATGAGACACATGATAGCATTAAAAAGGAGGAGGATCAAGACAGGAGTGGGATGTCCCAAAGTCATGGGCCACTATTTTGAGACTTAAGACCATCACATCCTGAGTGTCCATTAAGACTGAACTATAAAGACCATTAAGACACACTGCTGCAGCAACAGCCCCAGAGGAATACCAATAGACTGTAAGCTACTGCTCCCACGAGACCTATAGATGCTCACTGTATTTTATAAAACAAACAGACATTGTCAAAGGCCCTGCAGATACTTCTATGTCTCCACACCTAAGCCTTCCTATGCACCCCTACTCCTCCCTCAGGCGCCATGCAGCACTCAGGATGAACCCAGAAATCCTGACGTCTCTACTTGAGGTGTCAACTCCCATACACACCCTGCACTGGGCTCATCCCAACGTGAATTAGGGAGCACACCGGCAGACAGGTGATTTTAAGATTTATAGTGTCTACCATATGATGGGGGAATGTGGGAAAGAGACCCCCCCCCCCCAGACGACTGTAAAGGGTGTAAAAGGGGATGATATTAAAATATGGCATTAATTAGCAGCCTTACCTTTCACTTGGCTCTCGTATTCCGCAAGGATTTCTTTGTCCTTTTTGCTTTTGTTTAAGTTTGACATCATGCCACGTTCAAGCTGGCTGATGACCAAAACCAGCAAGAATAAACAATGACCAATTCCTGTTTAGCCTCCGTTCACGCTGCCCGCGGCTTTCCCCGCAACATACAACATGCTAGTTAGATCCATCCAGTGCCGCAACAACACAGCCAGTGGTCCTGCACTTCCACGCCGCGAGTACAAGGAGGAGGAGAAGAGGGGCGCACGCGTAAAACACACACCCTCAATGAGAAATCACCCCCTAACTGGCTGGCTAAGCTGCTCGGATTCAGAACAGCCACGTTTCTACATGTTCAAATAAATGCGAGAAAACGCCGTAGTTCAACTTGTTATAGGCTATTACACCTGCGCGCACACGTGGACATTGAAACGTGGAGCACGCCCACTAATTTACAATGGATGGCACGCGTTGCTTTTTGACGTTATCCTCACCCCGCAGTAACCTTTTACACACAGTTACCCACAGATACAGAACCACATGTGTATTGATAAATGAAAGGTCAGTAAGACTGATAGGAATACGGTAGATGGACCCGCGCAAAAGGCGCGATTTCACTGATGAGGAGCAGTACATCCAGCTTTTTCATGAACTCTGAATGTTTTTGGCATTTGTGTTCTTCTGACTCTTATGAACAGTTCATACTCCACCAGTGCCTCACCTTCAAAATGGGATTACTATGACATTTTTTTCTTGAGCCAACATAATTAGATTTTAGAAGTGTATTTATCTGACTTGAATTAGCCTTCCATCCAATTTCATGAACAGAGCCTCCCATTTTTACTTTCAGCATGATGCACATACCTCGAGTTGGAATCAGTGGTTTCAAATCAAGACTGCTGTCTCCCTCTAGTGTGCAACGACGGAATGCAGAGGTTGGAGGCGATTGAGCGTCTTGTGCATTTGAAAGAAACATTTTTAAGTGAGATCCAGCAGATATAGCTATTAAAACTAAATTTAAAACCTGTAAATAAACAATTACCTGCTCTCATAACTTTACAAAACAAAAAAACAAAAAATTAAACCAACAGGTTGCAGTAATTGGAATATTCTGCACAGAACCTCCATCCAGAGGAGGGTCCACAAACAAATATCTAGTGCTTAATTTGATCTTATGGTGGAGGGACCACATTCCCCTTTCTTTTTTGGTATAAAGGATCCAGGAAGACATATCTGAAATTATAATGGCATGTAATAGGAGTGCTCCAGCAACTGATTTCCCAAATCATGACAGCAGTCAGTGCTCCAGTCTCAGGAAATAAATCTACCACATAAATTATAAAGTGACACTATAACAACAATCCATTTAAAGAATTCTGAAGAAAAATATTTTTTATTAAATTAGATGGACAAAATGTATAGACCTATACACAAATTGTCAAGACAATTACGCAACAAGACATAAATATCATTCCAAGTTTTCGTAGATTAAAAAGAAATAAAGTACACACCACAAATCATTTGATTATAAATTCATTATAAGCAATTATTTTAAATTTTGCAGATAAAAATGAAAACCATGATTTCAATTTCAAATATTGTACTTTTGTTTCTTTACAGTTTAGCCTTGAGAACAGGACTTGAGAACAGATGGTGTTCTAGATAGTCCAAAATCTTCTTCCATGAGTCTTCTTGTGCATCTGAATGAGGTTTGGTCTGCCCTCCCCACAGAAGCATGACTACAAAACACAAGATAAATCAGGCAAATAATAATTCATGTTAAAAGAAATATAATACCGTAAGCAATATAGCCAGCAACACACCTTTCTTTTTTGTTGTTTGCATGAATGCTGTCACTCTGAAATGAGGTGCATAGGGAACTTCAATAAGATGTCCAGCTCCAGGATAATTTATTCGTGTTAGTAAGTGGCCTTTCCCCGCCGCATGGATAAGCCGTTCAATCTAAGGCAGAAAAAAAGCAAAATAGTCTCATATAGTACTGTATCTCTGTGAAATGAGAATAAAGCATCATGTCAGATTGAAGGTTTACTTGTAATGAGTAAGAACTCACATCATCTGCGATTTCCACAGCAGGAATATTCTGATCATCTTCACCACACACCACCAACATTGGGCAGTTTATTTTTCCCATCTACAAAAATAATTTTTAAAATGAATCACAACATATGTACATATTAAATCCCTCAAATCCAAGTAAAGAGTAAAAAATAATTTCTTACATCAAGTTTATTAGTATCGCTGCTGGGAAATAAATACTTCCATATTTGGTTATCATCTTCATCCGTATGTACCAAATGTTCTTTCCTGCAATAATATAGAGGATTAAGAGACATTAATCACAAGTATTACTTGGTCATTTAGTTTCTGCTGGAATATGAACCTTTGCATTTGACTGGAGTAATCGCCAAAGGACTTCCCACGGGTATAGGTAATGTGTCCATTGATACACACACAGCAGCTAGGCTTTTTGAATGTAAACAATGAAACAATCAAATGACAAAAATAAGCAAAATGCATAGTGAATCAGATAATTTACCTTAACAACATTGCTCTCAGATGCCAAATAAAAGGCCACTGTTGCACCAAAAGATAGCCCAAATATCCCGACTTTGTTAGGTATCACACTAGGATGGTCCTTCACTATATTAAACGCTGTCTGTAAGGTAGAAGGCTATAAGATAGGAACTAAAATGTGATACTGCATTGTAATACCCAGCCAAAAATCACCTCAAAATACTTAATCTCCAGCTCAGCAGTCGCCAACTCTCCAGGGCCTATGTACTCCAAGGCAAAAGCAGCATAACCATGTGAAGCCAGAATGGCGGCACGATACTCCACCAAGCCGCCTCCACCACCCCACATATCCAGGATTCCCGGGAATGGACCAGGGCCTAAGAATGCCAATAATTATGGCAACAGACATGGCTCTAAAGGCATTTTAAAGATGGTCTACTGATGTACCTGGGGGTAAAAACATAGTCCCTCTCACTGTGTTTTGTTTGATGCTGATCCTCTGAACTCCTGGAGCCATGTACCACCGCTCTGTCAACACTGAGGCCAGCGGTGCCTGGTCTCTAAATCCCTCGGTTAAATGCCCGCTGTATACTGAGATAGTATACAACAGAGGGCTAGAGACATCCATCTTCCTTAATCTGTAAAAATAAAAACAACAGAAAACACACACACAAAGTTACAAGAAATCATTTAAAAAAGGAACAGATAAAAATTGTCCATGTCTGGAGATCTGAATAGGTTGGCTCAAGACAGGTTGGAACTCAGCATATAGTCAGTTACTTAACATTCCCGATTCAAATGATTTGACCCATAAAGTTTTCACTTTGGCATTCAAAAAATATGACATTGTTACATGTAGGCTTGATAGGCATCAGTTGGCTTCAGTCCTCAAGATTAATGTGGCAAGTTTTTAGAGTTAAACAGTAACAATGTTACACCAACATTTGTCATTTAGGAAGGAATGTTTCTTTTTGACTTATTCAGTTCAGTGTTACTGAACTTCGGTGTTATTCATGTGTTTCAGCTTTTTGTTATACGCAACATTTTGAGGACCATGAAAAGATCTATTTTGTTTTAAAATTTGAATCTGTTGTGGAATTTCTACAAAAAAGCCACTAAAGAATTAAAATGAACTGAGAAGTTGTCTTGAATCAAAATGTCTGATTTATTAAAGAGCCCCTGACAGAGCATCGTTTCACCATGTACGAGTCAATGTCTGTAAATACAGCATATTTATACCATACAGATAAGAATTACATGAACCAGAAAACCACTTTAGACCAGTTAAAGGAGCACAAAACCAAAAAACATAGGAGAAACATAGGAGAAACTAGTAATCTAATATGTATCAGACAGTGGACAACAGAGTACGGTGTACTGGACCTCAAGGTCAAATGGACAAGATGTAGTTGAACTCAGAGTAAAGAAACTTGGACTAACTACTATGCACTGGTCCTAATGTTTCATCACTATGAAACCCATGGATAGAATAGGGAAAGGTGATTACCTAGAGCCTTTGCGGCTTCCTGGAACTGGACGTAAACTCCACAACAAACCCATGGGCTCTTTTCCCGTGTATGTGCCCCCTAGACTCAAATGCTCTGAAACTGGAAATTTTAAATAAAGCAACATTTGACACTTTGAACAAAAGTTGACAGTTTCAATAAACATACCACACACTGTTCCATTGTAGTTACTGATGTAATGACCAAATGCCTCCCAGTAATCATTGTCTTCTGACAGGTGGAGGGAGTGAAGAGTGAACGGAAGTCCGGCAGGCAGGTTTTTTACTCGGACCTTGAACTTCTCATCAACAAGAGCTCGAGTTGGTGCCACAGAGAGAAGGGGAGTTGTCAAGGATGCCATAGTGTCTACTTCTGTGGAGAAAAGTATGGGAACATTTGTAATTACTAGATTTAGATGACATCACAAGATTAAATAGGTGCTAGTAAAATAATGGGTCTTCTCACTATAAAAATGTTCAGCAACCTTGGATTATTGCTGTAGCTTATGCAAAGGACTTTAACAGCCTACACCACGGATTTTTCTTTTTTTAATGCAAGATTATCAAGATGTAATCTAGAGAATTGCATATTTAAAACCAAGCGCCAGAAGCTGGCAAAGAGCCTATTAATATCGCAATGTTATGCTAATAGTAGCAGGTAAGTGAACTGACGGGAGGTGAAGTGCCCCTAGTGATCAGGGACTCTTGCCATGACGTAGGAATGTGCGAGTGCTTTCTGAAAATGTGTACTTTGTTAGCTAAAAAAAACAGCGGAACATTGTTCTCCTATCATTATATTCTTCTTTCTTTCTTAATTTCGAATAATTTTTCTTGAGATGGGGCAAGGGGTGGGGCATCAAAAGTTATCAAAATTTTTGTCACAAGTCTTACAATCTCTGAGTAGCAAAACTGCAAAAACATGGCCAGACAATTGGAATTTTTGAATTTTTACAAATTGCTCCCATTTGCTCAAACAAATTCTGATTTCATTGAAATTTTTATCAGTTGTTATACTCCCTGTTGGGAAGCTATTTAATATGGAAAAAATAGAATTTGGAGCATTAGTACAGATTGAAACTAAATTTAATATGGGAGAAAAAAAGATTTTGTTTTTTTTAATTTTCTGAAATTTTGCACAAAATTGCCATGCCATATTTTTTATAGCGTAGCCATAGCAATCCCAGAAACTCTTCACTTTATTCTAAATGATAAAATTGTCACATCACACAAAATTGGGCTGATTACACACAAACCTTACCCTTAACAGGCTGATATAAGAACATTTAAAAATTGGTGAAATAGCACCTCTCTAGGCAATGTGTATGCAACGATAACATTTTCTTTGTCATAGACAAACAAAATTTGGTACACATATTCGTGACATGCTCTCGATCAAAAAATGTAATAATGCCCAGACCCCATCTTACACTGCTATAGCAACACACCAAAAATCTGTTCTTGCCAATAGGACGTACTGACAGAAATTTGGTGTAGCCAAAACAAATTTGGAAGCCAGATGCATCATGAACAATGAACACATCTTTGAACAGTGACTGTATGCAAAGTGCTCAAAGATCGCGCTAAGACTCCTCCACCTGTTTGCGGCTTCGACCACAACCTGTGTTCAGCCCAATGAGCCACAGGGTACACGCTCTGCTGGCTATTTGCAAGAGTCCAGGCTCATTCAGGCGTCTTCTGCAATCTGCTTTCACTTTGATTCGGCGTCGAGCCCTAAAATCTTTAAATGTCGACTTTATTTATGTGTATTTTTATGACTTTATACTCACAAAATTGTTACTTTAATCTCGTAAAATTACGAATTTTCTGTCTTCGACTTTATTCCAATTAAATAACGACTTGATACGAAATGTTAGGCTACGACTTTATTCTTGTAGCGCACGCTTACACTTAAATGTAGTCGTACTTTATACTCCTGTTGTATCATACAAAACTTCAATTGCTGCTGGATTTCACATTTGCTTGTCTCTCTTGGACATTTTCAGCCCCAGATGCCCTGCCAGCTCGCACTCTTACAGGTGGTGTGCAGCTCATTCACTCCTTATTTTGATCTGTACCTGGTCTCTCACTTGTATTTCTGAGACATGTCCTACCTGCCTCACGTTACCGCGATAGATTCTTGGCCTGAACCATATTTCACCGCTGTATTGTCGTTGCCAAACCGCACCGTGTACCTCCCGTTAGTTTAATAGATCCATCATGGTTCCTCCTCTTTCACATACGCTCTCCGGGGATGATTGACAGAAAGCTCACAGTACTTTTTAATCACAAGGCAAGCTGTACTTATGCTGCTTACTTCCAAGTAAATTAAATGGTGGTCAACAAGGACCAGTTAATTTTCTGTGGTGGCACTCAAATATGAATAAAATGTAAAAAAAAAAAAAAAAAAAAGTTGCCTGAGGAATAATATTAAATGAACAGGGGGGACTCATCACGTAACCATAAGTGGAGAAGTCATGTGAATGAAAGTGCGTGCCTGATACACAAGGCAAAGAGAGGACCAGAGGAGGAGAGGCAAAAAACAAAGTTGCCCTTCCCGAAAGAACGAAAGAAGGGAGGGAAAGACAATGTTGGTCAGTGGCCTGGTGCTTCTGGAACCAGAGACACACAGGTAGAAGTAATAAAAACCTACTGCATACTATCCTAGCCAAGGACAAGGACCTTAATTAAACAAATTGCATTGTAGCCGATTTGAAGTAAGGTGCTGTGCTCAGGTTTAATGTACTGTCAGTGTTATAGCACTAAATCACAGTGTGAAACTGTACTCTTTAAGTGCAGGTGAAAGCTGGTTTTGGTTTCTCAAACTGTGAATGAGCAAAGGATTGTAGAAACACACAGTACACCACAGTTCTTTCGCTTTTCTGAAGGCACATACTTCATCAGCAAAAAGAAGCAAAGTAGTCTGTCATTTTTCACAGTAGCACCGCCTACCATAGACAGGAAACACTAACATTATCAGATTTGTATCAAATTCAGCCATTAAATACGATGCATGACAAGAAGCAAAAAAGAATCCAAACATGAACATGATAAAAGACATAAAAGACACAACATTGTCCCATTGGCATGAAACTTGAGGAGATAATTGTAGGCCTCAAAATATGCAAAACAGTTAATTATACCATGTCTGTCCATAGCTTTTAACCAGGTTGCTGGTTCAAAGCCATGGACTCCACCAGTATAAAGCGTTGGCCACATTGCACTATACAAATGGTGTGAAGGGGGACAGAAAGTGGCCTGGGCAGTAGCCGAGCGAGGAGAATGCGATGCGGGGGCAGTTATGAGTCCCTGGTGGTCGCACTCCGGTGCAAGGGCCATCATCACCGCTTGTGGCTTTAATTCTTATTAATATCACTTGGCTATATCCATAGAGAAGTCTGCTCAGCTGTGCAATATGTTAGGCTGAAAACTCTCCATCCACCCAGAGAATCTGTAGAAATTCTCCAAAATGCAGGAAATATGCATTTTCTCAAAAAAGTTCTGGGGGACGATCCCCCTAATTACTCAATGGCATGTGGTACTGAAGGCAAGGGGACTGCTGGATTTTATGCATCTACCAGTCCAGACTCACCTATTTGTCTTAGGTTCACGTAAAAGAGCATTCATGTAAAAGAGCATTCACTCAGAGAGCGGTGTACTTGAGCCAGTGCGAATCCAACAGGCACACTCTGGACCACAGTAAATGGCCACCCCGAGAGTGTGTAAACAGGAGGTCCTGGACGTCCTCCACTCGCACTCTGGGACACGTTTGAAGTCGGGCTGAGCTATGCAGTCCGTGGCAGGGGCATCAGACTGGGAAGGGGGGGGTAAAGGGTTTACCCAGGGTCCAGTGCAGGCCCTTGAAGGATGGGTACATCATTGCTCATAATAACAAAGATTAGATTAAAGGAGGTTTAGGACTTGCACGCAACATGGCACAAACACACTCCATTCTTGCCCTATCGCATAAAACCCTATCGCATAAAAACAGAATGTACTATGTAAGTAGATTGTGTAGCATAGCATGTTCTCTGTGATTAAGCTGTTACAGATAAATGCCGAGGTCACACAAAAGGACGGGTGATGAGCAACAACTCCAAAATTGGTCACACCAGCGAGGCACCTGGAGGGTAGAGGAGTGCCGGAAGGAAGAAGATGTCCACACCCAGCTACTTGCATATTCATGTATGTATATTATGTGGCGCGCATTGTAAGGCACTCAGATCAACACGGGAGCGCCCCTGAGATCTCCGTGCACGTACTAGGGACAGCACCGTGCCTGGCTTGTATTATAATTGTATGTATAGGGAATAAAACCTCGAGTGATTCTACTCTCCTGGTCTCCAGTGATTCTTCTGATCTGATTAACCAAACACGCCTACACCCCTTACAAAGTCTGTAATAGCAGTTTTGGCAAGATTGTTTGTACCCAGAGCCCAGAATTTGGGGCTACACCTCTGGTCTGCAGTGACAGTAAAAGTGCTTGGGATTGGGCAAAAAAACTCTCGTGTCATGTATATTTGTATGTATGGGCGTTGCAGAATGCTTTATGGATTTATGTATCTAGCGATGAATATTGTATAACAATGAACGCGTATGATTTATCTACCATAGGCTTATTGGCATATTATTGTTCATATTATTTTGATAGATAGCTTACTAAAATAAAACCAGGCAATGTTGTACATTGCCTGGTTAGAAAAAGGTTAGACTTGTGGTTCTCTAAACGTTCTGGCCAAAGTTATGTAAAGGTTAAGTTACAAGGTTATGTTAGGGTTTACTTATTTACAAAAGAACCTTTAGAGAAGCACAGGCTAACGTCCCTGTTAGCAAAGGTTACGTCTTTTTCTGAAATCTGTGGGAAACACTTACCTTAAGTTGTAAGCTATTCCCTGCCGAATGGGTACAGTTAAGAGCTACCTCATGAAGAGTGAGTCTTGCCTTAAAAACGACTTTCCCAACTTCATCTACTTCGACGTAACTCTGGCAGATGTAGAGAACCGGTTGCTTCTTTAGGGCGGAACTGGAGAGACTTAAGTCTCACGTTGCCTTTATTCTTCATAATGATTGGCTGTTTGACTTTTCCCCTCCTTTCTACAAAAAAAGATAACCGTGAGTATTATGATGATATAGATAAAGCTAATCGGAATGGTATATAACATATGTATTACAAAATACTGAATTATTATTGTATATAACTTGAACTTTTAACCTGAAACCCATTCAGCCACGAAAGAGCACAGTTAGGCGGATCAAACTTTGGACTCAACCAAAGGTGCATTTACGTGCTGTAGGTCAGTACAGAGATAAGTAGCCTGTAGCCCTCTAGCCCATCTCACAGAAGTTTGCAGGAGCGCCATGATGAGCGCTTAAGCGTTGTATCCACTAGGGGTCAGTGTTGGTATATATAATTTTCTTAAGGCCGCCGAATGTCTTTGAAACTGCTAATAAGAGGCCCTCAGTGAATTACTCTTGATGCATTCTCTTGATTGAGGACATAGTTGCCTGGCGCCCACGCAGGATGCAGCTAAATGCAGATCACATTATATAGATATCTTTCCACTGCAGTGACGTGCGGTGAGGTTCGTGGCTGGTGAGGCACTGATGTCATCACAATCAGATTTACATGTAAACCAGGTGTCAGGACATTTGGCCCCGGGTCAATTTCTCTCCCAGTGACTTGGGGCCAGAATAAAAAATAATTTCAAAATAAAAGTTCCGAAGTCCTTATGAAATAGCTCTAATAGTATGAAATAAAAAGCAAGCTGGTTTTGTATTGTTTTTTAACCTTATTCTGGTTCCTCAATTTTCAATGGAGTGAAGTCATTCAATTTCTTACCATTTCGTACCACTCTGTTTGAAAAGAGCGTGTCTTTCTCCTGTCGTCTGGAGCAAACCATTTAGCTCCTTTAGCGTTGGTCTTCCTTTAATTACAACCTCTTGCTTCATCCGAAAGTCCAGTTTAGAAAACTGCTTGAGCTTTAATATGTAATCTTCCTCCATTTAAAAAGTAGGTCCAGAGAGAAAAAAGTGAACTGATTGCTAAAGTTGACTTGCTAACTCTAAATTGTAGTTTGCAGCCCCTTTTCTGCGGGACTTGCAAGAATGCCTGGACTCACGAGTGCCCCCTAACATGAGGCAGGGTGACTGTGCGCCTCACCCGACGCCTTTTCACAGCCGCTTAAAGCAGCAGCGTCACTGCAGAGCTACAGCACAGTCAGTCCATGTGAGGCACGAACTTCTCAGGATTTCAACGGTAAACGTAAAAAAAACAGCGATTTTGAGTAAAAAAGAATAAAAAGAATAAAGTTCCAAAGCTAAACATAAAATAACTTTATAGAGCAAATCATTGGATAAATATAACCATTTCATTCTGCCTCACCTGACCGCACGTCACTGTTCCACCGGCTGGACATGTCCTACTGTCTAATTATAAAATCTGATTTATAAATCTTTGTTGTGAAATTGATGAGTCAAATAATGATTTAAACGCAGTCATGTCAGATGTCAAATAATAGCCTAACATACCAAAAGGTTACTTTTATTTAGAAACACATGAGATTTTAACATAGTTAAGGGTAACTGTGTTTGCTGCAAGTCTGCTTTGTGAATTTTCTTTATAAACTGTAGCTGTGGTATTACTAGGCCTACTCAATGCGGCTGTCAATATTGGAGTATCTGTAATGCTTGAACATGCAGTTATGACTCTTTTCATTTGTTTATAAATTATGACAGTCTAACTATATTTATGTACTATATTTTACTATATTTTGTCTTTCAGCATGTTCAGCATTATGTGGCTGCATGTGAGACAGAAACGAATCTCCTGGATCCCAATATGCCTCACCTCTCACCCTTCTCAAAATCTACATCAGCAAAACTACATCTGACACACAAACAGAGATCCATCACCTAGATGTAGGCACAATTTCCATCACATGTGAGTTGAAAGTAAATCTGTTATGTTACCTGAACTTATCCCTATAGCATTTTTTGTTCTTTTTCCTCAGTTCTACAGATATGTTTTGTGTAGTTTAATGAAACAATCATTAGAGTTTTGCACAGGATGGGACCCACCCAAGGTCTCTAATGATGACAGCTACACCCTTTTATTATACTGCCACACTAATTTTCCGTTCCTGTCTCTAACAATGTTGTTAGAGGCAGGAGGGGAAAATGTCTAGTATTGGAAGAAAAAAAAAAAAACTTAAAACTGCTCTCTCTCTACTATAGCATGTCATGATAATAACTATATTGAAAGTGATAATAGTTAGTTAGATAGAAAGTTTATCGTGATATTTTCTGTAGCAGTATATCATATTTCAAAATGTGTTATTGTGACTGCACTATAACCAGACACTTAGTGTCTAAAACCTAACAGCTAAAACCTTGAACAGTCTTCCTGAAGATGTGAGATAGGCCTCTAATTTGACTATATTTAAATCCAGGCTCAAAATGGTTCTGTTTAGCTGTGCATATGGCTGAAAGGTTTTTATTCTGCACTTTTCTCCTTGAATGTTAATTTCATGATGATTATTTGTGATTATTTATGTTTTCATTTGTTGTATTGTGATTTTAACGTATTTCTTATTCTGTAAAGCACTTTGAATTAATTAATTGTGCTATACAAATAAACTTGCCTTGCCTATAGACATAGTATTTCATTGTATTTTACAGTAGCATATCATATACTGAGTCTGTCCTCCTTCACTTTTACATTTGGTGAGGAACGATAAGGCAGCTCAGATTTATTCAATGCGAAGCCTGTTCTTAAAAAAAAGTTAACCATTAGCTTATGATGAATGCTTTTGATAGCATAAACAAGGTAAGGGAACTATAGTAATAATAATTATTATTATATACCAAGTTAACTAAATGGAAGTGCATATACCAAATACAAAGAGTGAAAAGCAGGTTGCTTCTTACCTGAGTAGTACTTATATTGTAACTCTCTGAAGCCATCTATTACTGGGTCAAATGGAAGGGAAAAGGAGGAAAGCATGGTTGTCGTTTCTCATTAGCCTCAGTCATACACCATATAATAAACTCCCACGTGCTACTATATGCAACCATGTTGGTCAGCCAGGAATCACCATAAACATTGCACTGATTATTTTGCATAAAATGTATTCAGCAATAGCAGTAGTACACAATTACTACACTGAATGTGTTTTTGTGAAGAAAAAACTCCTTTAATTAAAATATTCACAGCATGAGCATTGTCATGTCCTTAGTCTGTGTAAGAGGAAGAGATTAGTTTGCTTAGCTGATTTTTTCCAGTGATCCAATAGCTAGGATTTTTGTTTTTTTGTTGTTATGTTTTCGCATTTACAAAACATATGCGTTAGACGTGAGTTTTTAAGAAGTTTAATTCAGGTTACAAAAAATGCATTGATGTGTCTACAGGTTGGAAGTGTGCTGGTGCTTTTGAAACCAATCACCAAGTGCAAAACAGAAAGAGAATACATCTTGTAGTGGCTGCTCCTGATTCAGTAATATGCTTCCATTCAATCTGCTGCTCTCTCATCTTCTCCGGAGCAATCAACTGGTTTGAGACGAGATGAGTTGCATAATGGCCTTCAGTTTGTGCTGCCATAGTTTGATTTTGTGTTTCACAGCTTCAGTGAAATGTTAGGGCCCTCACACTCCTCTCCTGCAGTCATTACAATAATAGAATTTCACCCTATTTTATTTTCAAGGTGTGTTATCAATACCCATGTGACCCATATACTACAAACATTCCCCTCAAAATTGTTCATTTGGTAAGTGTAGCAAAGTCACAGTAGTGTTTTAAAGCATCAACATAACAATGTTTCATATGGTGTGATTAATGAATTAGTCACATTATAAACGCAGCACAGCAATGATGACCAGTATTATCACCACCATTAACAAACCTTTAACTTGTTATTTCAATAAGGTCATCAACCTGGTATACCTACTGTATACACTGTAAATATGTGTGTTTCATAATTTGTGACCACCACTAATTCCTTGTTGACCATCATAAACTCCAAGAGGAAGACAGTCTTGACATCTTGATATCTTGTAGAGAAATATATATTAGCTTGCTCTGAAACTGTCCAGATTTCTGTTCAGGTTTTTTTTGTGAGAGCAGAGGCCAGGAGTGAGTGTTGGCGTCGAAATATAAAAAATACATAGAAATATTAAAATGCAAAATGTATAGAATTCAGGGTGGCATGTGTTGTCACTCATACAGGACACAGCTGCATTGTTTTTGCCAGGATTAACTGCATAGGATGACTTTGGAACATAGGAACAGTGACAAAATAAAACAGGAAACACTTAATATGTTTGTTTTCTTCTGCTGATTTTTATCCAGCACTTGCATGTCTGGACAGGATACATTTTTATGCTGTGGCTTTAAAACAACACAGTATTATACAGTATATACAGTACAGTTCAGTGTATTGTATTGTGGCATCATTAAATTCACAATAACTTTACTTTACAATAGAAATAAGTACATTTAACGACATTAAAACATGTCAGAGAGACTATAACAAAGGACACAAAGCTACAGCTCACCACTAACTAAATTATGTACCATTACATTAGTACCTGCATCATGTGTCATTCAGTTCATTTTAGATTAAATTAGATTTGTAGGTATATTTTCGCACATATATCTTTACAATATTTACAATATTCTTTACATAATACACACAAGAAGCTGAATTGCACAGTTAATATTGTGCAAACACATTTTATATTAAACTGGGAAATATGTTATGAAAAATGTAATTGTTTTGAACAGTTTAAAGTCAAACCACAAAAAAATGGCCCATGCAACATCAACAGTGCTAAATTAGCTTGAAAACTTACACTGAGAGTCCCATTACTATTTACAAATTCAAAAATTATATTAAATGAAAATTTCAAATTTGTCAACTGAACAAAAAGTTGCAGGACTTTTTGTCCAGCTTTCAAATTTGAATTTTTCAAGTTCAAAAATTGGCAACACAAGATACCATCTCATGTCACTTTACTGTTATTCTTCTGTCGAAATATCATTCTTACAAAGTGTTACGTTTCCCTTTATGTAGGCCTAGATTCCTCAACAAGTTTGAGGAGGCTTTATATATCATGATCAGTGAAATTTGTTGTTGCTACTTATTATTTTTTGTTATAATGTTCATGTTCGCAAACATACACATGAATATGGTATGTGTATGTATGAGCTTTTACACCTACTCTGACAGAATAAAACCATTGAATCTCTGCAGCTGCCAATTACATGTGATCCTGCTTCAGAGCAAAATAAACAAACTTATGCCTGGATCATCACCTGCATCACCTCCAGTACAATGCATGCTGTTGGTGCATCAGACACAAGCTGTTCATAATCATGTGACAGTTGGAGCAGGAATAGCAGATTTGGGAGTAGTGTCCATGTCTTTAAAAGGCTCAGAGAGACGTGGAGTTTGGAGGCGGGACAACAGGGTGGTTCGCCGAATGCTGCTGTCGGAGTCCAAGTGACTGAACTTGGTGCTGAGTTTAGCACAGCAGGGCAGACTTCTGGCAAAATCAGATAAGAGATGACCACTGAAGATCATGTAGATCCAGGGGTTACAGCAGCTGTTAAGACTGGCCAGAAGAGCAGATAATGTCACGGCTGTATTCTCTGAATCTAGAAATAAACAGAAACACCATGTGAGCAGCATCATCAACAGAAAAGGGAGAATATTTGTTTGTTAATTATCTTATTATTTTAGAGCAAAGCTATTTGGGAAAAATAAAAAAAAAAAATGCTTGAACTTACTAAAATCCAAATTTGTCAGTAAACTCACACTCAGCTACTCATGTTTGGTTAAACTTTATGAAACCTGTGATGAAAACTCAGGGGTTTTAATGTCACCCTTGAGACAGTGCTTGGTAAGAAAACATCTGTCTATGGAGTTAGCTAAACAGCCTCTTTGCTTCAGGCTTCAGGCTTTTCTGTCTTGGTCAATTGAGAGTCACATTAATATTCAGAACTAGTAACCCAGTCCAATTAGACCTTAGGATTTTTTTTTTTTTTTTTTTTTTGAAAAGTCGTTATGCACGGATTTGAAACATTTGATCACTTATGCCATGAAAAATAAACAGCTAATTACTAACCCGCCCAGGAGAAACTCTTGTCCCATACAGACCACATCTGCACGATGAAGAATGGCGCCCAGCATACCACATAGGCCACCACAATCACAAAGGTCATCTTTACTGTGCGTAGTTTGGCACGAGAGATGGTGCTGACGCTGCTGACAGAGTTCCTTCCCAAGATTCCGTTTTTCGTGGCTTCCACCACTGCTCCAACACTTTTCCGACGCGTCTTGTGCTTGAAGTTTTTCCATATCGTAAAACAGATTAAACCATAGCAAAAGACAAGAACGGATACGGGCACGACAAATATGCCGGCTGTGATCCAGGTGATGTAAGCGCGCCCTCCCCATGGCTCAATAAAGTGTGCCCAGCAGTCATATACGGCTGACCCGGGCTGCACCTCACTCAGAGAGAAGATGAAGTACTGCGGTGAGCTCAACACTAGACTGCATGCCCACGTGGCCCCGATCATGGCATAGGCGCGCTGTGTGGGTTGCTGGACGGTCTGCAGCGGGTGGCAAATGGCTATGTAGCGGTCCACGGTCATCATGACCATCATGTACGTGCTCGCAAACATGCCCGTAACCTGCAGGTGCTTAACAATGCGGCACAGAAAGTCGGGTCCATAAAAGCGAATGGTGATCTCCCAGCAGAGTTGGGGCAGTACCTGGAAGAAAGCCACCACCAGGTCCGCGAGGCTCAGGTGGCGCATGAACAGGTGCATGCGAGAGAGTTTGCGTCTGCTGCGACTCATGGCCAACAGAACACTCAAGTTCCCCACCACAGCGGCGATGAACGCAAGAGTCAGAACCGTTATCTCAATTTTGGCCACCTCTTCATTTCGCCCAAACGGATCACTGTCGTTGCTCTTGCCGGTCATATTTCTGGTGCTCCCCGTGGTTTCCATGTCCTCTGTGCTGTTGACGTCCGAGGTGTTGAAGAAGATGTCCAGTGAGTAAAGCATCGTGGCGCGCAAAGGTGTGCGTAACCGTGGCGCTCAGAGGCTGCTGTGGACTTCTCTTTACTCTAAACTCAAACAGTTTAAGGGAAGGTCACTCGGGAATGGACTTCCATCAGTGACTCCGCTGCACTCTAAGCACATCATCAGGAGTCCGTCTTTTAAAGACTGGCCAGTGCGCAAAGACCACCCCCGACCAGCGCGCCCCGCTCACAAGCAAACCAAAGCGCACTTTCCTCAGTCCTCCCACAGAGTGGTAGAGGCTGCAGCCGCGGAGAGGAACCTGTTATGTATCCAATATGAATAAACGTTGAATTTGAAGGAACATTAAATTTAATAGGTGTATTTGATTACCTACTGGGATTAAATTTAGCACATTCAAAAGTGTTTTTATTCTCAGAAAGCGTAATAATAAAGTTAAAATAATTACTATAATTATTAATTTTATATATAGCGCTACTTGGATATATGAAAGGTTTGTAGGAAGCTATGTGTTCTGCAATGTAGGTAACAGTCTCAAAAGCTAGCAAAAGAGTCTGAAATATAGTCTAGTTCTTCAAGGTCTCCAACCTGTAGCTTGTGCGCTAGCTCTTCCCTCTTTCTTTTCTCCTTCTACATGTTCTTTGTCTTGTGAGAGTAATCTTAATTATTCTAATACAGCTGAAGTTGAACAAATTTGATTTATAACTGAGAAAATCAGAAATGTCCCATTAACGCATATTATCTGGATGACCTATTTATCAAACCATTTCCAACAATGGGTAATGCTTGTCAAAGCTAGAACAAATGTAAGATGTACTATATCCTGACTGTATGCGTGATTTAACGTTGCAATGTTTTAGAGCCATCTGAAGAACATAGTAAAAACACTTAGAGGCATTCAAATCATCTTGCGGTTTCCTCAGGTAAACAACCCTTACAGATTCAGTAACTTTTTTTTTCCTGTAATGAGCACATGTTTTTGTGACCTCTGCAATTTATTTTGATTTCTTAGTAAAACCACCCACAGCTGTTTTGTTTAAGTCACATTTTTAGCTTTTATCAACATTCTCATACCTGCAAATCTGGCCTTAATATGTTTGTTTCTGAATTTCTTTATTCTGTATTTGTCAGGGACCATGTACAAATTCATAAATCTTACAAAAGAAGAGATGATTTGTACCACATTTAGCTACTGCTACTTTCCATCTACAGTCTCGAATTTAAATACATCTTTCTTTATTTTACCTAATCTAACTGGAATTGTTTAATTCTGCATTAATATTGTATACAGTGCTATTTATTTAGGAACATCAGATGTATATTTACTAAATTCAATTGTACTTCTATGAGTAGACTTCAGACACCATACTTTTACTCCTGCTTCAATATATTTTACAGTTTACAATTGAGTAAATGTTTTTGTTACTCTTCCCACCATGATTTAGACATTTGTTTTTCTTACATTTTTTTTTAAATATTTAAAATGAATATTACATTTTTAAATGTGTTATTTTTAGAATTACATTAACAAATCATATGTCCATCCAGACAGTTGCTCATGCAATTACTCATGCTCTTACTTGAATAGTAATTTTGCCAAAATATTTATTTTACTTCTTACTTGAGTAATTTGTAGAACCAAAACTTCATACTTCTATTTGAAAATATATTAATATTATATATAATATTATAACGGTACTTGTTACTTTTGGCTACTCCACCAACCTGTGATGAATGGTATCTTAACTGTACAAAGAAATCGCTTCTTCAGAGCAGCACTAGGAACGTCTTGCCCACCTGAGTGTAAAAATAACTTCACCTAATATTACCCCAACCTCTGTAGATGAAGTCTATCTTAAAAGCATCTTTGAGGCTTTCCTCACTTACTGCCTTACAAGGTCATCACCCAGTATCCTAATGCCCTATCTATATGCATGGCAGTGGTGGAACGTAATTAAGTAAAAGTAGTAAAGTACTGTAACTAAGTACAAATTTTAGGTACGTGTACTTTACTTAAGTAGATTTTAAAGTGGATATTTTTTACTTTTACTTCACTACATTAGAGAGCAGGACTGTAAAGTAAAAGCATTTTTTATTATTGTTTGAGACCTGCTGAAAAGTCTAAGGTTTAATTTTTAACATGGTCATAGTTTGAACAAGCAAAAATATACAAATAAAGCTAGCTTAGCTAAGGCAAAATGAGGCCTTACATAATGTGCCGCTGCTTAAACAATAGATGTTAATGCTTTTGCCTGCCGTAAGCCCCTGATTTATAACTGTGCCATTAGTAAACCTGTCTCACACTTATATTAAAACATAAGGCTGGTCTGCTTTAGCCACTGATAAGATTATTGAAGCACATGGGAAAGGACACAAGCTGGATAACCAGATACTAGCTCAAATCAATAGGAAATGTTGTTTCATTGAAAAGTTTTGGTCCAACTTCCTTTCTATGCTATGCCACTGTCTCAGAAATAGATATGCCATACCGCAGAAACATAGTTAAGGTTGACAGACAGGGTCAAACAAAAGCGTAAATCTTTAGCAGACTGATGTTTGTGCTTCTAAAAGAATTCCTTTAATCCCTTTTCATAACCATGACCATGGCATTGGAGCTCCTTAAACTTGCTTATCCTGATAAGAAACTGTCTTCAGATTTTTTGCGACTGAGGACATGTGCCATTGGACATAATGTAAATTTCACTGTGATTAAATTACCATAGCATTAACTTTCAAATACCTGTTTTGAATGTACATGTACATGTAATTTTGACAACACAAATGATAGTAAAAGCCAAAGTTAAGTCTGTCAACTGGACAAAAAGTTTGTAGGAGTGAAGACATTTCACTGCTCATCTAAGCTGTTTCTTCAGTTCTGATTAGACTACTGGTGGACACTGCCTTATATCTATCTGCAGGGAGGAGTTAACTACACACTGAAACTGTAAACAGCTATTGTTTACAGTTTCAGCCTAAGTGGGCCTACATTCAGTCTTAATGGGTTGCATGTGGTATTTAAACAAATTTCCAGCAATCTGCAGATTTGGTCAGGTTGAATGCAGGAAAACATCTTCATTCCTACAAAGATTTGTCCAGTTGACAGATTTAAACTTCATCTTTTGCTAAATAGCTAGTAATGTACTGCTTTTATGCTGTACTGCTGAAAAATGTTGGCATGTTTGCAGTCCTGCTACAGTGGTTTTGGTGAGATTGTTCAGGCTAAAATTTGATATTTTCAGTAATGTTTCTGGAAGGAGTAGACATTGACTGTTATTTTAATAATATTAGGCTTCTTGTGACTTAAGGCATCACAAACAACTCACTGTTCGAGGGCTGGCATTATGTACTTATGTATTCTGACAGAGGTTTGTTAAACTGGCTCATACCAGACTGATATTTGTGTCACTCTGACACATTATCAATCTGGAATGCTCTCGCTGAAAGCGATTGAAAAAGCAGAGCATCCTGACAATTACTTGAATCTAATTGGTGGAAGCATCATAACAGTGGAACAAGATGAAAGATTTTACTTTTGTAACATCTCCCATGTCCACAAATGCACAAAGCACTTACCTTCTGCACATTTTTCCCACACAGTCTGTATTGAGTATATGAGTCTGTATTCACTTGAGCACTTCGCCTTTGGCCTCCGCACAAACTTCAGTGCTGCTCTGTGAGTGGTGCCCAACCACCTGTTGGGCCCTATCACACCAACGAGGGCACATCAAGATGGATTCTTGTGAGTTTGTGAACTCACAAATATCACGAGAATCCATCTTGCTGGCTTACTACTCTTATGTTGTTTCCGAGAACTTTCAGAGGTAAATGTAGTGGAAACTATAAGTCTCGCTTTAGTACAAAAAGCTCTGTGAGTCCCAAATGAAGGTATGTGAATAGACGGAAACAGCAGCCATCAGCTCAGACTAATGCTGCATGGAAAAGGTTTCATTCATTACTCACGTATTGTCTCAGCTGTGGCATAAGCCCCTGTTGGATGGGCTATGCTTGGTTTGTCAGGTTAACACATTTGTTTCAGAAAAACGTGCCACAAGAATTGAACAATCACACTTGGACTCACTGAGCCAAATAAAGCGTGCCAGGGGACAGGATTTATATTTAGTTCCTCTGTCCCTTAGGTATTGTTTTCTCTATAATATAGTTCATTGTAGTTAAATAGAGTTGGGAAAGTGAGACTAAAGGCAGCTATTTACAGGTCGCCTCATTCATTATTGTGATGTTGTCTGTGTGAAAACCCTGGTCCATACAAATTACACACTCAAGGTTGCAGTCATTTAAACGGGGAAAAAGGTCAATTTTCTTAATGAAATGCTTCAAAACCAAAGGATTTAAATGGCATTTCAGTAGCCTCATTTTTCAGAAGAAACAAAACTAGTAAACACAATGTAAGCCCTTACAAAATTCACCAAAGCATATTTTTAAACTCAGATGCTGAAACTGCCCCTCCCTGAACCGCCACCTTAACGTGGTGGAGGAGTTTGAGCACCCGAATGATCCTGGGAGCTATGTTGTCGGCGGCTTCATGCCCCTGGTAGGGTCACCCATGGCAAACAGGTCCAGGGGGATGGGTCAGACCAAGAGTGGTTCAGAAGCCCTTTATGAAGAAAAACACACAAAGGCCAGTTACGTCGCCCAGACCGGCGTCACCGGGGCTCCACCCTGGAGCCAGGCCTGGGGTGGGTGCTCCAGAGCGAGCACCTGGTGGCCGGGCCTTTCCCCACGGCGCCCGGCCGGGCTCAGCCCGAAGGAGCGGCGTGGGGCTGTCCTCACGTGGACCCACCACCCACGGGAGGATCCATAAGGGGTTGGTGCTGAGAGATCCGGGCGGCAGTCAACGGCGGGGGCCCCGACGACCGGATCTCCGGACATGGAGACTAGCTTTGGGGACATGGAATGTCACCTCGCTGGGGGGGGAGGAGCCTGCGCTTGTGCAGGAGGTTGAGCGTTACCGACTAGATATAGTCGGCCTCGCCTCCACGCACAGTTTGGGCTTTGGAACCCAACTCCTTGAGAGGGGCTGGACTCTCCATTTCTCTGGTGTTGCCCACAGGGAGCGGCGGCGAGCTGGTGTGGGCCTGCTCATTGCCCCACAGCTCAGCCGTCACGTGTTGGAGTTCTCCCTGGTGAATGAGAGGGTCGCGTCCCTGCGCCTTCGGGTCGGGGACAGGTCTCTCACTGTTGTGGCAGCCAACGGGCCAAACAACAGTGCAGAGTACCCGGCCTTCGTGGAGGCAAAAACTCGGGGTCAGGAGGAGTTCGGGGAGGCCATGGAGGAGGACTATCGGACGGCCTCAAAGAAATTCTGGCAAACCGTTTGGCGCCTCAGGAGGGGGAAGCAGTGCTTCACCAACACTGTTTACAGTGCAAGTGGAGAGCTGCTGACCTCAACTGGGGATGTTGTCGGATGGTGGAAGGAATACTTTGAGGTTCTCCTCAATCCCACTGTCACGTCTTCCAAGGAGGAAGCCGAGACTGGGGACCCGGAGGCGGACTCGTCTATCACCCTGGCCGAAGTCACTGAGGTGGTTGGCAAGCTCCTCGGTGGCAAGGCTCCGGTCGTTGATGAGGTCCGTCCCGAGTACCTTAAGTCTCGGGACAGAGTGTTGTGGGGCTGTCTTGGCTGACACGTCTCTACAACATCGCGTGGCGGTCAGTGACAGTACCGCTGGACTGGCAGACCGGGGTGGTGGTCCCTCTGTATAAAAAGGGGGCCGGAGGGTGTGTTCCAACTACAGGGGAATCACACTCCTCAGCCTTCCCGGTAAGGTCTGTTCCAGGGTACTGGAGAGGAGAGTCCGACCGATAGTCGAACCTCGGATCCAGGAGGAGCAGTGTGGTTTTCGTCCTGGTCATGGAACACTGGACCAGCTCTATACTCTCCATCGGGTGCTCGAGGGTTCATGGGAGTTTGCCCAACCGGTCCACATGTGTTTTGTGGATCTGGAGAAGGCATTCAACCATGTCCCTCTATGCGTCTTTTGGGGGGTGCTCTGGGAGTATGGGGTCCGGGGCCCTTTGCTAAGGGCTGTCCGGTCCCTGTATGACCGGAGCAGGAGCTGTGTTCGCATTGCCGGCAGTAAGTCAGACAGTGAAGCGGCTGGGATGAGAATCAGCTCTTCTAAATCTGAGGCCATGGTTCTCGACCGGGAAAAGGTGGTTTGCCCTCTCTGGGTGGGTGGTGAGCCCTTGCCTCAAGTGGAGGAGTTTAAGTATCTCGGGGTCTTGTTCACGAGTGAGGGAAGGATGGAACACGAAATTGACAGGCGGATCGGTGAGGAGCTCAGTCACACGGGAGGAGCTCAGAGTAGAGCCGCTTCTCCTTCACGTTGAGAGGAACCAGCTGAGGTGGCTCGGGCATCTGCTTAGGATGCCTCC
Organism: Periophthalmus modestus; assembly: GCA_019594935.1. Classification (NCBI taxonomy): domain Eukaryota; kingdom Metazoa; phylum Chordata; class Actinopteri; order Gobiiformes; family Gobiidae; genus Periophthalmus; species Periophthalmus modestus. The sequence continues at coordinate 34,777,277 of JAIEZT010000054.1, read as the reverse complement.
TGGATGCCTCCCAAGGGAGGTGTTCTGGGCATGTCCCACCGGGAGGAGGCCCCGGGGAAGACCCGGGACACGCTGGAGGGACTATGTCTCTCGGCTGGCCTGGGAACACCTTGGGGTCCCACCGGAGGAGCTGGAGGACGTGTCTGGGGTGAGGGAAGTCTGGGAGTCCCTGCTTAGACTGCTGCCCCTGCGACCCGGCCCCGGATAAGCGGAAGAAAATGGATGGATGTTGAAACTGTAAATTACCCTATAGAGTGTTAATGGATGTCCTAGTTTCTTTGTGTCCTGCAACGGACTGCATTGTTCAGGGTTTTCCCCATAAGGCGCATTGGACAAAGATTAATGAAGGAAGGAAAAGGCAACTCCAAATGTCCGTGGGTTTGAGAATGATGAAAAAAATGATGAAACCCGTGGATACTGACAATACTGTATTTTAATAATAGCAGTTACGTCTATAACACATTTCCCTAAAACAAGGAGGGTCTGCTTTGCCTAAAATGTTCCACAATAATCTCAAGGTCAATCATTTCAATGTTTATTTGTAAAGCACATTTAAAACAACATCAGATAACCACAGTGCTGTACATGTATCACAATAAGGCGCTGAACTTATCCATCTCCATAGTGACCATTTGTTCAGTAATAAAAGCACTAAAGGCATGCATGCTATACGTAGATAAGTTTAATGGCATACCGTGGAGTATTCAATCAAGAGGAATATCTCTATGGAAGAAAAAAAAAAAACAAGTGACATTGACAGGGTTTATGTGGGTTAATTGCAAATTTGGATGGGTCAGAAAATAAAAGGCCGGTTCAAACAGCCACAGACCTTTGACCTTCATCTTTGTCCCATATTGTGACACTCTGCTTGTCTGTCAGTAGCCAGTGGCCTGTTTTAAATACAATCTACTCTGATTAGTTGACATATGGCATTAGATATCAAACATGACATGACAAAGAAGACTCTATAAGCAAACATACTGTTCTGCTGTCTGGCCTCTCCTAGGTCTAAATTAAATTCAAACGTACATTTCCATATGCCTCAAGCTATTTGTAGGAACATCTGCTCCTGGTTTTGATCTTGTGTCACAGATCTATCAAGCGTCACATGTATTCAACATGTACAACACACAAGTATAACAAGACAATTTAAATCTACCATATCAGTCTTTTTGTCCATTTCATCCATCTACTTTCATTTTGTGTACCTGGGGAAAACAGGTGGACCCATGGACAATATAAAGGAGTGGACGAAGTGAGTGTGACGTTTCATATTTCTTCTTTATCTTTATTTATACAGGGGAACCCAATGTGAGCATTTCGGCTCTCTTTAAAATACAATACAAGTAGAAATATTTGGAATTTTGACCACAAGTATAGTAACCAAAGAGTCAATCCAGAACAAGGCTGTTGAAGGTAACTCCCCCTCTTGTCCATACCGCTGGTTTAGCAGGGCGCGGACATTTAGTAATGCTGTCAATCAAACCTGTTACACGCCCATGCTCACTTAGCAGGTTAGCTATGGCCATTTATATACACAGTCTATGGATGGACCACGATAGTTTCTCCATGTAAACCTAGGTTTCATGTCATGCAAATGCTAAATATGTCTTTCAAAATGCTTTTAAAAAATGTAAAATTGTTACTTGTAGTTATATTTTAAAAACAGCGTTACTTGTCAGGGAGTCTGCTTTGGGACTTTCTATTTCTGTTGATGTACACTACTGTTCAAAAGTTTGGGGTCACCCAGACAATTTTGTGTTTTCCATGAAAAGTTACACTTTTATTTACCACATGAGTAAAATGAATAGAAAATATACTTGGATTGGCTGGATGGGCACTTCTTGCGTACCATACGGTCAAGCTGCTCCCACGACAGCTCAATGGGGTTTAGATCTGGTGACTACGCTGGACACTCCATTACAGATAGAATACCAGCCTCCTGCTTCTTCTCTAAATAATTCTTGCACAATTTGGAGGTGTGCTTTGGGTCATTGTCCTGTTGTAGGATGAAGATCAGCATCCCGGAGTCGCCTCTTTACTGTAGATGTTGACACTGGCATTTTGGATCTATAGACTCTAATGTACTTATCTTCTTGCGCAGTTGTGCAAGGGGCCTCCCACTTCTCTTTCTACTCTGGTTAGAGCCTGTTTGTGCTGTTCTCTGAAGGGAGTAGTACACACCATTGTAGGAAACCTTCAGTTTCTTGGCAATTTCTCATTTGGAATAACCTTAATCTCTAAGAACAAGAACAGACTGTCGAGTGTCACATGAAAGTTCTCTTCAAGTTCTTTTTCTGGCCATTTTGAGCTTATAATCAGCCCCACAAATGTGATGCTCCAGATACTACTGATGCTACTTTTATAGCTTCTATAAACAGCTAAACTGTGCTAACATGATTGCACAAGGGTTTTTAATCATCCATTAGCCTTCTGACACAATGAGCAAACACATTGTACCATTAGAACACTGGAGTGATAGTTGCTGGAAATGGGCCTCTATACACCTATGTAGATATTGCACCAAAAAAACAGACATTTGCAGCTAGAATAGTCATTTACCACATTAACAATGTATAGAGTGTATTTCTGATTAGTTTAAAGTTATGTTCATTGAAAAAACTGTGCTTTTCTTTCAAAAATAAAGAGATTTCTAAGCCCCAAACTTTTGAACGGTAGTGTATTTCTGGGTGTACTTACAGTGGGTCTAATGAGGCAATTAGGAGTGGAATGTTCAATATTATCCGACAGGAATAGAATATACATCAGGAGAAGTGCCTTATACATTGAGGCCAGCCAGTTGTGGTGAGAACATGATTCAAAACTTTGTTTGATTAGCTGCTTCACTTAGAATTAGAGATTCTTTTTGTCAGACATGAACATTTGACTTATCCCAAGGATTTTATACATCAAGAAACCAATAAAGACCAAGAATGGTGAGGACATCATGAAGAAAGCACAAATGGCCCTGGTAAAAGCTAACCACGCAGCAACTCTGGATAACTAGGTAAATAACTTGTAACAATGCAATCTCACACACACACACACACACACGAAACAACAGTTTAAATGAAAGGATTCAATTATGCTATAGTACAAGATGATACCATGCAGGAGTTTCATTCAAGCCACAGAACCTACATGTCAATCCATACAGAATCGGGGAAAGAAGGCAGAATTACCCATGAAGTTGCCAGCATATTAAAAACCACACATTTACAACCCAGCATTATCACAAAGGAGGAGAAGAGAGATATAAACACGCTAGCTTAACAAGACATCATCATACTACCAGCAGATAAGGGTCACGCCACAGTTGTTATGGATAGGGACAGTTATAAGACAAGTTATATAAAACAGAACAAAATGGAAAAAAAAACTTTTTACGCAATGGCAATACCTACCACAGTGATCCAACAGAACAATTCAAAAGGACAAATCACAATTAAAGGCACAATTAGCCGAAAACAAAATAACCCATGCATACAATCATCTGCACAGCCAGCATCACACCCCGGATATCTGGCACCAAATATACACAAAACAGGTACACCACTCTGTTCCATAGTAGACCGCATAGGATCAGTCACAACCTCTCCAAATCACTACTTGGACTCGCTATCAGTACTCTAAGCACTCAAAGCAACTGTCATAAAGCACATGACCATAAAGCCAGATAAGATGTTCTTATCCCACAAGGTAGCATTTCTATTCACAAAAACACCAGTTGAAGTCACACTCAGCATTGTTCATAATAGACTCAGTCAGGACAAATCACTCCGAAAAGAATCAAACTCACAAAAGAAGATTACCCTACTGAGATTTGTAGCCACATCTACTTACGTTCAATACCAAGGAACCATATACAAGCAGAAAGTAGGATTAACCATGGCAGACCCACTGTCAGAGACCATGAGCGGATTTTTCATGGAAGACCTGGAACAACAATCCATCACCACAGCACCAATAGACTGCAGGGACACACTCTGGAAAAGGTGAACACTGTACAACTGGGCCACCATCATCACAGACACTCAAGTTAAATTAATGAAATGACTGAAAGAGCACAGAAAAAGACAGGACCAAAGTTTGTTACTTTTGATGGTGAAACTTGCTTTTGGAGGACTTGATTAGAATTCTGTGTGAGATGTTTTAAAAAAGAAATAAGAATGGGCAATGTGTCTTTTATTTAAAAAAATGTTACAGCACTGTCTGCTCTAAATTTAAAACTCTTAATTCTATGTTGATTTGACTAACCCCAAGTAATAATGTGGTGCCTATATTAGCTATCCTTCCTTTGCTTTCATTAGGAAAATTCAAACGTAACTCAATCAATTTGCATGAGGACAGCGACGGCCTGATAATGAGCCTAGCCTAATTACCACAGTGACATTTTGATTTAGAGACCAGGAAATGAAGCACAGCACAAAGCCTGGGGAGATAAAGAGGGAAAGTGTTTGATAATGCAGTATTATACAAATTAGTTTCGTGACAGTATGTGGCAAAACTTCCATCACAGACGAATTACAATTTTTGTAAGGTTAGGTGCACTATGTAACTTTTCTGGTGGAGGGTCTGTGGAGATGTTATTGACTTGTCTGAAATGTGTCATATACGGCAAAGCATTAAATGTACATATCAAGTATTCACGGCAGGTGTTTTTATTACTCAAAAACATTGCCTCTCCACACCTGTAATTGTCACAGGTTTGAGTGCTATTTAAAAGGAAGAATGGTTTTAAAGCTGTGGCCGAAAAATAGTTTATTCTGTTGAAAAATTTGAATTGAGTGAGAGCTTATGTGGATGTGACAAATAACAAAAAAATAGAAATGGTGATGATGATTTATTTAATACTTTGCAAATACCTAAAATATTTGTATAAAGAGTAAAAAAAATAGGTAAAACCAGGCTAAAAATACAGTAAAAGTCTACATAAAAGTAAATTAAAAAGGTGACCACAGATGCATCAGCCCAGATCAGAAACGTCCCTGCTCTCTCTCCAACGCCCTGGGCACAAAGCAGAACAGGAACCAGTGCACAAGACACCACCACATGTTACTTACAGGCAAGGCAGAGCTATATACCCTGCCTCGGCACAGTGGCAGTGTTAGCAGTTTTGAGGATCTGAGCAAATTTGAGTTTGGGGTCCTCTCTATAATGTTTAATAATACTGTCTTTTTTTGTATGTTTCAAATGTTTGTCTTATTTCCCCATTGTTCTTGAGACACAACACCTCAAAACTCTGGAAACTTTGATTTCTAGGGTTATATTTGAATGGATAGGTACCAGATAGTCAGAGCTGAACGAAGTTTTTTGCATATCATTGCTTTCAGTTCACAAATCTGCACACTTGCTCTAATGGCTTTTTACAATCAAAAAATGTGTGAGATTTTTAAAAATTATTTTCTAAAACTTTGTAAAATAGTTTTGTTAAAAATTCACCATGACCACACTCAAAGTCATGTTCAAAATATTGATTGATTCACTGAGCGTGCATAAGTTTAGTGTCTTTTGGCCAGATTTGAAGTGTGAAGTGAAAAGTGTGCAAGGAGATGTCCTATGTATGAACGTGTGCGATTTTGTTATTCCTGGGTCTGATGCAACATGGCCAACTTCTTGTATGGTTTAGGGCGAGGCCATAATGCTATTTTCTTCAATACTGACCTTTACTTTTTTGTGCTGAGTGTCATACTTTTAAGTTTTTTTGTTTCCATGTCAAGCTCCCAGTGGCGCCATGAAAATCAAAGGTTGAGGTGACGCTAAGTCATCTTTTTCTCAAATTAAATTTTCAATACCGGTCACAGTTCACTCTTATTTACTACTTGATTTTTAGAAGTAAATTTTGATGCTTCGAACATGGCTTAAATTAGTCCCTCACGTTGTCCTCTGCTCGGGCCTAATTAGAAGAATTATTCTGATGCAAAAACAATGTTGAGTTTTTTTTATATAATAAACTACATATTGTCAGAAAGCACATGAAAAAAAGAATATTCTTGTGTATAATCAATGTTTCTTTCTACATGCTTCATAATACAAGTTTCTGTCCAAATGTTAACTCTAGGGATGCTACTGTCTGACCTGGAGGTGTGTGAGTGGTGCGGTTTGTGGTGGAGATCTGTCAGATTTCACACGGGCCTAGTCTGATCTCTGCTTTGGGAAAAGAGGAATGCAGGAGCTGTTTATTTTCATTAAGTGTGAGTCCAGCACTCAGACAGAGGAGGGCTGCTCGTTTATCCTCTTCCAGCGTAACTAATTAACTCAAACTCAGGGTGCTGCAGCTATTACAGGGATCAACCCAATTGTATGCACCCTTCTAGGAAACTACAGAGCAAATATATACAGCAAGAACTTAAAACAACATGCAATGTGTGGAATAAGAAAAATTATTATTATTTTCCACACTCTCACAGTCTCCACCTAGCATCTATATGCAGAAAAAAACAAAGCAAAAACAAATTTACAGATGGCTCCTCGTATTCACAGCACTGCAGCACCCACAGCTCTTGACGGGTTGCCCCAGTGGTCAAATGCAGAGGACAAATTTCCATACTGGGACAATAAAGTGTACTTTAACCTTAAAATCACAAAAAATAAATAAATAAATAAATAAAATAACATAAAATGTATCCTTATATTATATTATATTGTTTTCGGTATGTAGCAGTGATTTTGTGCTCAGTTTAAGCTTCATCGATAAGACTCTTTGTTATAATAAACATACAAAAAGTACAGATGTTCAAAACCAGGTGGACTAACACTGGCCTCTACTACCCGAACTAAAAAACAAGTAGAACCCAGGTTTGGACAGATAGAATGATAACAGATGTTTAGTTTATAGGTTTTCAGGGACCTTAGAAGAAAAGGATTTGGTGAAAATTTTATCTCCTTGACCAATCACTGAAATGCCCAATCTTTTCCTTTTAAGGGCCTTTCCTGATTCTGTAAGATTGGTATAAATCTTTTACTTTCCCAAAATAACATTGCGCCATTTTTCTAGTAACCCACACTACAGATATACCGTTTTTGTGTGTGTTTGCAATGCCTTGCATTTACCAGAAGACACATTATACAAAAACTGTGGCACGGAATATTGATATAAGAAGCATCAAGGGGCAGCAGGAGGTCAAAGGTCATGTATTCACAACATGTTTCTCATGTCATATTAAGTGCTCTTCCTCTTTCTCACAATAACTACAATTCTCCTCTTTCTAATATCTGGAAAACATAACATCAGAGCTAAGTGTATTCACAAGAAATCTTCCATCAACATAAGTTTATATATTAAAGAACAGAACAAAGAAACAGAATAAACACTTTACTATATATATATATATATATATATATATATATATATATATATATATATATATATATATATATATATATATATATATGTGTGTGTGTGTGTGTGTGTGTGTGTGTGTGTGTGCGCACACCGTGCGAGCGTGTGTGTGTGCACGCGCATGTGTGTGTGCGGTTTGTGTGTGTGTGTGTGTGTGTGTGCACACGTGTGTGTGTGTGTGTGTGGTGTGTGTGTGTGTGTGTGTGTGTGTGTGTGTGTGTGTGTGTGTGTGTGTGTGTGTGTGTGTGTGTGTGTGTGTGCGTGCGTGCGTGCGTGTGTGCTTGAATATGCTTGCCTCTCTCCAAAGGGGCAGACTTTCTTTTTCCACTACATGAGACTATCAATAGAAACTGACATAGTTTCTGAGTGATACAATAGAAAGCTAACTTTTGAATGAACTGGGAAACTTGATATTTTTAGTGGGAAGATGTGTTCACTTTGAAAACACAAGAACAGAAATTGGGTCAGAGTTTTGATATAGGAATGTCTTAATGCAGTTACGAATATCCAAATCCTGTAATTGTTAGTAGGAGGCATTATCATTTTTTGTGGAAAAGATAATTGGATAGCCTATATTTTACTCTACTTACATATTTGTACAAATCACTCAGTATATGAAGTATGTTAAACAACTTCAATTATAAGTAATTTATTTGCACTGCTAAGTTTGCACCATACTGTTTACTTTGTTTTTATAGTCAGTCAAAATCTATTTTATTTGCATTACACATGCCCTTATTTTCATTGTTTCAATTTATGTACTATAATTATTAATTGTACCATTGTGATGTTTGTTAATAAAATAAAACTTCTGATTCTGATTTCTCAGCAGGTATCAGTTCTTTCATTTTATGCATGTCTCCATGTCAATTTGAGTCCCAGATTTGACCAAAAAGGAAAAAAAGAAAAAAAAAGACCTGTTATTGTTCAGACGTAATGTTAACAGCAGAAACAGATGATGTGGATACATTTAAACATATATAAGATGTTTTAATTCAAGAGATTTTTACGTGATACTTGAGGGAAATGTTTCTGTAATTTTACTTCAAGAAGAAGTAGTTTTTTCTCCTGGGTTGACACGGCCTGTGATGTAATACAGTTGTGGTCTGTTTCCCTTTTTCAGAACCAATCCTTTCATGTCTCTGTTTAAAGTCCAGAACAGAGAAATCATGCATATTTCATTTAGCAGTCTGAACACCAAAGAACATAGGGTAACTTTGATTTACCTGTAGGTCAACATACATAAAAAGTGGAAGTGTGACGTGTGGGGGTTCATGTGTTCTCTATAGTCTACATACAGCTGGGGCTCATATGTTTCCCCCCCTCCATTAAGCCCCCCAGGAAATCAAATCCTATTGAAATCTCCTGCAATAAAGATGGATAGATGATCGGGGTGGAAAGAGACACTTTTCCCACAAGACAAGATTGGATCCACAAGAACAAGAACAAGATAATATTTTGACATACATTATAATTTAAAAAATGTGCAGTTCAGTTACACAATTTGTATGCATTTCAATTTACATTTTGCTGTCATTGTAGAACTACTCGAAATGTAACTCATCAACACTTAGCCCTATTTTTGCTCATCATTCACCATATGTATGCACTATTTGTCCCAGCTTTATCCAGCAAGAGTTCCACCGTAATAGATGCTAAACTGAAACCAAAATCTCCTCACCTGGAAATGTTTTGTGTTGGACAAAAGGTTGTGAGAAAATGCCAAGATTTTTTGCCTCCTTTGGCAGAGAAATGTATTATTTTTGCCATCTTCTGTCTGGTCCAACATCAAGCATCTCAGCATTGATCATGTGTCATCAGCCCATCTGCTGGCCTGGAGGTGACTAAACGGCAGATCAAAAGATGCACCTGTTGAATTTTCCCCCTCTCCATCTGTTTATTAGTTTATACTTTATAACAACCAGGAGTGGGAGGTTCAACCATTCTGCTGAAAGGTTTTTTAAAAGGTAAAAGTCTATAAGAAATTTGAGCATTTGAGAACCTACAGCCACACTTTCTCTGCAGGACTAAAGGGGACCAAGAAAGGGAAGAAGAGGCGAAGTCTGGAGATATGAAGAACAGTATAAACTTGTTTAAGATGAGCTACCACTGCACAGGTCTGATTGGTGTCAGTCAATGTGATGTAACCCGATTAGATTTGTATCCGACTTGCTCTAATGTCACAAGTATGTTGGTTGACTAATTAAATGTATAATTTTTCAGAGCACATCTTTATTTGAAGTGAAAATATGTACAATTGAGAGAGAGAGGGAGAGGAGGGGAGTGGGGGCACTCATGTACCAGTCTGAGAAGAACACATGGAGAGAAAGAGGAGTGGGTGAAAGAGGAGAGAGGGAGGCAGAGAGAGAGAAAGAGAAGGAGAGACAGAGATGGAGACAGGGAGAGAGGGAGGGAGAGAGAGAGAAAGACAGAGGAAGGGAAAAAGAGAGAGAAAGGGAGAGAGAAGGAGAAAAGAGAGAGAGAGAAAGCAAGAGGGAGGCAGAGGGAGAGAGAGAAAACAGAAAAGAGAGGGAAAAGAGAGAAAGAGAAAAAGAGAGAGAGAAAGAGAAAAAGAGGAAGAAAAGGAGAGAGGGAGGGAGATTAAAAGGGAGAGAGAGAAAAAAGAAAGAAAGAGGGAGAACAGACAAAAACAGAGTGAAAAGAGAGGGAGGGGGAGAGAGAGAGAGTGCGAGAGAGAGAGAGAGAGAGAGAGCGAGAGAGAGAGACTTAGGAAAAGAAAAAGAGGGAGAGAGAGAAAAATGGAGAGTGAAAAAGAGAGGGGAAAAGAGTGAGCCAGAGAGGTAAAGAAGGTTACCGCTGCAGCCTGGTCACAGGAGCCACAACCATCCAATTAAAATCCATTGATCAGAGTTTGAGAAATGGAGCAGAAATGGGAAGTTCAAAACCTCATGTTTTCAACAGCTCCTGTGTCTGAACTGGATTTTGTGAGACGGGAGACAAGACGAGATGTTTTTTCACTGTAAAACTGAATGTTTTGCAGTTAAAGGTCCTGTATTACACAAAACTGACTCTTGTGAGGTTTAAGACATGTTATATCATTACCCCCCCCCATTTTAATCTAAATATCATCTCACACCACAATATTAAGGCATTTAGGAATTGTAAAAAACTCAACTTGCACTGTGGAATGCATTTAACATTTTTAACAAGGGGAGGTTCATTGCATAACACCGACTTACGTCAACTCTTACCGTTCATCCAGGTGAGGCACAGTTCATCTCAAACAAGCCGTGTGCATGGTCTAAAAGGCACCCTTCAAACTGTGCCCATACTGCCAAGTGTTTCTAATGGGCTCTAATCATTACAGAGGTGCATGATAATGTCACATGCCTCTGGAAAATGTATTTTTCTGTTTTTTCGGGTGTTTAGTCCAACTTTAAAGCATAGCTTAGAGATGACTACTGCTATCATCTGTCAATTTGTCTGTGATTACTTTAAGCCCTGCAGTGGTGTTCTGTTTTGGATGAAAAAAGTAAGCTCTGTGCTGAGAAATAATGTTGTGTTGTGTATTCTCTAAAGTCACTGAGTGCTGCTGGTGAATGATTTGAATTAAGGATTCAGAATTTAGGCCCAGAGCTGTATCTCCACAAAAACAAACACCCACAAAGATTAAAAAGTGTCCTTGGAAAGACAAGCAAGCACATTTTTTTCTTACTGTGGATGTACTGGTGTAAATTTACTTTTCAATAATACTCAATAATTCTCAATAGTCTTATAATTCTCCACATTTTCTTTACAGTTATCAGACAAACAAATCAACCACAGTATTCAAAGTGTTGAAAAATAATTTCTCATGTCACTGTTTGAAGTTAAATATATGGCTTTTACCAATGATTTACGGCACTAGAAACATGTATATTTTATGTTCTTCGAAATGCTTTAGAAGTGTTATGTCAAAATAAAATGTATGGTCTCTTTGTATTTCAACACTTCTTTGAATGCATACTATTCACACTGAAGCACCTGTGACATAATCTATGGTGGGGGTAATTTGTTTCCATTTTCAAAGCTTCTTAATAAAGTGCAGATGGGATTTACACCATTGAGACAGTGTGTAGCAGTTTAAATAGACTTGTTTTAAAGTGTTATTTTGTGCGCCCGTATGTCCCCGCTCTGGCTTAACTATCTCTTTGTGGTCATTATTGTCAGTAAATTGAAACTAATCTGGGTAAATATTTGCACACATATAAGCGTAGAGGGGCTCCTCTTGGGTTTTGTCCAAAGTCTATGAAGGCGATTAAGTGTTTAATGTCAGCTTTGGAGAAACCGCCAGATTTAGGCGGTGGATCAGTTCAGATTCTCATAACTCCAGCCCCACACACTTGTCCGGTCCCTCGAGGTTCTCCTCTGATCCCTGTTTTATTACTTGAAGTTCAGCTCAGCACATTGGTGAACCAGTTTGCCCGTAGTACATCCTGAACCAATACCTGCGCCAACCATGGGAACCAATCATTTTAATTGAATGTAACTCTCATACTGGGTTGTAGAATAGAACAATAAAAATCTCATATGTTTTATTCATTAAAATATAGTTATAATGCCACTGTAGATAAATTGAATTGTCGAGGCATTAAAAATAGAATTGAAGAAGTTTCTTTAAGTCTCTGCAAACACAACTTTTCTCTTTGGCATACCTGGTCATCTTTTGTAATATAACGCACATTTATTATAATTGACATAGCTTAATATGCCTATACAAAATGACTAATGAGGTTTATTTTACATTGAATCTGACCTGAGTTGGTCTCTTGTTTGCAACAAAAATCCATTCATGAAAACCGCTGAGGCTTTCGACTTCCAGCCCATTGAATTGCAATAAGAAGCTGAGATGGTCATGGCTTCTGTTTCTGGCATGGCTGTATAAAGTTGTGCAGCTTTGTCAGTGAATTTGAACTGTAGTTAATTTCTCAGACCAAGGGAATGAAAAGGAGGCTTTGGGTGGACACATACCCCCATTGCCGAGTAGAAAAGGGAAGGAACAGATGTCATGTTATTAGATCAAATGAAAAGAGTCCAGATCCCAGTTTGCTAGGTAAAGGGACAACATATTTTCTGACCAAATATAATATAAATATAAATAACTGAACTGCTGATATCAAGCAAGTCATGACCAGCTGTGTGGTATTTAAAGCAAATTAAATGTCATTCTATGTGCATCTCTCTATATGGTAAAGTTCAAGGGTGCTGTCACTCTCAGGATTAGACTTGGAACCAAGGGCTTCAGGATTTTGATTTATTTATTGATTTATTGATTTATTTTTAATGGCATTTACCATTTATCTTTACTTCCTATACATAAAATATCTTTCGGAATTAGTGCATTACTTTGGAATGATATACAAAAAACAAAAAAGAAGTAATACAATGATCTAAGTTCCTCGGGCTCTTCTAACCTGTGGGTGTGTGTTGTGGTGCTGGAAACATGTCTTCCTGTTAATCCTCACTTGTTGTTACCAATGAACAATATATATTCAAACTCACAAGTCTACGAAAGCTTTGGGATTTGAAAAGCCTTTGTGAATTTGTTCTTTGTTAGAATGCCCTAATCTACACCAGAGCCTGGTTGCAGCAGAAGCTCATGTGTTATTGTGTTGTGCCGTGTTTACTGACATGGGCAACAGAGGAATGCGAAGGAAAGGAATGATTTTCTGCTGGTAAGACTACATTGTCTGTGTTATTCTGCTCTATCCGCTTCACCTTTTACGGAAGAAAAATAAGAGAGGTTAGGTAGGAAACATAGCTTCTCACAAATGACACGAATAATGTAAGAGGCAGTTAAAGTGAAAGAAAGCAGCAGTAAATTTACACTAATTTGATATCAATTGATCTTGCTTTAAAAATGTGTCTTGAAGGTGTGCTAACTTTTCTTGCCGTGAGTTTGCCATATGATTGTCTCCATCTATGGAGATGTTATAGCTTTTCCTGGAATTTTCTACAGTATGGCATCAAAAGATTTACCTGCATTTATGTTTCATTGCAAAAAAAAAAAACAACAACAAAAAACAACAAAAAAAACAACAACAACAAATAACTGAAACACACACACACACACACACACACACACACACACACACACACACACACACACACACACACACACACACACACACATACACATACACAACATTGGGCATTGGGGATAAATAAGTTCAATGTCATATTGTGAAACACTTCAGGGAAAGTGTCTTTAAGATGTATTTTGGACTGAGAGAAAACCATAAAACACAGCCATATAATGCAGCACTGAAACCCCTGACAAATACATGAACCTCATAACCTAATGCTGATATTTCTATAAAGAAGAATTCTTCCCTTTGAATCAACTGTTTGCTTAAATCTCAATCCTTTGGCCCCAAATTGGTTTCTTTCATCAACTGTACAGCCTTTTTGTCAAATGAAACACTTTCTGTCAACAGAAAATCTTGATTATCTTAAGTCCTGCTGTTTTACCATTAAAATGAAGTCCATCTGGATTAAGAGACTCATACTTTAGCAAGGATACACCGACAGTTTTGAGCACAAAAGAAATAGTGAAGGAGGCAATGATCTCTCTGGAATTTACAACACTACAGTTTCCCAGAAGTAGCATGTGTCAGTTGTGCCCATGTACCCCAAACAAAAATGTGCACACTGTAAGTAAATGAAAGATCTAAAATCTGCAATTTTCTAATGCTTTATTATCACATGACGAGGCAAGGCAAGTTTATTTGTATAGCACAATTCGTACACAAAGAAATTCAAAGTGCTTTATAGAATAAAAAATACAATAAAATCACAATACAACAAATCAAAACATAAATAATTATAAATAATCATCATAAAAACATCAGGGTATAGACCTAAGATATGGTTTAAAGATAACATTTCTTTAAATAAAAGTAAAGTTACATGCCTATTATATACTTAATTACAAGTGCCGCTGTCAAAATGTTGCTTAAGTAAAAGTAAAGTACACACAGGAAAAATACTACTAAAAGTACTTTTTTCTTTTGAACATAATATAGTAGCATTATAGATCAGCATTGTATACTTTTAATTTGAACAATTTGATCTGCAATCATATATATATACACACACACACACACACACACACATATATATATATATATATATATATATATATATATATATATATATAATATATATATATATATATATATATATATATATATATATATATATATATATATATATATATATATATATATATATACACACACATATACATATATAATTTATTTATTTATTTATTTTTGCTGACCTTGAATTTTGCATCCAATAAAACTGACATTTTGTTATTGTTCAGGGGGTCAAAAATACAAAGGAGTACCATGGTCACATTGGGGAAAAAAAAATATATATATATATATATATACGGGCACAACGTAACATTTTGATATTTAAGTCCTAATTCAATGAGAATAAAGTTGTAATATTTTAAAATAAAAAAAAGACATAATTTTACCAAAAATAAAGTAAAGTAAAATAAACATTTAATGATTTAAGGGTCAACGCTGAATCAAAGTGAATGCAGACTGCAAAAGAGTGGTACTTAGATGAGTTAAAGTTTACATAAATGCCCATAGAGGAGGTCAGCCTGTGAAATGCTGACATTTTACATGTCCCATATTTTTGTAAGTTATTAGAGACATTGCCACCTCTCCAGGCTGTGCTCTGAGCTGCAAACACATGGAGGAGTCTCATCGCGATCTTTACTCATGCTCTGCTCCACTTAGCTTTGCTGCTCTACTGTTCTAAACGTGGCACTGTAATGTAGCCTAATCTCTATTGCCACCTCTCCAAATGTGTACAGTTTAGTCCAATACACAGAGCTGAAACTGGTTTCCCTGATCCCAAATTATTTATGCAAAATATACCACCACATATTGTCCTCACTATTCTCCAGTACATGGTCTGGAGCGCTGTGTCCACCCTTTATCCGGATGTTCCAGCTATACTTTGTAAACATGAGCTGCCACTGCCTGGTTGCCGATGGCTCCATGAGCCGGCAAACAAGAGTAAACATGTCTTGAAAGCTCAAAGCCAAGGGAATGGATTTGGTGAAAATCCCGCCAAGACTGCTACACCTGTATTTGGCCGTGGATTGGAGCATAATTGGTGTCCTGCCCAGGAGCACACAGCATTGAGAGGAGCATGGGGGTCATTCCCAGGAAAATAATTCAACAGTTGTTAATGTTTAAGAGATCAGCAATATTAAGTTCTACCATTGCATGTAGTACTCTGGTCGTGGGGGTGAATTGCTCTTCTACGTTCTCACATTGATGCCAGCCCCTAAGTCTTAATGACATTACGCCTTTACTTTGGCTACAACTTTATTCTTGTAAAATTACAACTTTATCGTCTAAATGTTATGACTTTATTCTCATAGTTCCCCCATAATTACATTTTTTTTTTAATGTGTCATAAAAATTGCCTCAATCCAGCTGTAATAATAATAATAATAACAACAACAATAATAATAATAATGATAATAATAATAATCATCATCATCATCATTATCACATAATCACAATCATAATAATAATCCCTCTTTTTTCAATAAAAAATAAAGTTGTTGTTTTTTTTTTTTTTGTTTTTTTTTTTTTTAAATTGCAATTTTGTTGAAAATTCACCATGACCGCTCCCAAAGTCATATAAAAAATGTGACTGATAATCTTTAATTGCATATGGGTTTAGTGTCTTTTGGCTGCTGTTTTGATGGAGGTTTAATTAGTCCCTCACCAGAATATTGTCTTCATCTTGGGGCTAATAATAGTAAGAAAATAATCAGGAACAATAGCCCTTGCCCCCCATGCACATCCCTTCCACATGACTGCCGGGGACTCGTGACTACCCCGACATGCCATTCTCCATTTCTGACAGGTTTTATGTGTAGTATAGGGGGTGGTATAGTGACCAGTGTCTGTGTGCTCATTACTGTATTCTATTCAGGCTTTGATTCTGTACCACTGGTGAACATTTGAGCTCTGTAGGCTGATGCATGTGGTTGAGATGTCATCAAAGAAACAAGGAATGATGCATTTTGGTGACGCACTGCACAAAAAACAATTGTCTGTTTATTGAATTTCAATGTCTCTAGATGAGTCATGCCAAAGCTCAGTCATACCAAAAACCTGGGACTACTTTGTTAAAATAAAAACATAATAATCTGTCTGTTTTCTTATTCTTTATCATGGTGAATGTGAATGCTCCTAGATGTAAAAAACTAGGCCATAGGGCTCACTGACTTTTAAGATCAGGGTCACATGTGAATTTTCTGCAGAGTTTCAGTAATTAATGTCAAAGTAATTTATTTCCTCTCCACTGTGCGATTTGAGGTAAACTCTCACTGATTCTGAGGCTACATGAAGGACTCTAGAGGCCAAACTGCATAAAATAAAGCATAGGTCTCATTGATGTTTATGATCAGGAGAAAGTGATTTTTCTGAAAAAGTTTCACAAATTAGTGTCAGTGTTTTCTCCCAGTTGTAAACTTTATGCTTTCCTATAGGTAGTGTTTTAGTGTTCAGTTTTATTAAAGTTCATAGTTTATTACATTGAAGTCAGGGTTATGTAATTTTCATTCATGTTTGTGCTCTGTAGGCCAATCCCTGTGGTCATGAGAAGTCACTGAAAAAACAGGAAGTGAAGGTGTTTTTTCGACACTGTGCTGCAAAACAAACAAACAAAAACATAGGTTATATCATATTGTCTGATTATTAAATTTCCGTGTCTCTAGATGTGGCATGCCAAATCTGAGCTTAGTCTGTAAAAATAAAAACAAAGTCAGTGATCCAATATGGCTGACTTCCTGCTCATCATAGGGCTGTTTCCTCAAACTCGAACTTCTTGTTAGCTGTTAATGCAACTCAAATTTTTGAAAATCCATGAGGACACTGTTGAGTCGGGTCGAGCATTCTTACAGTGTCGATTTTATGACATTTTTTGCCGGGCCTGTCAATTCTATAACCCCATGTGAGACTTTTCATCTACTTATAGGGGACCCTTTTTCATCTATGTTTAATCCATTATCTACGTTTAGGCTATCAGCAATGCAATCATTTTGTCAGAAAATAAAAGGAGAAGATGAAGAAACCAACTTTGTAACTTTGTAACTCAAAAAAGTGCAGTTACCCCCAAAATCTATGCAATTATAGTAATGTGAATATTTGTAATTAGTTATTTTCTTGAAAATGCACCAAAGTGAAAGAAACAGAAAGAAGTCAGATCTTATGTGTCCCTTTTCTATCACTGATGGTCAAAGTCAGTGTATCCAAATCTGATCCCAAACTCTAAACCAATGCTTTGACAAAGTGCGACGTACACAGCCTACATTTTCATAGTGTTGTTCTGACAGAATGAATCAAAACATCTTTGAACCCAGGACCCTTCAGTGTCTACACATTTACAGTGCACCATTTATGGAGAAAGATTAGTTTTCTTTTTACAGTGCAAGCATCCAGTTACAGTTTCCTCCAATTTTCCTCCATACAATCTAAATAAATAGGCTTTGTTGAGTAATCAGAGAACCCAGGAACACAGGATTTATTTTACTTATGGAGGCCATATTATTCACTTGTGGCAAAGGTGGTTCAAATTTGTTGGATTTAATGCTCTTCTTTCTTGATGGTGTATAAACATTTGGATACCGTGGACATTTCTATTTCAGGCTTAAAGTGACCACTGTGTGTTTTTCTTCCTTAAACAGATAAGGCCGAACAACAGGAAGATGTCCAACAAACAAAACCATTCAGTCTTTGTTTTCCAGTTGGCTATAGACAGATGACTGCACCATGACATACAAATTACTTCCATATATTATATTACCACTGCTCAAACATGCTGATAGGATCTGCTGTTCCACTAATACAGGAACATCCATGTGTCCACAAAAGTCAGTCTGCACCAAATGCTGTCACACTTTACAGGCAAACGAGAGACTTAGGGAAAAAAACACATATTGCTCCCAGTCTGTTTAATTATTCATTATATAAATATCCATCTGTGTATATTATGCAGTCATTTGTTTGTCAATGCACACAAAAATGCAGTCCATAAAATAAAAACATGATCATATACTTATACCACTACAGCATTTCAGCATGTGCAGCTTACAAATCACATATAAAATAGTATTTTTAAAGATAAATGTAACATACAATTTTTACAATGGCAATTACATTTTTTACTATTATTATTTTTAGACTTTATAGTAAAAAAAAAGCAAACAAACACAGTGATTGGCCTTTTATTGGGAAGCAAGGTACAAATCTTGTTCATTAGGTACATTTTAGCAACAGTCTGGTGTGCTAATAAAGTGCATAGTAATAGTATCAAGGCAGTGAGTTGGGATACAACTCAAAAAGTACCCTAATGCAGCATAAGGTTTAGAATTTGTTCGACCAGTTGTCGTATCATTGGGCTGATGGGATAGTGAGGGGGCAGCTTTGTTTCAACACTTATGACATTTACGAAGTACCTGTAATAAAATTGCATTATTTACTGTCAAAAATAAGAGAACATGTTTGAAAATGTAATGTATCTCACTTGAAATCATCTTTGAAGTTGGACTTCAGATGTCGTGCTAAATGTTTGCTGTACTGCAGACTGACCAGCAGGAGGCGACATCGTTGAAACAACAGGACCGACTGTACTGGACTTAATATGTGAGTGGTGGACTGGATAGGACCAGTACCACCTGCTGGTCTGGTAAACCAATAAAGGATAGCTGTAAAAAGTAGTATGAATAAAAAAAAAAAAAAAAAAAATTGAATCAGGTTTATTATAGTATTTTATTGTCTATAGGCCTAATGCTTTAATAATAATAATAATAATAATAATAATAATAATAATAATAATAATAATAATGATAATAATGATAATGATAATAATAATAATAATAATAATAATAATAATAATAATAATAATAATAATAATAATATATATAATAATAATAATAATTAAAAACTGCAAGCAGTGATAAAGGCCCTCGCCACCCTTGCGACCGCGGGGCACACGCCACCGCGGAGTTCGCGCCTCTCGTTTCCTCTTACATCGCCCCTCCCACCAAAAACAGCGACTGAGTAATACTACTCCATTCATTCCAATGAGAGCATTTATGACATTTTCACACCTGCACGGTTGGAAATAGAGGTATGTCTTTTTTGTTCAGTATGATAAGTGGAATATGTGTGCCAAATTTGAATGGTCTATGACAAAGTATTTTTTTTCATCCCAGTTAACCAAAACCCATGTATTTCAATGAGAAATGTCGGTCGTTGCCATGGCAACACACCTCCTAATAGAGGTATGTTATAATTGGCTTTTTTGTTCAGTATGGGGATAGGGATGTCCAGGCCAAATTTCAAATGTTTTTGAAAAAGTAAAATTTTTTGGGTCCCATTCAAAATTTCAAGGGGGCGCTGTGGAGCAATGAATTGTCTCAGCTATGTAAACTGTACATCATGACATTCAGATGAACATTGTGACCAAAATGTATATTAATGCCGGATAACAGGACACTGCATGTTTGGGTTACGTACAATTTAATACTTGAAAAAACACCGTTTTTCTTTGCGTGTTGGCCACACCCACATTTTATCACGTAGAAAAATCCAAGTGAGTCGGCTTTAATCCCACATGGGCCTAGTTAATTTTGACCAATTTGCAAGTTTGTTGAATTAAAATCACTGGCGTAAAAAAAATCAAATGTGAGAGTTAAAATTTCAAAAAAATGGGGTTCCGCCCACAATGGCCGACTCCCTGTAGGGTTTAGGGTGGGGTCATAATATAATTTTTTGCTTATCTTGACATGTTCTATGGTTCTACCAAATTTCATTTGTCTACGATGAAAAAGGTCTCTCATTGCCGTAATGTATTTTGAAATTTGAGGTGGCGCTATTGAGTCATTTTGAAACATTAATTTTTTTAGACATTAAAATATCAAGTTTTTCGCCAACCTTCAATTTTGGGTCATAGTTGGATTAGTGCAGAGCATCTATTTAGTCTATAACAAAGTCCAGTACTCTGAACCCCATTCATTTCAATGGCACATTTCTGACCATTTCCACGGTTACCACGGTAACATAGTTACAAATAGAGGTATGTTCTCATTGGCTTTTTTGTTCAATATGTGAAGCCACATGTCCATGTCAAATTTCAAATATTTTTGACAAAGAAATTTTTTTGGTCACATTCAAAAGT
The DNA here is from genome assembly GCA_019594935.1 of Periophthalmus modestus. Classification (NCBI taxonomy): domain Eukaryota; kingdom Metazoa; phylum Chordata; class Actinopteri; order Gobiiformes; family Gobiidae; genus Periophthalmus; species Periophthalmus modestus. The sequence goes on along the minus strand of JAIEZT010000054.1, from coordinate 34,756,711 downwards.
TCAAGGGGGCGCTGTGGAGCAATATAATGTTTGACTTATGTAAATTGTATGTCTATGCGTTCAACTCAACATTTTGAACAAAACGTATATTAATGCCGGGAAATAGGATCCTGCATGTCTGAGTTACGCACAATTTAATACTTAAAAAACTTGCTTTTTTCTTAGCAGGCTGACCACGCCCACATTTTATGAATTAGAAAAATCCAAGACAGTCGCCTTCAATTCCACATGGGTCTAGTTCCTTTTCACCAATTTTCAGTTTGTTGAATACAAATCCAGGGCGTAAAAAATCCAAACGTGAGAGTTAAAAATAAAAAAAAATGTGGTTCCGCCCACAATGGCCGACTTCCTGTAGGGTTTAGGGTGGGGTCATAATATAATTTTTTACTTGTCTTGCCATGTTCTATGGTTCTACCAAATTTCATTTGTCTACGATGAAAAAGGTCTGTCATTGCCGTAATGTATTTTGATTTTTGAGGTGGCGCTATTGAGTCATTTTAAAACATAAATTTTTGTGGGCCATCAAAATAATAAATTTTTCACCAGACTTGAATTTTGGGTCCAATAAAATTGAGTTTTCGTTAACGTTCAGGGGGTCAAAATGGCTTCAATTCGGCAACCAAAAGAAGAAGAAGAAGAAGAAGAATAATAATGGAAACTGATTTTCGACCCATTATTTTTCTCCTAAACCATAAAAGCTACAGTCGTGTGACTTTCTCACATTGTGCCCCATCACAAATAAGGCCCCTGTGAATTTTTTCACAAGTCCACGACAAATCGATTGGCTTCTACGAATTTTTGAAAATGAAATTTGAAGAGGGGCGCTAGAGAGTCATTTTGTGAGATAAAGCCATGATTTGCATATCATTGTGTTCAGCTCACAAATGTGCATAAACGCTGTATTAGCGTTTTCCCAACAAAAAATGTGTAGACGAGAAATATTTTATTGAAATATTCCAAAAATTGCGATTTTGTATAAAATTCACCATGACCACACCCAAAGTCATATTCAAATATAATGATGATCTTTAATGTCACATGGGTTTTAGTGGGTTTTGGCCAAAATTTGAAGTGTTTGTGATGAAAACTGTGCGAGGAGATGTCCTGAATGTGAGGGTGTGCGCTTTTGTCATCACCGGGTTTGATCCAATATGGCCGACTTCCTGTACATTTTAGGGCGGGGCCATAATATAATTTTTGTCATGTCTCGACATGTTTCTATTTTTTGATGCGAGTTTCAGATTTTTCAGTCGACTTTTTTTTTCCGAGTCGGGCTCCCATAGGCCCCATGAAAATCAAAGTTTGAGGTGGCGCTATCGAGTCGTCTTTCATTATTTTTTTTCGGTCTTTCGGTGACAATTAGAGCTTGGCGAGTTCTAATTTTTGACACCACTCACTGGCATGTCGGGGCGTGTTAACCACTTGATTTTTGCCATTTTCCCCGTTTCGGACGCGGTTTTAATGAGTCCCTCGCCGGGACGTTGTCTCCGGCTCGGGCCTAATAATAATGAAGTCATTTGCTGTGCGGTGCAATGCTGGAATTTCCCCATTGTGGGACTAATAAAGGCTTATCTTATCTTATCTTATCTTATCTTATTTAAGTCATTTAAATTAGCTTTTGTAATAATTGGCTGTTGACAGACTTTACCAGGTGAGGATGTGGCTGTAGCACTTGAAGTATCCAGCCAATAGACAAGACACTGTCAGAAAAGGAAAACTTGCTTTTCTAGAATTCACAAAGAAATTCAAAGTAGTCGTCATTATAAACAAAAAATACTTTCTTTGGGGAGGAAATTAAGCACACACCTCTTGACCTTGAAGCAGCAGTTCAAAGAGCAGTGAACAGGCAGCGTCCAAATACTCAGCAAGACAAACATCAGTCTGTGAGAAGAACAGAAACTGTTTACAATGAAACACCACACCACTATATCATTAATATGATCAAAGAGGTGCCTCTCGGCCTGGTCATGTTTGTAAATGAGAGTTAGGTTAAATAAATAAAAATAAAGTGACCTGGGAGGTATTTGGAGTCTGAGGCCCTGGATCACGAATCAAAGCTAACAGCATCCTGGTAACAAGGGCACCACTGTAGGAACAGTTCAGTGTGTTTTATACTCTTTTTTTTTCTGATTATTATGATTATTTTTATCTATGAGCCTCTATCTGGTAAAATCCAAAACTCATTACTTGTTTGCAGAGAGTAGACTCAGTCTGGCTGGTTCCACCTCAGTCTCTCTAAACATAACAGCCAGTGTCTGGACAACCAGGATGCTCATTCTACAAAATAAACACAAGTATTCATACAGTACAATACATATCACTGTATGGATATTACATTTTTCTACAATTGTAATGACAATACAAAACCAAGACATTGTCAAGGTCAGAGGTTATGGCAAGTGCAGCGTAAGTTCAAAGAGGGACATAGTATATCTCAAAGAGGATTTGGTCTACTCTGTTCTAAGTATGTTTGAAAATCCCTGCAGCACACATTGTAGAGCTTACAGAAGGTGATCTGTTGTGTAAACCACATTGCGATCTCCAGGCAGGAAATCCTCAAGAGTCTGAACCAGGAATTGGCACAACTCATTGGACTATAAGACAGACAAAGAAATAGACCAAATATTTTGAAGGTACATTTATGTTGCTGTATATAACATGTACATAAAGTAGTTCTTACCCTCCAGAACAGTCGGCGTAATGTCACGTTTCTATGAGCAGCAGTGCACAGCTCCTGCAGTAAAAGGTACAGGCTCTCAGCACTGATGCCCTCCTGTAACATCTCACCTTGTAGCTGAGAAAACAAATGGGCTGTCTGCTCCCAGCTAAACAGAGAACAATGAACTGTGATGCTGCTAAGTTTAAAATCTATTTTGTAGACTTTCGTGACCTCTTTAGTTTCTTTACCTGATGCCTTGATGTGAAGTACAGTATTTTCTTCTGTATACTAAGTCTAACATCAAAGTAGACTTCTACAAAAAAAGTGAAAGATGGCCATGAACAAATAATTACTTTTTGTATTCTTTTTTCCAATTCAAAGACTCACAAGGATGAAGCTGGTCCAGGTGCTCTGAAGGTGAACATAAAGTGTGGAGAACGGTGACAAAGCGTATAAATGCAGCTCAGCTATGTCGGTCCCTTTGTTTTGTTTCAAAAGACGTGAGAACAACAAAACAATTCTCCTGGGGGCCTAAAACACGACATGATAGTTTTGAACATATTTAGTACATATAAAACTAGAATAAAACTCACAAATTTTAAAATGTCATCATTTCTGGGGGCCTGTATGATTTCAGAGATTCAATGGGACAATCAATGTTTTGAAGGAAATATCCAAACAAAAAATCCACAAACACTGAACTTCATAATTATTGGCTTGGGAATTGTTCTACTAAGTTACCATATTAATCTTATGGCTGCCATAAAGAACTGTGAACTGACAACTATAACATATTTGAAGTTGAATAATGGCTCCAGCTTTTGGAGCTATTGTCAAAAAAAATGATGTCACATTGTCTGAATATATATCAAAACAGTGTTTCTCTAACATTCTCTATTTGTTTCTCTAACATTATTAAAGTACCTTTGGAGAGAGTGAGTTTTTTGTGCATTGATTGGCAGTGAGCGGGTACATAGAGGCTGAGGAGTGCGGTCGGGTTGGAGGTTGAGGGGCCAGCAGACCCAGAGTCTCTCCATTGGGACAGGAAGCGGAGCGGGTGGGTCTAGGCGTGTAAGCAGAGATGGGTGAGCTGATAAACAAGAAATTCATCACATATAACTATATATAGTACATTTTTATTAACCTCAGATTTAACATGCATAACATGAATAAAAAGTATGAAAGACCAGATGGACAGAAGCTCAAAATATTTGCTTAAAATAACCATTTACTAAAAGCACATCCCCAAATATTCTCCATATGGTAGGACATTTATGTAGGACATTTATGACTTTCTTAACATGAACCACATCCCATCCATAATAAAGCAATTACACTTGTGATATATGCATTCATTTTGCACAACACAGGCTCCTTCCCCCATTTCTAGCACAAATAGATACATTTGAACTGCATAATTAAGTTGAAAAGCAGCATTTCTGGAAATGTCTATTTTTATCTGAAAAGCTTTGGGACATGTCTTGGATGTGACCAGGCAAGTGATATCTTTGTCACACTTGAGTGTCACACTGCTGGCTTGTACACTGACACGCCTTTAGTGTCTCCAGTGGCTCATAACTAATTTAACTTTTTCCTTGCTTTATACTTGACTAGCCAAGCAGGGTATACTGAGGTCTAAATGTTGTATTCGGAATAGTTGTACAAGCCTAAAGCAACACTTGGGGGACCTCTCCCTTATGACAACAACCTATTAAATGTTTTATGGATTTAAGCGTCTGTCTGTCTCCCTGACTCCCAGGCACAATCCACTGTTTGGTGTTGTTCTAAACTTTACTCAAGTCCTCATTAAACAGTTAAAGGAAAAGAAGGTATTGATGGGTTCCAGTGTCCTATTACAGACAACATTTTAAGGACTTTTCACCATTCGTAAGATTAGGTATTTTGTTTGAAATTGTAAATTGCAACGTGGCAAATTTTTCATAATTTTGCAACAGATACTGTTAGAAAACATCTGGCTTGTGACAGAGGTATTTGGCATTTTCTATTAAATTCCAGGTCTGTGCTTTTGAATAGCAGGACAAAAAGACAATTATCCCTTCTACTCTGTGTTTTGTGAAGCTTACCTGTGTACAGCATATCCTGTGGAGGTGATGACACAAGGCAGTTAGTGCTACAGGTAAAAAAACAATCTCTGCAAAGAAGCAGGCACCATAGCTTTTTAATGAAAGATCACTAATACCAACTTCCAGTTCATGCAGGAGATTCATAAATAATTTCCAGTTTTTGATAGTCTTGATAGTGTAATAAAGCCTTTTACCTTCTGATGTAAGCGGGCTAAAGCTGTGAGATGGGGAAGGTGCAGGGGACAGTTGATCATCATGATGCTCCTTTGTGACAGGTTTCTCTGGGATATAAATGATCTTTATGTGCTGACACTGCTCCCTGTCTTTACTGCTGAGGAAGTCTGGGAGGTCATTAATCTGCAAAAACAGGAGTATAAAAAGTATTGGGTTACATACTTGCATCCATCATATATACCACATGTGGAAAATTCTAACAGTAGTGATGGCATGAAGTCGGTAGGTGTCATCCACAGTGTCATCAGCCTTTGGTTTATTCTTAGGTCTACACGTGCATTCAGTTACTCCAGTGAGAGGCCTGACAGTGAAAGCTTGGAGTAAGTGAAAAGTGTAATCTATGGAGGATCAACAAGGATCACTGCATAAGCCAGTTACTTAATGTGACCTTTGTGATAGAACACATGAAAGATTTTCCCTAAATGTATAACATTTTGGTCAAACCTTTGATCAACTCTCCTATTTGCAAGGGGCCTAGATGAAATCTTCAATCCAGCAAAGGGCTGACTACATTGCAACTTCATGTAGTCCATATCACAACAGAGGCACACAAGCATGCAAAAACACATGTTTGTTCAGTGTGGGTGTCAGCTAATATAATCAGTGAATTTGAGGCTCATTGGCTCATTAATAAGAATGGACTTACTCACCAACTCTATGGCCCTCACGGAGCTGAACCTGAAGGCAGAGGTGAGTGTGCGCGGTGGAAACTCAGTCAAGTACACGCGCTCGTCGCTCATCACGACGTGCATGTAAACTTTATTGATGGAGTCCGACTTAACCACACATGGTTCATAGGCTCGGATGCGCTCGTACAGCGCCTGCTCCGTGTTCCGCTTCAGGAAAGAGTCCAATCTGATGTTTCGGCGGTAAAGCAGTGTCCCGGGGCCGGCCCGGGCCATAGGCACAGGCTAAAGTTGAAGAGTCAGAGGCCTGGCCCTTCTGACTTTCTATAAAATAAATATTTGGCTCTACAGGCAAACCTACTAATGGTTTATTGCGGCTCCTCTCACCCAGTGAGGATAGGCTGTAGACTACAACAGTCCCAGCTGTCATTAGACCTGCCCGTCGCACAAGTTTGAGATTGGTCTGAGCTGGGAGACGGCCGCCGCTGATTGGCTGGAGACATAGTCAAAGACAATGCAGTGAACTCTGAGTGAAACATCTTGATATCTAGTGGGTAGATCGATGGGTGGGTAGGTCGGTACTGAGTCAAAGGCTACGTTTAATTTCTGATTTGATTTGTAGATTATTGAGTTCTTATATAACCACAGTGAATTTCGGATTTCGAACAAGCTCGATCACAGTTTGAGCCTGCAGTGCCACCTAGTGGCGATGTTAGTTTATTTCAAACTACATTTTTTTTGTTAAGTTTTTCAATTAAAAAAAACAAACAAACAAATTATATAGTTGTATAGATTTTTATGTGATTTAAAAAATAACAATATGATACAAATTATTATTATAATTATTATTATTATTAGTAGTAGTAGTATTACCATGTGGACCAATGTGAATGAGAAAAATGAGAAAATGTTCTTCTTTAATTCTACTCTCTGACTCTGACATGTGCAGCTGCAAAACAACAGTTGTGGGCTGTTGGTCCACACAGTCAGCTTTGTCCTGTACAAATGAACGATCTCATTGGTCGCAGAGAGAGAGAGGGAGAGGGAGAGAGAGAGAGAGAGAGAAAGCGAGAGGAGAGAGGGAGAGGAGACAGAGAAGAAAGAGAGAGAGAAAGAGAGAGAGAGAAAGAGAGAGGGAGAGGGAGAGAGGGAGAGAGAGAGACAGAGAGAGACAGAGGGAGAGGGAGAGAGAGGGAGACGCAATGGATTTTTGCGTTGTGCATTGTGATGAACTTGTGCCAGACTGAAATAATAAACCTTTCTGTAATCTTACTGGGTGGCAAAACTCTCTTGAGTTTGTGCGGGTGAGAAACGGAGATCGAAAAGCACAAAGTCCAAACTTTCAGGTTGTCTACAAGGTCCGATCTGTACAAGGAGCCAGGCCTACACTACTTAGACTTAGTATCTGTACCTAGTAAAGGATGACCGCTCTGAGCAGCTGGGAGCTGTGCGTCAAATACGCGCTCTTCGTCTTCAACTTTATCCTTTGGGTGAGTCTGGAAAATGTCAATATTTTACTGCCAAACAGGGCTGCCTATTTGGCAGTATATAGACTCTTATACACAGCTATTCATAAGCATAGGCGTATTTTGTATCGTGTTTCTTTTACCACCAATGTCAGTAAATACCCTGAAATAACCATAGACTATTCTGATGCGCAGTTTGCAGGTTCGAGGTTAATTGGCACTACGCAACATTTCCTTCTCAATTTAATGAGCAAAATATAAAAAAGCAAAATCGAAGATCATTGTGCTAGCTTTACAGAGCCTTATTTTGTTGTCATTTTGTATCCAGACTTCTTGCGTGACACTTTCCAGAGAGCCACGTGTGGGTCGGTACTACAGTAGTTTATGAAGCCAAACAACAGAGATGTAAGGTCATATGATGAATACACTGTTGTTTAGGCTGTCTCTTTGTAGGCACAGACCAGCCTACATAGGACACGTTGCTATACCTACAAAACCTTCAAGTGAATCCATGTCTATCATACAGTGTACACCTGTCTTTTATCCTTTCAATAGCCTTTTAATTGTGTTCAGCTGGGCGTGACAGCAGTGGCGTAGTTACGTGGCGGCCTGGTGGAGGGGGGCCCAGTATGACTGTGAAACATACCATCCTGTAGCATTACTAAGCTTTATTTCAGGCACTGACCATGGGGCGCATACATAACAGCGCTCTATTCCATACTACACCTTGCATTCTCCCTGAAACTTTTAACTTTGTCTAGCTTCATTCAAATTCTGTCAGGTGCCGCAAAAGTGAGACAGCCTGTTTCATCACTCTACAGTACACAGATTGTTAAGATTGCTAAAGTCTGCCTGAATAATTGGCTATTACAGGGCATAACTGGCTCAAATAATGGACTACCAACCATGAAGGGTGAGGGACTTGGAGTCAGGAAGCAGCGGATACAAGGCACAGCACTGGGTCACAGCACAGCTCCACCAAAACCAGGCACTGGGCTCACACAAGGACCTATTTGAACAGTATCTGTATGAGCATATCCAGGTCTAACAGCACAAAACATCACATACAGCAGAAGTGACACATGCAGGTGGAGTTTACAGATCTCTAAAAGAGTCAGTGTGGCAGTAGTGGACACTGCCGTTTGCTCACGCTACTTATCATAAATGCAGCTAATCTAATATCTGTTTGTCTTTTCACCTCTGTCTTTACAAGTGTCTCACTGCTGTCATGTGGCGTGCACATGTTATGTTCTGATGTCTGTGTGTTTGGTAAATGCGCACTTCAGCCACAGTCCACTATGTAAAGGGGACAGTAGTTTGCTCTGTGTTGTTATGACTGTGCATCCCGTTTGGGAATTTTGAGCTCTGTGGGGAAGAATATCTCATAATGCTGGCTCTGGGTGCATTTGGTGATTTGCAGGCTGAATATAGCTAGTTTTTATTTGAAAAAGCAGCTTGGGTGTATTTTGAGGGTGTTTGGCAATTAAATAGTTATTTTAGAGAATAATAAACAAGATAGCAACAGTATGTGCATAAGCACCATTGCTTGTCAGTGTCAGTGGTCTAATTTTGAGACAAATTTGGCTCACACAATTGATGTATTTTATTTATTTATATTACTGAACAGTGTAGATAATAAGTTCAAACTTATTCATGTGGGTATATTTAGTCCATGTAGGCTATAGACTGTTTCTGCCTCTTTGTTTTTTTCTCTATTTTTTGCCCCTCTCTCTCTCTCTCTCTTTTTTCTTCCTGGAATTCTCTGACACATAAACTATTTTGATGGATATATTGCTAAAGATAGTGCAATGTGCCTTCAGTTATATTTAAAATGTATATTCACTTATTTAATATTATTGCCTAGGCATCTTAAGTTGTATTCATCTTCGAGTGCCACCCAGGACCGTAACTGGCCCTTACTGCCCCTATAAATAAAACCCTGGCTCCGCCCCTGCGTGCCCGGTGTAAATGAGCGCGGTCTGTAGCCCCGCCTCTTCCTCCGCCCCTCCCCCGGCTTCCCTTTACTCCCAGGTGCGTCCGCGCGGGTGTGGTGCATTGAAGACTAGGTGATTTTACTTTCTGCGCTCGTCGCTGTTTGTTTTTCATTTTTTTCCCCGAAGACCGTATCGTTTCTACCAACCAGCAAGAAAATACAACTTTTTGAGCCATGGGAGGAATGCAGTGTATCAAATACCTGGTGTTTGTGTTCAACTTTATCTTCTGGGTATGTGGTGGTCATGGTGGGGGTTGAGGTTTTCGGGTTTACCCACATTGTGTGTCGAGATGTTAACCGAATCTTAATCCAGCGCATTTTAATCTCTAGGATTGTATTTTAAGTGTCTTAATCACTTCATGCCCTGGGTCTTATCTCAGTCTCCAAATGAACACTTCATTTGCCTCTGGAAAAACTAGTTTTGGTTCTTCATGAAGTCTCTTTTTTTTTGCCTCATGGTGACACAGTGGTTATATAAGTAGGTTCCTTTATAATAGGCCTATCACCGCGAACTAGTTTGATGTATCCAGAAGTCCCTTTTGCCTTGATTTGCTGCTGTAAAACCACACAATTACAGCGATCCCCTGTTTACAATGTCCTATGTCCAATGACTGTTTTGAGATTTGGGGAGGATAATAATACGGTTGGCTGCTGTAGTCAGCAGGTGAAAGTCCACATGAATGTGTTCACTTGTTTATTCAAGGCTTTTTCAATTTTTAAATTATTGGTATGACCACACTCGAATCACTAGGATGCAATATGGTGACAAAAACAAATTCTTTCAATGGTTAACAAGCCATTCACTCACTGTCTGTGCACTAAGGTGAACCACTGGGAGAGGCATCTTCCTTGAGCATGCCTGTGGGAGTTCATTAGAGTTCACATAGTGATGTTTAGTCTTAACACAAGGTCACAAACCAAGCAACACAGTCTTCAATACAAATTTAAGTATGATTTGAGGAAGACTTTTAACTGCCATGTTTGATTATCAGCAATCAACAGTTATGTTCTACAGTTATTTGGTCAACACGCTATTTTGTCTGTGTGTACATCCAGGGTGTTGATTTACAAAGGAAATATCAAACTTTAGATATCATATATTAATATCATGGTTGTCTCTTTCTAGTTGGCAGGGACAGGGGTCCTAGCGTTGGGGCTATGGCTGCGCTTTGACTCCAGGACATCAGGACTTTTCGAAGGAGAGGACTCTCCCACGGTCTTTTTGACTGGTATGGCCTTCTAAACATGGCATGATCTTGTGACCCGGGTTTCTTTAGAATGAAAGTCACTGTCTAATAAATAGCAGTTATTCTTCTCACCAACTCAACGTTTACAGTTAAAATGAATATAGTAAATGTTACTTAAAATAGGATAGACTACAGAACTTTATACTTTCTGTCCCTCATGAGCACTAATTTAATGTGAAATACAAATGATTAAATTATGTCATCTGATAAATAAGTTTGTATTCTAGCGGGACACCAGACCATATCACTAAATTAACTCCAACATCTTGTTTGTCATGCCTTCAGTTATTTATAAAATGCCATTAGCTATATAAATATTATCTATTATTTGAAAGCGACATCATCAAGGAAAAAAATATTGTTTACAATATGTTTAAAGTTGATCATATTTAACTAACTGCATGTTTTTTAAGTGACAAACAATTAAAAAAAAACCATGAAAATGAAGAAGATACTGCATGCAGTGCAGGGCAGCTGAGGCTGTGGTCACAGTGAGTCCAGTGAGCGACTGCGTTGGTCAAGGCCCTCCACACATTGCTCTCATTCTTCATCTGTAAACAGGGCTACCTTTGTTTAGTGACTTTTGTATTCTCAGTGGGACTGACACAGAAAGACAGACTGGCTCCCTCCCTTTGCTCTTTGTATCGCGCTTTAATCAAACGATAAGTGAAGTAGGCGGTCAGGCGACAGAGGACTCGATGGAAAACGCGCAGCTCCAAATAACAAACTGAAGGAGGAAAATCTTTTGTGATGAGGCCAATGAGCTGGTGTCACGCTGAATCTATTGTGGTGCTCCATTCTTTTGAGTATGATTCATCCACAAAGCTAAAGGGGAAACCAAAACAAATGCATCAAGCAATACTTTTAACAACTCAAATACAACAGTGAAACTTTCTTTTTTTTTCTTTTTGTAGGTGTGTACATCTTGATTGCAGCTGGGGCACTTATGATGGTGGTTGGCTTCTTGGGATGTTGTGGAGCCATCAAAGAATCCCCATGCATGCTTGGATTGGTATTTTTTAAATTTTGTTTTACATTGATAAAGTGAAAACGAGTAATATTAATGTTTTGTTTTTACTTTTAGTTCTTCCTCTTTCTCCTAATCATCTTTGCCATTGAAGTGGCAGCTGGAATCTGGGGCTTATCCAATAAGGACAGGGTATGCAAGTGATGCAATTCCAGAGATTTGTGTAGTTTGTTTGTTTGGTACTAATAAAGTGCATAATGTCTGTGTATCCAGGTGATTGAGGATGTAACAGAATTTTATAAGCAAACCTATTCTAACTATCAATCCACCAAACAGGAGGCACTGAAGGAAACACTCCGCCTCATTCATTTTGGAGTAACAACCCCCTTTGGCCTATAGCATTTTTAATAATTTTGTGAGAAAATGGGTAGTGCCTATTAATCCTTTATCTTTGTAGTTGAACTGCTGCGGCCCCACTGGGACTGTGATTGATGCTGCAAAAGACATTTGCCCCAAAAAGGAGGGATTGGAAGTTCTCATCACAACGGTAAAATATATTATGTACACATTTCACAGAGAAAGTCACAAATGAGCTTTACAAAATGCAATAAGGGCACAAAGGATGAAGCAAGGTAAAATTTAAAAATCCAGTCAACCAAAAGTTTTAAGTCCTAATTAAAATGTCTTTTAATGGAGTCCACAGATTCTGCTACTTGGGACAGTGACAGGGCATTTTTGTTTTTCTTTTTAAACTTTATTAATCCTGAAGGAAATTTCAGATTTAAACTTAAATTAATTGTATTGTATAGTATAATCTACTCGAGTTGTTATTGGATATTTTAGGGGCACTTTACAATACCACCTGATAATGGCTGTGTGTTGCCAAGAAAGTATACCATTCCAATACTGTATTACCACCTATAATGTAACATACTGTTTTTGTTTTATTAGAGCTGCCCGGCTGCTATTGATGAGATGTTCAACAGTAAACTTCACATCATTGGCGGGGTTGGCATTGGTATTGGAATAATTATGGTAAGTGTAATTTCAGATCAGGGTATTGTGTGAAGTGTCATGTGTTTCCAAATATCAAAGTTGTGCTAGTCTTTCCTGTGCATCCCTTTGTTAAAACAGGCTTTCTTTTACCATAAGAGTTATGATATGAACTTGATGTCTGAACTTTCAGATTTTTGGCATGATCTTCAGCATGATGCTCTGCTGTGCTATTAAGAAGTCCAGAGACTTTGTCTAAATAACATTTTGCATTCGATCCACCCCAACATATTGACCTGCCCTGCTATAAGTTATGCTTCGCTTGGATCTGTGCATGATGGCACTGTCACCTTCGACCTCTGAGAATATGAAGCATTTAAAGTGACCCAGTCCCTGTAGTTTTTTGTTCATGGAAATGGTAAAAATGTAAACTATGAGCATGTAACCACTGGAAAATGCTGAATCTCACATGGACTATGCTTTATTAATTTTACATGTGCTAAACCATTGAATGTTTTATTCTTTTATTTTTTACTGACTCAAGGGATTGTTTTTTTTATAGTTTTATTAACAAAAATAATTTACCAATTGCATTTATAAGTGCCAGTTAACATTAATAAACTATGTGTTTGATCTATGTAGTCTTGTCTTTCAAAGTGGGCTGACATTAGTGTGACCTTTTAGTTTGGTACAAAAGAATAAAATACACCTGGACAAATCAAACAACTCAATATTGTTTATGAAGTCATTGGAGGCTTTAATACCGGTGTTAAGGTCTGAGTTTGTAAAAAAGAATGAGCCTAAGCATATTTAATCTTCCCATGCAAAGTCAAAAGGCTGAAAGTCGTCTCTCAGCTGTTTGCAGCAGTCCTCCTCCTCCTCTCTGGTCTGTTTGCACTCCTTCCAGTCTGCCCGGGTTGGAATGTTCAGCACTGCCTCACTGGCCAGAACTTCCCTAAACACACACGTATAAAGTTATATTTTTAGCACTTACTCTGAATAATGTGATATTGGTTATAGACACCTACCTGCCAAACTGCAAAGGAAAATGCTTCTGAATACGATAGTAGAGTTTCTCTCCTGAATCAAGCTCCACATAAAAATAAGGAGTCCCTGGAGGAGCAATCTATAAACAATATATATTTATGTAGTATTGCAATGTTTCTCCTTGTCTAAAAAGTTGCATGTAAACTACCTGTTTGAGGTCTGTATGTTCAGGAATTTCCATCAGCTCCATTTTCTGCTCCTGAGCTTGGACCATAAATGCCTCTTTAATGTCCTCTGTGGTGCAACAGCTCAATGGCACTGGAACAACCTGGATTATAAGCATTAAAACAAAAGTTATATTTGAGACAAACAAGTAATTATATGTGCATATTATACCTGTAGTTGCAAATGTTGACTCCTATAATTCCTCTCGAATAAGATGCAGCGTTCCCCTTTGCTCTTATAGAAACTTCTGAGTGCTGATTTGTATTTTTCCATCTCCTCTACCACATCTGAGGCCAAATCCACAACGGACTGGTAGTGGCCAATTGGAAGAATAAGCAAGTGTCGGGGTGTCAGGGCACCTTTAGCCAGGGCCAGATAGCACTGCAAGATGAGCCAGTGTATATTGTACATTATATTTGCTTTTAAAGTACACCAGAATACTGGTGATTTGGTAACAGAATGTGTTTTGGTAAACTCACATGTGTGCCTATGCTGATGACCAAGTGTTTCTCCACCTGAGGGCTGGCCAAACAAAACCAACAAGGCCCTGTCGGCTGGGCTGTATACAAGAAAAAAAAAAAAAATATATATATATATATTTTGGTAATCTCCAGTGGAGTCTACAGTTTCAGAGTGGTTGGTAGTTATTGCAGTGATTGCACTCACGATGTCGGCGAGGCTGTTTGCTCCCACTTTCATCAAAGTGACCTCTTCCTCGGCCTCTTCCATCTGACGGCCTCTTTCTGTTGCCTTGGTTTCTGCTTAGGTCAAAGAAAAACTGACTGACAGGTTCCTGAAGAGAATGAAAAGGGCACACTGTAGTTGTACTAAAATTAAAAAAATAAATAAAAGTTTTACAGCAGAGTACAGCAGCTACACTCACCTCCTCTTCACTTTTAAAGCTTGGTTTTGGTGCATCTGTTTTGTCTTTTGTTACTCTTCTGTAGGGATTTTCTGTCACATCCTGAGGTTGTTTTACCAACTCTACTGGATCCATGCTCTTCATAGGAATAATGTTGAAGGCGTACAAATACTGCAATGAAATATTGGACTTTATTTTCAAAAACAATACTGACCATACTGACTAATGACATATTAAAAATATTTTAATTTTAATGCTAGAGATTCACTTATAATGCATCTTCAGTTCTGATGCCAGCTTTGAGCACCTTTGAGCAAGTGGGGTTGCATGCTGTCGAACCAGGACCCAGATTGGCGCACTCGGTCTGGCCCAGGTATGTGTGAGGATTTAGTCCCAATTTTGATAGCGAACTTTTTGAAGTATGTGGAAATCAAATGTGACCTCACCATGAAAGATAAATAACCAAAGAAATGTTTTGCTGTCAATTTTAATATTATCACTATTATTATTAATTATATATCTGCATTAACAGTGCCAACTGAACACCTCAAAAATAATCTATCACTGTGACTGTATATTTGATCAAGCTTAATACATGATATCAGTATTGCCGCCCCTCTATGTAATAGTACACCTCCAATAAACACGTTATCACAAACCTTTTTCTTTGCTGGGTTGTTGACATTTGCCAGAGCAATAAATCGGCTGACATGTTGTGCGTTTTCTTGGAGAACAACATGATTCCTGAAAACATGTCACAAGACATGGAAAAATGTAAGTAAAAACTAAAAGAGTAACTATCATGACATATAAAACAATAGGTGAAGGAGTGTTTTAAATACAGCAGCTACAAAAGCTGTCTCTTGTTTACCTGTAAGGAAGTCTCTCATAGTAAACACCTTCCAGACCAGCAAAGTGATATCTTGGCTTTAACTTGTCTGCAAGGCTAGCAATAAAGTTACTGCCACATGTTTTTGTGTCCACTTCCTAAAATGAAAAGCCTTCATTATTTTAAATGCAAACTAGTACACAATATCCCTCACGAAAAAATACAAGATTGTTCTTACAGGGGTGTTGCCATAGTGCCACACTCCTTTAGGCCACTGTGATGTCAACAGTATGTCCACACCTCTAAACTTTGAGTTGCTGATCAGTGGTTCAACAAGCGAACACAGATCTTTGGATGTGAAGCAGTGGGAGGGTGCTGGCTCCTGTGAACCTTCTCGGCCACTGACATAAGCTATTTGTAAGCCTGAGACGCCAGTGAACACACCCTGACGACCTATAATGTACAACGTTAACACGTTAAAAATGTAGTCAGAAGCCCCAGCAGTATTAAACCATGCATACCCAGATAGGTGATGTTTTCACACAGCTCACTGCCGCAGGCACTGGAGAAATACTTTGTCATCTCCTGACTTGTTGCTCCCAAGATATAAGTATGAATAGGAGCTGAAAATGTACAATAAATTCAGTAAGTTTAAAAAAAGTACATTTTACTGTAACCAGTCCACCTGTGAGAATGAGCCACTGCAATTACTGACGAATCGCTCTTTCATATTCATACTATCCTCTCAACTTAATAAAGCGAATGGTATTGTTTTGTATTCTACCTAATAAATTTGAACTTCTTGATGAGTACATTATGTTTTAGTGATTAGACCCAATAAAGCACTCCCAAAGATTGTTTTTGCGTGTTTTAGTTAGTTAACTTACCTTTCCTTGCACCAGTTTTATATTGCTGCCACTCTGCATCTGCTTCAGGGGTCGTCCCAAAAAAGTCTCCAACGCAAAGTAGCAGCTGAAATAATATAACAGGTACTGTTAACAACGTAAAGACAAAACTACAGTTTCACTCATCTGGGCTGTGTTTTGACGCACATCAAAGGGTCCAGCTTTCTTCTGGATTGTCTGGACGCGACTGAAGAGAGAGTTCAATCTTCCTTCCACATCCCCACATGCTAAACTGTAAAAAATAATAACACAGCCAGTCAGTTTCGTTTACACAACAATTATGTATGCGAGGTCGATTTCTTAAAAAATACTCACACTCTTACAGGTTGTTCTCCCATTTCGGCGAATAGTCTGCAAAGTGCTTAAAGCGTGAATGTTTCCTTGCACATTGGATATTGCAGAATGAACGCTCGGTACGTTGGCGATAATCGTCCGGATACCTCGAAACAAAACAAAAAAATAGTAATGTGGTTCCCTTAAACATATATGTAATGTGGTCAGTCAAGCAATATGTAAAATTGGCATGTGTCGTATTAATTGTTTGAAAATATTTCGCAATTAATGTTTTTATTTTATTTATTTATTTATTTTACGATCATTGTTTCTACACGGAATATTTTTTACCCCGGACCTCTTGGTTGCCATTTTATTTAATCTACTTTAAAATGTCCAATGCCTATTTATTAATATAGTTTTCAATTTATGCCAGTGTTCTACGTTGCTTGAGTGTAGTTGAAGTTAGACTTCTAGACCACAATAATTCATTATCATGCTAATCAAATACATTACTGTAATATCTTCAAATGGCTCACAGATATGACTCCAACCTGGCAACCCAAGGCTTCGCAAGGCCGAGCCTCCATCCTGGCATTTACCTTCATCCTGGTAACTCAAAAGTCCCCGGACCAAAAACAGGAAGTAAGTATCCAAATCATGAGTAAAATTCACTTTCTATTCTGAAGCGTAGCTGGCGAGAGGTGCTGGGGCATTGTGGATTAGAAAAATCATTTAAAACCACAGACTAAGACCACTGAAGGCATCGGCAGCCTTCCCAGACGCCATAAGTCTATTAAGTCAAACATGGCGCCGCATAGTTTTTTCCATTTTTAGGGAGATTTTGTGTTGAATGCTGAAAGTTAGCCACAGTGTTTCTTAGTCAATGTGATTCCACATTTGTGAGCACCTCACTGCACTGTCCATGATTTCCAGTGTCTCTGTGGGATACATCTTAAATAATGTCCGTTGTCTAAATGACCAATGTCCCCATTATTTTGATCATAAACACCCCCATATCAATAACGGAATTTGTCTTGGTATTTTACTCAGAAAGTAGTAATATGCAATCGGTCTCCACATTCTGTATTTGAATAAACATAATTATTTTTGACTGGCTGACATTATTGAAAGTTGATAATAGGCTGCGTGACGCCTTTATGAAAATAATAAATAAATAAAAAAAGGCTCATATCGTAACGATAAAATGATATTTGGTGAAAATGTTGCTTTTACAATAAACCTTTTCTATTTGGAAGAGTGGAAAAAAGTATTCACTCTAAAATCTTTGTCCAGTTTACAGAATTCAACCTTTTTTGCTCCAAATAAATTCACACTCCTGATCTGAAAAAGGATGAGCTCAGAAAAGGAGGATGGTGAATTGGAAGCTGTGAAATCTGTCACCCTGACCCAAGACAGTGATGGGAGCATTATTCTTCACTGTTCTCCCAGTGGTTGGTTACAATTTGGTGTCAATAATTCGGAACATTAAGTTATATATTTATTTTGTTTATGTTACTGTGTGTGTCAAGATGAAGACTCAGAGCCGCTCCAGAAGAAACTTTGTCTCTCCACAGAACAAGACGATGCTCATAATTTCTCTGTGGTTTCCTTACCAAGTAAAACATTGATTTACACAATAAGCTGTTTTTTCTAGAATCATTTATGAATCGTTTATGCACTGTGTCTAATCCTCTTTTTAGTGTCAGAGGACAGCGGGAATTTTGATGTGACAATGGCAGCAACCTCAGAGGGTGAGCTGTCTGAAGATGGTGTTGCTCATATCCAGGTACAGGTTAAATTTAGCTTATAGGTGATCCATGCAAGTGCAGCCTTAATCTGATTTGATGCATTTTTTTTTTTTGTCTTAATGTAAAAAGATTTTACAAGAAGATGACTCTGTTCAGAGGTCAGACATTTCACCTGTCAGTCAGGCTTGGTTCACTACCAAAGAAGACAAAGACACATTGGCCAATAAAGGTACTAGACTTAGACGATTCAGGAAACTGCCTGTAAATATAACTTTTTAATATTTTTGTCGTCATACTGTGTTTTTGCTGTTCTTTTACCAGCGACTTAACAGTTTTTCTTGGACAAATATTTTGTACACAGGTCACAAGTGGAAGCAGGGTATGTGGTCTAAAGAGGAGATTGACATTCTGATGAGCAACATTGACCGCTATGTAAAGGTACCACTTCTCATTTGGCTTACTTTTGTAGTATGGGGCTATTCCTTTCTAATTACATTGCCATGTTAGGACCGGGGGATTGAGAGTGCTGCTGAGATTATCTTTGATATGTCAAAAGAAGAGAGAAAAGACTTTTATCGCTCTGTGGCCTGGGGTCTTAACCGACCATTGTTTGCTGTGTACAGACGGGTTTTACGGATGTATGACAACCGCAACCATGTTGGAAAGTTAGTATTTTTCTATTAAAATGACTAAATAAGAACAAGGAACAAGTTACATCATATTAGAAGAGTGAGCAGTTAAAATAATGTTGCAATGTTCCTATAGATATAAGCCTGAAGAAATTGAGAAGCTTAAAACGTAAGTAAAGTTTGAATTATTCTTTCCTCATCAAATAAAACGGTTAAAATTATTAAATGTTTGTAAAATAGGCTTAAAGAGAAGCATGGAAATGACTGGGCCACAATTGGTGCTGCTTTGGGTCGTAGTGCTTCCTCAGTGAAAGACCGCTGTAGACTGATGAAGGACACCTGCAACACAGGTACTCTACAACACCCCCATTTCTAGTTCCACACATTTGTATCTTAAAAGCATGACTTTGCTAATCAATTTGTCTGAAACAGGTAAATGGACTGAAGAGGAGGAGCGACGTCTTGCTGAGGTTGTGTATGAGATGGCAGGTGTAACACCGGGCTCTGCAGTAACAGGAGGAGTATCTTGGGCAGTGGTTGCTGAGAAAGTGCGTACACGCTCAGAGAAACAGTGTCGGTCAAAGTGGTTAAATTATTTGAACTGGAAACACAGTGGAGGCACAGAATGGACAAAAGAGGATGACCAGAATCTAATACAAAGGTAGAAAGATTTTTTCAGTTAACCAACCTAGCATTATATTGAATAAAAGTGCCAAATTGTTTAATTTATAGGATATCAGAGTTGGAAGTGGAAGAAGAGAATGACATCAAATGGGAGGACCTGGCTGGAGGGTGGAGTAGTGTCCGATCTCCTCAGTGGCTACGGTCAAAGTGGTGGAGCATAAAGAGACAAGTCACAAATCACAAGGAGATCCCATTCAGTGGTACAGGCAAACATATTTTAATCTATTTTGTTGATTATATTGTGTGTAGTGTTTGTACAGCCAAATGGATAATACCATGTCTGATGTTTATTTTTTGTGTAGTTCTTCTGAAAGGTTTACAAGAGCTGACAGCATCCTCACAGACTACCTCTGGGTCTGGGAGTCCTTCGTCTTCCTCGTCTTCATCCCTTCAGATACGACTCACACGATTTGAGGAGAGCACCAACAGTTCCACCCCCAACTCTGTAGCTGCTCTTCAGATTCCTGTACAGATACCTCTGCAAATAACTCACCTCGGTAAGAATATTTCTGTCGAGGATATTTTAATCCATTCCATCTAAATACGCAATGTTACTTGTATGAAAAATAAGAACTACAATATGATATAATTTAATATTGTGTCTATTATTATTATTATTATTATTATTATTATTATCTGAACTAAACTGAGGTTGTGTGATTTTTCTAGATAAAATGTCATATATGCATTTCTCTTGCAGCCTCAGATTCTTCAGCAGCTACGTCTGACAGTGGAACTATCACACTGAACACAGGAGCACTACAAACGTTTGAGATTTTGCCAGTAAGATTTGTTGCACTCATGTTCATGGAAAAAGTCTGCATAGCTATACTGGCTTCCATATCTTAATTCTGAGATGACCTCCACCTCAGTTTGAAACAATTTTGTGAATGTTGTGATGGCACATAAACCTGACCTATATTACACCAAAACTTACACTGTTTGTGCCAATTAATTAAATTGTTTATTTTTAGGTAACTATTGATTATCTTTTGCTCTGCTTTAGTCTTTCCAACTGCAGCCAACCGGCACACCTGGGACATACTACCTCCAGACTACATCCAATCAGGGACTTCCGCTCCTCTCCACCAATCAGGGCCTTCCTCTTAGTTTGACCAATAACAGTACTGTTACATTGACAAGCTCCTCACCCCCTTCACATGAACACATTATCCTTCACAGCCTCTCTGTAAGTATTTGCTTCAAGTGTCCAATGATTTTATGGGGCTATATCTAATCTGTTATTCCTTTGTATGCTTCAGACTGACGGTCTTTGCTCAAATGATGGCGTTATCATTCACACCGTCACTTCTGACCCCACCTCTTTGGATCCTGTCAGCCAATCGCAAATGGTTGTAGAGACAGAGGACAGTAGGCAGGACCACCTGGATACTTCAAGTCTACTAAACACAGCACAAAGCGTTGTCACAGAAAGCCAAGAAGCAATAACAGATCATTTTGATGGGAAGGTATAGAAAACATAATTTTGCACATATTTTACTAACAAACCACATTGTTTTTCAAAATATTATGCCTACTTGTGATAGGAGGTACAACAGGCATCAGTTGAGGCTACGGTGGTGAATTCAGAAATAAGTTCTGGCAATACAGTTCTCATAGTTTCTCCTCATAACATCAGCAGCACACTGACTGGTAATAATTTCGTTAATGTAGAGTTTCAATTTCATTTCATAAGCTGAATGTAAATCATGTGCATTGTTTGAATTTGATTTGATTTCTTTACTTCTCAGACCCAATCCTGGAAAACCAAGAAGGCTCAGACTGAATTATAATTTCTCAGAAGATTGTATGCAGTAATCATCCAACCTGAAGCACAGCAGGCACAACAAGGTCCATTTGAATGATCCATTCAGTGGATATGAAAGGGCTCAACAGGCTAGAAAGTGAAGAGTTTTGACTAAATTATGTTCCTTGACAGTTACACAGGACACATCTCTGTAAAACCTCACTGTAGAATTTTTCCAGAGGTCATTGTCAATCATGTTTTTTTAGAATTAGTGTGCCTCAAAGCCTAATATTTATGCTACAATATAAACAGACAACAGCCATACAGTCACGGTATGTGTTTATTTCTTGAGTTATTGTGAAGAAAAAAAAATGCATTTCTTGTGACAAGGCCAACTTGTCGAAAGGAATGTAGGGCTGCTTTACCCAGTTGGATAATTTTATGTTTACAAGCTTTATCCAAAGACTTACCACAGAGAATCTTTAAACCATGGAGAAAAATAATGAATTTAGAATTTGAAAGCTTCAACAAGGAATGGTCAGAGACACAACAGGCTTTCAGACAGTTCTTAGAAATTACATAGATAGTGATGTATAGATGAGGAACATTGTTAAAAAGAATGTTACATTTTGTTGTATTTTTTATGACAATAAAACATCAAGTAAACAAACAATTGACGTTGGTTTAGTTGCATAGTTTCATAGTTTGCCACACTGCTTTCAAGAGCTTTTAGATTTGTATGTTTAACAGATAAAACATAATCCTAATGCAGTGAGTTTGGTCTCATTTCACCCAAATTCTAAATGATTTGGCTCCATGTCATTACAAAAAAACAATAATAATTTACAAGTATAACAATTAAAGCTAAGCTTGTGATTCCAGCAGAATTCCAGCTCAAATATCTATTGGCTTGAGTAAATGGCAGCATTAGTGTGCAAGTTTAGATGAGACACATAAATGTCAAATAAATTAGTGCAAGACTTGGCAGTCAGTGTAGTTCAACATTCAATATGATAAGAAAAACGTCCCAACTTTTGTTTGGAAACATGAAATAAATTCAATGACAATGATCACATCAGCCATACAAGCTGCTGCAGAAAATTGATTGCATATATTCAAACCCTGCTAATGCCTGTACTTTTGTTCTAGTTTGTACTTTGTATACAGTACAATTACCCAGTACATAGAACAAACAAAGTCAAGCTGTCAAATATTAAATGCTGGGAAAATCCACACTGAGTACTACAATCTGAGCATTTTTTTTCTTGCAGAACCATTAAATTAGAATGTCTTAAGAGTCTTGCTGTACAGTAAACCCATCACTACAGAATTCAAAGCAGTAACATGACACACACATAACGACTAAAACACTATTGTGTAACAAGCTTTGTGGAACATTACTCCACAAGCAAGACTATTGGATCAAACACTCAGCAACTACAGTTACATTTCATGTGTCATGTGTCAAGTGTTGATGTATCAAAAATTAGCTTCAGAGTGCATTTTCCATCATCAGAATATTAGCACACTTGTATCTTCTCTTTACGATCTAATACTGTACATTGTCTTTTCAGCAGTGAGATATGCGCTGTGTCATGTGTGTCCGTCTTGCAGAGGCTTGTGACTCAGCTTAACTACAAGATACAGACAGTTATTATCCCAGTGCAACAAAGCAATGTCATTTTTGGTCCGCTGGGATGAAATTCTGTTGGCTTTAAATAGGTTTTCAGATTTTGACTTAAAGTATTTAGTCCTTCCATACTTGTGTTTGACAAAGGCCATGTGTCCCTCCTTTACTTCTTCCGTACTGCTACGTTTTATTGACATCATGGAAGTACAAGTTGGCACATAAACATAGCAGCACTATGGATGCCAGCATGTAGTAAATAAGTTTCCTGAATTTAGGCTCCAAATCACCCTGTCTGTACCAAAATATCTGTGAACACATGAAACCAATGTTAGAAAAAAAATTAACACTACTAATGAGAGCTAACATTTTAGATTAACAGTACAGATAAATTACCAGCACTATGGTGGATCCGCACGTTAATAAGATGCACACAGCGAAAAATATATTTAGTGGCCGGGGAGGTGGTGAGGGAAAAACAAATGAGCTGATAATTGTCACCTGGAAAAAAATTAAGAATTTAAAGTAAACTCCTCCAAACTGGAAAACATACAAAGTATAATTTACTTACAAGTACAACCAGTAACGTGCATCCCCCCACAACAAGGTTTATAATTCGGTCCTAAGAACAAATGACAATAAAACAATAGCATTAGCTTCTGCATCTCTAACATGAATAGAGCAAAGTTGTTTCTGGAGGTAGATACCCGGGCAGAGGTCTCCCCAACAGAGGCCTGTTGTCCTGACCTCCGCTGGTCCCATATGTCCTGGTGGCGAAGTCGTCCATGAGCGTCTGCACAAACAAATGGTCCCTCTCAGCAGCACTGTCCCCTGAATACACTGCCCCAGGCCTGCATACTTAGCAGAGTGTCCTCACACACACACACAGCACAGCCCATTGTAGAGACCTCTTATTTGCCCTGTGGACCCGCAAAACATGGTGCAAAAATGTGTCAAAAGATGAGCAAAGTACTTTGAAGTATTTGGGTAATTTATACATTTTTTAGAACTACACCGATTTAGACCAACACCAACACCTCTGTTTAGTTATTATTATAATAATCTCACTGAGAATAGTGGCAAGTCATTCATTCATACATCCTTCATATGTAAAGTGTTATGGGTTAAAGCTTAGCACCTAGCTACTCAAAAGACAAATTACAGCTAATAAAAAGATTAAATAAACGTTACACTATATATTATTACATCAGAAACAAATGACACAATGGCCAAATCCCTAACTTGTTGCTTCATGACTGGGAGGAAGGTAGCAGATAAGGAAATAACACTGTTGCAGAAC
The DNA here is from genome assembly GCA_019594935.1 of Periophthalmus modestus. Lineage (NCBI taxonomy): Eukaryota > Metazoa > Chordata > Actinopteri > Gobiiformes > Gobiidae > Periophthalmus > Periophthalmus modestus. The sequence goes on along the minus strand of JAIEZT010000054.1, from coordinate 34,732,623 downwards.
TTTCTTAGCGGAAAAGACTAAGCAGAAAAACAAGAGCGCTATTATTAAGCATTAGTAACCTGGCTTAAAGCTGCATTCCTTCACAACCTTGTGATCCACTAGGCTTCTTAAAGGTGATCCACATCTTAAGAAAAAACATTTCTCTCACTTTTCTCTGATACAATGGCAGTGTCTTTTAAAACTACCACAAACATGCCCTTTCTGACAGGAGTCTTTTGCCCTGTTGTGTTACGTTCTGCATTTGGTTACATTTATTATGTGTCACGTTTTCTCTCACAAAATATAACAAATATTAGCACCAGTGAAAATAGAAATAAGCCAAACAAAATATGATTTGTGAGGCATAGACAACAATTTACTTAGTCAGCCTACACTTATTCATAGAAATTGTTGGGTCGCAGTAGTGAGATTGAATGTGGCACATAAAAAGAAACTGAGAAAAAGTGCTACTTTATGATAAGCCATGTTAGCAATTTCACACAGAATTTTCCAGAGGAGGAAACTTTATCCAGTCGTCCAACGTAAACATTTTAACTATTACATACTATAGACCTTGATTTAACCTTTCAACTACAAGTATCAAAAACAACCAATTAAAACAAAGAAATCACGGTTACACAGAAGTTAAAGAGATACACTTAAACTGGAAGTGGCCATATGTAGTGCAAGTTGCTAACTAAGCTAACGGTGAGCTAACTCCACAGCGACCGTGTAAACGTTATTAAAAGACAAATTTTAGCCTTAAGTAGCCACTTTTTGTCACATCACTTGCCTTACGATCCCGCGCAGTCGTCTCTGTTAGAAACATAACTTTGTAAAGTCCAGTGACCACGGCTCAAGCATAAATTAAAGGCTATAAACCATGGAAGTATAAACCCGGCGGCTTCCGTTCCTGTGTCAAAGGCGGACCGACAGTCTCACAACTCACCCGTGGATCTGACTGAGCAGTGTGGATTTTTATCAATTGTAGTCTTCCCTATTATTCAATAAGAAAGTTTTGAGTAAAAAAGTTACGTACAATAAAATGCACTTACAATTTTAAGTTTAAAAATATGTTTACGATGGCATTTTATTAACTTTAACTAACTAGACTGTGACTAGCTTAATTTAAATTAGCCACAGTGCATTTTCAAAAAGTCAAATAAACATATTACACAGTAAACAGTATCATAAGCCTATGCAATCAATAACATGCTTTTGTGACTGACTGACTGACTGACTGACTGAACATAAATGTTACAATTATTAAATTCATCACACAACCAACCAAACCAATCAGAGAAACCAGTAAATAGCCTATACCACTAACAACTTACACAACACTATACAACTGTAGACTCACCTGTTTCACTGTGAGTTAAGCAGTCTTGCCAAATAATAAAATAAAAATAATGAACAAATAAATAGGAATGTGATTCCAAGTGGTTGAAAATGCATTCTTTCTGTGGGGTCTCTTGACTCTTGGGAGGAATCTCACCCTCATGCAATCACATGAGCAGAGTGTGACAACCCAGTGAATAATCTAAGAAAAAAGCAGGCCAAAAGTACAGAAACACAGCACAACATAGCATTTCAGCATTCTTTTGCAAAATGAAACTTCCATAAGCATCTCAAACTGATCATGAGACAAAGGCAAATTTCCTTTAACAAACACACAATTAATTAAGCATTTACTAACACATTTTTATTTTGAAAATATTTAGATGTTGATGTCACCAGTCACTGTCTCAGCCATCTTACTGTCCTTGTCGTAAAGAGTCTGATGCCCTAATACACATACACTTTAACTTTATGAACCTCACTTTCTTGGCACTCTCGCTTTTTACTATAATAATAAAAGGTATTATCCCGACGCTGAAGTTTCTTTACAAATCCAGTTTCTGGCCATTTGTCAATCTAAACAAAAACACAAAAAACGGAATAGTGAACAATGCATACACAATAATTACAAGTTTGCTAAATACAAAGGGAAATTTAAAGCAAATAATTGTGCACTGCTCACCATGGCACCTTGTTTGACCTGCAGGTACTCCAGCTCATCTCTGTAGCCTGCTTGCTGAAACCTGAAGAGGTTCTCGACCTCTGCTGTCCATCCTTGTGCTCGACGCACAGACTTTGGCTTGATCCAGGACATAATGATGCTGAAATTTGAAAGAATAAACAGAAACAATATGAATCTACTGTGTTACTCGCAACCATAGACTGCATTTGTAAATGTACTTCTTTATACAGTCTATACTCTCAGCTGTAAAAATACTCTCAACTTAGAACAAGTGGATACAGTTACCATATTAATATCAAGGGCACATTTTAGGCTAACGTTAACTTTAGATCCTCTGATATTTGTGTATTTAACACAGCATTTACAAGTTGCAGGTTACAGACTAATGGCGCCATAGAGGGCTATTAACACATGCATTAAAGTTATCAAAGAAATAAATATGTCCAAACCACATTTCGATTCTTGACAAAATAATGCATTGACCATTACACACATCCTACCCACCGTTGTTATCTTCTTTAAATTTAGCTTCCCCTACTCTCAAGTTTGTATTTACTTGACGATAGCTTCCTTGGTTGCCTAGCAACTGTTTTTATTGGAGCACGTGTACATGGCACGGTAGTCGTTAGATCATGGGGGTGCACGAGGAATGGAGAATGGAGGGTAAATGAATTGCGTTAATTTTGTGGTTAATATTTTAATTGCACGTTCACCTAACTGTGAATACCTTAACATAACAGCCATTTCGAGTGTTCAACATGAAAGCAGAGTTAAACATCTTCTATTAGGGCACAAACCTAGGATGTTGAAAGCATATTGCGGATCCTCCATTCACTAATTGGACAGTAGAGGGCGACACAGGGTAAACTGGCACCTTGTTACCACACACTGAAAAAGAAGAATTGTGGGCGGGACGAGTAAAAATGAAAACATCAGAGAAGTCAAAAAGATGCTCTAAAACGCTAAACGTGCATTCTCAAAGTATTTTTAGATTACATTTGTAATAGAAAAGCAAAGATGAGTTCGTTTGCGGGTCGAATGAAAGAATATTCGAATATTTCCTTGGACAGGTTTGATCGGGAGAATATACATGCCCGGGCATATTTCCTCTCCCACTGCCATAAAGGTAAGGCTAGCACGTCAGAATTATAATACTGTATAATACTGTACGTACACACACACACACACACACACACACACACACACACACACACACACACACACACACACACACACACACACACACACACACACACACACACACACACACACACACACACACAGTATTATAAATGTCACCGTTGCTCTAAAAATGAAAAATCTGATTCAAACAGATCATATGAAAGGACTCAAGGGACCACTGCTAAAGAGAAAGCTACAGTCTAGGTGAGATACATTCTCAATCATTAAACTGAAAAAACTGGGGAGAAGAGAGCTTTAATTATAAATGTGCTGTATTTTTTGTTTCTAGTCGCACAGTCCGTCTGTACTGCTCATTTGTGACCAAGGAGCTTTTACTGAGCAATCCCAAATATTCTTTTTGGGAGGACTATATAGTAAGGCTGTTGTAAGTTTGTCATTTATGTGTATAAGAAAATTATATTACTAATGAATTATTGTGTTGTAGGTACCTTTGGAGTTGGAAAGTCCAACTCAGATTTCCTTAGTGGATGAAGCATCGGGGGAGGTAAATCCTACATAATACCAAAAATATAGCATTACTAATATTAATGTGCATTCTTTATTTTATGAGCATTTGTTGGAGTTCACATTGATGTTTAAAAAATATTTTACACAACAGAAAGAAGACATTGTGGTTACATTGCTTCCTGCTGGTCACTGTCCTGGCTCTGTCATGTCAGTGTTTTTTATACATTTGTTATTTTGAATGGACCTTCACTTGCAAACTTTTTTAACATAACTTTATTGGGTAGGTTTCTTTTTGAAGGATGCCAAGGAAATGTACTATACACAGGAGACTTCAGGTTAGCAGTAGGAGATGCTTCAAGGATTGAATGTTTGCATTCTGGCAGCAGGTCAGTGATTCTCATGTTTCAGTTAATAACCATGATCAATGATAACCACTGGATAAATATAGAATTAACTGGAATATATCTGCTTTAATAATAATAATAATAACAACTAATAACACCAAATTGTATTTTCTGTAGTGTTTATTTGACCATAGTTTCTTTCAACATGTTTTTTACAGGGTCAAAGAGATCCAGAGTGTATATGTGGATTCTACTTTTTATGATCCACGATTCTATCAAATCCCATCACGGGTAGTTTATTTATTTTTTTTATCATGATACAATAATGGCTTTGTATTAAAAATACTGAGGGGCATTGCTAAACTGTGTGTTTCTCTAGGATGTCTGCCTGAATGGTATTTTAGAGCTGGTCAGAAACTGGATCTGTCAAAGTCCATATCATGTTGTGTGGCTTAACTGTAAAGCTGCTTATGGATATGAGTACCTATTCACCAACTTGGGGGAGGAGTTCAAAACCCAGGTTACACATCAATACACAGTATATGAAAGTGGAATTGATATGAACTATTATTAAGTATTATTAATAATAATTGTGTATTTGTTTATTACATTTTAGATTCATATCAACAATCTAGCAATGTTTAAAAAAATGCCTGAAATACTCAACTATGTGACCACTGAGAACAAGACTCAAATCCATGCTTGTCGACACCCAAAGGTACACATATTTAATTATTTTTCACACAAAAATGTCAAATATTTAATAAGCCATATCTACGGTGTATGGCGTGCTTAACTAACAAACTTTATGTTTATTTCCCTCCATGTTTTTGTATAAAGGATGAAGAGTTTTTCCAAGGGAACCGTTTACCCTGTGGAAGCACAGCTTCTGATGGAACTCCCCTCCAGATCATAAGCATCAAACCATCAACCATGTGGTTTGGAGAAAGGAGCAAGAAAACAAATGTTATAATAAAGTAAATGTTGAGGGCTCAGATAAAATGTTATGTGTCAACACACTACTGTGCTAAATGGTCTTTGGTGTTATCCACAGAATGGGAGCTAGTTCTTTCAGAGCCTGCTTCAGTTTCCATTCTTCATATTCTGAGGTAATTAAATTCACACTTAAAGTATCTTCCATGTATATTTATCACTGTTATAATCATTTTATTTACTTATAGATTAAGGAATTCTTACTGTATCTCAGACCAGTCAATATCTATCCTAATGTCATTCCTATTGGCAAGACATTGACTGAGGTCACCCACCTGTGAGTGAGAAGATGTCATTTATATTAAAAAAAAAATAAAGTAGTACAATGAATATGATATTTTACATATTTTGTGTAGGTTGAATCAAATGTGCCGAAAGCAATCAGATCCTGAGGCATTTATATACAAGCCTTTGGGCGTTCTCAAACGCACCAGGATGGAGCAGTCTTTCTGTGGTGAGGCACACATAACCCAAATGCATTTGTGTATGCATTTCAGTTTTACTTTTTTCACTTTTCTGCTTGTCTCTTCACTTGTTTAGATCCAGACAGTGATGATGGGTTGTTTGATGGACTCGACCTGGTTCCATTGAGAAAGAAAACACCCACGCAGTCAGAAACATTCCAAGGTAACATTTTATTATTGTTTTCTTTTAGAAAGAGTTGAACCTGCATTAATGTACAATTGCAAATATGATTTGCTGTTCACAGATAAAACCTCTGTAATACAACAAACTGAGTACACTTGTGAGTCTGTTACTGAAGACAAGCTGCTGTCACATAACTACCTTGATTGCACTGAGTCCAATGATGAAGAAGAGGGTAATGAGGAAGAAGAGGAGGAAGTAGGAAAGGGTGACATGTCCCTTATAATGGAAGAGATCAAATTAGAGGAGAAAAAGGACCAAATATCTTCACATGATCCTCCAAAATGGGAGGACTTTTATACCTCAAGTTTGTTAACTGACAGTCAGTTAAGCCAATCCCAGTCTGGTTGCTCATCTTCCACTAGATTGTCAGGTTCACAAACACCTGAACTTTTCAGTGAAGAAACTGATGAAGAAGAAAAGTCAGACTCCAGTGAAGGCCAAGATAGTCTTTCGGGATCTCTGTCCAATCACATGTCACAGAACCAGAATTCACCTGTATCTGACACAATAATTCTGCAGCCAGGCCAAAGTAACCTCATATTCACTGAAACTGAGGTCCACCAGGACATGATGGACCTCCCAGACTCACAAACTTCATCAGACTTTGACATTCCCTGCACACCGGAGTCGAAGATACCAGGGTCTCAAGAGCTGCGAGAGCTGTACAAGAAGCTAGCTTCCGGAGAAGATGTGTTACGTCAGAAATGAACTTGCAATACAAACCAAAGTACGCTGTTTATCCTCAGCCACATACATTCTTTATAGTCTACATTTTAGCTACAATATGTTTATCTGTAATACTGTTTAGATCCAAGAAAATCTTTGCAAAGTGAAAATTGCTATTTGCAATGGTCATTGTTGTAGAGGTTAAAAAAAGTTGTACACATGTATCAGATTCCATTTTAAAGTATGCCTTAATTTAAATCATTCAGATCTTTTTATGTAAAGAAACTACGCACTTTATGTTCTACCGCACCTGCACTGGCACCTGGGCACGTCAGTTGAAAGCAGTGGTTATTTTGTAAGTAGATCAACTGATGTTGAAAAACTTATGCACTTCTGCCCCCCCCCCCCCCCCCCCCCCCCCCCCCCCCCCCTCTATTTTCAATGTAATTGTTCAAATACAGCTCTGTTATATAAAATACTACTATTGTGTTGGTTCTGAAAATAAACCCATTAGAAAATCAGAAATAAAACATGTAATTAAATATTAAAAAGATAGATACCATCAGGTGTGTTCTCCTACATTAAATGTAGGACAAAATCCATCTAAATAATTAGCATAAAGATTAGTAAAGTGCTATGTATATAAGGCAGAAAAATATTAACTTTAAAAAAAACAGTTAATGCACAGGTATTGAAAAATCTTAAGCTTTCCTGCACGTCTATCCCAAAGATGAGAATCTGCTCACGTCATCTCTACTGGAGCTGCTGACTGAGAACTGAATCTGCAGCTCATATTTCAAACCTGAGTCTTTCAAAGTGACCACTAGTGTATGTGTCATCTGACAAAATACTTTTCCTACAGTACATCTACACTTCTATATTGTAATTAATAGGAACATTGGCCCGGGCATGTATATTCTCCCGATCAAGCACTAGTGGTCATTTGTTTCCTTCTATAGCAAACAAGGACATGAGCGGTCTATTGGCGCAATCTCCTCAGGCTCCACAGTAGGTTGGGCAAAGGCTAAGTGATCTCATCACAGTCTTTGCAGGGGAGAAGATTGACTCCAGTGGGAGCAGGGTGCTTCTCATTTGAGGCTTGGCAGGTGTCTTCTTTTATGCAATCACCATTTCCTCCAGACATCTTTTGTTTCAGACAAAGAAGTGAACATATTAAAAAAAGGTTGAAAACAAACTTAATTGTATATTAAATAATAAAAAACACATCTAAGAGTATATTCATCTTGAAAAATAAAGACAAAATATAAAACCATTTTGATCATCAAACAAGGTAAAAGTAAGAAGCATGTACAGACCTGGTTCATTAAAATTAGAGTCCATTTCCCCATAGTGGCTTCCTGAGGGATGCTGAGTCTCGCTCACTCTCTGTAGATAACAATCTCATTAATTAACTCCACAAACGTCTTTCAACAAAAAATCTAGCAGCACCTATATGCAATCCTGACAAAACAAATGACAAACTCAAGACTGTTGAATGTTAACATTTACACACAAATTATGGGGTCACAGCAGAAAGGATGAGTCTTCTCCCACGCTCTTCTGACCCTGAGGACTCCACAGGAAATAGGGATGTGTGTACATGTGTGTTGGATATGAATGCTCCCACATATACACATATATATATATATATATATATATATATATATATATATATACATATATATATATATATATATATATATACATATATATATATATATATATATATACATACACATACACACACACATATATATATATATATACATACACATACATACATACACACACACACATACACATATATCTACATATATCTACATACATACAGGATACATATCACCATTGTCAGTATTGTTCAGAATATCACTGGTTCTCCTTCCGTTTAAAGGAGGCATATCAAATCAGCTTTTATGAGCTTTTACCGATGTTAAAACAGTGTTCCATCATGGGTAACTTGCTCAGAGTGGCTCAGAGCATGTTTAAGTAATCCTGCATGTTTAAGTAATCCTGCATTTTTAAGTAATCCTGCATGTTAAAGTAGTCCTGCATGTTTGAGTAATCATGAGGCTTGAGTGTTTCTCTTCTTCACACCACCCCCTCTCTCCACCGCCTGCTATGAACTTACATATGCGTTCTCTGCTATACACAACTGTGCAAATATTTCACATAGACATTTTTCAATATTGCCGTTTACAGTGAATAAAATAGTAAATAATGATATGCTAATAATAGCTGAAAAAAGCATAAGTCTATTTGCACAGTGTTACCTCGGAGAGATCCAATCTGCACTGTAGGAATGTTGCTTAGATCTGTAGGTAGCCCCACATAAACTCCGCCATAGTTCCTGATCTCACACAAACAACATGATTATTGCAGTGCAAATGGACAGCCTACGAGATGCTGTTACCACTTACTTCCGTTTGTCATCATCTGCAGCAGAATCATCTGACCTGTTCACAAAAGAGCATACAAAAAACACATGGTTTAGAATCACATATCAAGATAATATAAAAAGAACAGGCTCAATGATGTAGACAAAAACAATAATGGGTGTGTGTGTGTGTAAATTATACTTACACTTTTGATGAACACTCGGGATGACCTGATGAAAGCAATGACACAAACATTCACAAATGAGGTATCACAACTGACAATATTTACCACTTTGTAGGTTATTTGGCTGAACTGTTTTATATGGTTTAATGACATTATTTCTCTTACAATAATCAATGGAGTTAATGCTAAACCATCAATTTGGGAGTCTTTTGAACATTGTAATTGTAATAATGCACTAAGGTAGGCCTACATTTTGTATGGCCATTGGTGGACATTAGTTTATAACATATTCCTGGTGATAGGGGAGGGTTAACAGAATGGGTGAGTAGAGGCAGTTGATGTGTAGTTGTGCCATTGTAAAATAGGCTGTAGCAGTACAAGTCAGATGATAAACCATAATGAAAATGCATAGGTATTAGATTCACCTCACGAATCAATAAGAACAATCAACTTTAATTAACTGCACTAAGCAACTTCCTACAGCTACAAAAATAAAATAAACTAAAGCCGCCCTTTATATAATATCAGGCTTACACTCACTCACCTGTTTTGCTTATGCTGTTATTGTGGTTGGTTCTTGTTGTTGTTGAAGTTGGTGAGGAATTTCCACATCCCATGGTTTGATCCAAAAGTTGTCAGAGAAAACACAACAAGGTGAGGGTCTGTGGTTATATTGTGAGCTGTGTGCTGGAGGAGAGATTGAGAGTCCAAGGAGCAACAGGAGGAAAAGGAGGTGGAAAGGTGGAGAGAGGGAGGGACCCCTGCTGTCGAGGGAGCTGCAGCCCAGTGTGTGTTAATGAGAGAAAGGCTCATGATCTCATGATCTCAGGCGCTGCTGATCTCACTGACAGGATCAACTATTTCAATTAGCTCACAGCATTAATACACAATAATGACCAAGACCTAGGTTATATGTAGCTTAGCTTAGTTTACTTATGTTTAGATTAATAAAAATTAAAATAAGACAGTTGTTTTGCATATGAATAGGCTTGTGATATTTTAAAATGTATAATTATAATTCATAATTTTATAACTAGCTACATTTTATTTCAGAGTTTAAGAGCATAATAATTGAGTATTATTTGATTTTAAAAAATTTTTTTTATCAAGAACACACGGGGGCGCCATTTACACAGTTATTGTAAGAACTCTTGAGAACACAAAAAAGGCTACAGAATATGAAAGTACCCTGGGCTACTTGAAACTGCTGCATTTACAGGCAATAAGAAAACAAGTATATTTCTCAAGCATCCCATAGACCACAATGCTAACCTAGGGTTTTAATTTGATAAAAGTCAAGTGCATGTACCAGTATATTCTTAAAAGCCTTATGCAATCTCAACTCTCCAGATGCTCTTGAGGACTTACTTTTCTTAATTCCTAAAGCGCAAAAGCATGCTCTCTACCTGGGACAGTCTAACAGGTCAACTCTCATATTCCCAAAGCATTAAGTTGCGTGTGATGTCCCAGTGTGGCAACAGGAAAAGAAAAGAGACAAGAAAACATTTGTAAAAACATAATTTATTGGATAGGCTATCTGTAAATCTATACATTTTGCCCACTTCTCCACTTCTTCAGAAGAGTCACTGATATGGGCATTGCTTCAACTCAGGCAAGCTATTTAGGCCTGAATTTGTCCATTTTGTCCTACATCATTATTTGTAATTATTCTTCTTACATGGATTTTTTTTTTACAAGAATAATTATTGAATAAGCAGTGTGTAATGTGAAGCATGGTATAAACCTTTAAAGCAAGATTTGTAAGCTACCATTGGGCATTGTGTGTTTTCAAATACTGATATAAATGTAATAACATTTATCAAACATCTATAGCCTTACTCAAAATCTCTGAACCTCTTACAAAAAGAATCGTTCATCTGATCATTTGTAGTCTAAACTCAGTACCATGAACCTTACAACACTTGCATCTTTTGAAAACATTTGTTCCATGTTATTAGTTTTATGGAAATGCGGTGGTTACATTTGAGTGTCAAACTGGCAGCATCATAATTGGCATCTCACTTATTACAGGAAAAGTGACAGCAATCCACACAATCCTCCAAAACAAACTTACACAAGAAACTGAAACCCGTTTGAGCTGTCAAGTTGAAAGAAGTCAGATTTTATAACATTTACAGAGCTAGATGTTTTGTGTAGAATGGTTTTAACACATCACTACTGAGGAAAATGCTTCATTTTTATCCATCTATTATTATTTTTGGCTTTTCTGTATCTCTTATTCTTGAAAATTATTAAGGCACTTGTTGGTGACAGAAAGAAGGCAGAAAGTAGCCAAGGTGATGGGAAGAAAAAAAGAAAAGAATAGACAGTTTGCAACAATCATTTAGAAATGAAACTGATGAAAATAGCATGATTCTGTGAAATTGAGATCAGTCTATAGGAATCCAATTGAATGCACCAAGTTTAAGAGGAGTATGTTGCTGCTTACTTTTGAGGATAAAACTCATAGACATGCTGCAATATTAAAGACAAAATCAGCAAAATGGAAGCATTCGACTTGAAGTAATGTGGTGGTGCGTTTCACAAACAATCCATTCAGCATTTACACCAATTTAAAACAACATATAATTATTCATAATAACTTTGTACCTTTGACTTAAATTTCAATTCACTGTTACAGGCACACACCCCATGATGGACAACTCATAAGATGTCTAATAAGACACTTTCATTGAACAGGTAATGTGAGACTCTAAAGAGTCTGGCAGCACAGTCTTCAAAAGACACTTCATTCACTTTCCACATGTCTGCTGGAAACAGAAAATGCTGCTTGAAGATATTGGCAGAAGTAAAAAGAATCAAAATTTAACAATTAAAATGTTTGGCTGAGCCGTGTTTACACAGTTTTCACAGCAAGTAAAATGTTCAACATTATCAACAACATAATCAACAGAAAATAAAAATTATGTTTGATATGCACACAAATGATTGTAGCATGTTGCCTTAAAAAGTAAAAAAAAAACCCAACTGGATTATGGCGAATACTGTATCTACCCTGTGAAGTATAATTCTGTGTCATAATTTAATATTCTCAAACTGCAACCAGTAAAACAAACCTGATATAGAAATAATGAAATACAATATGCTGTACCCTGAATACACTCATTTGCCACTTAAGTCTCTTGACCCAGAAGTGGCATGTACCATAATTGTTTCACTTTACCAAAGGATTTACCTCATACTACACAATGATATTTGAACACAGTTCTATCTGCAGGAAAGTCTCTTTTTAAATTGATAAGTGTGTCATAAAATGCTTTATCCAGTTTGATTGCTAAGGTCTTCATTATTGTTTGAACACTCACCAGGCACATCTTCATGATGGGGCAAATTAAAGTTTGTGTGTGAATGTCCTTATTGTCAAAAAAAACATTTAAAAAAAAGTTTGCCATTAAAATGAATTGCTTTCACAGAGTTTGTCCTCGCAGGCTGTAGGCACCATGTCTCCTCCTTGCATTGTTCTGGAACAAATGCAAAAACCACGTTGTGGACATAAGCGCTTCACTTTTTTCACTTACAAAAAGTCATCTTCATCTTAAGTTATTACAGCTTCCTTAAACTATAGTCTTTCTGTAAAACTGATAATCAAAAGTGACATCTTGTGAGTTTGTTTCTCTGCTCTAAATTCTTGAAGAGTTCAGAGGTCAAAGGTCAGTGACTTTATTCTCAAGGGCAGCTGCGATCTGTTGTAGCCGAAGAGTGAGCTGTCTATTCTGTGCAGCGGGGTCTTCATCTAGTGACTCAATGATCTGAAAAAATAACACCACATTAGAATATGATATGTATAAAATGTGTTAAAATCATGACAATGGCATAATTATTACATGATGTTCTTACCACATCGTAGTATTTGCTGGCGTACTGATAGAGCTGATGTAAGGCCACCTGGGTATTCAGCTTGTCTGTGTGTTGCTGTCAATGAAAAGTAGAGTGCTATTTTACATTTGCATACTTCCAACCCAAAGAAACAACTTATAAAGATAATACAAAACAATAAGAGATTGCTAAATGTTTATCTGATTAAATTAAATAAAACAGTCTTACCCTTGATACTTCGGCAAGGTGTGTGTTCATGTCCTGGTCACTTACAGAAACCATCTGTCGAATGCCTTTGTAGTAGCTGAAAAAAATGTAGGCATGTTTTAACATACACATACAATTTTGCACCAATGTAAAATATTTCCAGTATGTACAACAAACTCACTCGTCAACCATCTTCTTGTATGTGGAAATCTCTTTTGCATAGAGCAGCTTGTTGCTTGGAGACTCCTAGTCGGTACAAAAGTTGTTAAAAGCTGTGTGCTGTTTGAAATCACTAATTACAATTCCCTTTTTATATCAAGGGCATTTATATCATTTAAGGCCCAAGCTTTTTTTTTTAACCTTACTTGTTTTTTTCAATGCAAAACTATCAAAATACTTTTTTGTATAATAAATAAAGACTGAAGAAAACATGTGGCATATACAGCCTACAGATTACATACTCTGCTAAGTTTGTGCTCAGACTTGGTGCAGGCATCCATAAAAGTCTGAGCGATCACGTGTAGTGAAGCATCAACCACCTCCGTAACGTGCACGTCGAAGACAAAGTGGGGATTCCTCAAAATGTTCACCCAGAACCGCAGTGGTAAGCTAGACACAGAGATCAATTTAGGACACAATGTTCTGTACTAAAGTACATAAAAGCACACTTTAACATGGGCAAAGTCTTGGTCAAACTTGTTCAAACTTATGATGGGTAAAATCCTTGAATAAAACTACCAGTAATGTGCTCTAGGGGCTTTGGATTTTTCTAATTCCTGACTTTTTGAGGACTTGCTGACGTTTCCTTTTCCCTCCTTTTGCTCATCCCAGCATCCTTTCATCTCCTCATGCCGCCTGTCCCCCCAAAGACCATAACCCTCGTCAATAATTCACCACTGCTGCTGAATATTTCATTGTCCAGCCTGTTTGTGTGTGAGTGCATGGACGTTCCCAAAGATTGACGGGCTAAGCTCAAGGCTAGCTGAAAAAGAGTTTTGGCATAAATAAAGAAAACTGTGAGGAATCTGTCTCCATTTATCCTTCAGTGTCATAATTTATGTGTCATGATAAAAACTTGTCAATTAAATCCGTCTTTTCATTGGCTCAGCTGCACATAATGGCAGATAGTGTAATTTTCACTTGGTGTGGTTGATAACTTTTTCTAGCTTCCCAATATATTGTACATTTTTTGTGACCGAGTTGAAAAAATACGTAAAAGTGCATGAATCAATTGAAATATAACCGAAGCTAATGATTTGAGACAACCAGTATAACATAGTTGGTTAGATTTTTTGTCTCCTTAAATTATGAACTTATTATTTGGCGGTTGCTATGATTTTTACCTTCTAAACAATCCTTTAAGTTGTTGTTTTTAGACAGAAAGTACTATTAAAAGTGTCTCATGAGAGTGTCTGTCTGTGATGGGCTTTTGTATCCTTATTGTCAAAGAGAAAGAAAGTCATCATGATTCTGCAGCATGACAAAAGTGCATAACAATAACTCCCACATCTAAGTAAATGTTAACAAAAAACAGAGAAAAAACTTGGTGAGTAATGCATACTAAGAAGCAGTAGAGCATATGGAACACTAAACCCTGGAAGGGATCTTGTTAGTGTGTTATCATTTACCTGTTGGTTTTCCATATATGTAATGTCTCCTCATCAACATTATCATGTCTGTGTGCTTGTTCATCCAGAAAGTCAAAGAAATACTTCACAGCAGGTGGGACAACTGAACCTGAACAGAGCACACTACGGAAGAAATCGTCCACAAACTGTTGCAGAGTGCCCTAAAAACACAGCAGATTTTAACATAAGATGGCAGAAGCATTGGACATTTAAAACAAAGTTGTTGTTTCTTTTTTAGACTGTTATTAGACTTTTTTGTGAGTTTGGTATCCCACCTTGACAGACAGAAGCCTTGTCAGGTAGATTTCAGTAATGGCTTTCGTCATGGCTTTATCCTTCATGCTGCCTCTCTTAGACTTTCCTTCGTCAATTTCATCCGGTGTTCTGACCAGGTGATAGGTGTTATCATCTTCTAACAGGGCATTTTCTATGAACGACAGAAACCAATAGTTCAGTTAAATCTTATGCAATGTCTTCTCCTTTTTCATAAAATTTTCAAATGTTTGTTCATTTACTTTCTTCATAGCTGTCCTGGTGCTGGTGAAATGCCTGTGTGTGCAAAACTCTGGACAGCACCAATGTGGCATTATCTCGAACCTAAAGGACAAGAATTGTTTACTCAGACAACAGGGAATAGACCAACACATCTAGTTTAAATGTCAGATGCAGACAGATAAGGCTTGATGTTTTTAGTTTTATGTTTTATACAGCGGGGGCCTCTGGTGGCTCAGCATTTCTCTCCACTTCACAAGTAAAAGGTCTGAACTCCAAAACAACCTTGAATGTCTTTCAATTAATAACACATCAGTGAACAAGTTGATTTAATCAGTTTTAAGATCAATAAGTTTCAATTGAGTCTAGGCTCATATATTACTAAAATGAAGACTTACATTATAATGAGCCAAAGTGTTGAGTCTCTTCCAGCGCCCTTCTTTCTGTGAGGTCAAGTCAAGGTCAGACAGGATCTGACCAGTGGAGCCAGGACGCCACTCTATGAGAACAGCCAAAAGAAATAAATAAATGCAGTACTGACAATACCACAACAATAAGTGCAATTAATATCATGTGTAAATATGTCTGTCACAATAATTACTATATTGTCTTATTGTTTAAATATCCTATATTGCACAAAATTGACTCTTGTGAGCTTTAAGTCATAATGTTGTTACCTCATCAGAAACATGCTCAGAGTGGTGTTTTGTTTCATTAACACATGTTAGACTAATCCTTTATTATTAGTCTGTCTACATCTCCAAAGCCCAAAATGCTCTGTTCCACCTTATGTAGTGTTAGTTTTCAAGTTAACGGCTACCTTTTACCTTTAGTTTAGTAGAGATTGGCCAGGGCTCAAATTTTGTGTTTTGAGGAATTTTCTTGTGTGATTGTGGCAGTAGCATAGGGTAGTTTCAATATTATCATAGCAATATATCACATTTACAAGTTTGTTATCATTACAGGCCTAAAATCAACTTGGAAAAATGTAATCAGTTCTTTTCAATGTATTTAGTGAGTTTAAGAAGGCGGTCTGGAAGGTGTGTTCCAGTTACAGGGGACTCGCACTCCTCAGCCTTCCTGGTAAGGTCTATTCCATTGCATTGGAGAGGATAATCCGTCCGATAGTTGAAATTTGGATTCAGGAGGAGCAGTGCAGTTTTCGTCCCGGTCGCGGAACAGTGGACCAGGTCTATACTCTCAAACGCGTCCTCCAGGGTTCATGGGAGTTTGCCTTCTCTCGATCCACAGAACACATGTGGACTGGTTGGGCATTCAATCATGTCCCTCGTTGTGCTCTGGGAGTATGAGGTCCGAGGTCTTTTGCTAAGGTCCCAGTATGACTGGAGCAGGAGCTGTGTTCGCATTGCCGGCAGTAAGTCAAACCTGTTCCCGGTGCATGTTGGACTCCGCCAGGGCTGCCCTTTGTCACTGGTTCTGTTCATTGTATTTATGGACAGAATTTCTAGGCGTAGTCAGGGGCCGGAGGGGGTCTGGTTCAGGAACCACAAGATCTCATCTCTACTGTTTGCAGATGATGTTGTCCTGATGGCTTCATCGAGTCAGGACCTGCAGCGGGCACTGGGGTGGTTTGCAGCAGAGTGTGAAGCGCCTGGAATGAGAATAAGCTCCTCCAACTCCGAGGCCATGGTTCTCAACCAGAAAAAGGTGGCTTGCCCTCTCTGGGTGGGTGATGAGTCCTTGGCTCAAGTGGAAGAGTTCAAATAAGACCTGATTCAAAAAGGCAAAGCTCTCGATTTACTGGTCAATCTACGTTCCTACCCTTACCTATGGTCATGAGCTTTGGGTAATGACTGAAAGGATAAGATCACGGAAGTGGTCGAAACGAGCTCCCACCGTAGGGTGGCTGGGTGCTCCCTTAGAGATAGGGTGAGGAGCTCGGAGTAGAGCCGCTACTCCTCCACATCCAAAGAAGCCAGCTGAGGTGGCTCGCCTACACGCCTCCCTAGGGAGGTGTTCTGGGCATGGGAGGAGGCCCCAGGGAAGACCCAGGACACGCTGGAGGGACTATGTCTCTCGGCTGGTCTGGAAACACCTTGGGGTCCCAAGCTGGAGGATGTGTCTGGGGTGAGGGAAGTCTGGGAGTCCCTGCTTAAACCGCTGCCCCCGCGACCCAGCCCCGCATAAGATGAAGAAAATGGATGGATTGTATTTAGCGAGTGAGTTTAATGATCTAATACCCTAATATCCTTCCAGCTATTAAGACTGTCCTAATGGCATTTCCATTGAAAAATGAATAAAACTAATTGACAGTAGAAAATCTTTTAATTTCTCACCAAGAGCAACACTCTCCACTTTGGGCCTCTGAGAGTAGGGAAGATTTCTGTACACCTGATCAATAATCTTCTCCTTCACCTGTAAACCACAAAAACACATTTATCTACAGCATGGATTCACCAACACTTGAAGGCAATTTTAAAGGAAGCACAAATCTCACAAAAATACACATACTAATACATATGCATCTCTAATAAAAACTCTAAACATTATAAGCAAAACATTGTTTTCTTTACAACCCTATTTTCCTGCAATAATCGTAATCGGAGTCAAAATGTTTAATGCTTCCCCAGGGGCACTCAAACCTGTGAAATACCAAATTTAATGTCATCACAAAATAGACCATAAAATATTGTATTTCTGCACAAAATGTTTTTAAAACATTGTAGAGAGAGTAAATATCTCTTGCTTTAAAGTAACTTTTCTGGTGGAGGGTCCACCGCCTGTTATCGTTTTTCCTGGAATGTTCCACAGTATTTAACTTTCCTGTCTTGCATATTAAGTCACCAGTATTTTTATCACTCAAAAATGCCTTCAAAAGTTTTACTGTGAGTGGGTTTACCTTTCCAGAAATCATAGCGTAACCTCCACCAGAAAAGTTACAAAGTGTACCTTTAAGGCATTTTTTATGGATACCATGCAAACTGAATTTTGTCTATTTTCTCAACTCACCTGTGTAATTGTATCACAGTTCAGCACTTTCACAGGAGTCACGTCTGGTCCCTCTCCATGCACCAGTACCTGCAATGTCTGTAACAACAAACATCAATCAATAGGAGGGAAATCATTTTGGAATTTTGAAAAATATATTGAAAATAATCCTGTTATAAGTTACAGTTTAACTAACCAAAACAGAGTACTCCACATCATCACCCAGCAGCCCTGTATCATTCAGTGTGTACTTGGCTTTCTTCAACTTGGCATCCACTGGCCCCTTCTCTACTTGGTGTTTTAAGGCCTTGAACAGCTTGTACAATGGCTCACCTGCAGTATCCTAAAACACAAGACATCCCGTCCACATTTGTTTATTCCAAAAAATTGAAACATTTAAATTTAAGTAGAAAGAAATAATAGTGAAAATTAAATTAAGGAGATGAAAAAGTATTCTTACTTTGAGGAACTGATAGAGACAAATGGACATCCAATTACAAAGCATCCTTTCCACCACTGTCTCTGACCTACAAATTGAACAAAGAAAAACATGAAGAATGTCGAAAACACTAATTAACCTTTTTGATGACATTTTCTCTGACCTCCTAAGCATGAGTTTGGGGTTTTTGTTCTGCACATGTTCGTCCATTAGCTCCAGCAGCAGTGTTCGCATGATGTCAGTGTAGTATTCCAATTTTCCATGCAGCGCCACCGTCAGGAGAGAGGCAAAATAACCACGAGATCTGGCGTTGAAGTCAGGGCGGCTCTCCAGAGTGCGGATGAACTGTTGACAGAAGACACATTATTCATTCATGAATAACAACCCTAAGGAAAGTGAATACATACTGTCAATGCTAATTCTTGGCATGTAAAAAATTAAGAATGTCCAGTGAATAGTTTGGACAATTGTTTTGAAGATAAAATACATATAACATGAAATAAACTACATGAAGTAGCAAAAAACAAAATTGTATGATTTAATTTAAAGTCTGTGTACATCTTTTATTGCTTGGTTACATTTATACTAGAAAAACAGGACCTTGGCAGGCACACATCTACAATCTTTCACTTGTTTATCATCTTTCAGAGCTGCCGAAACATGTAAAGCTAAGCAGTAAACTCACATTGATGAGAAAGGTTTTGCTATTAAGCAGGTTGGAGAACTGGTTCAGGGCCTGGAACACAGTTGCCTTGCGGTTCTCTGGGATCTGGATCTTCCCTGTGATCATGACATCATTGGCGCCATCTTTAGATGGCAAGAAGAAGGTGCGATCCGTGTAGGTTTTGTAGTCAAGGAAGGGGATACGGGCCTCACTCAAATCACTGGTGTTATCTTCCATTTCAATCATCAGATCTGGCAAAAAATAATAAAAGACTAGAATTAACCAACATGTATAATATGGATTGTAAACCAAACCTGTTAAATTAAATATTATCTAAACCTCTTGGGGCAAGTCTCACGTATTTACATATCATGTTCAAAACAGCTGAAATGTGACATACCCAGGTGACTTCTTGAATAGTTACTTTCTGCACTGACTGTGTAGACTACAATCCAGAATTTGAGGAAAAGACCCATGCCCTAACCACAGGAATATTTAACTCTATATGTATGTATATCTGATACAAACTTTACCTGTGAACTCTTTCTTGCATCGATCTCGCACGCTTTCCTCCAGATTTTCCAACTGGTGTTTGACCTTCTCATATTCGCGTTCTGCCTGCTGGCTTTTCCTCCTATAATAATTGAGGACACATGTTTAAAACTAAATGAAAACTAAACCCCACATATTCTGTGTAAAGAATGTACCTGTAGCAGTAGACTGAGATTGCAATGAAGAGAAGCATAGGAACAATTACAGCAGGGATGATAATACCCAGGGGGATGTCATCTTTTCTTGCGTAATAGACTGAGCCCACCAACCACTCGCCATCCCCAAATTTCACCTGGAAATACAGGTGAAATATTGTATGTTTGACAAGACATATTTTGCTTTCCCCCAAGAGTACTTAGTCTTAAACTATAACAAATGTATTTCCAAAAAAAGGTTCTTTTTAATAAACTAGTGTGTTTTTAACACACACATACCTTGACATGTTTCAGATGCCTTTTGTACCCTTCTTCAGAAGGGTCACGTGATTATGCTACTGTGACCTGTCTTGCCAGCTGATATACACAGATTTTTGCATCGTTCTTCTACCTGCACTGGTAAGGGAATAGCGCCATCTGCTGCCCAACTTCTCCAGGACAGCATCCCAGGTCCTTGAAAGTTGATCAGTCCCCTTGTCCCCGTTTACTGTCCTGTGGGCTCGTTTCCGGATCTCATTAGCCTCCTTAATCCAATGTTTGTGTATGTGGCCTTCCATCCTAAATATTTTTGCACTTTCCCAGTCCATTATATGTCTTTCTCTCTTGTGTTTATATTCTCCTTCTTCCTGGGTGTTTATCCTTTCCTATTGGCTTTCTCCCCCACTTGCCGTTTCCCTTATTGATGGCCCAGTTTGAGTACTGGCATGTAGTGGTTTTGTGATCCTCCTGTCTGTCTTGTTCATCTGTAATTAAACTGGCTTTGTCAAGCAACATCCTTAAAACTGATCGTTAATGGGTTATGGGGTGTTCTGAAGTCCATAGGAGGTACTCCATGTGTGTTGGTTTTTGGAAAATTTTTATTTTTATTCTTCCATCTTCGATGTGTGTTATGTTGATGTCCAAGAAATGTATGGCATTATTTGACTGTTCTTCTTCTTACCTGTGCTATCAATTCACTTTAATGGTAGTAGTGGGGATTGCATTCTCCAATTCCTCCACGAAGAACCCACTAATGATGGCGGAGAATGGTCCCCCCATTGGAAATAGCAAAACCCTCCTTCTGGCAGTAGATCCTCCCCTTGTATTGGAAGTTAGTCAATACAGAGACGAAATGTAGCAGTCATGTGACCCTTCAACTTTCAAGGACCTCGGATGCTGTCCTGGAGAAGTTGGACAGCAGATGGCACTAATCCCCTTCCAATGCAGCTAAGAGAATAGCCAAAATCTTTTTAAATCAGCTGTCACCATAGCATCCCCTGACCCTTCTGAAGACTGATGCAGAAAGCACCCAAAACATGTCGAGGTATGTGTAAACAACACACTAATCTGTTAAAAAGAACCTTTATTTAGAAATACTATTTGAAGACCGAAATGTCAAGTATGACAAACATAGATCATGATTTTATTGTAAACTACAATATTGATCTAAAGTGGCTTAGCAGTAGAAATGGGTCCACTGACTTTCTGTTCAAAACTACAGAACTGAAAAGCCTCATCTCTTTATAGTGGCCTTTCATTGTGGCCTTTTTGTGTATAATCACAAGTATGGCAACTATAGAGGAATTGGTAGGGATGGGGGGGTAAATAAAAACAGAAATATTCAACAGAGTCAATACTTAAATGCCAGAGAATACAGGATTACATGCATGAATAAATACAAATACAACTCAGAGTTAGTTAATGATGAGGGAACACCATTAAGACATGGTTTAAAAAAAGTGCATTTCACAGTCTTACATACGTACCACGAGTTCGAGCGGGTCGTTGGTTGTGTCTCTGCGTTGGCGTTTGGATCTGGCTCGAGGCTGAGTAGAAGGAGCCTCAAGGATCAACTTATCATCCTGTGGAGAATCACAACATTATACATATTTTTTACTTGGCTGTTTAATTTCATAAGAATTTCACCAGAACAAATGACTATACTGCATATTCCTAAATGCAGCATATTTAGCTTGCCTTTCCAAATAACTGTGTATATAGTTTTACTGTGTAGGACACAGTATTTAATTTTTTATTTCAAAGAAACATTGACTTTTTACAACGGAAATAGTTATAATTATGATAAGCAGTTTCAATTTAAAAACTACACACACCTGCAGTATATTGACAGGACAGGAAGCATCACCAACAAACACTTCAGCCTCTTTGGCTGTCATGGCTTTTGAGAATCCACGACCCTGAAAAAAAGAAAATTCCAAATAAGACTAAATATGAAAATGCTGCTGAGTTTAGCTTTAACCACGGGTGTCCATTCTCACAGTGACGATGATGATGCTGGTCTCTGTAATGACATTCTTGTTGAGCCGGTCAAAGGTGGGGTTCAGGTGATAGTTGAAGTCCTTGAGCTCCTCAACCACATTGTCCAGCTGCAGCACAGTCCTAATGGACTCCACAGAGCAGTTCACTGCAGGAGAACTGAAGTGAAGCACGCTGTCGTTTTTACTCTTTGCCTCCTGCACAAACTGGAAAACAGAAGAAACTGTTAGAATTGAGAAGGAACAATATAAAAATTAACAGAAAATAAAACCGTTATATAAAATATTGAAAAAGATTGGCTAATTGATTTAATGGTGCAATCTAAGGTTTCATCCAAGATCTGTGATAAAGTAGTTCAAAATGAGCTTTTCAAACCCTTATCAAGAGTAGTTTACACAGATGTGAATTAACAGAGCTGAATTAGACTGGCGCAGGTGCAGCCTGAGATGCCTGTGAGCTCTTTGTGAGCCCTTTTTGCTGCTCGCTGACACAGTGTTGTGTGAGAGATAGATGGAAAACGACAGTGCTTTTATTTATCTGCCAAAGCGTTCTGACTGACACTCGCTCTCTGCAGGGGAGAGGAGGTGAAGCGCTTTATCACCGCTCCATCACAAACTCTGTCTGAAGCAGGAAGACTGAGGGGAGCTCAGTGGGACGGCGGCAAGGCAGAAAAGGATACAGCTCTGGTACAAATCTGGAATCACTTGACTTTAAATATGGTGTTTGGTAGTTTTGCCCACAAATAAACAAGCCCAGGAAGATAACCGTGAGCATAACACTGTAATCTTAACATGTTTCAAAGAATGGTATTATAGCCCTGGAAGGGCTATAACTGCACATCCACAAAATGTGACATTTGATTTGCAGCTTTATATTTACACTAAATAAACACAGATAAATACATTTTATGAATTGGAACTACAAAAAACACAATGGTGCACAAATTATGAGTAAACTTAAAAACTTTTATTACCCCCACAAAAACATTAACAATAGAAGATAGTGAACACACATGTGCATAAGCAGGTTTCGTAAAACATACCTCAATAGGTGTGGTGTCCTGCAGCACTTTCATTGTGGCTCTCTGAATCAAGTCAAATCCATTTCCAGTCACAACAATACTACGGCCACCACTGCACACACAAAAACACTTTTCAGTTAGGATTAGATAATAATAATAATAATAACAATATATATATATAATATATTTTAACATATATATATATATATATATATATATATATGTTATATATATATATATGTATATATATATATGTTATATATATATATATATATATATATATATACATACATATATATAACATATATATATATATATATATATATATACATATATATATATAACATATATATATATATTTATATATATATGTATATATATATATATAATATATATATATATATATATATATATATATATATATATATATACATATATATATACATATATATATATATATATATATATACATATAGATATACACATACACACACACACACACACACACACACATATATACATGTATAATAACATTACTACTAAGTATTTGCTAATATTGCAGTAATATTCAGTGTTGTGTATATTCTTTCACCCTAAATTATATGGCTGCAGCTTATCAAAGAGATTTAATAATAATAATACATTTTATTTATATAGCGCTTTGCATGACACTCAAAGACGCTTCACAATACATACAAGAATAAAATATCACAAAATTTACAACTAAAATCAAACATTAAAAGCAATTTTAAACAAGTGGGTTTTCAGTTCTTCGAATGTTAATAATTGTTTACCACACAAAGCTGGTCTTGGGGTTGTAGCCTGTGATCTTGGGGTTCTCAGAGTACTGGTAGGCAGCCGGTACATCTTTCGTGGTGTTTTTTCCATAGTTCACGGTCACCGTCAGGAGGTCGGACGGGACCTTCTGTCCACGGTATTGGCCCGTCTTACATGTGATCTGTTTACCAAATGACAGGCTGAAGAGAAAACAGGACAGAGAGAGAATTAATGTGATGACAAACATACAGAAAATTATAAACCAAAATACTTTGCTTAGTTGTTTTTTTATGTTGGCAGGCAGAAATAAATAATCTTTTGAAATATGGCAATGTTTTCACTTCACCGTGTTTCTCATCAAAGCTATTTTAGTAGATCCAGCCTTTGAGTCCCATGTGCCTAGACACAGGTCCACGTCATTTGCAGCTGGTGGCACTGCTGCACAAGCATCCAGCCAAATGCTGCGGTGTGGATTTGGAATGCCTCCGGTTGCTGTGCTATAGCTCTACAAGGGGCCCCGAGGATGTGTCTCTGCTTGGGCCTTTTGAACGCTAGATCGCTAGCTAGATCGCTAGCTAATATAACATTTCACCTGCCTGTCTTCACTTCACGGAAACTACATTTTATGTTGCTCATGGAGACATGGCTCCAAGCCTCTGAGTCTTCCCCTTTCTCAGAACTTTGACCACCTGAATATTTCTATCTGAACTCTCCTCAGATTACTGGCAAAGTTGGGGGGCTAGCAAAAGTGTACAAATCCAGCTACACCTGTTGGCAGGTTCCAATACACTCGTTTTCAAATTTTGAGCTTCAGAGCTTCTTTCATAGTAAGCCTTGGCACCCCGGTCCTTTGCATTTTGTATTGCCCTCCAAGTTCAATAAAGATTTTATTCTGGACTTCACAGATCTCCTGACAGGCTTATTAGTGCCCTATGACCAGTTTTTGATTGTCAGGGATTTTAATATTTTATCATTTAAAAAAAAAAAAATTCATGTCTGTTGTGAATCCAGAATTTTTAAACTTGATTGAGTAGTTTAACTTAACCCAATTGGTGTCGGCTCAACACACGAGAAAGGACACAACCTTGACTTAGTGTTGTCCTTTGATCGTCATGTAAATCTAATGGACATTTGTGAAATGCACTTTTTGGACCACTTTGCCATGTTGTTCTCCATAACGCTGCATCAAAGTGTGATTGGTCCATGTGTCCCAGAATGCTGAGTGAGCACAGTTAACTCTATGAATGCCTTGTTTTCTGACACATTCAATGTATCTGAAGCTATGAATAGAGATGATTTGCAAAACACCACGCTGGATTGTCTGCTGTCTCGTTTCAGTGACACTTACAGATTTTGGATGCAGTGGCTCCATTAAGACTAAAGCGTACAAAGCCAATAGCACAGCTTTGGCTTAATGAGAGTACATGTGAGGTCGGACGTGCATGTAGAGGAAATGGGGGAAAAAGACTAGTGGTTTCCCTGCAAATATCCAGAACTTGCCATAAACTGCTTTTTAGTACTTTGAAGTCTCTTGTAAATCCAAGTAATGCAAATGTTGTTGTGCCTTCATTTACACTCTGTGAAAATGTATCATTCTTTAAGGATAACGTCTATGCTCTTAAACTGCCACTACCCTCTGTTATGGACCTTGTAATTCCAACAGTCTATAATTCAGTCTTTGATTATTTTGAGCCAGTGTCTCTCTTGCACTTGAAAAAAAATGTTCAACAGCTAAAGCCTTCCTTGTGTCCACTAGATATTATTCCAAGTCGTTTGTTCAAGGATGTTTTTGATGTCTTGGTTGTTTTTGCTACTGCCCTGAAACATGGTCCAGCCACTCATCAAAAAGCCTACTCTTGACCCAAATCTTCTTTCAAACTTGTCTAAGGATTTAGAGAAAGTTGCATATAACCAACTGCATGCTTATCCTAATCTTAACGAAATTGGTGAAAAATTCCAATCTGGTTTTAAAACCCAGCACAGTACTGAAACAACTCTTTTAAAAGTTTTTAATGACCCATTTTTAACTGTTGACTCTGGTAAATCTGCAGTTCTTTTGCTTTTAGACTTATCAGCTGCCTTTGATACGGTGGATCATAGCGTCCTTCTGTCCCGCCTGGAGACACTTGAAGGGTACAGAACTCTGTTGGTTTCAGTCCTATCTGTCAGATAAGAGTTTTTCTGTGAACCTATGACAGTCCTCTGTGTGTCAATTAGAATACAGTGTGCCCCAGGGTTCTACATTAGCTGTAGCCCTATTGGCACTGCACATGCTTCCCCTGGGTGATGTTTTTAGAAAGCACAATGTCACATTTCATTGTTTTGCAGATGACATTCAAATATATCTGCCAGTGACTTCCATGAGAGCCTGAACTTAAAATCAAAATGTAACAGATTGTGGTGTTTGGCCAAGCTAACCCACTATGTGCCTGGTCCTCTGTCCTCTTATTGTCACCCTAGAGTGAAAAATCTTGGGATGACTGTGTACTGTATGTTCAAACTGGACAATCAGATTAGCTCTCTCATAAGTCCATCTTCTTTCAGTTGAGACTCCTTGCTAAAGTAAAGCCCTACCTTCCACAGGTAGATTTTGACAAAGCAATCCATCTATTTGTAACGTTACATCTAGATTATTGTAATTCTTCATCTGTGGGGCTGAACCAGGGCTCCCTGCAGGTGTGGTGCAACCTGCACTGCCTCCCCATTTCATATGGGGAGGCAATTCAAAATGTTATTGTGTTTAAATATCTGCACTCTATGGGCCCTCTTTATTTGAGTTACTGCAGCCCTACACTAAACCCGGAGCCCTGAGGTCAGCTGACCAGTTCCTGCTGGCTGTGCCCAAAGCCAGGCTCAAGACCAGAGGTTACAGGACCTTCTGTGGCAGCTCCCAGACTATGGAACAGACTCCCTCTGCCTCTCAGAATCTCTCTGTCTTTAAACCGGTTTAAGGCTAAACTGAAAACTCACCTCTATTCTCTGGCATTTAATACTAACTAGACAGGAAAGGAACCCCAATATATCCTATGCATCGTGTCATCTGTATTTTTTTTTTTGTGGACTTGTATGTTGATTTTTATGTGTCAGCTGTAGTTTTAAACGTGCTATATAAATAAACTTGAATTGAATATTTTTTTGTGTTCGATTGTGTGGCTCAGTCTTAAAGATCTACTCAGACATGAGATGTATCACTTACACTTCACACGGTACTCCTCCAACAGTGACCGCCACATCTTCTTTAGTTGCTGTGTCCAGGTCTTCTCCTTCAATGGTGATGACTGTTCCTCCGGCTGCTGGACCCTTGCCTGGCTTTACATAGTGTGGTTTGGGGTCCTTAAATGAAAAACAAAATATTGAAGTTCAACTATTTATCCTAAAAGTACTAGAATAAAATGTAATGCAAACAAAAAGCATTGTAGTAAATTGTATTAAAGGGATTTGACCGATTTGATTTGATTCTGAAGGAGGTCTGATATGGACTTTTTCAGCTAATACCTATACCCCACATTTGTGTTGTTGCTATGGCCAATAACCAATAAAGATTAAAAAATGTATAGGGTCCAAAAGATGATGTTAAGTTGAGGGCATGTTTAGAAAAAAAATGGTGCCACATATTGACCAAACTGTTAATATCAAAGTAATACCAACAGTACTTTGCTGTAAGCTCCGATGTGTATAACCCCCTAGATTGAAGTACCCAAGAACAAACACCACATCAAACTGCTCTAATATAATTTCAAAAGTACTGAAATACTGATGTTGTTGCTACAAAAAACATTTTAACAGCACAGACAGCATAGCAACAAAAATATATTTATTCTGCACCACACTGAAGGATGTGGCAACTTTCAACTCATAGATCTGGAAGAGCAGCTGCGCACAGAGCATGAAATCTCCCCATTTGATGGAAGGGAAGAAAGGTGTAAAATAAAAGCAACATGTTTTTAAATCCCTACACCAGCTCAGATCTTCTTGTAAAGTTCTGATAAAATCTTGTTGTTTTGGCAAGGAAAAACAAACATTCCCAAAAAGGAAACTTCATACACCAGCACACAACCAGCACAGGTACATGGGAGGCATTTATTTGCCAAATAACTTGTAGAACAGGCTCTATATTGGTCCAACAACTGATCTGAAGACCAAACATTTATACTTTAGTGTGCAGTGAGTCTATAATATTTTAATGCCATCTGTCCTCTCTGAGAATACCCACATTTATCAGGACTTGACAAAAAAAAGTACAATGACATTTTGTAAAATATAATTATATATAAACAAAAATATGCAATTTGCAAATAGACAACTGTGCTGTTATTTATTTATATTTATTTATTATTGTTTTTATAAGAAGCATATTCTTATAAAAACAACAATACAAACAACATTTTTTAAAAATCCTAACAAAGTAGGACATTTGCATAAGTGAGTGTGTGTGTGAAGTGAAGATATTTTGAAGCAAACAAACAGAAAACAGATGAAACTTGACAAATATATTAGTATTTTTTGTCACAGCAGTTTGCATTAATTAACTGGCTGCTCAATTAAAAACAATAATATTAAAATCAAATAGCAACAAACAAACCAGCAGGAGGAACCTATGCTGTGGGCATTTGATTCTCTGCACCGCTGAGTTTGTACAAGCAAGAAATTTAATGCTCTGGAAGTTTTTTTTACCCAAGAGAACAACCTCAGACAAAGGAAAAACTGTGAGCTTGTGAGGGACTTGTTTGGGATTTAGTTGTTTTCAAATAAATAAAAAATATTCATCTATAATATAACAGCACTAATAAAACCTTTAAAATGCCATCACATAAGATGTTCACCTGCATTTAAGAGCATCATTTTGCCTTAAATAGTGTGTTCAAAAATATATATAAAAAATCAACAGAGCAGACATATACGTACCGATACTTCAATCAGTATATAATATTTACTTATCACAGTCAGCAGACTGCATATAGGATATGCACCAACTTACCCGGTACGTGAAAAGGACCTGTGATGTTCCACTTCTACCCCCCTCCACTTCTAT
This sequence comes from Periophthalmus modestus, assembly GCA_019594935.1. Classification (NCBI taxonomy): domain Eukaryota; kingdom Metazoa; phylum Chordata; class Actinopteri; order Gobiiformes; family Gobiidae; genus Periophthalmus; species Periophthalmus modestus. Next base: position 34,703,752 of record JAIEZT010000054.1, on the reverse strand, counting down.
GTTCACAAAGCCTTGGTTTCTCGGTGGAAACGGGACGTCAGATGGAGGCGTTCGCTTTGCAGGGCCAATTTCACACACCACACTGTCAACACAAAGCATCAGTCAAAACTGTTACAGCTGCAGGCAGTGATTTAATATTCAGGTACAGAACATGTGAAATTAATTAAAACACAGTCAAGAATCAAAAAATGTGTACTGACCAAAGATGGCCTAAGAACATCTCTAATACAACTCTAAAACTACACATGGGTACATTCTACTTTCACCTATAAAGGCAAAATGTTGACAACAGAAAATTACTAGGTAACACAGTGGCTCAGCATCCTATGATTAGAATAATTGGTTGACAGTTCAAACCCCTTCCTGACTATTGCTATGGGCTTTTCCTTGGCAAAACACTTCACCAGTCTTACACAGTTAAAATGTAACTAAGGTTCTATGAAACCCAGAGGGTGGTGCAGAAATGACTGAAAGAGATCATTCAGTCCTTTCAGCACTTCCCTCTGATGGTCAGTAGGGATGGGACAATAAACAATAATATTGTTTATCGTGATAAAAAAGGTAGACAAAAATTGTTTGTGGGACTTTTTTATATACCGGTAATCATGATAATCACCAACAAAGATAATCAGTATTATATCACCAGCCGAAAAAAGCTACATATCCAACTGCATGTACAGACCCAGCTTTTTCAGTTACACTTAAATTATCTTAAAACACAGTTAGTTTATTACATTTATTTAGTCATTCAACCTTCAAATAACTACTGAACAGGTTTGTACGAATAAAGGTTCAACCATTATGAGATGTTCTGGGCCAAAATCAGCCTGTCTCATTACATTCAAGTAAAGTGCCAACCAGAATATCGGCTGAAAATTCATTTTTCAGTCTCGGCACCAATATTCGATATATAGATATTCAATGTCGATACATCAACATCAGTGCATTCGGAGTTTTAATATTAAAATTATAATCCTTCATATCCATAACATTTTTACTGTCACCAATTAAATCATTATCATGATATAATTGTTAATCGCTATTATTTTGGTCATATAGTCGTGACACTAAATTTAAATATAATAGCATGCCTTGTGGTCAGAAGTGTTGAGATAGAGTTCTGTGAATGTGCTAATATGAAAGCACTGTTTAGTAAGCAGCCAAGTTTCAGTGAGTTTTTGTCCATATAGAAAAGTGCTAAACCTCCTTTTAATGGAAATTTAGATTAAATGACTCAAATTATCTATTATTTATTTATAAACATCAATGACCTCAGGTTAGTAATATTATAGTAAATTAATAAATAATAATTCACATTTAATTATAATAACATCGACTTGTACCTTGTGGAGACAGAGTATCTGTCTTCCTGGTGCACACAGTCAACTCCAGCAACAGTAATCTTCTTGATGTCCTCTTTCTTAATGCCCATGTTGGAACCTTTGATGGTGATTGAAATGTTGCCATTGAGTGGGCCATAACGAGGGATGATCTGAAGGAATGGAAAATAAATCTGAATGAATAAATGCATACTATTTTTTTCAGTAGACATTCAACTAAATATTTATTTAACAACAGATGACAGTAGAAGAGAGTCTTACATCTGTGATTTCAGGGTTGGGGCAGAGTTCCGGCGGCTGAGACAGGCACAGGTTGTGGTAAACACAGGTGTGTGAGGAGGCACACCAAACACACTGGTATTTAGAGTCAGCATGTTTACAAAGACTGCAGTCCTCCCTGCCCACTGAGCAGTTATACAGCACCACTACAAGAGAGGGCGAAAAGCGGCCATACCATTATAACACAATCCAATATGAGAATGTCATATGATAATAAATGTAACACTATAAATATATGATACAAATAACATCAAACGTGATACACTAACTACTAACCTGTCAGAGTACTGTCAATCTTCCTCTCTGTGCTTTGGTCTTTGATGTGGAATGCAACGTTTGTTTCTTGCTGTTTGTCATAGGCAAACTAGACACAAATACACAAACTGCAGTTAAAAACACAAATCACACTTGATTTGTGTTTTTGACTTTGGTGTTTCCTGACTGTCAGAGCCCTTTTAGGAATACATAAAAAAAACCACACAGGTGCAAGATTCTGAAGCAGAAAAGTTTGGGAAAAGTTGACTAGAAAGACTAGATACTGCAAAGGCCAACATAAAAGTAATGAAAAGGCACTGGCTTAAACACACACACAGTTCAAGTGCACATCAGCAGACTTCTCCTCAGCAGGAAGTGGAAATCAATAAGGCAGACTGGAGGAAAAAGTGAATGAGCAGAGAAAAGTCACTGACATACAAAGGCTACCTGCCGTTCAGCGACTAAGGGAAAGTCATTATACCACTTATACCACAAGGGGGAGCAATCAAAACCATGCTTCTTTGGCAGACTTTGGGTTCCAAGGCTCTCAATGCAGTGTAATTTTTAGACATTAATTTACAACTGAGGACTCCGAATGGTCAAAAGGCCTAAAAACGAATAGATACTCATGGCTGTAGGGTTTGCTATTGGCATTACCACACTAACCTTGTATCCTCTGAACTTGAATTTGGAGCCTTCCTCTTGAATAACTGTGTGTTCTGTATTTTTCATTAGCTCCGTTCCAATGGTAAACCTCTGACCCTATAGAAAGTCATTACACAAAGAGCACACAGTAAATGAAAAGCACTGTGTTGCTTATTAGTTATTCAGCACTAGATGAATGTTTGGAGCCTCACAGAGTAGCCCAGGTTTCGGCCGTGGAAACTGATGGGGATTTCAAAGCCAACAGGAATCAGCAAAGGCTCTGGGGACTCGAACTGAGGGCAGCTGTCCGGCTACAGCCATAACATTGGACAGACACAACACAGGTCAATGTTATTTCCAGAATGTTTTTTACACACTACAGTTTGAGATTGTGGCCATCATTAACTGGAATAAACACCATGTATTTTCATTAAAATGTGAGTGGAATAAAGACAAATGAAATCTGAACAGTTACACAATTTCTTTCATAAACAGAATCTAAGTAACACTATCAAGTAAGCTGAATATAATATTAAAATAATCTTTGATATCCCATCATGCCAAAACACACCTGTTGTGGTTTGATTATGTGGCTTCCGTGCACAGAGTCATCCTGGTCACTGCAGCTGTGCTCCTGGGCATTCCACTGACAGCCCCAGTCACTGGTCACACATGAGATGCACCTGTAACAAACAGCACAAAAATACTTTAATCTAAATGAACACTGTGTTGGATGCGTTTATTTCCAAATAACAAATCTTACGGTGTGTTAGGGTTCTTTCTGACAGTTGCCGCACAGTTGTAAAAGTGGTACTGGCTTGATGTCACCTCTATATTTTTATTTACCATGACCTTTACAGAAACCGAAACGTAATCTGAAAGAATAGAAAATTGACAGTTGTCTGTGTAATCCCTCAGTCGTCAAGGTGTGACCCGTAGCAAAAGAAAAAATCAAATCTGTGAACTGAACAAAAAGTTATTAAGTGAAGTTTCTGAATCATATTTAACTAAGGCACACTCAGTGTAGCTCAATAGACTTGGCCAACAAACAGAAACTGTAAACAAAATGTGTTAGGTTCTGGTCAGATTACAGGAGGACCTAACCATACTGAAACTAAGAAGCCTCTTGGATAAGCAGCAAAACATCTTCACTCCTACAACTTTTTGTCCAGTTGACATATTTTAGTTTTTTCTTTAACTTTTGTTGCAATGATAAATGCAAAAAAGCTTTTGGGTATAACATTTCTTATCCATTAACAACTGCTAAAAAAACATTGTTCTGGAGAAAAATTTTACACTTTGAGAAACAAATTTTAACAGCTTGTACTATGATAAAACAATAACTATTAAAATGTGTGCCGTGGTATGCCAGTCATCTCCATCTGTCCTTGTAAAATTATTACTTGAGAGAAATGCTTTTGTGTGGACATACCCTGCAGTCCTGGAGTAGGTGGGATATTGACCGGTTCAGGCAATGAGCAGGTGACAACTTTACTATAATTGTCCATTGCTGCTTCACTGGTGTATGAATCAAAGACACATCGCAGAGTATCATTTGACCTCAGACGAGGCAGGGAGGGGATAATTATGTCCACCTAGATAAAATTAAAAATAACATTAATTATAAACATAATCTCTTTGAAACCAGGACTTAAACAATACATTTTCTATATGCATAAATCCCAAATGTGATACTTAGAAGGAACATTAAAACGAAGAGCCTTATGATAAGTATAAATTGGCGTGCAGATTGAGTTGACCTTGATAAATGGTTTATAATGCACAGTGTGACCAGCCCTGATGAATGCTGTCGTATAATGGGCAAGACACTTAACCCACCTACCCCAGCCCTTGGGACAACGGGTGTGTGTAATTCAGGTATGTAAGGTACCGTGTTTACATAATTGTCTGTCATTCAACAATGCACCCGCTCCTCATTACTCTTCCTTGACCTCAGTCAGGTATGTAAGGTGCCGTAATTTTCTCAAATTTAACCGCTCATCAAACTCTTCTGATCTTCTTTTCTCAAGTTCCATCAAAACAGATCTTCTATAGCTCTCAAGCAGAGAATTCACCTGGGGTTTTCTTTTACCTCACCACAGAGGAAGGACTGCAAATATTTTTGTCTTGGCAGATTTAATTCACACACTGGTCCCAAAGTCCCCTGATTAGGAGGAAGCACGTCCTCCTCTAAGGGATAGAACCACATTAGTTGTTTGCTGAGGTTAAAACCATGTTGGACCCATCTCTTTCTGCTCTAAAAACTAAGACATCTCTAAAGAGGAAAAGGCCATGAAAAAAAGTGCCGTTATATTTGCTGATAACACCTGTGCTGTGCAATACGTGGGAGGATAGCAGATTGAGCAGTACCATTTCAGGCCTATCTCTACAAATTAAAATCTCATTAAAACAAAAAAAAGCAAAAAAAACAGCAACAACAATCTAAAACATCACTACATATAAAATCATTAATAGTGCACTGTGTAACTTTTCTGCCACCTGCAAGTCTCTGTAGGTGTTATTGCTTTGGCGTGGCTTGTTATATGGTATGACACTAAACCTAGCTTTCTTGTATTTATTCAATAACAAGTATTTTGAAGCAAAAAATACATTGGAACCCATCTATTCTTAATGTGAGTAGTGTCACCTCTCAAAAGATCTAACCTGTGATATTTGCACCAGTGTTGTCAACTAATTATTACCAACAGCTACATATGTCTGTACAGTGGTCCCTCTCTATATCACGGTTCACCTTTCACGGTCTCACTGTTTTGTGTTTTTGGGTTTTTTTTGTGCAATTGTGCATGCTTTTTTTTTTTTTTTTTTTTTTTTACAGCGTATGAATGCGCATTGTGTTCTGTGTCCTGATTGGTTAAGGGACTGTAGGCCATCAGTCTCCTCCGTTCCGTGTCTCCTGTACAGTACAGAATGCGTTCAGCCAAATTCACATAAAAGTTTGATCACTAGCAGTGTGATTCTGAAGTGCTGAAACCTTTGCTGACAGCGATGACATTCATGACAGTGAGGAACAGGATGTTGCAAAGCCAAGCCAGTACGAGTACTTTTCACACAGTACCAAGCCCATTTAATGCCAGCAAGGGTTGGTTTGACAAATTTCAGAAAGGCTTTCGACTCAAAAAATGTTTCTGTGCACAGAGAGGCGCCTCTGTGGATACCGCTGGAGCAAAGGCATATGTGAACAACATATTTAAAGCGATCATCGAAGAAGGGGGATATAATATCCGGTTTAAACAAGAGAGAAATGAGAGAAAATGTTAATGTCTGTCTGAGAAAAATATATAAAGTGTGTGGTGGGGTTTTAGAGCCTTAAAAAATATATAATAATTGTAAAAAATAAAGCTTACTACTTTGCGGATTTCGCCTATTGCAGGTTACTTTTAGAATGAAACCCCCGTGATAAATGAGGGACCACTGTAGTTACATAATGCACCTTTAATATGCAGGAGCTAAAGCATATAGATAGCATTTGTCAAATTATAGACTTGAGAAGTTATGCTGTTCACAGATAAGGTTATTAAAACAGTTTGGAATGCCTCAACAAAATTACACAATTTCCGCAAGCCAGGAAGAATAGTTATTGCTGGTGTAATAAAGAATAAGGCAAATGGTTGAGAACCTTCTGATTTTTCAACCTGGTTATAGTTATGTGTCAAAGTAGCACAATCACTTGACAATGTGTCAAAGTAGCACAATCACACTTTAGGCACCTGAAGCCCCCCTTCAGGTCCATCTGCTTGGGACTTGTTTGAAATGCTGCAGACAGCCGAGACAGGAGTTTAAAAAACGCACAGCTCAGCACACTCTGAACTTGGAGTAGCTCAGGGGGAGTGGGCCTCAGAGAGGAGCAGAGGAGGGCGCTGACATGTTCATTCACAGTAACTGCCTCTCACCTGCTGGGTCTTCTTGCAACTGATGTTCGGGGGAGAGAAGGCCTTGATCTGGACACACTGCTGATTAGGAGACCACAGCCAGGTGTTTTCATCCATAGACCTACTGCAGTCCTGCTTACGAGTACACCTAAGGTTCACATTAAAGCATGCATTTAGCTGTCTGAATGTGGCAGTTTATAGTGTACGGACTGGATTCCACATTTGAGTCAGTTTTAAGGTTTAAATCTTACGGTTCAGTTTACAGTTACATTCCAGTTTGCACTAGTACTTACTTTCCCTCAAGAACACACCATCCGCAGTATGGGTCCTTCAAAGAGATACAAGACTGACAGTCTGTCTTCAAATGACATGACTGAACAGGAACTTTAGTGATCTGAAACAACAACACATTGTATCATTTTATCATGTCACTAACATGCTGCTGCAAATCTAATTCAATTATTCATATTCTGTCAAATCAGTGTGACAGACCGCAATTGGGCTGTACCCTGGAAAATGGTCAGTGAGACAGACAAACATGAACTAAATTACAGTTAAAATTACAAGTTAAAATTATGATAAAAGTGTTTTCCAATAAATCACAAGGAGGTTAATATAGTCATGGCATTGGATGTATACACAATTAACTTTTATTTCTTTTAAAAATGTATTATTGAGGTTTTCTTTCGCCGTTTTTATGTTGTAAACAGCTGAGCGTTCCTTTCAGAGACAGAGCCTATGTAATACATATAAATGAGCAGATGGAACAAGTCCAAGTATCGTCTCTTGACTTGATCAAAGTGAAGGGTCCACTTGAAGTACATTCTAATTAATTCATTTCTAAATCAATAACATCAATTTCACCTCAGCCAAGAGTGATAGCGACAAAAAGATGAAAGGACAAAGGAGAGAAGGATGGATGAAGTGAGAAACAAAGCACACTGCCACAGAGAAAATGAATGAATAAATCAATGGACAGCTTCTGTGTGGCAATGCAGACAGATGTAACGGGGTTAGTCAAACAGATGAATTTATGATCAAACACGACAGATAAAACTAATGAGGGATTCATTGAGTCACAGACAACTCACTGAAACAAAGATGTATAGCCTGATAAAGTGCTGTGCCAATGACCTTGGACGTGTGAACACAGAGGAGTAGGATAGATAGAGGAGAGGAAGATGGATCTGATGAAAACTTAATCAATCAGTTGCTCTGTGAAGGCCTGACCTTCTTCTCTGTGGTAATGTACAGGTGCTCAAGGCTGGAGTCAAAAAGCAGGTCCTTATTGACCTTATCACCCGTGGCTTCAGCCAGTGTTCGTACATTCCCCTCTGGGTTGGCCGAGAGGTGTACCTTCAGAACCTAAAACACAGTACAATTATACTATTAAGATCACATTTCATCCGCCATTCCAGATGCAAACTTTTCACACTAATATCTGTCTTTCAGAGTACCACTAGATCTAGGTCTAAAATTAGTCTAAACCATGGATAAGCATGTTCTAAGTAAAGAGTTAACCCAAAAGAGACAAAAACATTAGTAGGGTTGTCTCTAAATAAAACACTCAAACTGTGGAGGGCCACAGTACCACCAGTATCACAGTTTGATAAACACAGCCTATAGTACCTGAAAAGATGGAATGATGGTGTTAATGGTAAGTTATAATAATACTAATTATACACAACACTTATATAGCACTTACAAGATACCTAAAGGCACTGTGTGAAGAAGTGCCAATGAGGAGTTCTTAATGCACTGGAATGTTTTGAAGAGTTTGAAGGGTGAACCTCAGAGCAAAGTATTGCAATAGTAGTAAAAAGTACATGCTAAAGTTTCCTCACAAAAGAATGTTATCTGAAATACATTGCATAATCCCCCAGCCATCTAAGCAGGGTCCAAGATTTTAGTTTGAATATGTTCACTCTAAAAAGTACATTTGCATTTTAAACAGTGGTTGGTTTAGTGGGAATACTTAGGATAGGAATTAAACAAACTATATCATACAGTTTATTTCACACCATTAACACGTAAATCCTGAAATTTTCAACATTATGGTTTCCTGTATTGCCAAAAAAAAAAAAAAAAAATAAAATAAATAAATAAATAAATAAAGTCTTTACCTCTCCAGTAGAGGTGCCCAGGAACGCCACAGCATGCCCCATTTCAACTGCTACTGCCACTGCTGTCATGTGGCCTTTTCGGGTAATTGCAGGCTCAGAGCTTAAGGCAAACTCAGCCTTACTGGCCAGGGGTGAAGGCAGAAACTCAGCTCCACATTTGTATGTAAGAGCCATGTTATTCTGAGGGGAAATGGAAAATTAATAAATAAATAATTATAATTTTCCATGATATATTCAATTTTGTTTGCACACCTGGTTAGTGTTAAGGCACAATTCTTCTGATTTAGAGGAGTAAGGAGAGTAGACTGCAGGCTTGTTTTTGATGATACCGCTATAGCTATAGCAAGCATCAATGATCTCCACCAAACGATTATTAATAGAGCGCAGAGGAAACATACCTGCAATAAAGAAGGACTTCTTACCATACAGGTTAGGCAAAAAGATTGGGATATATTCAATTTAATTGTCTTGTAAATGGATAATGACTAAATGCTGCCTTTAGACAATAAATAAAGAGAACATAACAAATGTCTGAGCAGGGCACTTACACATGGCAGATGAATGTGAATCTTCATCTGAAGTGAATGTTACAAACAACACCTTGTCTGATGCAAAAACCTGCCCATACTGGTTTGATTTGGTCATATTTTGTGCCAGGACCTCTCCTGGTGTGGACACATAGGCAGCCTGGAAAAGACACCCCCGCCCCCAAAAAAGTGTTTTAAAAAAACTACTTAAATTATTTTAAAATTTCTTTTTCTTTATTTCCTTCTTTTACTTTTAGTTTATCTCTCATACCTGGATTTTGTTGTACTTGTTTGATGTACTGCAGTTGAGCTGAAGCTCGGTGTAGGAGTAGTATGCCTCGTCCTCCACACACATTCTGGAGATAAATGTGAAGTTCTTTGTGTCCTGGACGCCCAGCGTCCGAGAGAACAGGAAATAGACAAAGCCACCATCTTTGAAGGCAAAACGAAAGTCGTGGAGGTAGCGCAGAACAAAGGGGTTAGCCTGCACTGCTGAGGCCTCAATAATACTGTCAAAAACTACCCAGTCCCCATAGTCCTGCAGAATACGTGTGGAGATCAGCTTGGTACTGTCATGGCTGCCGTAGCCCTTGCCCACCTGTGCAGAGAGAGAAGAGAGGACATAGTTTAAAACTATAGATAAAATGCAATAAAAACATGTTTTTCCAATCAGGTAACAGTCAGACTTTACACCAGAATAGATTTAACAGTGTGGTGAACAGTTAAGGTTAAAGAAATCAAATATAGCTGTTACTGATAAGTCTAATGCTGATTTATTCTTAATTACAAAAACACTGGTCATTATTTCATTAATTTTATGTATTCATGTTGTAATGCATTTATTTTTGATTATCAAGATTAATCACAGCTAATGCAGCCTCTGCAGTTCATTGAGTGAATTCTGGTCTGAGCTTTCAAAAAAGCATGGCCTGTTCGTAAACTGAGAAGGTGAAAAACTTATGTGTGTTCTCAAAATGCAGAATAAGGCCAGATTCAGTTGGGATTGAACCTACATCTTAAACCACCACAACACTGATGAGCACAAATTTGATTATTTTTTACCCAATTAATAAAATGTCATAGGCTCACCAAGAAAACTGGTAAGCTTTTTCCGTCCTTCATAAAATGCGACATGACGGCTACCACAGACACGCTCTCCTCTGCACTGGCCACATAGGACTTTTCTCCTTTAGTATCACTGAAGTACAGTCGCTGCTCCACGTGACTCAGGTTCCTCAGAGAGCAGATGCCCCTAAACACACTGCCGCACACCACCAGGACGTTGTTGGCACTGTGCACCAGCAGTAGCTTGTTGTGGTTGTCTGTGTCCACTGCCTCCTCACAGGCATCAGTGACTGGAGGAGTGCACTGGCGATTGTCCCGCTTAGGTCCAGTCTCAGCTTGAGACTCTACTTCTAGGTTAGAGTTCAACTGATAAAGGGCATTCACGGCCCCCACGTATAGGCGTCCAGTCCTGGGATCTGCTACCACATTGTTGATCAGAGTGGTCGATAGAAAATCTTTATTTTTGGCTTGTGAAGTTGAGAGGAACGATGTTGCAAGGATGAAAAGAGCAAAAAGGTCTGCCCACCACTGCCCCATCATGCCTATAGAAGAGAAAAGAGAAAAGATGCACAATCTTTAGTTTTGTGAGAAGATATGTTGTACTTTTATTTAATTTTATTTTTTTTCAGCAGATGGAGCTCGAAGTTGGATATGACTCTTAATACTCATCTGCATATATGACAAAAATTTAAAGAACAATATGTTTTCGTCTATGGGAATGGCAATTCTAAACATGTCACTCCTGAAAAGAACTATAGTGCTCTCCTTTAATGACATTTAAGTCAAGTTAATACATTGAATACAAAGACAATGGGAAAACTAACATTTAATTAATTCATGCACAAACAGACAATTTTATGGTTAACTTTTATTACACAATACTTTTTTGTACTCTCAAACATCCACATATCGAAGTGCCTTGTCCAGCAAAATCTATGTTTTGTATAATGGTGCATAAACATGATAGCGTAAAAAAAAAAATCATATACTGGCCTAAAGTTTGTGACAGTTCACCTCTTCAAATTACCACTATAATGACAATGCAGATTTGGCTGGTCTAAACAAAGTCAGATTCAAACTGCTCTCTGACATTGTGCAGGGGTGGGCTCAGCAGTAGCAATAGCAGCACAGTCAAGGAGAAGCCTGAGCACTGTGAGCAAAGGGAAGCAATAATGAGCAGCTTCTCATTAAAAGCCTGAACATTCAGTACCGCAGGAACAAGGGAGGTGGAGTAAGTGGAGGTAGCGGCCTCCATGCAAAGACTTGCTGAGCTAGATTAGATTAGACCAGACAAAGGCAGAAAGTGGATGTATGTGTGAGCAGAAGAGACTGAGTGTTGCAATTAGCCGTCTGACACCACAAGTTTCTCCTTCCATTAGTCTGGATGGGTGTGTTTAATTATAGTCGTGGCTGGCCTATGGCTGTAAAACAAGACTCCACTGTTCAGTAATAACATCTTTCTGCACCCAACATTACTCACTTTTAATCCACATTTATCGGGTTATCCCCGGGAGATGCACTCCATAATTGTCCACACAGTGAATGCATGATAAAACTCTTTCTCACTGCATTTTTACCAGCTCGCCTAAATTAAAAAGGCATCATTTATTTACAGTTGAATGTCTCTGTGTTCAAGTCCTTTACAGTCCAATCACTGATTTTATAGCTTCTATCAGACAGCTCTGATTGGTGGTCAATTGACTGGCGCCTCTCTGGTGTTTTTACTCTGTCTAAATTGAATTCCCTTCACTTGGCCTCATTGCAAAAGGATTTATTAGTGTAAAAAGACTTATCTCTCCACCCACCTGCCTGCCTAAATTACCTAGCCTCGCATAACCATGGGTCTTTAACAGCTGTGATTTCATAACACACACACACTCACATGCATTTTCAATACTTTAGCTCAATTTGTATCTAGCATCTGCTTCATTTTACAGTTCCAAACCAAAACTTCATGTCCATTAGTAACTACTACAGCAGTAGTAACAGGCATGTATGTGTACAGTGTTCTATTTAAGGACAGCTCAATCTATATCCTTCACTATAAAACATCACAGTGTCACATAATTTTACATCTTTAGTCTTGTAAGCCTCTGGGGTCTTGTTGTGAGTGTTTGCATTTGGACCATCAAAGAAAATGCACCTCTGGTTTGAGTTCAGAGTCTTTTAACCTGTTGGCTGGGTTCTTAAAGCTGGCCTCTTGTCAGCCCAGAAATAAACATGGGGTCAAAGGTGTTTCTCCAGCACCACTTCTTTTGAGAGTTCTACTAGTTCTGCTGCATCGTACATTGATTCTATACAGTCTGCTGTGAAACTTAACACCTGTGTATTTCCGTGTACTTTTGTAGACAAACATTCAGCAGGACTTGAGAATGGTTTAGAATGATCAATGTGTAGATTGTACATAATAATCAGCATCCATTCAGTTGGTGGTGCACTATGTAACTTTTCTGGTGGAGGTTCCACCACCTAACCTGTCTCATGTCAGATTGATGTGTGACTCTTGCTGAAAGTGAGCGGAACTATCTGGACATTCAAGCTGATAGATGAAAGCATCACAACAGGGGAACAAGCCCAAAAATCTAAACTTTTTTAAATACAGTTGAAAGAAAAGCACACCTTTTTTCCCATCTACAAAAGCACAAAGCACTTCCCTCTGCTTGGTTTTCACAAACAAAATAGTCAGTATTTCCACTAAAATGAACTAAAGTATATGTCTGTCGGCCTCACTATGTTTGTTTTTCTTCGATTGGGAGCTTCACCTTTGGTTTCTGAACAAACCACAATACTGTCCTGTCACTGATTCAGCCCACCAACACCAGTGGAGACAAGCCAAAATGAATTCTTTGTGAACTCACAAAATCGCAAGAATCCATCTTGCTGTGCAAGGTTATCCACCACCTGCTTGTCTCCATGAAGATTTTATTGCTTTGCCTGGAATGTTCCACAGCATGGCATTGTATTCCTCTCAATAGAGACAACCTAGACGATTTTGCTTTCAGTAAGAATACATGCTTTTTCAAGGTATTTTAAAAAAAATTAAAAATCACTTAGTTCTGGTACAACAAGTCACGTTAATGCCATAGGAGCAGAACACTGTCATTTTAATGTCATTTAGAGACCTAGTCTGAAAACAGCAAGATATCTGTGACTCATTAAAACCCAGTGTGCATACTTGGAAAAGTCTTGAGCACTGACCCTTCTGCTAAAAACTTTGGAGTGAAACTAAAACCAGGAATGTCTGCAAAGCTCCAGCCAAGGGAATACAGGCTGACTGATTCTCTCTCTTCCTGTCTAACCTAAGCTCTACTTCTTCCAACTTCTCCCTGTCTAATTCCCATTGTGCTTTGGTGGTTCTGGCTCTATGTTCCACTACAATGGTCAATCTCTTTTTATATCTGGTCCCACTGGAGTTAGTTCAAATAACTTTCATTTCTGTCAATATTATATCTAAACATGCAGTCAAAACCACTATATATACAGTTATCTAAAATCTTAAAAAAAAAAAAGTTCCTCTTTAAGCAGAGAAAGACTGTTAAGTTAACAATGTACTGCAATTGCTTATAATACATGGCAAAAAGCCATTACCCATTTATTGGGGGGCTTTAAGAATAATACCAACAACTAGTAATGTTACGATTGTTGCAATAAGAAACTTAACGATTTAACAAATATGCTTGGTTTCTGCCAACATTACCAAACAACAGTAAAATTCTTAATTCACTTTTTTCCCAGTGTCGAATGCTGTACCACTTTGAAAGAATGATGAAGTAAAGTTAATGTTACATGAACAGCATGATTAAAAAAAAAAAAAAAAAGCATTTTACATATCGATTACATTGAAATTTAATGCTGCTTTCAAATAAGCAGTTATCTGTAAAGGATACATCATAGCCACTTTACTGCACTACAGCAATGCAGTGTAAACATTGGTAGGAGCACAAATGGTTCAATATGGTTCAGTTGTCCCTTAAAACGTTACTTGACAGTTTCCAATATTTTACTGTAACTATTCAAGAATTCTTTTCATGGGATAGAGTAAACAGAAGTAAATAAATATATGTACAGTGCAGTGGTATAAGATTTTTTTGAGTTTGTGCATTTTTAAATTTCTTCAAAATCAACTAAAGTAATAATAATAATAATTTAAAAAAAAAACATGACGTGTTCTCATTCAAATTCAAGACCTCCACTGTGTGTCATTAGCCATTCATGACACCAGTCCAGTGAAAAGCAGGAGCTGATTGGCGGAGCCCGCAGGGGAGGCTGGCGCTATGATTGGCGGAGCCCAGGGGAAATTGACTTCTTATTGGTGGTAATGAAAGGGCTTGAAGGAGAGTATGGCTGAGACAAAGTAAGCATAAAACCTAAAGACCGAAGAGGATAGGACACTCACACAACAGCTATAGTTCATTTATCACCAGCGCACATTGTAATCTCCGGTGCCAACCCACAGCGCCACTACACATTACACAGGCACAAATGTTTTCAAGATGTTCATGAGGCGGGCCATGGCTGAAAAATGCAGATCGCAGCAAAACATTTCAGTATCATCTGTCTGCACACTGGAGTCTAGACAAGCAAGAAATGAACTTTAAATCAACACGGCCCATCTCGTCTGGTGCTGCTGCAGTTTTTCCTTTTGACTTTCAAATCACAAAATCCAGGAAAAATGCCTGCTTCAATACAAATCGAAACTTTCTCGAGGCGAAGTTAGAACCTATTTCTTTCTCAACAAAAGGATTCCATATTCAAAGGGCAATATTTGAAATTGTTAGAAAGATAAGATTGATCTGCTTTATCTGCTAGATAAACAGATTACGCGGCTTGGAATGGAGGTCAGACTTGTAACTGTCCACAAGTCTAGTAAGTAATTGGTATATACTAATGGTTAGTATCATTTATGTTATGTGTTCTGATAAATTAAAGCACACAAGCTTCACATTAAATACCGTATTGTAACCAGTGACAATCTAAATAATGAATAAGCACACAAAAAGACATTCAGAAAACTGAAGAGAGAAGAGAAAGTACTCAACTGTGCCTGCAGCTTCATCACTAAAACAGAAGCTTTATTAAACAGAGGCATGACATAAGCCCTTGTAATAACTGGACTTTCAGCAGAGGATTAGTCCTGTTGATGGGAGGACTGAGAGGTGAGTATTAATGAAGATACACACACACACACACGTCTGTAAAGTACCACTTAGTGCCATCTGAGCAGGGCAGTGGCACAAAGCAGCAGGCAGAGCTCAGGCCCATAAGACAAAGGCACAGTGTCATGAGCTCAAAGGGTCGACTGTGAGGGACACAGTCACAATGAGGACTGCACACAGGAAACACCACTATACACTGACCACTGCACTGTACTACAAACCACCACAGAAAAACACTAAACTTGTAAACACATAAAAAAGTTATAGGCTCATTTAAAAAAGTTATGTGAGAATATATCTTTTAGATTTATTTAAAGGTGCACTATGTAGCCTCTCTGGTGAGGATTAGTCTAAAACTTGCTTGTCTCCATGTAGATGTTGCCATCGCTTGTTACCCCTCAACAGCTCATAGTTACCATAGGGTCCAATTCTAAAATCTATTCAGAAAAAATACATATTGTAGGACAGCAACATTTTCAAAAGTTGTGAAAAAAAAATCCTCCAGTTTAGTTGCTATGCAAATGTAATTTACCAAGTCCCTTTAAAATGAGCAATTACTAAGTGCTTTTTCCCATAGTACCTCTCCTGGGGGGAAAAACAAGACAGACCGAGAGTGTCCTTGGCGATATGTTTCCTTGTATAATCTGGCCCTGCTGCTTTAATTACCCCACACCTGCAGAACCTGAGCAGATCAGCGCTCTGCTTTGCCCTGTCACACTCACGTCACTGAGCGCTGAATGCTCCTCATCTTGGTGTATGAGACTCACATGGGAATAACTGTCAGAGCAGCCGGCAGCTCACAACACTTTAATGCCTTCAAGTTACTATGGAAAACTAAGAAAAAACTGTCACTGGTGACACGAGCATGATGAGTGAACTGCATTTCAGTATAGAGTGCTTTCACAGAGCAAGTTCATCCAAGAGGAATCTGCAGCGAAACATTTCATGTGAAATTACATTAGTGACAAAGTATTAAGCACTTGTCCACACCAGTGGACTCCCCCAACTCAGAGACTTAACTTGTTAAATAAAGGATAAATTGCTCAACAATGTGAAGATTTAATGATTTTTTAAAACATTTTTGGCAACCCTTCATATTTTGAAATAGATGGTTTATGGATAAAGAGACACAACTAACACACAATCACTCATGCATTCACACATAAAGGTGGGTGAAATGTCTTGCGTAAGAGCACAGTGACACTATCAATATAACCTAAGGGTACCAGCTCAGGCAAACAGCTGAGCATCTACCACCTCAATGTGACTTTGAGAGTAATTATTGACTTAAGAGCTGTGATAATTACCTCAAATGACCGTGGTGTAAGTGATTCCGAAATGAGATGTGAAGAATTGCAGTGTGATAAAGAGATTTCATTAACAGCCTAACTTCCCAAATGGAAATTTAAATTGCTTGATACAATCTTCACAGGGAAAAAGCAGGAGATATCAGGGGAATTGGATTATGTATACGTCTCTTTGTAATCACACTCATCAGTTACAGTCTAAAGAGGATCTTACAGACAGGCTGCTGAAATAAAACTGCACCTCGATACAAGGCATCAAAATGAGTACTACACAGACTCACAATAGTAGTATTTTAGAGTTGGAAATAGGTGGCGTCAGGAGGAGCCATTTCTATAGTCATTTAGCCTGGACACAAGCCAGTAAAATTTCACCTTTTTCCACCTTTAAAAATGATACAGAGTCTCATCTGCAGCGAATAAAGGGGAGAAACAGAGCGAGAAGTTGATGTGAAAGCACTTTCTTTAAACTGCTCATTCCTCAAAAATTGTGTATCAAAAAATAATTAGCAATGACTTTGAATGTGGCTCTGTGCCAAACAGTTAGAAGTTCTATTCACCAAATACTTAAACTTTATTTGTATTTTCCACATTACTTCAACAGGAAGGTTGCAGAAAAGGTTTATAAACTTGGAGCATTCTTTGAACTTTTGCTCTGCGTGCTCCTAGCTCTTGCTAACCTTTCCTCACATACATACACAAAAACAGAGAAAGGAAGGCTGTAGCAGTTCTACCAGCTCTCAATTAACAAGGCAGCCACTGTTTTGGCACAGCACAGTATGTGTGTGTGTGTGTGCATCTGTCTGTGAGTGTGTGTGGGCCCAGCAGAGGGTAACACACTGGTGCAGTCAGAAGACAAAGGTATAGCCTTCATTCTTCTTCAGATTAAAAGATTTAGACCAGGAAAACTTAGTACAGAGCCATATAAGAGATTTTCCCTTATGGCCAGCTAAAACACTGATGACTCCGTCCTAGATGAGAGCGACATGAAAGGCAGGACACTCAGTACTATTCACAAGTAAAATTATGCCAACAATCTCACGCTCTCACCGACAGTATTGTATGCTGTCAAAAAGATCTTCAAGTTTTTGTCTGTGTCTAGAAATGAACTTATCTTGAATATAAAACTTGAATACTCAGCGTTTTAGTGCCCTGATTTGTATTAAGGAAATCATTCTTGCTTTCTACGGTCACATTAGCACATTTTGACAATTCATAGTGATAATAAACAAGTGAATTAACAGCAGCATAACATTAACATATAAACATTACCGAAGGGATGCCTCTTTGGGCTCAAGTGAATTAGTCTTTCTGATCAATACCTAAATTGAGCACCAGAAAGCCATATAGACCTATGCAACCGGCCTTTGTAATTATGTGTGAAGTGCTAACACCGAAGATGACGTTGTAATGACACTGTTGAACACAATAACAATACAAGCGAAGGTATGAATTATGGAGCAGCAGCTAGAGCCCAGTGTGAAGCAGATGCCGCTGATGTGGGGTCCACTCAGCACACAGCTGGGAGTGTGTATGTGCTACAGACAGAGAGAGCACTCGGCATTCTGTGGTATAAGCCTGGATCAGCAAAGCGCTACACAAACCAAAACATTAGGACCATTGGCAGGTCTAATGAATAACTTATGGATCCAGTTGGTTTGTAAAAGTGTAAAATTTGTGTTAAGTTATGATGGCAAGAAGACAAGTTTCAGAGCTTGTTTGGGATGTGCAGATGGGTCAGTATCTAACCAAAGTAATCCAAGGAATGAACAGGTTGTAACACATCATTAGGAGGCCCTAGTGTACTTCTGCATTGTTTTCTGGTTATTCTGGAAACAAGAATTACTAGGTGCATCTTATAGTAATACTCAGTGAAGAACGTTACTTTTTGTGTAGTATGTTAACATTTGAGCTCTAGGGTAGAACAAGTATCCATCACAACTTCTTAAGTATTTCCTTGGGATTTTTTATTTATTGTAGTTCATGTTTTAGTCACCATAGGTTTTATAAAAATAAAATTAAAATGCTTTACCGTTTTTAATTTGGCTTTAATGTCAGTGGTATAATGTGGTCTTCTAGATTACTGTTAATTGTAATATTTTCTTAAGCAATATACAGCCTTGCAAAATGTGTTGTGTGACATGCAGAGGTATTTGTAAAAATCAACAAATGACTAATTCAGCCGGGGGCCACATCATACTGAGCATACAGCTAGATGAATCACAGAGAGGAGATGCACCTGCCAATGGCCATGTTTCATCTCACAAAATTAACGACAGTGTCTTTTTCAAGGCCAACACGCAGCGGTGCGTTATAGAGCAGGAGCAGCGTGGAACATGCACATCACTGCATATTTACAAGTGCCGTGAGATAAAAGGAGTAGGAATGATGGGGCTTGAGTCAAAAGACTTAGGGGTGCATCCTGGGACACAGTCTAATGAAAACCCACCAACAGCGAGATCTAACACTCAACACCAAAGGCCTCTGCTTTGGGACTTCTTCATTAAGAAACATTTGATTAAAATTGAATAAAAACACTGAAATGTGGATACAAGTTACAAGCCCTTTGATATGATTTTTATGGAACTACTGAATAATTACAACAAATTATATACATTAGCTCATATATAATCAATAATCTTTTGATGACCACATTGTGCCGTTTACAGTACAGTTTATTCAATCAGATAGAAGAACAGATTTGTTTAACAGTTCTAGGAAAGCTAAAATGACTCAAAGGATTACTAAGCCTGGCGCAAAAAAATCCCTCTCAACTTGATCCCTTTCTGACTGTTCTTGCACAGTTCATTTTAATATAATGTTTAAATGTAAAAAACAAGGACGCTGCACAACAATTTTGGATTATTACCAGTTTGGCGAGCATGGCAAGGGTAGTTATTGTGATTAATTAATTTATTAACATTTACCCAATTGTCTTTTTCATTGCTGGCAAAGGTATGACCTCCAAAACCACAAATATACATCACAAAGGTGTCCCAGAACTCCAACTGAAATAAAAGCTGGCATTCTTTTTCACACAGACTCGGAACTAACCAGGCCTTTGTACAGCGGAAACCAGCCTCTGTGATATCCACATAATGGAAGGAGTGTGTTTGTTAAAACTATTGAGGTCAGGAAAGTTGGCTTTGGTAGGCACACAAATGCATACACCACTACTACTACACACACGCACACGCACACACACACACACACACACACACACACACACACACACACACACACACACACACACACACACACACACACACACACATTCACACTCACTCACACACACACATACATACAAAGTGGCAGAGGGGACTGTGTGACCCTGCTGTGGAGCTGAAAAATAGCGGATTATGAGGTATTAAAAGTTACAGTTATGCCTGGCCTTGGGGGAAACTTACAGTACATACACACAAACTGCACCTGAAAATGAACAAGCAAGCTATGGCCCACTTTATTATAAGAGGCAGCAGTAGAGGAAAATTGGCATTATTACACCGCAGGAAGGTTTTAAACACCGTTAACGCACTATTCTATGTATGATGTCAATATTATTCAGTTAATTGGTGATTATTTGGGTCATGTTATAATCACAAGAACTAAAAAAAAAAAAATCATGACCATTTTAGAAGTAAAAATAAGTTACTTCAATGTATACAATAAAATGTAATAGGATTTCACAAAGCTGACTGCATACAAGAGGCATGGCAATGTATTAGACACTATAAGAAACCATTAATGACTGAAAAAATGAAATTGTTGCTTCACAAAATAATAAATCTTTTTAAAAAAAATTTATATGGTGGAATCCCTGTGAAGCCACTTTCTTTGCATTTGTTTGACATTTTACAAACCTCACACAGCCTTGAGGCACAAAACAGTATAAAAATGCAAAAGGAGCCTCACGATTGTGCAGTTACATTTGCACATTTGGATTTTTGTGAATACATCAGCAGTATCAGGAAGTGTCAGCCTGCTGCCAAGAAAAGATAGAAAGACTAACTTCAAATTGGTCTAGCCTCCTCTCTCTCTTTTTACCCTGAGGTTATTAGCAAGTGTCCGTGTGTGCTACAGTATCGAGAGAGCAAAACCAAACCATTGTCTACAGACTATCAAAACCTGTTAATATTTGAGAAGAGACATTTCCTCTTATTGTTGTGGTACAAAAAAGCACTGCCTTGTGGAGTGTTGTCAATTCTCACTTCAGCCTTAATTTAAAATAAGCAGATCCTTCAGGCTAATGCGCCGTAACCAGATTAAAGAGACTCATTACAGCCCTCCAACAAATCACAAACAAACCCAGGCTCTGCAAATCCATGGTAAATCTCTGTAAGAATTAATCTGGAAAAGTTTCGAACAAGCATTTGGCCACATGCTGATTGTACTCATTTGTATTTAACTTTGTCAAACTGTCAAAAGTGTCACTTTGAAGGCTCATAACTTTTAGAAAAATATTTAATATGTCACCAGTGTATTAAAACCCAATTTGTTTGAAAAAGGTTTACAGACAATAGCTCAGAGGGGCGACAGTAGCTCAGTTGGTAGAGCGTTTGTCCACTGACTGGCGGTTCAAATCCCGCTCCGAAATAAACATCACTGGTTGAGCAGACACATCCACTGACTGCGATTCCAGGTCCCACTGATGAATGCTGTCGTTGTGTCCTTGAGCAAGACACTTAACCCACCTCGGCCACAGTGTCTGCGTACACTGGTGTATGAATGTGTGTCTGACTGGGTGATTGGTTTGATGGTTTAAAGAGCTTTGACTGCCTTGAGGGTGGAAAAGAGCTATATAAAATTGACAATCCTAAAAACAACATTTCACGTTACATTTCAGAGTTGCCTTTGCATTAGAGAAAAGAACTACTGAACATCTGACATGATCTTTCTACATCTAGAAATCAAGCTGCTATGATTTATTGCAAAAAATATGTATCACCATCGTCACACTACCTTACTAACATGGTTCTTAAAAAGTTTCATAGCTGTACATTACTCACAGTCTAACCAATATAGTTTTCTGGGGTAGGAGAGTTGTTGCCTCTAGAAACAAGCAATTTCCATCCAAAACATCTAGCAAATAAAACTCATTAATTAACTGCACGCTACCTATAGGCTATAGGCAAAGGGCAAGAGACAGTAATTAATATCATTCAATGCAGCTAATTAGTAGTTTGTTCAGTTTCAAGGTCTTCAATTTAAAATGCTACTTCACCAGAAAAGCTTCAATAAAAAACATGAATAGTGAAATCATTACCCGCTAAAATTAACTGTTTTTTAACGGGGAGTGTTCAATCATCTCACAGCACAAGAGCTGTCAGTTTGTCCACCTCAGCAATCATCACGCCTAACATTACGACCACTGACAGATTAAGTGAATTTTATTACAGCACAAATACACGTTTCGTCTTGAAAAACTGACAAGAAAAGAGTTCAACACTGGACAGTTTGGGATAGCATAAGATTATATAAATCTGCAGAAGATTATATAAATCTTTATGCAGTTATCACCATCCTACCATCCTATTCACCTTATTCTGGAGGTTGACGTGGGTGCCGCCATCATCACGGGTTATATTATTTTGCATGGGGCTGGCGATTTTCACAGCAAATAAGTTCTAATCGGACTACAGAGCCATCTTAAAGCCTCCCAGAGAATCGGTGAGGTGTTGGACTTGTTGGCACACATGAACATAGAACATTTTACGCAAACCAAAACCACTTTATATTATGTTTTTGAGCGTAACTTTTCCCAAACTTGGGATTCCCTTGAACCAAAAAGCCACCACAAAGAAAGTGCGGTTTGGAGCATTTGGAGGAAAAAGTGGGTGGGGCCAAATAAGGCCAATAAAAGAAATATTAACAACAAATACAAGCCGCGATGTGATAAAGTTATGTTGGCCCCATTGGTGAGGTATTTCCAGAACCAAACAGGCGAGACAAGGGACTGGACTTAGCAGTGTCACAGTCTCACTAATTATTGAGGTGCTCTGAAGCCTGATAATATGAGCACAGACACCAATTATACCAGCGCTGATATGAGCCACTGCAGGTAGTACTTTACATTATTATAGCCCTGTGTTAACCCGAGCTGACTGACAAGGCAGACAGTTTAGCAGAGCGGCAGTAATCTTCTATTTCAGGGTGAAGCCTTGATTACATTACTTTGAGAAGAATTTGTGAGCAAGAAAACGTCATGAATATCAAGGGAAACAAAACAAAAAAAGAAGACAGTTTTGCACTCAAACAATAAAAGCAGTGGCATAACATGACCGGAGCCAAAACATGCCTCCATAACAATCTAATGAGAAAATAAAGAACAGAAAATCAGGCTCAGCTAGAACAATACAAAGTTATAGTGTAAAATGATCCATTCTTGGAAAATTACAGCACAATAACAGTAAAGATGTTATCATCATTCCTGGACTGGAAATACTCTCATTATGGTTTCCTGAACAGAACAAGATTTCCTGTCTTCAAACCGGAATTTGATAGAGCTGTCTATTACACAGGGGAAAAGACAGAACAACAAACAAATGTGCAGTGTTTTTAAACTGAAATGTGATAAATACAGATTGGCTCACCAGCAAAAATACAGCTGTTATAATGCCAAGATAAAGAGTATTTCAGGGAGGTCATCCGGTGTAAGGTATGTTACCAAGTCGTTTGAACTGGGAGACTAAAAAGAGGAAACTGAGCCAGGAGCATCTCTTTTGATTGGCAAAACAGCAAATACAGCTCCTAAACTACAACAGCCACCAAATGTACAAATGACTCACAGCTAATATTTTCTCTCTCCACATACAACCACACAGACAGTGATTTTGCGTTCCTTAAAATGTTATAAGCCAACTAAAATATTCAATCCTTCCAAAACTCACTTGGTTTAAAATATCACATTCTTTCCAGCCTGAAGAAATTAACTAGGACAACAAATACATTTATAATGGTTCAGGAAGTTTTTCTGATATTTAAGCTTGTATTGAAATTTTTTTAATGTCAGTTTCTGAAAACACAAGGTACTTTTATATTGTGATAATCATATGCTTAGGGAGAAAAAGTTTAAAGAAAAAAAAAAGTTATTCTACAAATGAAAGACCAGGCAACGGTAATATAGTATTCAAATGTTGTTTATGCAAAACTTGTGTTGTCAGTCATCTGTAATGAGAATGGGCAAAACGTATTATTGAGAATTTCCGTCTGAATGAAACTAGGGCCACAGGGTTTTTAATAAAAAGTTTCTCCTTCATTTCTCCCCTATACGGCTTTACAAGGGATAACAGCTGGATATTAGCACCCTGCAGTAGATTTCATAAATCATTACTGCACTTTGTTATCAGACTATTATCTTCAATGTGGAGTGTTACATAAAATCTCATATTGAAATCGTTCAACAGTTTCGACCTCATTTCTCCCTATATGCCAATTTGATGGAGAGCACCATTTTCATTTTTTATTTTGCAACCAGGAAATCATCGCCTCATCTCTCAGAATGACTGTGCTGTTTACAGAAAGGCTGAACAACAAGAGAGGTAATTATTAAACAGATGGTCAAGAAAAAAAGTTTTGTGAAGTTGGCAATTTTGTTTTTGAAAGTGAACAAATGACAAATTATTGAATTTCAGCAATGTTACTAAATCAAATGCTTTTTAAAAACATTTTTCTTGACACACAGACTAGAGTACAAGCTGTGTGGACCACTGGGGCTTTTGATGGCCTATGATAATATTCTGAAGTAACAATTTGCTTATAATTTAAACTTAGTAAAGATGAATAGCCCCCCCCCCCCCCGTTTTTCAATTTACAAATATAAATGGGTACGTGACGTGACACCCATTTTCAGACTGAATGAATGCATGACTTTCTAAATAATGTTTTTCATCCAAAATTCAACTCCACTGTGCACAAATATACATTTTATAAATTACACACTTTTAGAATGAAATCACCTTTCATTTCTTTGTATTTTAACAAAAAATCATTCAAATGTCCTGCGGCGTGACTGTGACACTTTTATTCAAAAAACTCTATAAATGAGTCTCTTGCGTCATAAAGGGAAACATGCATGTATTTTTAATAAAATGACACTTTTATCTCAACTTTAAATCTATAAACGATATAAGCAGTTTAATGCTGTAATCCAGAGGGTGTCCTGCAGTGTGACAGTTTTTCTCTGAAAAAATATTCTTTAAGATGGGCCAGTCACAATTATGAAACTAGCAATATAGACGTATTAAATAATTTATTAGAATTTTTTAATATGGCAATTTTTTTTGTCCACCAGGGTGACAGGAAAAGTCACACTGCAAGGCATCTCAAAAAGGTCTCAAAATGAAAAGCGTTACACAAAAAAGTATGGATATACCTAAATATCTTCATAATTTATGGCGATATTCAAACAATGTGCTGTCTTGGTTAAGGTTTAAGTTCCCCATAAGACGTGAATGGACTGTAAAATCAACCATAAATGAAGAAATATCATTTTATACCTTGAAGATTACACTGCACTACACTACACTACACTACACTACACTACACTTAGATTACACTTAGATTACACTACACAAGTTTTTTTGATTCTTCCATTTTTAATAAGCTTTTTTGTAGCCCTTTAAAGCAGAACCAAGTAACTTTCTGCAAAAGAACCCTCTGCAGCCACCAAACATAAAAAAGAGCTAAGTCCTCCCAACAGAATTCTCTTTGGATCGTGGTCTGACATTTTTGCAAGGGTGGTTTTCTGTCCATAGACAGCAGAGGGATGACGGACACTTCAAACACCCCAAAAATACGTATTTAAACATCACAGGGACTTTCAGTGATGTTTAATAAGGTAAAAATGTTACTTCAAACACCCTAAAAATACCTATTTAAACATCACAGGGACTTTCAATGATATTTAATAAGGTAAAATGTTACTTATTTCTGCTTTAAAACATTTTTATAATAAACTACTCAATCAAATTTTACATATCTCTACAACAACTGCATATCCATGTCTACTTCTTCCACATCTTCCTCCTATATAAAATACTTGTGGCTGTTAGCATCCTGCTGACCATCAAAGCCTGAGTGAGGTTGGAAAGGGCAACATTAAAGTTTCAGTTTGTTAATGAGGCTCTTGCAGCACATCTAAACTAATCCTAGAAATAAACAGCAGACAGATTAACAGTCCTTGGAGTGCTGCTCTCAATTCAACAATTTAAACTCCTACATTTGTTGTGTTAATAGACTCATGAGGAAAATTGTGTAAATACTAAAATTAATCACTTGTTTTTTGGCCCACAGCTTTGCATAGCCTCCATTTAAAGGCATTTCTCTCCGGATGCACCAAATCCTGCAAGTTAATGAAAAGAAGACAACACATTTTATTAGGAAGGAAGCTCTTAGGGGTATTTTTGTGGCTAAGAATGTCGTTTTGGGCAAGATCCACAAGATCTAGAACAGCTTCAACCACTGTTTGTTGTTTGTACAGCTCAACTTTCAAGGTTTTTGATCAGAGCAGGAGATTTGTGTCCCTCTTATGCTTTGATGGTCCACGGGCCAACATTTCCTCTTATCGCTTTGTTTACGCTCACCCAATATTCTCTTTACTCTTCTTTCTCAGTGCACTGCCTTATCTGTCAGAAGATTTACCTCTGTTTGTCAAATTCAATCTATACATCTTCCTTTCATTGGCATCAAACTCAGGCAAGAATCTATCTTTAGGATAGACGCCACTAAAACCAAAGACAATACAATTTTGAACTATATTTTGTAGACAGAATAAAAAACACTGACAACTACAAATTCCACATAGTAGGCTATCCATGGGTTTCAGAGTGATGAGAAATGGCACTGACTAATGCACCCCCAAAGATTTTTGCCTAACTTTCATAACACATACAATTTCAACAAAAAATATTCAAATGGAAACCACAGAGTGTTCAAAATGAGACTACAATAAAAGAAATAATTCCATATTAGGTTTTATAAAACGCTACAGGGAGTTAACTACATTTAAATTCGTTTAAAATGGCGAAACAAACATGGTAGAGGGTGGGGGGCACGCTCCATTGATAAAAGGCTATAAATTAACTTTAACTACCCACATTGATGACCTTAGCACCCCCCTTAGCTCCTTCAACAAAAAATGTCTGGCACTGCCCCTGTGCCAGACAGTGTAATGTGAAGTTAACTCGAAGAGGATGAGAATTTTAATATTATGTAATTACCAAGATTATGGTGATAAAAGTTCTGGACAAACAAAATGATATAATTAGCAAAGTCAGAAAACACAACAGCAATTCACTTTTCCACTGACTGACCACTATGAATGAACCCTATACTCGTTTGAATCCAAGTGCCACAGATGTCCAGTAAGGGTCCTTATTTAATCTACCCTCCATCACCTCTGCACTTCTCACCTTTCCTCACCCTTCATCCTTATCTCTCCTCCTCATCCTCCCACCCTAGTGTCTCCTCCAGTCTGCTTCACTCCTGCTTTAATTTTAACCAGTCTTTACCTGTCCTTGGCCTTTCTTTACATCTTGCCCTCCTGTCCTATCTCTCTCTTCCCATCAGTGAATCTGTGAGTCTGTGGATCTCATTGCTCCCCGCTTCCCTTCACACACAGAACAGAGAGGTGGTTGCAGACGGGTGGAGGGACAAAGAGGTGATAGATGACTCCAACAGAAAGATAATGAGCAGAAGCATTGCTCAGGATGGCACTCTGGAGAGGCACTGCTAAAACGTCCTGATGTGTCTTGCTTTGGAAAGTGCATACATAAAAGATGGTAGCCCCTGGTTTTATTTGCAGTCTTTTGCTGACCTTCAAAATAGTTTATTGTACTGCTATTGTTAGCAGTTAAAATAAGAAGGTTGTGGATTATAATTTTAGCAACATTGTTAATGTAGTTTGTTCATTTGTAACTTTTCACACAAACCTTCAATAAGGATTTAAGTGATCATTAAAGCAGTTTCATTAGGTTGCTTTTAAAAGTTTCATATTCCACAGCCACTATTTCCACTAGCTTCAGGATTTTGATTTATTTCAAAAAAAAAAAAAAAAAAAGGATTTGTATTTAGTACATGACCAACAGAGGGTGCAGTAGAAGCAAACAAAGGAGGCATTTCTTTTTGCTATATTCTCTCCATGTAAAGTAAATTCATTGATTTGCATGCTACTGTTTTATTGTAGTAAATGCAAAGTGTAGTACATATGCAAATGTGTCTTAAGTGACAAATTACACAATGAGGTTGACCAGCATCTGCAAATTATTTAACACATACTTAAACTACAATACAACAACAATGGTAAAAGATAATTCAGTATTATGTCTGTAAATAAGACAGACTGACCACCCAGACGCTCCTTTCTAAATGATCTATACTCACTCATACTGGGACCAAGCTGTCTGCACAGTAATCAGAGATGTGGACTAAATTACAAACTATTGAACTGTTTTGCATGCACTGTGCAATTTACTGAAGTTACTTTGCTAGTACCCCATTTGGCTTGTTGCTTCAAAAACAATTATCATCAGAGAGATGCCACTTGGATCCATAGTCTATTGATCTTCAAAATGACTTGGCTGGGATTAATTTTTGCATCTGGCTGGCGCTGCGATTAAGCGCTCTGAAAGGAGAAAATTGACAGTTTTGATCTTGTTGACAAGTTGATTAGAGTAGAGGAAAACTGTCCAAAAGGTCACAGCTTAGTTTAAACCCTCCCACAGGCCTGTCAAATTTCGTATTGAGTGTTTTTCTGTTGCTTCGCCGTTAGCTACGGCTGTCTGACACATCTACGATCAGAAATTTCCAGATATGTCCATCACCAAGACCAGAACTTTAGATCCAAATACCAAGTGAATGTGACAAAGCTCTATACGAATGAAGGCAGATCTGTATTTCAATGGCACAATGACAGCCAGTACTAAGAAGTCTGCAACACCACAGCCACACAGAGCCTGGTGCACTGATGGGGCTGCCATTTCTTATCACTGAAATCATATGACGGCTGTGAAACAGGAGGCAGATGGAAAAAAGGTAGCGACAAATACCAAATAGCACCGCAAGACAGAATGACAGAGACAAAAAGATGCTGAAAAGCATGGAGTAAGCCATCACTACAGTCCAGGAAATGTTAATGTATGGATGTTGATAAAGTACAATGTATAATGGCTCAGGCTCTGTACTCGCTCTTCACCACAAAAATCTCTTTGGTTCTTTCTCTAGCTTCATTTTTGGCATATCTTCCCATTTTATTCTAACAGTCCTAACACTTACAGCTTTCCTCTTTTTTACATTACATTTTTATCCTCATTTTGCCTAGAATGTTCCACAGACAAGATGTTTCGACCAAACCAAGTACTTTTGGCAATAAAGACCTCCTGTAACTGAACAAATTAGATATAGCTTTTTAGTTTAATTTTTTTATGAGACAAGGAGGTGACAGACCCTCTACCTGAAAAATGCAGCTTTACAGAAAAGAACAAATGACTGAAAGAGAAAATATGGGTACATTTTGTACTCAAACTCGCAACACCATATCAAACTATAATCAGTATATGCTATGCTCCATCACATTTACAGAATTTACAGGAAACCTAAACCACCAAAATGGAAAACAGCTTTACAATTCTATCCAGTAAATTAAGTGGAATAACACTGATTACATTCAGGTCATCTCTTTGTGAAGATGTGCCCTCAATCTTTGTCTGCTAAAGTCAATGACAAACTTTTCTTTTTCCCTGTCCTTACTTTCGCCCCAATGCTTCTGAACATGTGCAGCCGGACCCACGTGTGTCTTTGTGTTTGCCCATTTTCCTGCAGGCCCCATAAGGGTTCCTAATGACCAATTTACATAATTAACACAGTGAGCCTTTGCAGTCTGCCTCTGCCTCCGAGACACAAAGCCACCTCTCGCCCATACCTTAATTTACTCCCAATTTCTTCTCTCTCTCTGTGGTCAATAATTTAATCAATTGTCACAAAGAGCAATGTTTTTTAATGTGCCAACTTAATCGCTGTTAAAAGTTGCAGCAATACAAGCACAATAAAATGGAACCAACCAAAATGTTGAACGAGGTATTACAACATATTTTTAGCTCTGGCTTGCATATTTTAATGTCAGCATGGCAGCCAGACTAAATCAAACAGGATTAGATGGACTGCACACACTCGTCTGGTCGAGACAGCGAAAGGGTAAATCCATCATGTGGATTAGTCATGAAAAATGATATTTACGCAGCCCAATCAGTCTAATGTACCAGAGAATGGACATGACTGCACTAACAGAGTAAATATGTAGAGCGATATTTCAGCAGGGAGACATGCACACAGGTGTATGTTGGTAGATAGTCACTTTTTGAAGTCCAGTTGAGAGGTTTGCTGTCAATTCAGAAAATTTCGCTGCATACCTAGTATAAATTAAAATAATGAGTCTGTATACCTCTGTTTCCCGTCTTCATTACTGTTCCTAAAACTTGCAATACAAATTGGAGATCAACCGATAAGGGCCAATGCCAATACAGATTGTGTAACATTCAGGTCAACCGATGGCCGATAAGCTCTGCCAATATTTTTTTTAGCAAATATGTAAGGTTTATATATTTTTCATGTTGTTAACTGCAGTAACAACATGATTACTTGAAATGACTCTTCACAAATCTATAGAAACTAACCCATTTGTCTTATACTCCTCGCTTTGGCCCCATCTTACAA
Source organism: Periophthalmus modestus (assembly GCA_019594935.1). NCBI lineage: Eukaryota > Metazoa > Chordata > Actinopteri > Gobiiformes > Gobiidae > Periophthalmus > Periophthalmus modestus. The sequence continues at coordinate 34,673,461 of JAIEZT010000054.1, read as the reverse complement.
TAATCCCACTGCTCATTTATTGACAACATCCAGGATCTCTCCTACAAACAATTTAGGGCCGCAGGGAAGAATACGCTATTACACGTATGTTAATGTTGAATATGCAAGGCCAAATGTAATCTAATGCTTTATTTTCCTCTGCCAGATTTGATCAATCAGTGCTGTGTACCAATAGTTCAGTCTATTTTTCCATCATCATTCCTTCATATACAGGCGGTTCAGGATTCCTGCCATTCAGTCAGCCAATCTAAATAACATTTAGGTGAAGAAAAGGGGGAATGCTAATCCACCTGGGAGCGCTACGTGTATATGTCTGCTCACTCAGTAAGGGGTGTGCCTGGTGTTATATTTCCAATCTGCAGTCTGAATGGTGAGTTTGAGAACGCACTCGAGAGCACTAAACACACTGTGCACACAATGGGAGGGGACACGCCAACAGAAAATAGGTGAAATGCAGAAGAAGAGCTCTCCAGGGCTAAAAAGGGGGACAAGGATCCTTACGGTTGGTCTTGCCTTTCTGCTGGTCTGGACAAACATGGACCAGCCTCCTCCTCACACTCTCCTTCACCCACACGCCCCTTTACCACTGCCCTCTGCATCGGCCCTCTTCCTCCTCGTCTTTCTGTGTGCTGAAACACAAAACCATGTAATCCTCCTGATCCCAGGCCTGTGTCCGGGGGGAGTGCCGCAACTCAATGAGAAAAGAGAATCACAAAGGAAAAGCTAAAGGGAGGAAAGGAAGGAAGAAAAATAACTGAGCAGCTGTAATGTAGTTTATACATTTATCCAGAGTATGTGAATGCTGAGGGTGCTCGACGTCCATAGAAACTGTGCAGTCCAAGTTCGTTTCCGCTCATGTTTTACTCTTGGCATCAGCCACTGTGTTGTGTTCCCAAGGGCCCAATGGAGTAGGACATGAGTGTATCAGTATTCTGTGCTTGGACAAGACTAACTTAAATATAAAACTTTTTAGCGTCCACAATATAAACAGACCACTACAATACTAGAAGAAAGCTATGTTTTATTTTGGGTTATGTATGTGTTTGATCTAATAAACTAACTGCAATTAAAGCTAGGGTACCCGTTTCCTGTTTGCAAAAGCTTAAAGGAGGAGGTAGGTGAATTAGTCTGTTCCCCCGAGAATTTGTCAGATGGCAAATCCCAAAACAAAACTAAAATCATTAGGTACCCAAGTATCATTTGTGATATCCTAGAATTTTCAACTTGATAAGCATCATATACCAAGGCCAAATGTTGTTATCATTGTGTTAGAGCATTAATCTAACTATGTGTAGAAATGTAAAATGATACAATGCCACTACACAGATACTTAAAGCACTACAAAAGCCATGTGGAGAGTGGCATTGACACAATACTAAATGTTGTGGAGGCTGAAAGTGCAAGTACTGTTGGGCACCCGGAGAAGAGGCAAAGGTTTAGGTCTCGCTCTGTGAACTCGATAACAACTTGTCGATGCAAAGCAGATTTTAAAGCAGTTCTCTGCCCTTATGTCAGATTGCTTCACTGTTAATGGAGGTCCTGCCCACAGAGATGAAACCGCTGATGAGCAGTGATTTTCGACAGGAGTGCCAGGGAAAGAACAAAGAGTCATCTTCACCACCACTGCACGAGTTGGTTTACGTCAGCCAATCCTGTCAGAGTCTCGCTCAAATGAAGTCCACCTACTTAAACTCTGCAATTTATTTCAGGGCGAGTGTGGGGGGCATTGGCAGCAGACAGAAAAGCCATCAGAGCATAGCTATCAGGTGGCTCCAGGATACACACACACTGAAGCTGATAATAGCCTGTTAGCAAGTGCCTTTCACAATCCAATCATGGCATGATTTAAGGGCAAAATCATTGGAGGCAGCAGAAACTATTTACATCACATTTTCAGCCCGCCGTCTGTGTTCAGAGCATGTTGGCACGTTTTCTACATGGATGAACAGTCACCTCCAGCTCTGGGGCACAAACTGGAATTTCAAAACCACCAACTACCATACATAAAACATGTGCCCCTCAGTGGGAAATGATAAACCCAGTAGCTGAACACAACAACACGACAACACGGCACAGCGATACACAACACTTCACAACACTAAACAGCAATACACAACACTATACAACACTACACAAGTTGTATTGTGTATAAGCAAAATTTTAGGTTTATTAATGAGGGAGGTGGAGGATTTGTTTGTTTCCATCACATGATACAAAATTGCTCCAAAATAATTCTGTATGCAGTTTATTTCTTATATCAAAAGGATCAAATTGAGCAAAGGCATAGAAATAAAGTTTAATTTGTATTTTGACCGTTTTGTGTTATATTTATACACTTGTTTTTCCCCAAGTAAGGAGTTAATTATACTTGACAGAATTGGTTTATTGGTACCTTTGGTGCCTTTTTAAGAGGATTTATCAAATTGTAGTTGGATTTACATAACGCTGAATTAAAAGGAGGATTTTTTTTAGATTTTTTTTTAGGTGACACCAGAAATCCCCTGCTCATAGAAAAAACTTCAACAAACAAGCCCAACCCAACTATGTGGCTTAAGCCAGTTCACCAAAAGATGGACAGGGAGGAAGTCTAACGTAACCTCTCTCTTGTCATTTTACAAAGCCAGAGGACATTCAAATGGATTTCAAAGGCAACCACCACAGAGAAGGCATTGGCGGGAGCGGTGATAAAACGTTCCATTCAAAATGATGACAGTGAATGATTCAAGAGATCAAAATGATTCTGAAGATTAAAAATGCAGCCTGTAGCAAATATGTGGGCGAGGAGCTGAGGAGACAATCTTTAGAAAGTAGTTCCCTTATCACACAAAATCCTCCCAGCAGCTTTGGGAGAATGGGAAGTGTTTGAATAGCTGAACAGGGGATGAAGTACAGTCTTGAACTTCTGCTCAAATGCACAGGCACACACAAAAATCTAGCTCTAAGGGAGATAATCTGTGCAAGCGTAATTTCATTCTCCCATTAAATCCCCCCCAGATGCTTCTGAAGAAATCTGAATACAAAAAATAAAATACCACACACTAGAGGCATTCACCCTTCCTCTTCATTTGTCAAACACATGCACATACACACACAGGCCAGGAGTCTAAAAGCATGTCTTTGTAATTATTCTGATGCTTTTAAGTCATTTGATTTGCTGAACGTTCATTACATTGAGGTGTTTGCAAGTGCTGTTAGCATCTCTGTGGTCTGACATTCTACTGCACTTATTCTGACAGAACTACTGGGGGAAAAAAAAGGCTCCTCTTCTTCAGTGAGGCTAGATCCAACTTCCTCCTGACCAAAAATGGAGAAGGGGCAATCCCACAGTCTGAAAGCCATAGAGTGCACACAGCCAAGCAATTAATTCATTAATTTCTAGCTATGTTTTTGGAGATGATTTCTGTCTACAACAAGTATATTTGGACAGCGATTGTTAAGTCTAGTCTACAGATCATCTCACATGGGAAAGATTGTAGGTTATTAGTCAGGGGATTGAAGCTGCCCCACTGTCAGGATAGCACCTTGCATTCTCACACACGTAATACAGCAGTCTACAGTTCTTTTTCCCAGAGTAGTTTATTTTTTTTTTTTAATCAGCATTCTGTTAATACACATACAAGAAACTAGGGGTGCTCTGATCCAGCCTTTTCTGTTCTGATACAGATATCAATACTCTGATACTCAGTTCCTTTTTTCAAAAATGACTAAAAAGTAAAATAAACTAGACTCTGCCTTTATATGGAGGTATAACAGGTCAATGATTTCTGGGTTGAAGTTGCTAAAAATGTGTTCTTAAAATGGCTGCTTGGATTATCGTATTAGTATCAGAAGATAGGGAATCGATCGCCAATCCATTACATTTTCCAGTATCAGCCCAAAAATCATTACTGGTATCAGTGCATCCTATACGAGAAACATTTTCTTGAGTAGACTTTTAGTGATAGAATAATTTTAGTACATCCCTGTTTCAAAAGGTACTATTTTGGGGCCCAAGACAAAAAAAGTGTTTTACTACACAGCTGTTCTGTATGTAACAAGGTTTTGTCCATGTTAATGCCTTATGACAGCAGGAAGAGGACACAGATCATTTACTCTATTACTCTGTACTCGAGGGCATGTCTTGTCTGCAAAAAACATTAACTGTAAGCTTGCAAACGTTCTGCGATTCAGCGCTGTACCCTTGAAAGAAGAATGACACATGAAAAAGAGGAGAAGTCTGTAGAAGTCATTAGGCACTGCTGGGGTCTTCGTTGTTGTCCATAAAAAAACCCAAATGTTACAGAGCAGAATACTTTCCCTTCATGCACCTCTTCACTTCTCATAACGGTGTTTCTAACCTTAATAGTTGCAAACCACAGGTATTCCCTGTTCTGTGGTGATCAAAAATCAAATCAGACGCACAAAACGCTGGCTCACACCGAGCAGCCACAAAGATCTGCGATGCTGTTAACAATGAATGCATTCAATGGGATCCAAAAATCAACACCTGGGACCACAGGATCAACACTGGTCACGGTCAAAAGAAAAATAATAAAGAACAGAGAGAATAGCAACAGGCTGAGGGTTTGTCCAAAGTTTGAGTATTTTTAGACACTTGCTCCTTTCACCATGTACATCAAAAATGGGGTTATCATCTCATTTCTGGAGTTCACATCAGATTATTGAAATTTATGTCACAAATGTTACTTACAGATGATTTAAGTAATGTCAGTTCTTTTCAAAAATCAAAATGAAAGAAAATGTTAAAGATTGAAAAAGTTATCTTAAAATGCAACGTACTGTCTTCCAAATAAAACAGTTACTCTAAACCAGGGGTCACCATCCTTTTGGAAACTGAGAGGTACTTCATGGGTACTGCGTCATACAAAGGGCTACCAGTACGCTGGTTGGGTTGGTACGCTCTTCTGAAATAACACATTTGCTCAGTTTGCCTTTAGTTATACATTATTAATAATAATTAATGATAATCATCTATGTGAAGACACTGATCACATTAATGATTTCTCACAATCAACGATGGCAGCAAGGTGGGAAATAGATATCAATATTCAGCATTTTAACTTTTTTAACTTTATTAATCTCAGTAATTGTTGAATTTTCAGATGATCACTTATATCACTACATCTCATAGGGAAAGTGTCCCATTTTCACAAGACACTGACAAACCTTTTACAAAACAAACTATGTTGCACCATGTTTCAAAAAGGTATCAATTATGTAATGTTAAAGAAAAATCAACTTTGGTTGCTTTTTGTAACTTTTTCACCGGTCTCGTGAAAAACCCAAAGCTCCTTTACTCACGGGCTTTTTCTGCCCATAGTGCACGTCCCTGTGGGTAGTTAGTTGGTAACTTTTGTGACACGTAGTGAAGTGTCTCTCCGCATTGTGCCGCTTTGCCGTCACCACAGTCGCCCTGCAGGTTTGTTTTACAGTTGTAAAATTTGGTGTGAAAGTGATTTTTTTTTTTTTTGTTCTGCCATATTTTGGGGTAAGAAACTGCCTTCAGCATGCATCTTCACATTGCTCATGAGCCAAGTACTGGTTTTGTCACGTGCACAATCCTAACCTTTGAGTAGGTCAGAGTTCACCTCAACTTATCTAAACTTCACGTATGATGAACACATTTTTAAAATATTGTAATTTTTAAAAACGTGATTAAAAAAAATTGCAATGGAATAAAATGTAATTTTAGATTCAGCACCATGTTGGTGACCCCTGCTCTAAACATTATGATTTGAAGATTTCTTTTGGGCAGATCTAATTATTTGGTTATCTGGTTAGTCTAGTTATCCGATTTTACTGCTCTTGTGAAAAAGTGTAAGTCATACAAAAATTTTTTGTCAAATTTTCTGATAACAAAAAGGTACTGCTTAAATCAAATCTTCCTACAAAGACAAAACCGTGAGAGCACTTTCTTGGATGTTGTTCTCCAGTGTCTGACCAAGAGCTGGCTCTAGATCAAACCAGCTCCCAAAAGGTCTAAGTTTTGGATGCACAGTCAGTTGGTTCACACACAGCTGAAAATCATAGAGAAACACGAGCTTCCATTCATCCATGTCTTTCAAACGCACTGGCAAAAATCCCACAAAGGACTCCATCATACAACCCATAAACACATAGCACAGTACGGGTTGGCAGATGATAAAAGTTTCCTGGTTTTACTCCGTTAAATTGCTCTCCTCCCAATATCTTTTCATTTCTTTCCATTTGCGTCTTTTGTAAACCTTAAACAGTTATTTTGCTTGGATGGCTTAAAATGTTCCCCATTAATCATAGACCTTCTATTGGCGCTCTCAAATTTGATCTTTTCCACCACTTTATTTAGTGTGCACACCTCCAATGCGATGTACTGTTGCTATGCATATGCAGCGATTAAGGAGATTTAAATGAAAAAAAGATGTACCCATGCTGAGTTATGGCAGGCCTACAGTCTGTGTTGAAAGTAGGTTATGTCAAAGCCACACACATCCAATTTCACAGTGATTCAGCTCTGGGACTGAACCCAAATACAACACTGAAACATATAAAAACAGCCCTGTTCAAGTTTGAGACGTGACTGAGACAAACTGAAGCAGGCATGAAATATGTGCTTTATTTCCATGCGCCTTATTGTTTTGGGGAGACATATTTGTGGTGATGGCTAAAATGTTTCACCATCTGCTGTTGCCATCGCGCATTTAGGGGAACTTCAGTCAAAAGTTCAGACCAGTATTGCAGTCTGGGATTTCTCTTCTATTAATACAGTGTAATCTTTGAAGTAGTATTAACTATATCAGCTATTAGCAAGTTAGCAATTAATGAAATGTTAAGGGCTTGAAAGAGTGAAATCTGCACCCTAACAGAAATGTAAGCTTTACAATGAAAATTTTAGTAACCGGCTAGGAGCTGAACCTGAGAAACTACAACCCAATAAAGCATGTGAATCTGATCTACATAAAAAGTACCTTTATGGTCTTGTTGTGAATCAATCAATACCTAGCTGTTTTACAGGGTCCTAATTACCCCAGGGCGTCTCTCTCTTTCCCTTCCCCCAGCTATCAGTCCAGGTCAGGTCTAACTCGTCTCCTTCATGAGCCATCTGCTGCCTTTGGATTACTGTAGGAAGTCTTCACAGGACAAAACACTAATTAATCAAAATATGATCTATGAATGAATATGAAAAATCAAGTAAACAATCTCAATTCTACAATTCAGATTTAAAAAAAGTAAAAAGGGGCTTATGAATGTGCCTGGTCTTAAAAACTCAGGATGAATGCTTTGTGTCTTTGTTTGATCTCAGGGTTCAGCTAATTGAAGAAACAGATGTCAGAAAAGAAACTTTGAAACATAATAAACAATGATAACAAGAATCTAATGGTGTGAGTGTGTATGTGGTGTGATCTCTCTCACAAAGCCTCTTGTAATTGATTCTAAAAGTTTTTGGAGACATGCCCCTTGAGTAACAACATTCGATTTAATACATGGAGACACAGACTGGAAAAAAAAAGTCCATTGATGGATGCGAGACAGAGCGGAGCACGGGGAAAGACAAACACCAGAATGACTTGGACTAATACAAGTTGGCAGCCAAAGACAGAACAGAAGCTCATCATAAAGAGAGCTCCTTCAGATTAGATGACCATTCAAATCTGCGGTCAGACTACAAAGTCTCATCTCTGAACACTCAGAGTTTCACATAAGCAGCTCAAAGATTAATACTGAGCCAAAACATTTTACTGCTACATTTTATGAAACTGAAGTGGTCTCATGGTGAAAATCATTTAGATTTAAAGGGGTCATGAAGTGAAATTAGATATAAAAAAAAAAAAAAAAAAAAAAAAATCAGCAAAATTGCCAGAGAACATAATAACAAGAACAGAATGAACCATTTCCAGTTATTTTATGGTCCCAAGCAGCAGGATTTTACAGCTCAAATCCTATCATGATGTTGTAGAAAAGGCAGCCTTTCATGTTCCATGCCGCATCATTCTGTACAGTACATGCTTTATTATTTTCACTGCCAACAAACTAATATGACACGTGCAAATTTAGTTTGGAAGATAAATCTTAAGTAATATATCCCAAATGTCCAGTTAGACACACAGCCGTAGTTGATGCAATTATCTAAGCTATGCTTGTCTTTTAAGTATTGTGCAAAAGAATTTTACACAGAGAGACTTCCCTCTAAAGTTTTAGCCATTTGTGCATTCCTGTGTCAGCCCTTGGACTCTTTCCCAAAAACATTACGTTTCGATAGAGACACAACCGCAGTCAGTAATTGGCTGATATTTGAGAAGTGAATAACGGGCCTGTGGCCCAAGTCCAATGAGAATTTATTTCACAAGAAACACCCTGAAGCCCTTAATTAACCCCCTAAACACCCCCACATACACACAATTATGATCGCCGGAACGCACATACGGAGCTGGCCAAAACAAACAGCCTGTGGCACTTGAAACCAAAATGAAAAGTTAAAAAATTAAAATGCACAATTATTATTCAGACCTATATGAAATCATGACAGCTCAAAAGATACTGAAATGAGTTTGGACAGTTTTAAAACATAAAGTTTTAAACTGTTTAAACATAAAGATATGCAATCTCCTAATGAGGATTTTCACACAAAGAGGAACAGCACCTGTAGTAGGGGTCAGTGGTCACCCGATCTCTCTCTGCTTGGCCCAGCTTTCTGCAGAGTGACAGGATAAATGAGCGACCCCAGGGCTTCGGTCCAACTACAGGTGAAAAACAGGTGTGAGAGATGTGTTACAGATGGGTCCAGAGTCAGGTTTGAGTCAGGCACAAAATAGGTTTAAAGGTCAACTATGGAGAAGACATACTAAAATTAACAGTAGATTCAAAAAGTATAATCTGATCATCTATTTGATGAATCTGCTTCAGTGTTGTACCATAACATTCAACAGGCTGCTAATGTGATAGATACTGTAATTTGTCCCTGGGAAAAGCATTTGAATGACAGGTTGCATATCAATATCAATATGATGATAAAAATCAAAGTCTGAACTGATTATCCTTATGATATGCCATTTCATACTGTCATACTTTTTTTCCACCCTGTCCTCCTTTTGGCCAGTGCCCATCATGCTCTGAGAGACAGGTGGATTTAATGAATCACAGTGAAGCGTGAACTCTCAAGAAGCAGGTGGTACAAAGCTATCTAGTCTACATAAATTTTGATAAATTTGAAAGAGTGACTTTTTGCTTTGTGTTATTGGAGCAATTTATATATATACATTTTTAATTTCACAAATTCAGTGCCAAATCATCTTCAAACTGATTATTTACTAAGTAAAAATGTCTGTGTGACATTGCACAAGTAAAAATCGAGCTCTAACTAAAACCACTTTTGAATCTGCATAAAGATTTATGTGATCTTAATAGGGGCGCACTCAACATAGTACTCATTCTTTTTGTCTGGAACTCTAATTTAGGGCTTTTAAATTAAGTGACTGTGACTGTATTAGCATTGTTCACACACTACTTCCACACTCAAGAATCCAGTGTTTAAGGTTGTACAGAAACAAGCACAGTCAGTGAACCGGGTCCGTTTCTGTGTATGCGTCTGTTTGGAGTTTTCTGGCAGCACTTCTAACAGTGTTGAGGCCCACGGTGCAATCCAACAGAAAAGGCCAGTCTGTCTCCACTCTATCTCCAAGAACCATATGCTTCAGAGCGGCACACTGCACTCTCTGAATGTGTCGGCCCATATGTTCTGAAACGCAACATCCAACATCTAAACATCCAGATGGCAGAGCATCACTTGACACAATGCTTCCTTCCACTGACACAGGATATTATTGGAAAGAAACAAGACAATAAGTATTCATATGAAGGGCTCTGGAGACAACTGCACTACAGGTCTGACAATTACAAGATCATACTCCAAATCTAAATAACACATCAAAAACGGCCAAGCATTGAACAATATTCAAAGTATTTCTTATCTAAAAAGTACCACAAATTCTTGTCAATTCATGTTTATCACATTATATGATTGGTCAAAAGATTTTTAAAAATAGGCTTGTAAATGTAAAAACCTAAATCACCAATTTAGTTAGTTTAGTTTGTAATTGAAAGCATCCCTTTTCATTATTAAAAAGAAAATACAGTATACAGTGCATTCTACCTGTATTGCATGTAGGCTGTAAACACTGAATATTTCCCTCAGGCCTTTGGGACTATTGAAACCTTTCCAATTGGCCTGGTTTAGGCTTGGGTAAATAACTTGGCGCTATCATTTTAACTGTAAATCATTCATCAAGCTTCAAGTCAAATTCGGTGAAAGCAAAAGTCTTAAAGGTCATTTACTGTGCACACTATAGTTATACTGATTTTCCGCTCACATCCATGCAGTTCTTATTCATCTCACTCAAGACCTTATTCACAGACAGCAAAATAGAAAAATTCCATAGATTTTATTACATTTTCAATGCAATCCTCCTCAGTTCACCTGATGCTGACCTCCGCTGCACCACTTTCATTTTCACTCTTCTCTTCCTCAGTGTACTTACACAGAGGTCTGGGTGGCAAGGTGCTAAATGGCAAGAAGAGCCAAGCAGCCACAAAGAAATTATATTAAACATTGAATTTATTTTCTCTGACCAAGTGCCCAAGGACTGCACGTAAAAAAAAAAATGCAGTATGTAACAACGAGTTAAAAAAAAAATAAATCACAAAATCAATGCCTTGCAATGTTTGTAGAATGTTTTAGTTTAACCTAACTGGGTTTAGATCTAAACAAAGGGCAAAGTGCTTTAAATGCAGCAATTGCAAGCAGTTCAAAAGGCAAAAGAGTTCTATAAATGCATAAGGAACATTTATCTGATAAACATAGTTGACTGGAATTCATGGGAGGCATTGTTTATCTGAAACCCATAACAAACGTATTCCCCACATATATTTGTGCTGCTGAGCTGTAATCAAATCTACAGTAAACCTGTCACTACAACACAACACATTTTGAAGTGGGATTTATTGCTGAAGAAAACAAATTAATGGAACCAACACAAAAACCCTAAAGCAGGATTATCCCCAAAAATATTCTAAATGTATAATTGATGAAAAGTATGAGCTGCAATGAATGAATGATTCACAGAAGATATTGACTAAACCCTCTACAGCTTAAATCTTATCATGTAACAGAAAAAATAGTACAAATGACAGTACTAGTACAAAGAAATGTTGTGACCACAATAAATACTGACCCCTAAAATGAATGATCAATCTATCATTTATTGAAAGATCACTCAGTATAGTAATCATGATGGCAAGCCTCATCTACAGAGCTATATGTTCAGGATTGGCATCGTTTCCACAGATGAGCAGACGCACGCAGCAGGTCCAGATTGCAGACAGTGACGCCCTCTGCTCCCAGCCTGACCTCTGTACACTCACAATGGTCATGTGCCAAGACTGCAGACAGTCAGACAATGGCAAAGACTGACAGGGTCTTTCACTGTATGAACACATGAGTCCATTCAACACTCTGTGGATGTAGCTTTAACCAGTGACGTGTGTGACAGACATAATCATTGTAAATGCCAATTCAAAGAGTGTGCTGTTACTCATTATTAGACTTTGTCCCAGATAAAGAGTTTTATCAGGAAGCCAGATGAACAATAACATGTGCGAATCACAGCTTAAGAGAGACATTACATACACAACAACGGTGTGTCTAGATGTATTTTAATGGTATGAATTTTGGCTTAACTTTTATTAAAATGTTTCTGTTCTTCCTGGGGAACTCAAAGTGTTTTAATTTCATGTAGAAATTCAAATTATTTTTTTTTTTAAATGACAAAGACCAGAAAACACAGACGCAATGGTGACTCGTTTGAAAACTTGAAACAGGTTTTGCCATTGTTGTTAGCAAAAAACTCATAATTTGTATTAAACTGTATTCCAATCATGTCAAGATAAATATGAGGCTAAATGAAATAGCTTTCTCTTTGATTTGTCTGATAATACTTAAACAGTTGTTTAAGATGCTAAATTTACTACCTTTCATAATGATAAAAAATAATAACTCCTATGCAGGCTCTCATGTGGTCCTTTGGGAAAATTAATTATACGCCCAGATTAGAATTAATGTGCAGAAATGTTAATTGGTTATATGAAGGCACATTTCCACTGGATTGAACATTTTGCCGTTATCTCTCTTTCAACTACGTGGGGGCGGGGATAAAACATACAGTTTGTGGGGAGGGCAGAACCCTCCAGTTAAAATTACTAAAAGGAAAACACTAACAATGTTAATAATAAATTCATGAGAAAAAAAAACTGTTCTCGTCTGTTTTATCTCAACACATTTATAGTTTAATGTACGCCTATTAGCAGCATGTGGGATAGTATAGACCCTTTCAAAGAAATGGTTAATTGAAAACCAGCATTGCTCGCCCGTGGTCACTGTTTTGTGATGTGTTGTCTCCAGTTCATGTCTATGAGCTCTTCATGTTCTGTCTTGTTCTATGTCTAAGCTGTATGTACTGAACGTTTGTTAACATGTTTGTTTCATGTGTTCTAATGGCTGTATGTAAATAGTTGTAGTTCTGTATGTACATTGTTTTGACTTGTCTTTTTTTGTAGGGTGACAATGTTGCATCTGTGCAACAGATGAAAATTAGCCTTGTGGCTAAATCTGGTACATTTACCGAAATATTCATTAAATTACACTGTCCCAAATATATGTCAAATAAATAACCCATTTTACATTTCTCATTTCTATTCTTCTGTTCTTTTTTTATTCTATTCTTATCAAACCATATGTCTGACAACTGATTGTTCACATGTGTGCAGATGTGTGCACTTTTAGTGGGGGTTTATTTGTGTAGGATTTTAAGCAATTAGGGCAGTACGCCGAGGCACCATTACTTTGTTCTCCCACTGGAATAAAGTTATGCACTGTCAACACTGAGACACCCCAATCAATTCCCACACAGCCGAGCCTCAGCTGCAGAGCGCACGCACAAATGCACACACGCACGCACGCACGCATGCACACACGCACGCACACAGACACACCTATTGACCCATTTCACAAACACCTCTCCATTTATTCTTCAGCATCGCTACATCCTCATCTTATCAGTCACTTTTGAGTCTAGTGTCACACGATGAAGACCAGAAGATGCAACAGACATGCAGTATTTTGTTTATGTGGTCAAAGGCACGCAGGCCTCTTCCCTCTGAACTGTGTCTGCGGCCAAGCAGAGTTCAAGGGAAGTGAATGAACTCACACTGTTATACAACATTTAGATTGTCTTATTAGTGAATGGTGCATGGTTCATAAGATACACTCAAGATTTTCTTTTGCCACTGTGCTGGGACAAAGCAAGTGAATATTTAAATTGTGATTATTCAATCACAATTACAACAGACCATAAAGTGGAATGCAATTTTAATATTGATTATTTGCTGAGTAGTTCTGTATTCTAGCATCACATTGTAAACTCAAAGGCTGAAATGTTGTGTTGTAATTAGTCTCTTCTCAAATGGTCTATATCGACTTCGTGCTTAACACTTCCTCTTACGAACAGCGTACATGATTGTACACTATTGAATATAGGCCTGTCACGATAAATATTATATATCCACTTATGGTTCAATATATGAAAGCTGGAACTACATATTTTGAGGCTCAAAATTCATCATGTGTACAATGTCTTTCTAAAAGTGAGGAGATTTGGGGTATTTTTGTTTTAATGCATCTGCAATGTAAAAGGTTGAATAATTAACTTCTATGGCAAATTAGTGTTTCATACTGTTATTTGTTGCAGCTCAGGCTTCTTAATGATACGGTTGATTTAAAAATGCTTTATACAAGGATTATCTTGCATTATTGTTATTGTATTGTTGGCATAAAGTAGTTTCAATATTATCGTTTATCGCAGTATCTCTCTCTGGCAATATATCGTGCTTCAAAATATCTTATTGGGAATATCTGATATATCTGATGCACAGCACTATATATGTGATGAGATAAAAGGTAAGAGATAAAAGGTTCAACTGTGTTTTTTGTTTACTGCTGAAGTTAAGATCAGTAAATCAATATGCACATGTCAAGGCCACAGATACTGAGTAATCAAGAGAAACCCAAACAGGCCAAGTTGGGGGTGGAATAGTTTAAAAACAAAAAGGATGGAAATAAGACTGTTGGCATCAGGCATGAAACCTGGTTCTGCAAACTTTGCCTCAAAAGAAAAAAAAAAAAAAATAAAAGTTATTATAGACCTTTGCTTTAACAGACCATATCAACACAAATTGCTCTTAAAAGCATGCAAGCTACACGGTGCATACCTATATTTGGAAAAATGTGCTTAAGCTTAACTGTACACATAAGATTCTGTTTAAAAGGCTCTTTGTTTTAAGTTGAAGTGCAACTAAACCTATTGCTTATATAAGTAAGAGCAGATTTCCAAAGATGTTTCCTGAAAAATGACACCAATATGTAGAGCATTTTTAGAGTCTGAAGTCACAAAAACATCTGAGTTTGTAATGGACACTAAGGGCGTCCTGCACATACACGAAAGCCCTGGTTGCAGCCTCGTTCCCACACCCAGTGTCTGCGGCAGATCAAGTCATGAGATTTTGTTTACACGGTAAACACCTCATGCTTGTGATGTGCACAGCTGCCCAGTGGGACAGTGTATGGGTGACTGACGCTGGCATTAAAGACTAGTTCATTACCATTTGGTTTTGCCCTCTCTGACTTCCAGTTCCCACAAGGAATGTCAGTCATGTTGAGCGAATCCAGATGTGTGTAAACCCCCACCCACAGCCTCTGTGGCTCCTCCACAGCCCTGATAAGGATGATCAAGAGGACTTTCTGTGGCTTGTAAAAAAGAAGTCTGTAGTAACAGTACAAGGCAATTACCATATCATTTATACCAACGTGATGCCACAGTAGGGCATTTTGTCAGGTCCAAGATCAAATAAATGAAGATAAGCAACATTTGCCTAACCAATACAACTCACTTCACACTGGTACGTTGAGGAGTTTACTCTTGGAACCAAAGAAAAATAATCATTAAAATTCTTGACCATCTTTTATAACATTATTTTAAAAAGGTACAACACAGCCTTAATTATGAAAAGAATCATGACCAATTTTCAGAGGTAAATACAACCAACCACATAGCAATGTTGTGTCTTGACAGTGCCTATTCGAGCAGAAAGCAATTAAGAAACAATACTTCAATGGCACAGTCATACTTTGGTCAGATACACAGTACAAGCTTGAGCTGCACAGGGGAAAAATTCTCAACTTCTCTGTTCCTCTTGCAACAGAAAATGAAATGCCAAGCCTGGCTAAGGATATAATGAAAAAGCTATTATCAGCACGAGCTTTCATCAGCACTGCATTCAAGCGTCCTCAATACAAACTGATGCTCTCGCTTCACGCTGTACCCATCTCAATGTACGCTATAGTACAAGGAGTCTGATAAGAGTGGGAGATAACCATTTTCCAGTTAAACTAGTGCAACAGCAAATTTACTGCGGATCTGAAATTTTAGTTTACTGAACAACTGCAAATGAACTTGAAAAGATCAGTGATATCCCAATGATATCCTTACAATTATTTATGTCTTGTGCCTTTAATGTATTTACTAGTCAACTGTATTCAATCTTATTGTGTCCACTGTTTGTACTGTTTATTCTTAAAGTTTCCTACTTTAATAAAAGAAAAAATCACAAATGACAGACAGCTACATGCCAAGTATCCAGCTTTGAGGAAATTCTGTATGCATAGGCTATAAACTAATCACGACTTATTTAATGGTATGTTTTCTACCACCACAAGATTTGAACAGATTTCTGCTTGCAATCTGTATAAATACTGCAACGTCTACGGCCCAGGTAAATTTCTTTTAGTATGACACTTTGGTCATGAAAAAAAAAAAAAAGTCAACCTAGTAATAAAGTCATCATTTCTGATATAATTAAGACCTTGTATGTATTCCTAGATTGTATCAGAAATAATGAGAAATGCCGAATGAAAGCTCCAAAATTATATCTGCAACAGAGCTTGAAGGGCCCTTGTTTACATCTGACTTAAAGGCACAATCCAGAGGAGAAAAGCAAAAACATTACAAAGACAGTAATATTGACATTGCCCGTTGTCTCTGCTCTGGTTTTTAAGTGTGCAAGAGGATTTATATGACAGAATTTAGCCTGGCTTCACAGCTGCAGCTTTCCCTCTGAGACACAAACACCACCGGTACAATACAAGCCCTGCAAAACAAACTACTTCTTTCCTGTCTGTCTATGGAGAAACATACCCAAAAAGGACAGCAGTGTCTGAAAGGATGTTACGATAAATGTAACTCAATGAGTAAAAGACCATTGTATTTTAAAAACACCAGTGTATTGTATGTAGTGAAATAAAAACATATCTCTGCAGTATACACCTGCATTATAACCAGCAATAAAACACTGCTTTTCATTTATCTTTATTTATACAGGAAGAGCTCAATGACAGTACACTCACACTCCTTTTCATGAGCACCCTGTTAAAATACAAAACAATACAAACAATTACATAGGTGTCTATCAAGTAGTCCCTTATAAATACATGTTATACAGTGTCGTTCTCTTCTGACCAATAGCAATGACAAACCTACTTTTTCAGAGTGTACAGTGATGGGTTTTAAATTCATTATGTGTTATGAAATGAAGGGAGTGTAAAGGTTTCAAAGTAGAGGCTGAATGTATATAATATCTCCATGATCTAGTACAGAAAGAAAGGTAGAAAGAACGAGTTTTTGAAGTAACTTGCACATCACTTAAATGTTAAAAGAAAAAAAAAAAAAAAAAAAATGTTTTTAGTTTTATTTGCATTCAGTGATAATTTAAGATTTTTGAGGGAAATTTGGACTTCATTAAAATTTTGTGGCATAAAAAAAAAAAAAAAAAAAAAATAATATATATATATATATATATATATATATATATATATATATATATATATATACCTGATCAACACAGGGAACACTTGCATCACATCAAAAACACTTGCATCAGCATCATCTGCATATAAATGTATGAGGCTTTCTCTTAAATTGCAACTTATGGAAATAATAATTATAGTAAAAATTAGCTGGCCCAAAATTGAGCCTTGGGGCACTCCTTTGCTTAAAGTTAAAACATTTAATTTAAACCCGTCGGCTACTACTGCCTGGGTTCAGTTTTAGAGATAATTTTATAATCAATTACACGTAGCATTGTCAAATCCATTATGGTTCAGGCGCTTCAAGAGGATTTTATGATTTACTGAATCAAAAGCTTGAGTTAAATCAAAGTCAAAAGTCTTGTTTGTTATCAAGGGCTGTGAAAATGGCATTTAAAACTTTTGTGGTTGCAGTGACAGTGCTATGCCTTGATGAAACCCAACTGATAAGACTTCAAAATGGAGCATTTATTTAAATAAATTGCAACTTGATTTGCAACCACCTTTTCTAAAACTTTTGCAAGACAAGGTCATTTAGAAATTTGCCCGAAAATTATTTACATTTGTAGTCGTTCCACCTTTAGGTAAAGGCAAAATGTGCCATTGTCCTTAATTCTGGTATAACTGCCATTTGAATTGATAAATTTAAAATATGTAATAGAGGATTAATTAAATATGGCACAGCTGGTAATAGAAGTTTTGGATAAGGTCATCCCATGGACTTCTTTGGGCTTATAGAGCAGAGTGCACTCAAGCTCTCCATGTAAGTCAAGGTCTTAAAGAGAAAATCTGACTCTGCTGTTTGCCAGAGGTTCAGATTCAACATAATCAAGATTAGAAGGATCACCATTAGTATCCAAAACATCATATGCAGAGATAAAATGCCTATTAAATGCCTGGCTATGAGCTACCTATGTATATTGGATAATAACTGCATGTTCAGCAATGTTGTGCCCAAAGTAAGAGGTCATTTGAATGCACTAAATGACCAGGTTATTCCATGGAGGTTTTTCTTTCCTTCCCTATGGCACAAGCATACTCAAAAAATGACTTTGTGGTTTACAATCTTTAGGGACCACGAGACATAATGTTCAAATAAACAGCTGTTTAAGGTGTCTGAATGACATTTTATTGTGAGAGTACACAGTATACACCATAACCAAATGGTCATACAAGAAACATTATGATCTTAACATCCATGTGGCAATCTTAGGTATAAGAATAAATTATGGACAACTCAAGCTAAACCACTCTTTTCTGCTATAACAGCATGATATTCCTTTATCAGGTGGTCTAACTACCTCACACAGGAGACTGAAGCCATGTTTTTGTGTTTTAGCAGACAACTTAATTACCCAACAACTCCACTATATGTCGACACAGCAGCTCTGGTTTAATAACAGGAGTTTTATGAGACTTTTATATGACATTACACATAGGAAACAAGGCACACAGCCTCACATTAGTGTTGGAATTCACCATTAAATCCACCATGATAACCAACCCATGAGGTATAATTGTTCATTACGCAGCACAAATATACCAAAGTTGTTGAGCGGATAAATATTGTTGCCCCTCAAGTGGCTATAATTATAACAGCCCAAAAATAGAACATGATGTAAAAGTCCTAATCAGTGCTTTGGAGGCACACTTAAAACTGCAAACTGTAAATCTTTGGTACATTTTTGCTTTATGGTTTTGTAAAATTGTTGTTGTGACAGTAATATGTATACTATATAATATATATTTTTCACAAATTTCTAAAATCAAAAATCATTTTTTGTAGCTATTAAGATTTCTACAGATCACTTACCTGAACTACTAATTCTTATTTGCAAGTTCCTGCCCATCTAGCTACCAGGTGATGAATACATTTTAAAACACATTTCTTGAGAAGATGATTAAAAAAAAATTCTTACCTGCTTAGGGCCAAATGAACGCCCTCGCACTTTGTTCCTACAAAACAGAAAACACACAATTTCAGTATGCATTTGACAATACAATGCAGTCAGTGCACACAAAAACTAGAATATATCACACAAAAGAACTTTTACTAATCCTTATAATGATGTCAGGTGAAACAGCTCACTGAAAATGACTTGAGGTAAAATGCAGATTTCATAACCCCTCTCCATAGCAACAGTTTTTGATACGGCTATAGTCCGTTAAAACATGCACATTTTTAAACATGATGCCTGGAGGTTCAAACCACTGAGAACAACATTAATCATTGAAGAAAAGAGACTGCACCAGTGAGCATGTCAACTTTGAAATGGGCGACACCCACACAGTCAGGGCAACAGCAGACGTTCGGAGGGGCTTAAAATATGGGACACACACTAATTACCATCAATGGAGCCATTTTATGAGTCAGCCTTATCAGACTTTAGTGGCAACTCACACTTAACTATTACCACCTACTCTTATTTCAAAACAGGCTCTCCGGTCTGGCATCAGAAGCTGTTTTTAAGCCACAGATTATGGTCCTCTAAGTCAGCTTAATTAATTTTAAAAAATGCATACATTTTGTATTATCATCTCACGGAAATAACAGTAGTTATTCCAGGAATTTAGTCTCTCCTTAGTAGTATAGTTCAGGTGTAGTACTGGTGTAGACCAGGTGTAGTTCTGGGGTAGTGTGTGTAATTTTCAGTTCATTATGACCCAATCACTCGAACGTCACTGCACCCCAAAAAGGAAGTTTTGTGAGTCGAGAATATGATTGCCTTCTCTAGTTGGAATTCAGTGTATTTGCCATTTCTTCACTCAACTCTGCAGCCCTGTCCACTTTTCTCATTATCTCAGCTCCATTGAGGACATTTCCCTTTGCAAACAAAACCAATTATTTAAACTAAGAAAGTGGGATTTTTGACTGTGTGTGCGTTAAATCATCAGGCTATTATGCATTCATCCAGCCATCTGCCAATCGATCCCACCTCTATAGTAAAGAAAAGTGTGTATCACATAAAGTTTGTGTATCACACAAACTCAAGAGTACGTCCTTGAGACTTAATCTACTCAAGCCAAGTCTCTATGTTTTCAAGTTTATCTCATTAGCCCCAACATCACAGAAATCAGATTCATTTGTCAGATAAAAAGAAGTCTGTTTTCAATAGGAAAAACATAACTTGGACGAGAGGCATGAGAATAGAGAGCATGAGAAAGTAGACAGTTTTTAAAGATTCAAGATTTCCCTTACACCTATCATAATGAAAAAAAAGTGTGATAATATTATGTGATATTGCTGAAGTAAATATAGGCTATAAATGATACTATTGAAGCAAAACATAAAACGGAATTATCCTCAAAACTTATTCCAAATGTACAATATTGTTATAACACAAAAGCTGCAATTAATAAATAGCAGAATGCAAGTGTTACACTTGCAACAAGTAATTTGTATCCACAATGAGTGATAGAAGTTCATAATTCTACCTTCTAAAGCTCACATCTCATCCTATTGTAAAAAAAATACCTAAAAATGTTCACTAGTATAGAAAGAAAAAGTTCCCACGATAAATACAGACCCCCAACACGTATTATTCCATCTATCATGTACTGAACGATAAGTCGACATAGTAATTATTGTGACAGACCTAATTTCCCCTAATCATTATCTTTTGGCAGAAAAGCAAGACAGCTAAAAAAAAACAAAAACATTTGCAACACTGAAAAGGGATCATCAAACTTTTGACAGAAAAATAAAATGATAAAACTGAAATATTATGCAGGTTACTTAACCCAAGTAATCAAACATAACAAACTATTACTGGGTGTGTCCAAATATTCTATATTCTGGTGTCAGATAACCCCCTAAAAACATGTGTAATCATTAATACTACCCTTACCCCTCAACGGTGTAAATCCAATAAGTGAAGGAGTTACTAGGCATTCTTGGCATCTTCTACTCTGTAATATAGATGCTGGTATCAGATAACGGTTAAGAGCAAAAGGCCAAAGAGAAGTGCAAAGAAATGGGAGTGAACTAGACACCAGACAGCGTTCAAAATACGCTCACAAACTCATGATGGAGAACATTACAGGCCCTGCCAAAACAGGAGGAGGGAGATTTAGGTGCAAGACGTGCAAACTGAAACCTGGGACATTCAGTAAACACACACCTTGTCTTCACAGTCACAGCCAGACCAGAAAGCCAGCTCTGTACACTGTGATGTGATTTTCAGGTTGATGTGTTTTTGCTAGAAGAGTATTTCATGATGCTTTATTACACTGCGAGTCGTTTAAATCAAGGGGGAACACACACATACGCGCACAAGTGTACAGAGAGGGGAGGAGAGGAGGCTTGTAAATCACTTTTTCTGGTTGGGTCTTATCTGAGAAATGCCAGCTATGAGAGCAGGAAGGCAGAGGGAGCCGCAGCGAGCCTGTGCACTTCTAATGGTTTGCATGAATTTGCTACAGAAGGAGGAGAAGACAGGTTGTTGAGGTAACACTGCAGTTCATGATGAAATGCAATGAAACAAACAAGGTCTGCAACTATTGTTTGGGAATTACATAGTTCTAAATGAATGGGATCACAGGTAAGATGAGCACTAAAATATTGTGCAGCCTGCTACAGCCTTTTACAAATACAGGGCACAAAACCACAACTGCAATATCACTATCAACCCAGTGGCTCAAGGTTAGACCCGAAGGTTTACATTTCAAACCCTATTCAGACCACTACATACTGCTGCAGCAAGATACTTTCAGACACAATCTGGTGTGTCTACTTGCATGTTCCCACCAAGAAAAAAAGGCCGAGTAGATTAATATTGCCAATTAAACGAAACAAATCGGCCACTTTTGTCTCTGGAAGAAATGTGGCTTTTTAAGATCATGTTATAAATTCAACTAATTGATAGAACTTCTTAGAGGACACATAAGACACTCAGTTACTTTGTCCGTTAATGAAGTGCTCTGGGAGAAAATTCCTTCTTATTCACAGAACCAACAAGAGCAATCTTACATTTAATATTTACTGATTTTTAAGTATCATTACTTTACAGTGTGTATTCTATAATAAGAGCAGTCTGCTTTGTTAAAATCTCTTTGCAAGATTTATTGACAGGGAGCTGGTCAGTTGTGTAATGATGTTTTCCCTTGAGTCCTTCCACCTCTTCTAAGTTTGTGTGTTTTGTTTTGCTCACAGCTGCTTCAATTCCATGGTTAATCTACTATGGCATTATGGAGGCTTCACACACACACGTCCGTGCCTGTACTGGAAGCCTTGCAGACATGGGATTTCCTTTCACATCCAACCGAGACCAAAGAAACTTGTTGAGAAGAGTATGAAAAGATAAGCTGCAAACTAGGGCTGGCCAAAAACTCAAAACATCCATAGAATGTGATCTAAACTTTGCGCTTGCCTTATCATTGAGATCGACCATTTTAAATCGACAGGCCTACAGCCAATCCTGTGGCAATAAGCGCATGGTACTCAAGAGAAATCACCGTTCTGCTGTTTAGTTGAAAGCTCTGCATCAGGGCCACAGTTCTTCTCTTTATTTCTCCCCACAAGTTCTCACATTTCACAAGTTTTTTACTTAAAACTGCTCAATCTGTTAATCTGACTAAAAATCCAATCTCCCTCCTCTTTCTGTGTGTGCAGTGCTGTCTGACCCCACTCTTTCTGACCCAGAGGCAGCTCTTCACTTTTTCTCCTCTCTTCCTCTGGTGCTTCTTATCATCATAGTTATGGAAAAAAAAAACAGGTCTGTCACAATAATTACTATATTGACTTATTGTTCAATAAATGATAGATGGAACAAAAAAATGTATTTATTTTTTTTTTTTATTGTGACAGTCCTAGTAAATGACTATTTTCTCACCATTTATGAGTGAAACTTAAGACCCCATTTAGCGAACAAACATCACACATTTCTGCCAATACCAATAACGCACCCATGCTTTTAGGCTTAATACATAGAACAAACTCATTCCAAACTTTAAATGTGGATTTCTCCAGAATTATTGGTCCTACTAACACAAAATAAAAAAAAAAAAAAAAAAAAACTGTAGTAATCCTGACTCCCTGCTCTCAAAGCCTGAAGTCCAACTGTTTTCAAAAAGATGGAAGAAGATCCAATCAAAAATCGAAATAGAACAATATGAGAGAAAAAAAAAAAAAAAAAAAAAAAATCATTTTTTTCCCCATGTTGCCCAGCGCTAGTGCAGACACACACAAACATCTGTGTAAATACAAAAGTACAGGATAGAAAAGATCAATAGTCCAAACACAATGTAAACACAATTCAACATGCAGCTTATGAGCTCCCCAAAGAAAAGTATCCAACAATGGCTGTGGTTCTCCCCTACATCTCCTCTGCAGGACTGGGCAAACAGGAAGGTGATAGGACCTAATTACTATGTGGAGTCTGAAATGCATCCGATGAACATTCACAGGTTTTTATAGCTTGCTTTTGAAAAAGAGAGCTGTTCAACCTGCCTCTGAAACCAGACTGCACACTAAGCACAGATGGGAAACAAATGTGCCACATATTTGACTTTGAAAATACACTACTGTTGCCACTCCTAACTAGCACAAAAAGATAAATTCATTATACATTTACATTCTGAAATTCTGGTTATTCTATCTAAATCTGAATATCTATCTAAATTGTATTTTGTCAAGACAATATATTAATTTGTCACACTGGTTTATTGTTGAATGAGTTGGTGTTAGGAGTGAGGGGTGACCATGTTCACACAGAGAAAAACAAGATGGATTCAGAGTCAAGAGCTTTACAAAGGAAGTATAAACTTTTCCACTGTGCCAAGATGTTACGCATTTTGCTTCAAAATATGTCTCCCACAAGCCAATATTTTGCACTCCAAACTTGACATTAGGCTTCATGTAATAAAATAACCCTACAGCAAACAAAGTGAATCTGAGAACAAAAAAAATCTCATGGATTAAGTCAACATGCTACCAGTTGCACTTTGTAGCCACTGGCAAACAAATCTGAAATTACAACCTATTCCCTCCTTTTGAGGAGCAATGCAACCTTCTCTTACTAGCACAAAGTGCACTCAGGCAAACTCACTTGTTGCATAAATAGAGGGTTCATAAAATCATGATGGCTGACCACACTGGTGCATTTCATCATACAGCATATTGAAAGCTTTTCAGACTCCACAGTTTCTGCCGCTACGCATCATCAAGTCCACTGAGAGCACAAAAATCCCATAATCCTTGAACAGAAAAGGCAATAACAGAGTCAGTGCCCCAGCAGAGAACCAGAATGATTCAGCAAGAAGTCCAACTTGCCCCGTTTTGGTTCTTGAGCTACAAAGAAATCCAATACAATGGTGCTATTTCAGGCTAGATCTTTTTGGGTATTGTTTAAGCTTACTTTACAACGTTTTGGTGAGATGTGGGGTAAAGAAAAGTGATATATTAAATGCAGTTAAGTTTGTGCAGTTGATCTTCAGTTCAAATAGATAAACAATATTGCTTGATTATCAGTAAACAAAAATGGTTCACGTTGCGGTCAGCAGTCCTAAGGCAAACATGTTTTTAATTAAGAACTACGACCTAATGCCATAACCACAATGTATTTCTTTGGGGGCCAGAGGGGTTTCCATGGTTCCCAGGCTCCAGTAGGAGGTTAGAAAACCAGACGGCTCAAAACCAGGGATGATGAGTTATGATACAATAAACTCAACCAAAACAACAGGCCAAATATAGAAAGACACACACATGGAACATCATTGCATAACTGAGTGCCAAGTGCATTGGTCCTGGAGTTCTTGGTTCTTCACTTTAGTTCTTTACTTATCATGGTGTGGTAGTATTCAACCAGTACATACAGTGTGAAAGTGAGAACCAGTGAGATATTGATCATATGTTTGGAGTGCATTTACAAGGGAACTTGCTTGAGCTTTATCTACAACACAAAGAACCAATGCTTAAAAGGTTGTCAGGGGTAAAGGAGGGTCATTTTAGGGACACAACTGTAGGACAGATCAGTTGGGCTACTGAACAAGGGTCAAAAGTCGTTTGAGAGTGGAGTAAGGAAGAAATAACTCTTCTAGCTGAGGACTGTCAGCTGAATGGCTGCAAAAGTGAAATTATGAAACTGCGGAAAGAATGTGTGTATACAAGCTGAATTTAAAATCCTGACTTTTTTTGAAGATGAAAAACCTCATGTAGACCTGCTCTCAGAATTGAATATTCTAGCAATTAAATTCTTGGATCTTAACAGACTTTAAGACACAGTCCAGTCCTCTTACTGACAGAATGTTAAAATAAAATGATTTTGGCTTTTTTTATTTTTTTTTTATATAAAAACTGAAATAAAACTTTTCTTTCTTGACAAAAACTTTTGCTCATAACTGTATGTGTAAAAAAAAGACAAAGACAGTCGAGCAATCTGAAGTCTGGCTCCTCTCCATAATGAGGTTCAGGAGGTGGGATAAAATCACATCCAGCAGCTCTCATCTCTGTGTGCCTCTGCTGGGGGTCTTATTAAATCCTCACCAACCATACAACTTCTCTGCTCCTTTGGCCTACACTGAAACTTATAAGACGGAATACATTTGCAACTTCATTCACGTTCATGTCTCTCCTTTGTCTAGTGTTGTCACGATACATTTTAAATTTGATCTTGATACAATACAATGTAAATGAATAGTTTGTAGTTAATAATTTTCTTACATTTTTATATGGTCTAATAGTTCTGATATAGATCAACACAACTATTCAGGAAAGGTTCAAATGGGTCCTCTTTTTATAAATAGCAAAAAAAGTTTCTGAAACTTCTTCAGAACTGAAGAATGGCTTGGATGAACAGCGAAATATCTTCACTCCTGTAATGATTTGTCCAGTTGACAGATTTAAACTTCGTCTTTTGCTATGGCAGACCTGGACAATTTACACAGACATCCTTTTTTATGTAATTTAAATAGTATTTCAATACGGCTTTTTAGTGTCAATTAATATCTAGGCATCATTCTTTTTGATAACCCTACAAAGTGATTGAACACCTGAACAACATTTACTTTGCTTTTGTCAAAATATGTAACAGGACAGAAACTATAGTTGAAACCAGACGTTCACATACACTATATAAAAAGACATACTTTTTTTTCTCACTGTGACATGAAATCAGACTAAACTTTTCCTGTTTTAGTTCAATTAGGATTAACAAAATTACTTCCAGTTGCTAAATGCCAGAATAATGAGGGAAGTGTTTTGAGTTTTTTTTTTTTTTTTAGAAAATGTTTACTTTCAGACAGATGTTTACAAACATTCTATTAGTATTTGGTACCATTACCTTTAAACTGTACAACTTGAGTCAAATGTTTTCTATTTTGGCCCATTCCTCCTGACAGAACTGGTGTAGCCAAGTTTGTAGGCCACCTTGCTCGCACATGCCTTTTCAGGTCTGCCCATAAGTTTTCAACAGGATTGAGCTAGGGCTTTGTGATGACTCCAAAACATTAACTTTGTTATCTTTAAGCCACTTTGTAACCAGTTTGGCAGTATGCTTCTTCCTGGCAAAGTGGCCTTTCAGCCCATGTCAGTACAGTACTCGTTTCACTATAGACTCTTACTAGCTTCACCAGCATCTTCACAAGGTCTTTTACTTTTATTCTTGGGTTGATGTACACATTTTGAACGAAAGCACGTTCACCTCTGGGCTACAAAACCCGTCTCCTTCTTGGTATGATGGCTGGACATTCTCATGGTGTTTACACTTGCGTATAATTGTTTGAACAGATGAACGGGCATCTGGAAATTGTACCCAAGGATGAACCAGACTTGTGCAAGTCCACAGTTCTCTTCCTGATATTCTGGCCGATTTCTTTTAACTTTCCCGTAATGTTACACAAAGAAGAAGTGTGGTCAGGTGTGCCTTCAAAAACATCCACAGGTGTGTCTCTCATTAATTCAAATGTTGTCAATAAAACTGTTAATAAAATCAGAAGTTTCCAAAGATGTGAAATCATCATCTGTTTTTTTCTAAAATTATTTAAAAGGCAGTAATCTTATGTAAACATCTAACTTTTGATGAAAGTAATTTTAAAAATCCTTCTCTCATTCTGGCATCTAGCAAATAGAAATAATTTTGGTAATCCTAATTGACCTAAAACAGGAAATGTTTAGTTTGATTTTATGCCAGACAGGAAGAAAAAAAGCGTATGTGTCTTTTTATATAGTGTATGTGAACTTCTGTTTCAACTATATGTCATGAACAACACAAAAAAAGGAGAGGAGAGCTATGGATTTTACATTATATCAGTAACATTGTCTTCTGTATAAAATCAGATAAATCCAGGCTGAAAAAGTATTCCTGTAAGTCTGGAGCTTATTTCAGTCTTTTTATAGAGAGAAGAAAATTAAATCACCATGAAGAAAAATCTAAAATTTTACAACAATGGAGCCCAGACCAGAGACAGACCAGTCATATTTCATCAAATTCCGATATAGTTCAAGACGGCAATAACACAGATTTCTGCTGGACCACAGCAGAGAATGGCCGCAGTATATCTTCAAAGGCTGATAGGCCGCTTGATCAATACCAGTAACTCAACCATTACTCTGCTCTGATAAGATTTTTGGCTTTCAATGCTCCCCATTTCATTCTCATCTCTACTTTGGAACCACAACCACAACGAAACTCTCAAAAGTTATGAAAAATTTGGGAGTTTTTATTTCGAAAAAGTGTGACTTCTCCAAAGTATGAGTCCTCCACCAAAACAAAAAAAATAATAATAATAATCGGAACAAATGTATACTAGAGGCTTTATTAATGTGCAGCATTTCCACCAACAATATTTACAATAGAGGTGTAAAGATTCAGAAACCTCACAATTCAGCTTGATCCACAATGCACGGCCCATGATTCAATCTATGATTCAATCCATGTTTCACCACGATACGCAAAATTTAAAAATTTATTAATATAATTATTAGGGTTGTCAATCTCATTCCGATACCGATCTTCTAATTTTTAATGCTTTAACTTACACAAATTAGGCTGTGCCTTTATAAATAATCAAGTATTCCATGTTGAATTTAGCCCCAGTTGAATGAATTATATATAAAAAGGCCTACTTAAAAGATAGCCGAATAATTTGTTACAATTCTGTAAAATAATGCCTCAAACTTCTCCACAATATAGTAGCTTCAGAACAGTGACAAAGACATCAGCTGGCGTTTTAGCCTCCATTTCTAAAGGCAGTTTTTTCACCATATTATTTATGTTTGAGGCCTGTAAAAAGACAGAAGCCTGCCCAAAGCACATAGCTGCGCTACTTAACATATGCAAACATGTTGGCGCAATCAGCTCTGCTTCTCCACCGGATTTGTCCAAAGTTTTTTTTTTTACTCTTAAGCCTCCATGAAGACATCACAGAGGTAAAATAAATATTATTATTCATTATTATTCATTATTCATGTTTTTAGCTGCACTACAGTCTCCTCAGTCAGTGTTTAAGATGCTTTGGGCGTTAGATGCAGCATTGGCAGCAACAGCTATGTGTGGAGGACATTATTCACGGTATCAGCCCAATCTATTCACCAAGTCATGCGTTATGTTAAGTTTCAGCCGTAAATGGTGAGAAAATAGTTGTTTACTTTCTGTAACTTGGATTAAGAACCAAGGAGAGAAAAGAATGGAAAAAAAGGTGGGGCACTGTGGCTGGAGACAGCACAACACACAGAGGCAAAGGGAGAGACTAGTCTTTGGTAACAAACTCACTTATTCTAGTAGTTATTCTTTGGTGCTATTATGACAACAGTGGTGGTGAAAGGTAAGGGTCAAACAAAGGAAAGTGGCATTTTTGAAAGAAATAAAGAAATAAAATGACGTTTTATTGTCTCCATGAACTGAACTGCACATCATCTTACACCATGCATATTGTCATATTATAGAATCACGATGCATCATTCAACCCTTAATTTTAAAGTTACAAACAGATTTTTTTTTTTTTCCCCAATTGATGTAGATTTGAGAATAATAAGCAAGCATAAAGCTGTCAGTAAAACCTGTTGCTAATGCTAGCAGGAGCAGTTACAGTGAGAGGGGTGACAATTTTTCAATATAAAGTGAATTGGAGCCAAAGTCAAAGGAGCTGGAAGCCTATATGGAATGCGGTCGTTAGCAGGTTACCTATGTACATTTATATATACAGTCTAATGGCTGTCACATTATAGATACGCAGTTTCCTAATCGCCCACTAAGGGTGCAGCCAATATTAAAATGTTCTTTCCTTTTTTTCCCCCCATATATATTCTCTATACCTTCCTTTCTCACTTACAAATTACTTGTACTAGCATTCTCCTCTGCCGTCTCCACCTTACCTCCTCTCCAAAATCACAGAAATGTCACACGCACACACACAACACATACAATTGTAAATAGCTGTTACGTCTACAAATCGTGGTATGTCGCGGTATGTCGCGGTATGTCTTACCACCACTTGCCACTATTGTATATGTATGGTCACTATGTTTGTATGTCTTGAATTAAATAAATAAATACATAAAAAGTTATTTCCTGGTGATTAATACTGTTATTCTGTGAGGGTGATGTCTACGCATTTAACTGTGTTCTGCTGAGGCTTTATCAATTTAATTTGCTTGTGTTTATTGTTGTACCAATTCCTCTTTACAGGGTGCTTATTAAAGGGACTTGATACCAGATCAATAAAAAACGTCATTCAAATATGGTCTTTGTTTCAGGTAAAGTTTGTACAGCCAGTGCAGGTGTGTGAAGTCCAAGTTGGATTTGACAATTCTTTGCCCAGAACTCTTCAGGACTCTCCATATCTCAAGCCTGAGCACAGGAGTAAATGTTTGTCCATCGAGAACAAGAGTGGGGTTTCAGGATGATGATACATTTTAAATGAACCTGACTGTGGCAATGTGGCTAAAGCAGTGCACATAATACATATAGAACCTTATGACATTCACAAATATGAAGTAACAGTATTTTAATTTTCCAGAGGGCGTCACCGAACCGTCCTGCAACATAGATTCTTGGTGACGTTATGTACATTAAATTTGGAGTGGAGCTCTAATTTTGTACTGATTTTCAAGAGTTTAGCTTTTTTAATTTTGTTTAATAAAATTTGAAGGTGGCGCTATAGAGATACTGCTTGATTTTTGTGATTTTTCTCAAAATTGTATAAACACGGGTGGACAAGTGGCTGACTTGCCCTCCTTGCATATTGCCCCAATTATAGACCTCTTATGTCCTGGTGTCCTAATGTTTCATACAGGCCTACAAGTCTTCTTGCCACATTGTAAATGTAAATTATTACTATTATTATTAATTTTTTTCTGTGAATTTCATACATGCTGTAACAGAGAGGGAAAGTGGCAGCCCAGCAGCACTGCGGCTGCTCCTTTAACATGAGATGGATTCTGAGTGACACAAGCTCAAAGAAGCCACTGTACTGTCTGCCTCTCTCCGCTAACTTTTAATTCACAAAGTCTGTCTGCATTGGGCCGTTTTCTCATGTGCACATGGAGCACATGGTCACAGCAGCACTCAAATAATCACATGCGTTTAAAAACATTTATGAGGCCCAAATTGCTATTTATTATTGAATAAAACATAGTATTCAAAATTTGGTTGAGTAATGTGGTCCCATAGAGCCCAAAAAAGTCCATAGAGAGCTCATACAGAGCCAAAATAAAAATCCATACGGGCACCATATAGTGCCCACATAGGTGCCACTGTAGTACTGTTTAAAATGGGGCCTGGGTTATATCTAGGTTGCCCAGATGGGACCCACATAAGCCCCATTGAGATCCCATGTGAGCCAACACATATAGGACCTACATGGAACCCATGGACAAACCCACTTGAAGCCTATTTACGAAGCCCGTGTAAGCCTAGATAGTACCCACATGGGCCCCACTATGGCTGGGAAGTGTTCAGATGCTTATTTTTGTTATTGGTTAATTGAATACAACATTACGTCATTGAATAATTTAATTTAATTACTCTTTCAGTTCCCAGTATACAGTGGTCCCTCGCTATATCGCGGTTCACCTTTCGCGATCTCGCTGTTTTGCGGAAGTTTTTTGTGTAATTTTGCATGCTTTTTATTTGTTTACAGAGTATGACAAAACCCACAATACTGAGGAAATGTTCTGCACCGATAAAGTTCAGAAACACTTTGGACTTAGGCCGCCTCTGAGGATACCGCTGGAGCAGAGGCACATGAACAACACATTTAAAGCAATAACCAAAAAAGTTGGAATATAATATATGAAGGTTTGAAATTTGACTCTGTTTAAACAAGTGAGAAATGTGAGAAAATGTTAATGCCTGTCTGAGAAAAGTGTATAACGTGTGTGCTGATTGGTTTTAAAGTCTTAAAACATATAATTGTAAAAAATAAAGCTGACTACTTCACGAATTTCGCCTATTAAAAGAAATAATAAGCTGCACGATAAACAAGAAACCACTGTACCTCAGAAGAGCACATCTTGTGTACAGAGACATCAAGGGTTTAGTTGACCAGGCAGCTCATATTCAAATCATTTAAGAATGACAACAAGCTCTTTGTTGTAACCCAGTTCACAGACATATCTTTGAATCAAATTACTGCTCTCCTGAGATCTCCAAGTCGGCAGATTTCCATCAATTAGACAAGAAATAGCTCACGCAAATACACATGGCTTGGAAGCAGGGCAATTATGACGATTACCATTATTATGACATTTATTAGTCTGGACTTTGCCCTTTTGAGATTTTTTGGGACTAATTCAGTATATTATCTTAAAAAATATAAAACGTAAACGGTAAGAAGATATTGTGGGTACTTTTTTTTTTACAAAGACATATGTCAACCATCCGAGTGTTTTATGGAGAAGTGTTTTGCCGTTTTAAAACATCTTGATATAAAAGCAAAGACGATAAGGGGCAGCTATTGGGTAATCCTCCCTGCCAATCAATCTCTCCCTCTCAAACACATTTAAACTTTTGCTCTCGTGGGCTCTCGAGATCACAAATCCGAGAGTCATCTAAGAACAAGGAGTTCCTGATAAAAAGCTTTTCAGTCGCACTTCATTTCCCAAAACATTACCATTGCTGTGTCTTTTATGATTATAGCAGAAAATACGAGACCCAAAATATGAAACTGGTGAACTGTTTTTAGTGAGAAAAGAAACCACTATCAAAACACAGTATACAATATCAGAAAACAAAGTGGAGGTGAGACGTTAGAACATATGTGATGCATTTAGAGAAAAGAGGGCTCATAATTCACTATTGTCCTGTCTTTATTTAATCATCTCATTAACATCAAATTCATTCAATAAACAAGATGCATTTTAACAGGTGACATCTGGGTAAAATCTGTCAATTTACTGCTCTAAAGTCTGTTCTCTGCTCTAAACCACATGCTTTTGGTGATTAATGCTCAGGTAAGCTGATCATTACCAATTTGAAATGAATGCTGCTCAGTTAAATTAGAATTGTATTAACTGCCCAGCCCTTGAACTAAGTATTTGATGCAAGACGTGCGCAATTAAGATGAGTCATGACTTCTCCAGATTACAAAAGTGTTTCATAATGAATTAACCCTTCAAAAGTTAATTACCATATGAGTAATCAACTACTAGTCAGTAAATATCCCACATCATGTCCATAGCTCTTGAGAATAGATTGGAAATAAATACATTTCGGTTGCCAAGTAGAGCGAAAAAGTGACAGAACAAAACAGTCAAGAAATTCAACAAATATGTACCCACAAGCCGATAGACAGCAATACTTTTGTTGAAAATGTGTTAATTAGCTCCCAAAGTCACTGATTAATTTTGTTCACAAACAGTACAACAGTGTAGCCTCTAGACACCTGTTTAATTATTTGTTAAATTGAGACATTTCAGCTGTAGCCATAGAGTTATGCAACAAGACCTTGTGGATTTATTATTCTTTCTCTTTGCATAAGAAGTCTGAGAAATTTCTGTTGGTAGTTTTAACTTTTATCAGATTGACAGGAAAGAAATGTTCTTATATTTACTTTTTTTGCCAGAAAAACAACTCAATCACAAACAAGTCATTCTTTTCCTCTTGAGGTGCTTATGACTTTTTTTCCGGGTCACAATTGTTTTTCACATTTCATTTCAATTTACTTCAGCTCTGGCATGTTTCAATCCATTTACATTGAATTTGTGAGTCACCTTTTTCCTTTTTATATCTGCACCCATGTTTTTATTCCATCTCGTTCTGACACTAGTCTGTTTGTATGAATAACACTCATTTCCGTTCACATGGCCGCTGACCCCAAAATCTAGCGGCTCTTACAGT
The DNA here is from genome assembly GCA_019594935.1 of Periophthalmus modestus. Classification (NCBI taxonomy): domain Eukaryota; kingdom Metazoa; phylum Chordata; class Actinopteri; order Gobiiformes; family Gobiidae; genus Periophthalmus; species Periophthalmus modestus. Next base: position 34,640,242 of record JAIEZT010000054.1, on the reverse strand, counting down.
TTGTGTGACTGTATGGGGGCACTGACGTTAGCACTCCCAAACACATAAGGGCAGACACACACCACTGAGCATGCGGCATGGCACAGAAAGTATGCACTCAGAGATTACACACTCACAGTGCAACCTAATCTCTCCTGACGCTCTTCACTCACGGGTTTATTCACTAAGCTATGAGCCGCTGGATGATGGCATTCTGGACCATGGCCATGATGGAGAGACACTGGTGTAAGTTGGTTAAGTTGGAAATAAAGAGAAATTGTGACATACTCTAGAGCAGTTTCTCATACTGTGGTTTCTCATACTGTGTGTCCTCCTTTGGGTCAATCATTATTTCAAACTACCTTATCTGTGGTTTAGACCCAATTTAATCATTTCAAACTATGTTTAGCCCCAATTTAGACCCGATAAAGTCTGGTTTTAGATGTGGTGGTACAGAAGGGTAAACATTGTTTTAGGCGGCATCACTGATAAGTTTAAGAACCACTGTTCTAGAGAGGTTGGTATGGTTAACTGTGAAAATATAAAAAGCTAATAGTTTTACATTTCTTAAATTAACAATACTAAAAATATACTTTTCTATATTATATCTATATCTATAGCATCAACCAGCACATACTGGCATCTGTCCAGATTATAAAATAATGAGCAATGATTAGAACTTCTGACATGTAGTTGTGTAGTTATATTAAAACACACACACACATTTTAACAGTGGTGTGTATTAGAAACATCAAGAAAATTAGCTTTCTTAAAGTGATAAATTAACAATATTAAAGTTAATGGGAATTCAACAAAAACAGAAAGTAATATGAATTTGCCAAAATGAGTGAACCTTAAGGTTAATGGGGATTCCAGTTCAGAGCCGCAAACAGATGAGAGGCAATTTGTAAATTTGCTTCGGAGGAAATTACAGACCTGAGGGCATTGAACCGAGGCTGCTGCCATATCACCTGGGAATAATTTTAAGAGCAAGCTGACAATCCAGATAATGAAAGACAACAGGGAGTTTTTTCATTCACAAAGGCATGTAAAAATAGTCAAAGAGAAATGTGCACACAGTTAGAGTGCAAATGAGCGTGAATTGATTTCAACATGATCCTTTTTCTGATGTAAAACAGATGAGATCTTTTTAAAATATGCATTACTGTTTGAATCCAAACCGTTAATGTAATTTTCCTTGTCATATGGTAAACCCAAACCATTAAAATGTTTCCTGAAAATGATGCATAAAAACTCTCTCACAACAACTTTGCAAAAGTTTTGTCTAAGTGACACAGTCACAATCAGCATTGTGGTGTAATTAACATAAATTACTCATCTTTCACATTAAGATCAAGGAGAGACATAGATGGCAGCAGACTGTATATTTAAACTACTGATAGTCATTCTGCAGACATCAGCCTGGGATAAAAGCAGACTTCAGAACAAATGCTTTAAGTATGTGCTCCCCGGTGCATGCGAGGTCTGCATTTTTCAAGGAATTTCATTTTCAATACTCAGATAGTTGAGGGTTCAATTTCCTGGGCAGTGTAGCAGAGCGCTCGCTGTGAGATGAGCACAAATATCTGCAAGACATGAATGTCGCTGAGAGAAAAAGAGTGAAAATGAGACACAGAGGGAGGGAGAGAACAGAAGATCAAGTGGACATGTATAAGTGAGAGAGAAACAAGGGAAGAATATAGATAGTAGGCTTATTAGAGGCAACAAAGTAAAGCTTTTTAGACTGCAGACAATAATACACAATGAACATTTTAAAAAGCAAGAGTAGAAAGTTACATTTCCAATTTTCTGATTATGTTAATCTGCAGTCAACAGTGGCCCAAACAAACAAACTCAAGTTGCCCTATACAAAACGACTATTTGAACAAGTCTAGCAGTGGAAGAACTGAGAAATAAAGATCAGGCATGTGGGTTTCAGAAATGAGTTACACAGAATAAAATAGACAGAGTCAGAGTAATAATTTTAATGAAAATAAAACACAATTCCCATTTCCCTTAATGAAGAAAGAATTAGTCTTTGACCACAGGGAAAGCTAAAGACTGTATCAAGTAATATTCTCCTTAACAATGTTTTTTTCTAATGCCTGTGAGTGGACACAGCTGTGGATTAAAGTTCCTGTTTTTTACAGCGAGGTTAAGTCAGGTCTCAATGGAAGTCCCCCTGGACCTGGAAGTGAATGACCAGTTAGTATTGCATTGTTTAATATGTTATTATACTCTTTGGACTTTGTGTTAAGATTGCATGGCTGTGTGCTCAATCACGCATTACAATAGTTACTTAACCCACGGCATGGCGGATACTCAAGAATGAAGAAAGGTTCATTAAAGCGTATTTTCACCTTTCAATTCCCATTCAAGTTTAAACCAATTTTTTTCACTGCCACTAGGTAATCAAGCTAAACAGTGAGTTGGATTTGATTAACATCTGCAGAATGAGCCTTGACCCTTTATCATGTGTATTCTTACTTGCTGCAGTAAACCCAACTGACTGGACTCTTATCTGCTGCCATCATTTTGGCAATGCCCTAGCTTCGTTCAAAAATGTCCTTTTAATCAGCATATGCCTTTCCCACATGACTGCCCTGATCTGCAGCTAATCTTAACATTATCAGTTGGGTGCACATCAAATATTTGAGGGGAATATACATGTTGAGGCACTTTGAGATCCAGGCACATGACAGATGGCAAAAAACGTGACCATATGATTGCCATTATGCTCCTTTTTAAAAACCAGATTAAAAGTAGTTTCTCCTAAGCCACGTTTGTCACAAAAATACTATCTGCTCTAAAATGATATATTTTTTTGAAAGAAGTTAAATAAGCCAAAAGACAAAATTTGTATAAAACAGACGTTACTAGACTACCATCATGCCCCTAATTTAAAACATTTTACAAACGGCTTTACAAAAGATATAATAAAAAGTAAACATCCTTCGAACTCTTATTTCTGCCGTGCAAGGTTGGAATAATCAGTCACATTAAAAACAGTCAAATTATAAGAAGCATAATGCCAGAAGAAAAGTTTGACCCTAAAGTGATTGACCTTTCAGCATTGTTTTCCTCCATTACCTGTGTGACATATGTGGAGCCTCACACTGATACGAGACATACGGCAGACAGCAAAGGCGTCATGTCCTTGAGAATCTCCCTGAAGCGCTGGGAACGTGCATCTCTATTGTTGGCACTGATGTGGTGCAGTTTGGCAGCTTGGGCAGTTGTTAATGAGATGCAGCTCTAGTGTGCCATGTCTGCCTCCCGTGGAGTTGTGCACATGCCACAGGCCCGCTCTCGCATTTCCACTTCAAACCCAAGGGCGCTCACTGGACCTTGAACCAACAGCCTTTGTGCGACCTCAGATTCTTCATTAGCCAACAGCTCCACAAACAGTCATTATATTCATTTATATTCAGGCTTGTCATCTGTTCATGTTGCTACCGCGCAAATGTTTAAACGATGAAGAAAACAAAAAATAACTGTAATGCATATACAAAACTAATGAAATTGGGGCTATGTTTTGGTTACTAGATTTTTGGAGTTCATAAATCTGTTTTGCAAATGTAATTTAATCAGTGTAATATGTAATTATAATGAAAAGGTAACCACTCAATGTCACAAAAATTCATGTGCACATGCCCAGACAATTTTTAAACAGCAAGATGTCTGCCAGTGTACTCTCTGTGCTCATCCAAGCCCAAGACCAAATGATTACCAAAGCCAAATGAATATGCAATTCACTGATTAGAGAATTACCATTTTCTCTAGTAAGCACAAGTAAGTGAAAGCAGAAAGAAATATTTTTTAAATTATTTACAATGTTGGCTGACAAAAATGTTTTCCATGTTCTATTAATTAGTCTGAAACTTGAAATATCTTCGCCATCTAAAGTGAGGTTCTGTGTGTAGTTTAAATGACCTTTCCATACTTGTTATCTAGCCCTACCATGACCTCTGGTGACCTTACATTCCTGTTTAATCAAACCAGCATGCATGAAATATAAACACTCCAGTGACTGCTAGCCAGCCATATCTGCTCTTTAGACTTGTCCCTTTCCCTAATTAAGCCAAAACTTCAACCAACTGTCAAAAAACTGCTTGCAGAATAACAGTCCTAAAGTGTAACAGGGAGGAGCATGGGCATTTAGTCATCGGGTAAAAAAGGAAGAATCCAGTCATAGAGGGAGGCGACAGGCGACAAAGCAAGAAAATAATGAATGTGAGGCGAAACTAAAATCAATACAAAGGGTGGTAAGGGCAATATGAGAGCTATAAAGAAAATGAACAAAGTACTGAAAGTGTGGAAGAAAGGAGGAGATTGAAATTAAAGATGGGGGCAAGCAAGGAAGAATGTTAAGAAGAAAAGTAAGGGGCGTTCCTGGCAGTGAACAGTTTCCATTACTGGGCAAATAAACTGATACCATATGAGTAATCACCTCATAACCGGAGCAGGAATTTACTACTGCATCCGCATACAGAGGAGACGCACAGCAGGCACACATGGCAAGGACCAAGTTCAGGGTAAATATCATACAAAGAAAATAAATGAAGGAGTGCTTATTTTAGACAAGCAGGAAATACTAGTGATCTGAGGAATCTCAACAACACAGGAAGTAACAGGAAGTCACTAACAACTGCTGTAAACACAACACACCCCCATCTAATACTGCATTCCTTTGACCCAAGGCTTGGCTCAGGCCATTGTAAGCTGAATAAATAGCAGCGAGAAAGAAAGAAAGATATTTAAACATTAACATTAATTATTAGTTACCCATCAAGTGTTTAGAAATGAAATTTAGCTTGTATGGATGAAACCAAATAGGCTTTAGATGGGCTGGTTATACTAATCTGCTAACAGCAACAGCAGGAGCAAAGTATATTTCAGTTCTCATTCAAAAATAAAACTGCCTTTGAATTTGTGAACCCATATCCAATAAATATTTTTCTAGGATAAACCTGAGCCGCTTTAGTACAAGATATCTAGATCAGAAGTTTAAAGTTCCATCAGCCTGGCGTCTCTAACTAGTGATGCCCTGTCAAGGACACAGTGCAACATATGATTAACCACACTATAAGGCATCATTAAATATGACTGCTAATACTTAAATGTGCCGTACTTTGAGGGTAGCGACACAAATGTGACAAATACAAGTATGAGACAGCTCTTAATAGCAGATAAATGTGGTGACCTTCCCTCCCCCTTTCATCTGTATTGGCCAGTAATTACAGCTGACAGGCCTAAACAACACGATCGACGCACTCCACAACACGCACACAAATAAACATGACCAGGGAGGGAAAATGCAGCATGGACCTCACTGGATCAAAGTGAAGGAAAATCCCATATAGGGCCAACAGCATACTCTTGGCAATGCAGCCTGCGTAGACTAAAACCTGACATTTGGTTTCATTTAGGAGGAACAATGGGCCTGGGAATAAGTGCAGCTCATTTATTTCACTGCTAAGACAGACAGAGTTGGAGAAGGGTAAATAGACACAAAGCAGAGAAAAGAAGGAACGCAGAAAAATGCACATCTGCAAACCAGCTAAGGGTGGGGCTTGATTATGTTTAAGATTAAATACATTTTATTATGAACTGAGTTATTTGACTATTAAAAAACGTGTCAAGTGAATTTTAATAGTATACGAGTGCATGGTTGTGCGTTTAATTCGATTAACTAGCAAGCAGCTCCAGCACTGTATTCATCACATTTGTCAAAGGCCATGAAAGAAGCAAAGAGGAAGGAGCTGAGCAATATTAGTGAATAATTAACCACTGAACAGATCATAAAACAAATGGTAAAGCTATATTCAGCACAAAGCATAAAGTACAACTCTTAATGTGACTTTTCTTTAATGCTGTCCAACAAACTCCTCCAAAGGTCACGTGACCCTGAAGTCTGACTCACAAGTGGAGAACTCTTTCTGAAAGTAATCAGAGAGTGAGATCATTGCTGAGGCCACAGAACTCCAACAGGAAGTAACTCCACAGGGACTCGAGAGGAAATCAAAAACAACTCTATAATCGACCTATGTCGAGTATTGGTGAAACTGACAAGAAGTTGTGCAAGTAGTGTGACTGGATTCAGGCAATTCTGTTGGTTGAACCCAGAAGCTGGATTATAAACCCGCACCATCTGAATCATCACAGTTCTTTAACCGAAGCTGGCAGAGTGCTATAAGGAATGTAAATAGGAGAGGACAGACACATGAAACTTGCATAGAAACATATCTTTTAACAACGTGCCCCCACACTTCTTCCAGTACATTCTGGTTAGAGTTTGATTTACATTTAGCTCCAGAAACATTAAATGCTAATTGAGAAAGACCGTATTGAACAGCTGGTTAGTGTTGTGGGACCGCACACACAGCCACACCTTGGCAAGTGTGCCTGTGCCAGCCAGCATCTCCAGGTTTGTTCAACTGGCTTATTCATGAGAAACAGTGTCCCTGAGGAAACTACAGACTGCCACTAATAAAATGTGACCGCTTTTAGAAAAAGCGGACAAATACGAAGCACTTGACAAACATTACAGCAGTGAGACGACCTGGCGCAAGAGTCCATTGACCATGGTAACTGGATTTAGACTCAGAGAATCAGACTGTTTAGCCCAACCAGAGAAACTAGACATAAACAGCAAGAGACTGGGGTTATGTACAGCCAACTAGGTCAGTTACGTGTGATAATTATTCTGCCAATGCCACAAGTCTGTTTTTGTGTTGTATTTTAATGACAAAAATGCGACAACTAACGATCAGTGCAGCAATCTCTGCACTGAGTGAGAGGAAAGAAAAGCTCATTTTTAAACAGCAGCCCACTAAATTGCACACAATATGATGTAAAGTTCCAAGTCTCTGTCCCACAAATTAAAAGCAATAGTCGTCAGGCAAGTAAAAGCTGGTCAACTTGGACTTTTCTTTGTCATGCCCTGTGTTTAATGTCTAAAGTTGTCATTTGCAAGTTAATCAAAGTAGTCATATAAAAAGAAACATGGCACTAATGTAGAGACACTTTATATTTATAGTCTGACCTCTTTTCCGAGACAGTGGAAAATCAAAAGAAACAAAAAGGAATGAGATTTAAACACAAGTCAGTGCCATGTGTGAGAAAGTTTAGAGAGTAGACAAATGAGACCAAACATGGGAAAGAGGACTGTGGTCTGAGGTTTTCTGTGGTCAATCAAAGAGGTCCACTACACGGGCCACACAGGCATTAAGAGCAGTCCAATGTCTCAATCAAGGGAGTGATATCTGATGTGCATATTATGTGAATGTGAGAACACTGCTGAGGCCAACACTCACAGATCGTTCCCTGTTAAATCAACACATCCAGAGCTCAACAAACCAGTGCCAATGAGATGCTAAAAACATCTGAGACGCCCATGCTGTGCTCACACTTCAGGCCCGTATCTACAAAGGCGAATACAGAGATAGATACGGCAAGTGCTTTATGCAAAAGGATATTTCAAAGTAGTAGTAGTAGTAGTAGTAGTAGTAGCAGCAGTAGCAGCCGTTTGGAATAGCAGGGAAAAAGACAAATAGAACATTTTTTGAACACCTACAATTTTAAGAAACACACAAATAAGGTTTATACAGTGTTGTTTTTTATAGCTCTTAATTAAAAAAGCAAACAACCCCCATATATATTTAAGTATTGCAATACAACTTGTCATACACTACAGCAGTGTGATATGCAGAAATATGCTTAATATCAAGGACTGCAGCAAGTCCCACCTTGTCGTTCCTGGCTCGTCTGTCGCTTCCACCTGACAAACAGCTCCAGATGACAGACATGATACTGTCAACACACTGTTCAGTGGTTAAAACGTTGCTTTAATTATAACCCACACAAACTCCACCAGCTGAGCACTGACACCCATATCTCATTTATACACAGTTAAACTACATTTTAAACAAATGCAATCAAATTAAATCACTCAAAGCAGCAATGAAAATTCAAGAAAATAAAAGCCTTTCATCAAGCATTTACAGTATTACTGGAAGTAAGCAATCAGTTTTTTATCTTAGACAAAAGTAATATTGGTTGATAATTTAATATAATAATATAATTTACCAAAAACATTTGTTTAAGTATTTTATTTTCTGAATTTCACCTTTATCCCTTTGACCCTTCTGATTAAACAATGAGCAAGGACACACGCACACACCTGCTACTGTGACCAAGTCAAACATAACCTTTGAACGTCTCCTAAAATATACACAAAACTTTTTTATAGACAGACAGAACCACACACCACAATATAAGGTTTCAAAAAGTGTTTCCTGTAAAAAGTACTACAAAGCAAAAATATTGGTGATGCAATTTGAAAGTAAGCAGCAGTAACCTTGCCCATTACGGCTTGATTAATTAATACCCTCTCTTACAGCCGTTTAGTTTAAGAATAAAAGTAAAGCTACATATTTTTTCAGCACCAGTCTGGAATAGAAAAAGAGAAACAAATATATATATTCCACTTTATGTCAAAGCTAAAGACATTAACAATAAAATGTACATGATAGTATTTGCGCTTCCAGTATTTTGTTGAAAAACCTTTTAAAATGCTGTGAAAAACATTGTGAGGCTGCTTCGATGTGCATCCATTGTGGACACTGAACCTCCCGCCCTTTGTAATAAGCTCTCACAATGGCCCAAAGAAACTAGAATAGCAAGTGATTAATGGCATTGTATGAAATCAAATGGAAATAGAAAACGTAGGCTTGAATAATTAGCCACTGTAGCCCTCCTCCCCAAGTCCTTCCTTTTTGTATCTGTCTTTTTATGTTTTATTCTTTGCAAAGTATGTGGCGGCCCTTTATTCATGTAATGATTACTCTGTCTTTCTGGAGAATGAGGACTTGCATCTCGGCTTGGATTGACTGACGTGACCCTAAATTAACCGAGGGAGATGGAGACTACCAGAGACGTGGCTGCAGTCTTCTTTTCATTCAGATCGCAAATATCAAATCATCCTAACATGACACACCAGATGAACGCTTAGAACCTTAAAGCATGGATGTCCATTGGCAGATGTGATAGCAAAGACAAATAAATGCACGTCCACGGACATTGTCCACTGGGGCAGTTTTGGAAAAGCAGTTTTCAGACAAAGACTTACAAAATTGTTCTATCAAGAAGACACTGCGATCTGATTTGATGCGACACCTATTCCCCGTCACATCTGTCTTAGTAAGATTGGGAAGTCTACAATGGAATAAAGTGAAATGCAGCAAGAAAAATACTCATTTAAAAAGTTCAGTCCCACAGGATTATGGATAAATAAAAAGTCACAGAAATGGCGTAATGATTTACTGAGAAAAAACATTTCTAAAGAAAAATATGTATTGGTGAAAAGTATGTCTTTCAAGGACCCAATACCGCCGCTGCAACTGATCTACTGCCATCATGCGCATATTCAAAGTGAACAGTATAAATCAGGGCTTGTGTATTACAATCAAGCCCCATCAGCAGTGAAGTTGGTAATCAGCATGTTAGGTTTGTTTAATCACAGCTCAGACCCTCCACACAGCAGCGTAATGAGGCTAACACATTAGCAGCTGGACAAATGCCACCACACGCCACACTGCAATATCACTGCACAGGGCTCAAGAATAGACTACATGTTTAAGCGGATTAATTCATTTCATAGGAACACAACTAAGGATGGGAAACATTTTGTAAATCATCTCCTCCAATGTGGTTACTTACTCTACTTAAGATTTATGTTGTGTAGAATCATTCCTGTCAACTTGATCTTGCCTGGACAATAAATGCACAGTGTTTTGAATGTAATTACTTTTTTTGACAAGCTAAATTGCTCCACAAAATGAAAGTAAAAGTAATAATATGAACAAAATGCTGACACCAAGGTGTGCCTTACACATGACTTGGGTTGTCTGCCTACATTCATGCCATTGCCATTGACCCTTGTTGTTTGACTTTTGACCTTATGCTGATTTAAATCACTGCAATGCGGAAAATACCAAGCCCCCTTGTTCCTTCTGCCAAACCATAATTCAGTTAAAGTTGTGCCGTGAAGTTTGGAGTCAGTTTACTTAAACACATGGTTCCAATGAGAGCAGTTACAATTAAGGACATGGGGCTCTGCTTTCATAATGGCCATATAGATCTTGGTACAATTCCATAAACAATTCATTTCCCTCTAAAAATATTCATACATTCGATCTTTTTAGGTTGCAAGTGAAAAAAGAAGTGCAGAACTTCCAAGTGTAAGTGAGTAGAGAGAGCATGGCATCCATTTGTTACACACTGTTCATCTCCAACATTGTGTTTTTCAATTTCACGGCCTTTGATTGCAGTTTTAAGCAGGTAATGCTGCGCTAGAGACCAAACAGGGTCAGTCCTCTGGACACACACTCCAAAAAGAGCAAAGTTCAATGAAAATGGGACTAAGATTTCGCAAGAGAAAGGGGGAAACTGTAAAGCTATAACCACAAATACACATTTACATACTGTACTGTATTTAACATTGTAAAAAAAAAACAACGACAAACTACAAGACTCACAAAACAATGAAGCTGTGAGTCAAGACTACTAAGACTACTGTTGATTAATTGTCTATTAATGTACAATCCTATTCCAATATCTTGACATAAAAGATACACAATACGTCCTGTATGCAAAGATTTCGTTTATAGTAGAAGCTAAAATCAGGGGCTGCTCCAGGCTTCATCTCCACAACTCAGCTCTGTGCAAAATAAACAGCACATGACTAACAGCAGCTCAGCAGCATTCCGCTCAAACTGGTTTGTAACAGACAAACTGTACATGCACCAACTGATCACTGTTGCAGTTTCACTTGAGATGCACCTTCACCTGGAGCCAGCAGAATCGGGCTCAAACAGAAGTCTGCGCTAGGCTACTTCAGGTCAAAGATCATCACAGTCCAGCGTTTCCAATAACTGAGTATATCATTGTACTGCTCCGAGGTTTCAAAGGGACACTTTGTAATGGGATTTTGGGGATTTATATTATGCTGGGAACACTGAATTTTACTTGAGCAATGAAAGTTTTCATTTTATCACCTTGGTGTGTATCATCCTTTTATTCCCATCACCCTACAGGGGGCTGCATTTGACTGGTGCACCTGTTGTCCGTTTCCCCAAATCTGCAATGTCTCTGTTATAAATGTGGTCAAATCAATATCCCAAAAATGTAACAGTCTTGATAGATTGATCTCATTTTCTCACACTGCCTCACAATGCAATCAGACAATGATCAGCTGTGTACACAGACTTACAACACAACAACACAAACAAAACCCCTGGAGGTCTATAGGCTATATTCACTTGGAAACTACAGTGAAAACAAGTGAAGGCAGATTACAGAACTACGTAACAAAAATGTAACTATGTAAGAAACTTGAAAATGTACTAGTTGCGGAACATTAGCCAGAGCACTCCTCCTAGTCACAACAAATTTGTGTCATTGCTACTTTAATGGTTTTATCGTCCTCGGCTCAAGGTGCAGTGTGAAGCCCTTCTAATCCATTAATTGACACCATGCACAATTACCTTCCCATCACGAAGCCTTCAGTAATGTGTTGGAATTAATGTTGAACTGCTGGATAATTTTAGATTTATAACAGGGTAACTTTGGGTCAACGGGAGAGTTTTGTAAAAACTAAAACTTGGTGATGATGTCAAATCAGAATTTAAAATATTATGATTTACATTTTATCTCAATCAACTGGTTGTTCATATTTTATAAGGATTTTTAGAGGAAATTCAAGTTCACGTCTGTACTTCAGATACGGCACAGTAGTTTCTGTTTGAAGCGATGTCTCCAAATGTGGCGCGTCTGGTAAAATGTGGATTCCCTCGACTAAAGCAAATCCCACGTCTATTCAAACTTTTATCAATGTCAGAGACGCTTATCAGGGCTGATTTCATTAGGCTACTTTTAGCGAATATTTTGTTGAGCTGTTGTGCTGAGTGGTGAAGTGGAGCTGATAAGAACGCACGCCTCTGTTTTACGCATGAGCCTGTGAAGTTTCCAGAGAATTGCTTACAGTTTGGAAGGGACGAACATGTGAGTAATAGTATTAGTTAGTATCAGTCGCGAATACTAAAGAAAAAAAGCACTTACCTCTGGATTACCGCTGGGTTTTCTGGAATCACAGTATTCCCCAAAGTGACTGAAATGTGTCCTCGGTGTCCAGTGAATACTTCCCAGATATTTGAACCTACATCCTGGTGTCCCGCTCGCGCATTATTTCAAGGCGATGAGTTAGAAAATGAGTGTCCATTTGCGTCGAGAAAATAAGATGGATCTGAAGTTTAGTGAAACAATATTCCCACGCCACGCCGCATAAGTAGACAAGCTGCTTACTTTGTTTCTTTGCTTCCCACGCCCAGGAACCCGGCTCACTACATGCGCGGCTCAGGTAAACCTCATGACCGCCTCACGCACGCCGCTTTGGGAGCACAACTGTGGTTTGTCAACCCCGTGCGAACATCGTGCGCAAACACTGACCCCGGTCTGCAAGCACGAGCTGTGTGAACGAACGGAGAGTCGCTACCAAACTGACTGGAGTGGGATGTGAGTTTTCCTCCCCCTCCTCTTTCTAATAACCCCCCAATCCGTGCTGCGCTCTCACATCTCCGTCAAATGAGCCACAGCACAGGAAAAGCCATGTGGAGTCCTGCCTTTCAATGTAAAAGAAGACACATTTTGGGGATCATTTAGATTACCTATATAAATCCAATAATTGATAGTTAATAATAATAAAACAAACACATTAGTCTATATTTGGTGTACAAATGGAAAATGACCTCAGTAACTTTACTTTAAACGCAAAATCTACTTGGAATAAAGTTTTGTGGCCATACCTGCTTGTCAATGCCCAATCTCACTAGAAGATAACTCAGGCCAGGCTTAGTTTGTACTTCCATGGGAAACCACAACAGGAAGGCAGTGGTGGCTCTTGCATACTCTTGTTGTACCCTTAGGCAAGCCACTTTGACCACGTTCCTGTGATGTGCTTTGGGAGTCTTAAAAGGCACAATAAAAATCCAAAGCATTATTATAAATTCAAGTAGTGCATTTTGATCAGACAGACTTTTTACTACATGGTAAGTTTGTTCAGTGCAGGCCTTTATGACGGTTGAAAAGAGCAGGTGTGTCAACCACAGAGCAGGTGCAGGGACACATTACACCCTCTACTGCCAATAAAAGACAACTTACACAAAGTGGACAAGTCATAAAACCCCTCTGTCTATGAACTCAGGCAGTTTAGAACCCACAGGCAGTCCTATTACAAGAACAGGGGAATTTCCAATGCATTGTCAAAACCATCATTGAATTTTATTTTGAAAGACACCAACAAAATCTTACATAAGCTATGTCTAACTTGACTTCAAAGCAAAGAGTCCCGCGGGTTCATATTGAAAATTGACAAAGAAAGCTGTTTCCAAAAGGGAAGAGAAACTGTCTTGTCATGCATTTTATTTTATGAATATGAAAATGGTCGGTGCCAAACACTTCACTTAAAAGGACAGGTGGTGTATGTGTTGTGGTTAATCCTTATTCAGACTATGAACAAACCTGCTTATTTTTTTTTTTTTTTTTTTTGTTTGTTTTTTTGCATTTAAATATATTGAATCCTTATGGACAGTATTGTTACATATGGCATTTTCTTGGCCACTATTTCCCTTTAATATCTTCAATGGAATTCAAATATGGAGGCATCTGGTGAAGTAGTGGCCTGTCAAGCTTAGTTAACCGTGCACTTGCTCTCGCTGCTAATTCAAGGGTTTGCTGGAGCACAATGGGGGCTTTGTCAAGGGAGAATTTGTCTGAAAAGTAATCCTTGACATGGCCCATTGAGGGGCCTAACCTTTTGTTTCATAAAGCTCTTGAATGTTACAGTAAGCATCAACGCATTAAACTAATACAAGTGCTTTAAGTATCGGTGCAGAGATGCCGTAAAACATGTGTGTTGCCTGTAAGGTCAAAAGGCTTTTCTGTTTTGGAGTTTGCCTGCTCAAATGAGTGACCTCTGTATTCTAATCCTTTAATGTTCTACCACAAAACATTCCTGATACAAGTGTCTTATCAAGGCTTTCAAGAAATAAATGTTGTTAATGACTACAGTGCACCACAGCCCTACATTTCTGCATCAAACTGTAATAATTGTTTCTTTTGGTTATTCTTTAGTACTTTGCTTCTGCTTCTGCAAGTGTGACAAATCTATAGAACTACTGATCCAGGCAAACTATTTGGAAATTGTTGTGGGTTGTGATTTAGTGCATTTGGATATGTTGAATAATTTATCATTTTCCATATATTCTATTTCATGCAGATATAGCTCATCTTTCTACCCCTGAAGCATTAGGAATTAGATTTTTTGCCCCCACTTCAAAGCCTGACGTTGACCCCTTACCTCTAACCCCATGTGTCTGCCGACCTCTCACATACCATAGGGTCTGGTCACCCACCCAAAGATAACACATTCCTATAGCTGCATGTCCCCCCTCCCCATTTCCTAATCGTATTTAGTCTAAGGTGTTCACTTTTGTCATACATGTCAGGTGAAATGTCCCAATTAAACCGATTTGTCAGTTTGACTTTTTTTTTTGTTTTGTTTCATTTGTATAGCACTAATAGCATCATATTGGGAGTAAATTAGCAGTACAGTCAATCTCCCATGATGTCAAATTGTTTATTTTCATATACTTCCTATATCTATATCTTATTTCATACAGTTTAATTACGTATGCTTTCCTAAAATATGTGCTTTCAACAATACCATTGGTCAAGTGTTTGTGACTCTGTGCCACTGTGGTATAGGGAAGTGTTTCTCAAACTGTGGTATGTGTACTACTGTTGGCATGCAATATTTAGAACCACTGCCAGTTTCTTTATAAAGTAATGTAATAGGAATATTAGAGGTCAAATGACAACAATCTGCATGCTTAAGAATACATCTGTTATTTTGTGTAAACTGGAACATAAGAAAGTATTAGTATAAGTCAGTATTTCCTCTCTGCATCTCCATCCATGCTAAAAAAGAAAAAAGTCCACCTAATGTGTTTATTTTCTACCCTCACAAATGACTCGATTTAAATGCAGCTTCAGTCCTCTGTGTTTTCTCTAATGTAAACAGATCATTTCCACTATGAGCTTTTGACTGGTGAAAATGCATGTTTATTGAGGTTTTGTATTGGAGAGTAAACTGACATTCAGATTGGCAGCTTCCACTCGGAGGAATATTGCTTGTGAGTGCGTGTGGATTTGGTGTGTGCTGCACTGTCCTTCAGCCATTCAACGGTCTCATTTACATTCTCATAAATCATTCACGTTGGACATGTCTCTCTCTCGCTCACTCGCTTTTACTGCTCACCTGTGGATACGGCTGTAATGAGCTGTTTGAATACTTCTGCTGCAAATCAAGGTCCAAAATACCACCGCAACACACCTGAAACCATGGATAAACATACACAAGAATATTGCAAGTGTGGGCTTACATGTGCACAGTGAATGCTGGATTACTCATTGTGCTACTCTCAAATCACATCACACAGTTTTTGGGATCAAGAATAACTCTTCCATCTAAAATGTTTTGTTTCCCTTTAAGCTTAGGTCTCTGCTGTAGGTGGTCCAGTGTTCTTTATGTGTTTGAATTTAGCATGTCAATCACTTGTCACTTTCCCAAACTGTTCAAATACACTTTAACCTTGACCTACAATACTGGGGACATTATTGTTTGTGTCAATCATATTAACTAGACATTAGCATAAAATACAATAGCAAATTGTCCACAAATATTTCATGTAACCGCATTTATCCATTCAGAATGATGGATGACAGCAGCTCAGTTGGTAGAGTGTTCGTCCACTCATCCAAAGTTCGAATCCCGCTCCCGACTTAAACATTATTGGTTGCAGATCCACTGACCCACAGGTTGGCGATGCGATTTTAGCTCCCACAGGTGAATGCTCTTATTGTGTCCTTGGGCAAGGCACTTAAACCACCACATCTCTAGTGTCTGTGTATACTGATGAATAAATGTGAGTGAATGGGTGAGTGGTTTCTTGATGTGAAGCGCTTTGAGTGCCTTGAAGGTGGAAACTGCTATATAAAAATGTGACCATTTACCATTTAAATATTCATGCATTCATCAAAATTATTGTTACTAAGACAAACCACAAAAGTCAAATCAATATAGAGATCTCAGTGTGCTAAAAGGAATAACTTGACACCAGTATTTCTGCATGATGCATAATCTTTAAAGGTCAAGCACCAAATGGTAAACATATCACTAGCTCATATTCTCTGTTTATGATGTAACTTGACACCTCCAAAGCCAAGAGAAAACAGAAAAATAATATATGGGAGACAAAAAGTAGGTATTTCCATAGTTACCTGTCAGTGAAGACAAAGTACAAAGCTGACCTTTATGGCACCGTGATAAGACTCTGAATCCAAAGATTTTATTCAAACACCCAAATACGCTGGATGTCATATTGTAGGTTTAAGGTCAACACTGATCCAGGAAGTGACATAAAATAAAAACATAACACACATATAGCATATCTCATTGCATTGAACCGAATGTTGCACGAGGCAGAGGACATTATCCAATAACATGGTTTAAAAATTCTGTTTTTCTTAGACTCACTACTGCATTCCATTTCTCATCTCTCATAGCCTCTATAATGAAGCTTAGAAAAGGAATTGAATAACAGAGCTTTGTGCATTAAAAAAAAATCAAAAGAATAAAAGGAGAGGCAATGATCCTTCCTAAAACAGCTAGACTTGAAAGGAAATAAGTATTAGGGTCCTATGCTTTGGAAAACATGAAGCATTAGCAAAGTTTGGAAGAAGTGACAGATTTTATATAAGAGTGTAAACAGCACAAAGGGGCAAGTTCATTCTCTCATCATAAATTATCTGACTGACTCATTTATATACACACTTTTTATACAAGGCAGGACTCAAAGAGGCAGTATTGATCTGAAGTAATCACAGAGAGCTGGCTTCGATGTTTGGTAATTATACATGCAACAAATAGAGCAATTCTTTAGATCTAACAAATAGAATATCTCACCCACAGCAATACTCAACCTGCTAACAACAAGGCCAAAGTGATTTGCACAATGAATCACCCAGTCGTTTTCATGCCGTCTTCTGTCTGTACATGTCCATTCTTTCATTCATTCTTTGGTCATTGCTGGAATCAATTCTAAACTCAAACTCTATATAATGCAAATACCTTTTCAGATAATCCATCACTACAACACACTCATCCCAAATGAATAGGATTACATCTTAAGTAATGCACTACCCAGTGAACTTAATCAAGGGTTTGCTGTGGATTTGAACCCCTAACTCAGGTGTATGTTAGTGCCTTGCTCTGTGCAATGACTCCTGCAGGCAGCCTTCAGATGTGATGGAGCAGGGACAGAATGTAAGTGTGTTGTGAAAATATGGCGGTGGTGAGTGAGGGCTGGGAAACAAAGCACAGGTAGATTGATGATTGATTAGACGGGGCTGTCTGGCTGACTGAGGCTCATTGGCAGCCGTCATTTTGATGAATTACGCTGCTGAGAAAAACACACTGCTCTCTGATTACAGCCAGCCTGACTAATGTGTGTGAGTGAGTGTGTGTGTGTGTGTGTGTGTGTGTGTGTGTGTGTGTGTGTGTGTGTGTGTGTGTGTGTGAGTGTGTGTGTGTGTGTGTGTGTGTGTGTGTGTGTGTGTGTGTGTGTGTGTGTGTGTGTGTGTGTGTGTGTGTGTGTGTGTGTGTGTGTGTGTGTATGTGAGTGTGTGTATGTGAGAGAGAAATACTCTAAAGCTGTGCCAATGTATAAGTGTGTAGCCTGTTGTCACATACTGTGTATGAAAACTGATGTTTTACAGGTGTTTTGTATAATCTCATGTGACACATGAAAAGAAAAGCCCTAACCTCCATACATGCTTCCTCTATCCACTCTGTGCCACCCAACAAACTGACCCATTCTAGATGTTTGAGTTAGGAGAGGTATTATAATAATGATTTATTTTCTTGGTCTGGACATTGAAAAGATCATACATAAGTCCCACGGATGTAAATGTGCCACTGGAATGCAGCCATGTGCACATGCATCGGCCAGAGCTGGGATTGAACTTCCAACCTCTACTTCTGAACCACCGCACCATTTTGACAGTGACCCTATCCCTTTATGGCATTTACCTTTGAACTGGAATATGTGGGTACAGGTGCATTTCTAGTCCTAGAGGTATAGTCTTTCTTTATTTTTACCTTTCTGTAATATTGTACTTTTGTGTGGATGATACATCTTTGGCTACTGGTTGCCTTAAAGGTCTAAAGTTTCAATGAAGTTAATAAATGGATTTTTCCAACTAAATGTTTATCCCTTTCCATGCGCTTACAGGGCCAATGCAGTGCCTTGTTTAGTATTCTGCTGGAGGAAGCAGCGCATCCCCACAACTCTGACCCAAGGTCCTGCGCCGCTTGTAAACACTGGGCGATTTGTTCATATTTAACAAGATGGATGACAGGTGCGTGAGTTTCCATTGGCTCACAATATCTCCTGTTATGAAAATGAGTGAGCATATTTATTCACCGAGGCACCACCCAGGGTCTTTTGATTGTTCAAATAACAAGAATTGATAGGTTCCATTTAAAGCAGCCTTTTTAAAGCAAGGAGGAAACCCATTATTATTATTTTTTTTGTAATCACTGAAAGGGAGTGGGTCTTTGTTAGACTAGCAACATTTCTCAGTTAACATAATCTTAACATAAATTACAATCAGAAGTTATTATCATTATAGTACAGTGTTGGCAAAGTAAACCTTTGGGTCTGACCTAATATTGTGTGTGCCTCTGAATCCAGGAAGTCATATAAGCCGAGATAATTGGTTGTGCAAGGGCACATGCTTAATCAACCTGCTAAATAAATCCAAAATATTGCACATTATTGTGATATAAAGTCATGAAAGAAAGGAAAGAAACGCCTTTGAATTTTAAATCTAACATTACAACATGGAAAACAAAGCTCAAATCTCCTAATTGAGACATGTTGATTTTTTATAAATAGCTCAAGGATCTTTGCTCTGTTGATCTGTGGGGATTCTTTCAATTATGTAAGCCAAGGCAACCAAGTTAACTTCTTTACAATTATCCCACAGTCCTTTTATTTATTTATATTGCCTTACAGAATGGGCCTGCACAGGTGATTTATGCATTAGTCTTGAACAAAAGTGCATTACTTTACCATTCTTGTCTGCGTTATGTCCTTGATGCTGCTGACCTGAACACTGTGTGCTGTGGGTTCAAAGTGTCCTATCAGGCTAGTGCCCAAGGCTGTGGGGACTTTGGTGAAAAACGAGATGTGTGCTGAGCTGATCACTGCTTCCCTACAAAACAACCAGCATGTATAATATTACAGAAGTGGACACAGCGTTCATCCTTTCAGTTGTGCCACATAATCATATTGAAGCCATAAATCAAGGGCGCATGTTTCAAGGGAAAAAGGACTCGAAAAAAACACCTCCACAAACCACAAAGGACTGAGGCAGCAGGGGAATGGAGATAAGAGACTGACTCATTACATACATTTTTAGCAAAGGAAGGTTGAATTCTGTCAACTGGACTAAAGTTATAAAACAAACAAACACCAAAAAAACAAAAGAAAATAAAAAAAAAAAAAACAAACAAAAAAGAACAAAAAACTTTTGTATAGCTGACAGAATCCAGTCTTCTTTTGCTGTAGATACATGGATGGCTGAGAGATTACACAAATATTGGCAAATTGTATTTACATTTTAGTTTGTAGCTTGTATGACTTTATATCACAACTGATGAAGTGCATCAGTTTCGGTTGATTATGGCTCATAATGAAGTGTGCGGCATTATCATTTACTTTCTAAGTCATTTGTATGCAGTTAACTCAAACATTATTTTCCTATGTATGAAAATATCTTCAAAGGCAATTTATTCATTTGCAGGACTGAAACAGAGACTTCACTAATCACGAACATAATATAAAATAAAAACACATAGTGTAAACCAACACTTAAAACACAGGCAAATATTCAACAGACTGACCGACCACAGATAATGGCAGATTTTATTTAGAAAAAGAAATGCAGAAAGGGAATAATTAAGCATGAAAGTGGTTGAGGTTCCTATAGCTAAAACTAAGACAGCATTGCCCTCTAGTGTTATTTACATGCAACATCCATATGGACTGAAAACACCGAAAATAAGAGGAGCACTTCTGACTAAGACCAAAAATAAGTAGTAGTAGTGTAAGTATAAAAAGTGCCTTTATTCCGTTATTCTGAGACAGAATCTATCTGTGTGTGTATGTGTATATATGTGTGTGTGCATGTGTGTTGCCATCTAGGAGTGTGTCATAATTAATAATTCTACATAGGTCCACCTCAGCACTCACTGCAGCCTTTCTCCTCTCTCCCCCCTGAGAAGACTGTCACATCTGGTTTTGATAATGATTAAAAATTGGAACAGTTTTCTTTAATCTCCAGGAATTGCAATCGTATCCTTTCATTACAGGCTTCGTCAAGCAGAACAATCCCATAAAACAGCTGAATATGTGATTAAGGATTCGTGCTGCCTACCATCTTTACTCTCAAAACCTTCATCTGTCAGAAGAGACACTTTTATCTTTGAGCCATGAGGGGGTTAGATGGCACTTCCAGACCATCCAACTAAACTAAAATCTGTGGAGTTTATTATAATCTCACTTTGACGTATGGTTTGATCTTGGATTTTTCAAATCAGCCAGACTCAGGGGAAAATAAATAAATAAAAGCGCGAAAGATCTCGACAATGTCCAATAGAGGGCAGCAGAGACCTGCTCACGATTGAGTTCTTTTGACACGCGTGCCAAATTTAATATAAGAATATTCACTGTGATGATTACAATTTATAAGGATAAATATATTCGATACCTGATTTACTAATTGAAACAACATTTTTGACACTTGAATTGCTTTAACATAACTCAACATAATATTTTTGTTATAGCAATATAAAATGTTTACTGTGAATTTAATTTCTTTGTGATTCTTTAAATCAGTCCAAAAACTGAGCATAAAAACACAAAATCCAATGTCACAAAAACATGTACATTAATGCTGCAAAAAGGGGTGCTGGTTGAAGTCTGCACTCCGTGGAAGAGTCCCATCCCCACTTCCTGTCCTCAGGTCAAACTCATCCCTCAGGATGAGGCTTTCTCACGCTCAGCACCAGCACCACTGTGAGAACAAATACACAACACATCACTAACAATTTAATGAGTGGATTAACAGCAAGTGTGGTCACTGCCTGTGCTGCAAACCACAATTAATCATTACAAAATATTCTAAATGTAGTTACCATCCTTTAGACTATATTGTTTATATTATGTTATTCCTACTCGTCAACCTCCATGTGTCAGTTTTAGTGTGAGTGCATATGTCAGAAATATGGGGCAAATGGGAGAGACAGCAGTGCAGGGGTCAAAAAGTCATAAACTTTCCTTTACAGTGTCTTGGGAAACACTTATACCAAGAGGGATTCTCGTCACTCTATTTGTCTCAAATGAGCAGGTCATGTCTATTTATCTGTTTAGTCACAGATTTTGTCAAGCAACAAACTTTTCTCCCTCAAACATTCTGCTCAAAGAACCGTGGCAGCTAAATGTGACCTTTTGGTGACGCAGTCATAATGAGAAAACATATGAAAATAACAAACAGTCTGATTAAACTAAAGGTGCAATTCCAAACTCAACTCGCACTGTCTCATAGCCTATAATAATATGTAAATAAAAATCAATGCACTGAACTAGAAAGACCTTTAAATGACCAACCTCTAAACAGAAGTAAAATAGAATAGAATAACAGCAGCCTTACAAAACAAAAAGTAATCTAAATCGTTTCATAAGCATTGTTTTTTATATTACTTTAGTCATCATTGTACCGTTCCCGTTTTTATAGCCACGCATATAGCGCCCTCTATAGATATATCGTTGTTAAGGAATCAAAAAGGCCTACATTTACTCATCATCATCATCATCATCATCATCATCATCACCATTTTAGATCAACGTTTACCACAATATCTGGGGTCCCATCTCTTTTTAGCCCACACAATTTGCACACATTGAGTTTCTAATATTTTCGTCAGAGCCTTTAAGATGACACATGTATAACAGCATCTCACAGTGGGCAATGACCTACATATAAAATGATGCTTTTATTAAGACATTTCATTGGATAAATACACCGCGTGCGTACTGCGTGTTTCTTCCTGCCCGGCATCCTTCGCGCGTAATTGCTCTCACTAAAGCGTTTTATTATGTTTTGGCACAGCGTCCTTCAGCTGGCACCGAGATCACCGGAGGGACAAAGGGACGGACAGGAGAACAGGACACACCGGGGATCCTGGCAGCGGGTCAGAGTAAGTGCAACTGCTTTTGTGCCCGAATCTCGACGCATCCTCCACGCACAGCATCCGGACGTCTTCCCTGCGCTTCACGTCATGTAGGTCATTCTGGAGATCCACTGAAAAAAATCAACCAATTTAATCTGTTTTATATTTTCCTAAAAGGCTACACCAATTATAAAATGTTCTGATCACCGTGTCGGTCATCATATCTGCGTCTGCAACAGATAAAAAAATACATTTCATTTAGTAAATTAACAAAAACGACACGAAGGTTGCATCCCCATGATTCTGAAATAGGTAGTAGCCTGAAAAAGGATACAATCACAGTGATTGCTACAGAATTGAACTGTTATGAGAAAGTATTTTTTATACACATGAGCAAATGACAAACGATTTTCAGTTCTTTATTAAGTGCACTTATTAACCAATCCAGTCAAATACAATCACTGACAACAGAGTACAGTTATCTATTTTGGGAGACTGGAGACAGGCGCGCACGTGAAATCTTCCACTCAATGGCAGCCATCAATTATGGTTCAAGGCCAAAATGTGTAATGTGTGGCCAAACCCATAGATTATCCACAATAATTCTTCATCCCAGTATCAAACCTGGAAATCTAAAAATTACACACAATTCTGTCAAGCGAGTTTAATTTACGCTGAAGAAACCGGAAGGAAGGAGTTTTTACGCACGCAATAAAACACATATCTTGGCCGAAGGTATACAACTTAAGCCATATAAGTACTAAAACAACCGCAAATACAATACAAGAACGATGAGCGGTTCATTTGAAATAAGTTCGGTTTGTATTATAGCTAAAACTTTACGCAAAACTCTGTCTGATTAGCGCGTCCTCCACGGGCTTTTATTTTGAAATATAGAGCGGACATAGGTTCCGGCGTAGAATTTGTGACCTGACACCAGCGTTTGACAGGCAGCAGTGAACGAAGCAGCTGAAGTACTTGCACAGCTAAAAATAATCAACCCAAGCCCGTCGACCAGAACTCATGTCTTGTTATTTTATGTGAATATTTTGTCGCCTTTTAATTTTTTAATTTTTAATTTTGCAGACCTGTGGAATGTACAGTTGCGCGTGAGGACTACTTAACATTGTTGGAGGTATTTATAAATTTTAAATAAGCAAAGCTAGGTTAACTAAAGGTGACATGCTTAGTACCATTTATGTTGTTAATGTTTCTATTTTTAAGTGTTAAAATATTGCTTTACAACTAAATGTTAGTTACTTGTTCTGAAATAAAAACTTAGGCCTATGTTTACTATTTCTTATTTCTTATTCCTTCAGTAAGTGTGGGTGACTGTTTTAAGTAAGTGTCCTACTAAAAGCATGCCTCATCATACTCCACATATTTTATTACTCTAGCTTACCAAAACAGGACCTCTTTTCTGGTGTAATTTACTGTACTGTAATCTAAGTAGTTGCAAATTATTAGTATTGTGTGAAATCCAGTATTAATCTCTGTCTTGGCCTATTTTTTTTCTGTCTGCCCAGTGACGCCAACACAAATGACACGTTGCCTATTTTCTGTAGATGTGTGACTTTTACGGAACTAAATCAAACTAGTTACTTACAAAAATAAATGGTTCTGGATGGATGAAAATAAACAACATTACATCTTATTATATATTTTTTTTGCTTCCATAGTAGTTTGGGGCAAGCTGGCCAGTGGAATGGACCTTGCATTCTGTGGCAACGAGAATAATATAAATGCCTACAATGTCGATGATGGTGTGCTCAACAATGGCTGCTTTGTAGATGCTCTCAACCTGGTTCCTCATGTCTTCCTGCTCTTCATCACCTTCCCCATCCTTTTTATTGGTAAGCTCAAACACGACTACTATTAAACAAATGATTGTCAGTTGTAAATATTTTAATGATAACCAATAGGTTTGTTGAAAACAAACTGGAGACCAACTGGAGAACTGTAAAAGCAAACATATTTAAGTGAATGAAAAGGATCAAATAGCCAGTAGAATGTAATATGAGTACGCCAAATACATAAGACTAATTAAAAAATTGTGAACATTTTTAACCAGCTGTTTTTCAAGTGTAAGCCTCTTATAGTTTCACCTTTTGCTGTTGAATGAAAACTGTACAGCTGTCTTGTCACAGCATCTAAAGCAGGATTATTGAGTCAGCTGGAACCGAAACCCCATTGTGTCCTGCTTTGTGCAAACACTTGAATATAATGGACTGATTTATTTAGACTATACAAGTAATATAATCCCAAACACAATTTAAGTGTCTTTGCAATAATTATTTGCAATGTTTCTTTTTTTTGCAATATTCTTGCACATCTGTTAATAAACAGAACAGGAAGGTCAAACAGAAGCTCTGTTGTCTTACAGTAATTTACCCCCATCAGGCCAGCAATATAATCTACCGGAGTAGCAGATGTGGATTAGATCTTAAATCATTGGTGTCGCTGAAACATGCACTGGGAAAATCTTTTTGTGTATACTTTCCATGCTGACTGGACACAGTTCTAGTCATTGTTTAGTAATAGCGTAATAAGAATTTTAATGGCTAATAGTTGTCATTATAGTAATAACATATCGATGCTGCACGTTTTGACACTTACACATGGCATTAAGAGCTTTACGTTGTGTTATTCTGTCAGATTGTAAAACATAGGAGAAAATGACAAAAACAAATCGAGGACTAGAGAAAGAAAATATTTGAGATGTCATTAATTGATTCAATTAGTAGTGTGTCCATTTGATTATCTGAGTGCGTGTGGAGTTGATGGGAATGATTCTGCCCAGCTGGCCACACAGCTCCCTGAGGAGTCACTGATTGATTGCTATTATGTTATTGTTTTAGTCCCAAGATTAAGTGGAATATGTTACTATATAAATACTATAATTCATTTTTATGTGAATCATTATTTCTCATAAGTAGTATATTGTGTTATCTGCATTGAGTTTAATCATATTGAAATAAATCATTTTGACAAGGTATGTTTACGTCTGTGTTTTCTAGGGTGGGGCAGTCAGAGCTCGAAGGTCCAGATCCATCATAACACATGGCTTCATTTTCCTGGACACAACATGAGGTGGATCCTCACCTTCTCTCTGCTCTTTGTCCATGTCTGTGAGTTTGCAGAGGGAATAGTCTCAATCGACAAGTAAGATTTACCAAGAAATAATAAGCAATCCAAAATTTATGAAACACGTATTATGAAATGTGTCCTTCTTGGAGACAAATGGCGAAATATTTAAAATGACAGTGGTTGTATTGTTTATCTAGGGAGATGATAGCCAAACACCTCCATCTCTTCATGCCAGCTTTCATGGGATTTATTGCTGCAACTACATCAGTGGTTTATTACCACAACATAGAGACTTCTAACTTCCCAAAGCTCCTGCTCGGTAAGATCTAATTAAATAAAAGCCCTGACCTTTCATGTAACGTACACATCAGAAGTGAATGGTGTTTTTTCTGTTGGCACAGTATTATTCATCTATTGGGTTTTGGCCTTCATCACTAAAACCATCAAGTTATGGAAGCTTGTAGTGTTTGGTGTTAAACCACAACATCTCAGGTTCTTAATTACAGCAATGCTTGTGGTCTTGTATGGGCTGTTGATGGCAGTGGAAGTCAATGTCATAAGAATTAGGGTATGTACATTTACGGTTATTTGTAATTTAGACTGCTGTTGTTTCTAACACCTCTTTCTCTGTTTGTAGAAATATGTTTTCTTTGCCAATCCTCAGAAGGTGAAGCCACCTGAAGATCTGCAGGATTTGGGTGTTCGCTTCCTGCAGCCTTTTGTCAATTTGCTTTCAAAGGTAGATACAAACAAATATGAACCCTTTTTTGTCAACTGTGAATGTATTACTTAACATACAACAGTGGCTGTAGCATCTCCTAGGAATGAGTAGTTACACTTTAATTTTAGGCAACATATTGGTGGATGAATCCTCTCATCATGGGAGCACATAAAAGACCAATAGAGCTTAAGAAGATTGGCAAGCTGCCTATTGCCATGAGAGCACTCACCAACTACCTGCGCCTGAAGGATGCATATGAGGACCAAAGGGTAATATGGACGGGATTGGATTAAGTATTTATTATTAGTTTATGCTTTTAAAATACTCTCACGCTCACATAGACTGCTGAGGACCCAGATCGTGCTCCATCCATCTGGCGCTCCATGTACCGAGCGTTTGGCCGGCCCATCCTCCTCAGCAGCACCTTCCGCTATCTCGCTGACCTGCTAGGCTTTGCTGGGCCACTCTGCATCTCTCGCATTGTAACATGTCTGGAGAGTGAAAACAAAACAACCGGCTCCAATGACGTGAGTACATTCATTTATGTCTAGTACAAAGGTTGTGTCAGTACACATGGAATGAATTTTAATATAAAGGACATTTAAAAACAAATCAATGAATGTTAAATAATAAGACACTATATGCCTGATTTGTGCTTTTGATACTGGGTGGTCTGGTGTTTGGGTCAAAAAGTTTCTCCATGTGTGATGTCACTGAGGTGTGGGTCTTCATCATTTCACGATCCATGCAACTATCTACTTGTGACATCATGTCTAGAGAAATCAACAAAGCAAGATCTGATATGAATAATAACTTTATTATACAATTTTACTGTTGTAGCAACTAGACAAACATACACAAATGTGACATACATGAGCAGGAACCAAGCAAATTCTCTCTTGTTTAACAACTCAGACTAAACAAAAGGAAAGAAAAAAAGGACTCTGTCTTCATTAATTAATGAAGTGTATCTTTTTGAGTAATTTCTTTATCAGATGTGCATTTGTTGTTTTCTGTCTGTGTTGCAGAATTAGAAACAAAAAAATAACAAATGGTTGTGCTTTATTTTACAGTAGGCTACCTGTTACTATGCAACAACATGTAATTAGATGGTAGGGTTATGGTAAGAGTTTGAGAAATATGTGCATGCTATTATATGTTGTTTGTACACTCGCTGAACAGTAAAAATAGCATAAGAGAGGCAGCAGGAGTCACAGCCAATTCATCTGACAAAAGCAAACCTGCCTGGCATTTAAGAGATGCCCTTTTCATTGTCAAGATACTCACAGAGACACAAATACAGAATAGTTGTGTTTGTAGTAGCAGTATGTAATCTGACTCATTTGGCTTGGAGCTGTTAAGTAGCAATTGACATATCATTACCAGTCTGTTCTGTGAGCATAATGGGCAGGTGAGATGCAGAGCAAAGCCAGGCAGCATTTCTGAGTGACATGGAAAATTCCTCACTCATCTAACACCCTTTTAACTTTAATTTAGAAGATGTACGGCTTTGCATTTGTGAATGCATTATCTAAATAATGTGTGCTTTTCTTGTGTTGTAGACCTATTTAGGCGTGCATTTGATGTCATCCACTGACCTGCTGCAGAATTCCTCAGTCCTGGCGGTTCTTCTGTTTCTGGCTTTAATATTACAAAGGACTTTTCTTCAGGCATCTTACTATGTCACTATAGAAACTGGTATCAACCTACGAGGAGCCCTTTTGGTAAGTGGGAAAAGGTGTTGCCATAGTAAAACATTGTACACAGATCTCTCATTGTGTTACATTTATGTCATGTCTGCTTCTTGTAAACCATGCATTAGTTTCATCTCAGTCATAAAGCAATCATACTTGCATATGGTACTCTTTTTAACACTGCCTATATTTTATTTATTCTTTCTTTCTTTCTTTTCTTTTCTTTTTTTTTTTTACATATCAAGGCAATGATTTACAACAAAATCCTACGTTTGTCAACCTCCAACATGTCAATGGGTGAGGTGACTTTGGGACAAATCAACAACTTGGTTGCCATAGAAACCAACCAGCTTATGTGGTTTCTGTTCCTCTGTCCAAACCTGTGGGCGATGCCTGTGCAGGTACAGGACCAAGACACGCTTTAGCCCCACTATGATATTCATGGTCACTTCCATAATGTAATGTATCATTTATGTCTGTTCTTTGCAGATAGTGATGGGTGTGATCCTTCTTTACAATTCGTTAGGCTACAGTGCCTTGGTTGGTGCATCAGTCATTGTTCTTTTGGCTCCAGTGCAGTATCTCATAGCAACTAAACTGGCAGACACACAGAAAAGCACACTAGTAAGTGAAATAATACACAATACCTATAACTGTCCTCATAATATTATGCTTTGTTATACTAGGGTTCAGCTAGTTGCATACTATATATATATATATAATCATATATATATATATATATATATATATATATATATATATATATATATATATATATATTTTATTTTTTTTTTTAAACTATAATAGTCTCCATATGTCTAAATACAGGAATACTCTACAGAGCGTTTGAAACAGACCTCAGAGATCTTAAAAGGAATAAAACTTCTTAAACTTTATGCCTGGGAGAATATCTTCTGTGACAGTGTGGAGGGCACTAGAGGCAAAGAACTCACCAGCCTGAAGACCTTTGCTTTCTACACATCTTTGTCCAGTAAGACCTAGGAAGTTATGTTGACCACAAAAAACAAACAAACTAAAAACTAACTCTAATGTGCACTTTTGGCTTTATGTGCAGTTTTTATGAATGCTGCAATTCCCATTGCTGCTGTACTTGTGGTAAGACAGTAACTTGGCTCTAATCAAATGTTGTTTCTTCTGTGACCATAACACATGGAACAAATATGTTGTGTGTAACTTGCAGACATTTGTGATGCACCATTTTACCAGTGAAGAGGGACCAACCCCCTCTCAGGCCTTTGCAGCTTTGGCATTGTTTCACATCCTGGTAACGCCTTTGTTCCTGCTTTCTACGGTGGTCAGATTTGCTGTAAAGGCTTTGATCAGGTGAGGGCTATTGAACACCTAATTTTTGGGTACTGTAATTACATTATTATAATTACAGTATAATTATGGGGATGCCATATAAACTTCAAAACTCCATATAAACTTCAAAACCCTGTAATGCCTGATTCACACTCAGCACAGGCTTGCAGTGCTCCGTTGTGGTGTCACCATGCATTGATTTCAATGAACCGCACCCGGCCTGTGTTAAATGTGACTCTGGTGTAATTGTTTGTGTTGATGTCACTGACACTGACACTTTCATGTCTGTCCCCACAGTGTGCAGAAACTCGGAGAGTTCCTTCAGAGTGATGAAATTGGAGATGACAGCTGGAGAAATGGAAACATGCCTGTTCCATTTGAGGCTGGTAAAAAACATATGGGGACAGTAAGTAAAAAAGATACAACACTGTCACTACAAACTCATATTTGTACATACAAACTCATATCATAATTTGTTTAGACCAAAGCCATTAACAGGAAGCACCCGATACGTTACCAAATGGACAACTATGAGCAGCCAACCAGGCGACAGATGAGACCCACAGAGACCGAGGATGTGGCTGTGAAGGTCAGTGCCAAAGAACCCAAGTTAAGTTACAGTGCTTATACTCCTCCTACTTTTTATATTATATTGTTTAAGGAAAGGAGGTGTTGTCCTAGTTGTGCAGACACAACTGTATGGGTCAGTAATATAATCAAACTGTATTGGAGGTCCTCATAAGTCATCTTTTACGTGTCCATCCACATGCTCTCAACACAGGAAGTTTAGGGTTCACACGAGAATTTTGGTGCCCAACATTTTCTCAATCTTCTGTACAAACTTTTCTTGCGGCCTCTTCCCCCCCATGGAGGAAGGCTGCCTAATTATCTCATTAGTCTAAGAAATTGACTCCATATATATTGCATATCATCTATGGGTGTTTTATATTTAGGATGTTAGTCGAGATCATGAAAAATATCTAGAAATTTTACACAGCACGCACACATGTACACACAAAACATAAACTAAACAAATAGCAGAACAGATGGGAGTCATGTAAACTAAAGCCCAGCAGGAAATAGGGTCATAGGTCACCAAGCATGCAGTAGATATAAGCCTTTTCACTCTTGCTACAGCGGTAAGACTGAAATTAGTAATATTAGTATTCAGAATGCAATAGTTTTGTACCATAAATTTAAATTTGACTAAAACAAAGAAAAGTAGCCTGATTACTCCCATCTCAATATTAAACTTGAAACCTTTTAGCATATTGTCTTGTATAAGATATACGCAACTCTCATATTATGTGAGGAATGTAAATCTAATTATTTATTTATTTCATTGTTGTAGGTGATTAATGGATGCTTTACCTGGGGAAGCAACCTGTCCACTCTGTCAGACATTAACATCAGTATCCCTACAGGTATGCACTTACGCAAAATTGACTTTTCAGAGCTTTTAATCACGTTATACTTGTTTCCCCTTCTCATTTACCCCTTTGAAGTTGTATCTGGAGTGATTTGTGCATGTTTGAGCGATCTTTAATTTCTTATTTTCCCTGTTTTCACTGGCACCAGTACACACCCACTGCTCTGTACTTCCAATTTTATTTTCTCACTTAATGATAGGTGTAGGATTTGGCAGTGTCTTGTGTTCTTTTTGGTCCAAATGAAAAAACAATCTGCATCTTGCTAGTGTGATGTGATGTGCTGACAAATTTATGGCTCTTTGTTGTGAGGACGTTTACAATGATGTCAATTCCCATTGGGCATGGCAGTTTTCCAACGTGGAAGTCAACAGACTTGTTTCTTTTATTAAATAATTTTAGATGAATATTGCAATTTACAATGTGCAAATTATAACTTAATAATCCACAGATATTGAAGATTATAACTGTATTACAGACACAAGCACACTATGTCTTCTTTAAAACATTGCAAAGATTCCAAGTTTTGTTTACATCTTAGAATGGTTAGAATGATAGAAACAGATTATATTTACATTGTTACATTAACACATTGTGCACTTTCAGCCATTTGAAGTAGGTATTTGCCCCAACCACATGGCTCCCCAAAAATTCCAACATGAACATTTATAACATAATGTTTAAGTTAACCCTGTCTTAACATGTTCTCTAAAAATACTACTTTGGTCTACTGGTATGAAACCAAGACATTTGAATGTGTGGCCAGGGTAGCCAAATTCTTTATATTGATATGCTGTATGTGAGGAGTGAGAAAAGCTAGACATACTCAGATGGCTGCCGACAGATGAGCTGTGTAAAATATCATCTTCCCATGGGAACTTAACTGACTTAGTATCTGAGTATTCTCCTCCTCACACAAATTAAAAAAATACAAATTATTTTTGAGAAGCTTCAACTTCAGTTTTTCAGAGGCATTATTTTTTTCTACAGTCTGCCCAGTAGTCTATTTTAAAATTGTGACTGAGTTAAAAGTAAGATCAAGTGACCTTCAGTTGTTTGTCGGCATGCAGTTGAGATGTCGCACCATATCCCAATTTAACCCTCTTTTCCCCTTCTAGGTCAGCTGACGATGATTGTAGGCCAGGTGGGTTGTGGGAAATCGTCCCTTTTGCTGGCGATGTTAGGAGAAATGCAATCCATGGATGGGAAAGTTTACTGGAGCAAGTATGATTTTTAGTGACCAAATATGCTTTGTCATTGACTTTGATAAACCTATTGCTTCCTCCTTTCTCACACTACATTTTGGAATTTTATAAGGCAGTTTTACCATTATCAAACTTACCTTTAGATTCAACATGCACACATACAGTTGGTTATTATTGGTTCGGTGCCATTTTTATTAACAGCTAAGACTATACGCTGATTAATTTAAATATTTCTCAGCTAATTCAGTATTGTGAACTATTAGAGTTTTTTTGTCAGTGCTGAAATCAAATATTTCAACAGTGAAAAAGTTTACCTAAACCCCATTGTAATGTTTGTTTGTTGATGTGCTTTTGAGAACTAACCACAGAGTTTGAACAGTTTCTTCAAAATGATCATATACCATTTGTATGTATAGTTATGCTTATGTACTGCATCATCTTTTGTGTGACTGTTGCTTTGACAAATCTGTGTGTGCATGTGTGCTTGTGGTACCTCTCTCTTTATCTCCTACCTTCTTGCTTACATCAGGCTGCCTAATTGTGAGGCCAGTCCCGATGGAAACATCAGGTATCTCTTTTTGGCTGTCTCGTTTAGTCATTATTCATTTTAGTGTAAGCTTTTTTACATTTAACATCATTGCTGAATATTTTAGTGTTGTCAATTTAAGTGGCTTAAAATTCCCAAAGTGTTCATATGGACACAAAGACTAACCACTTTAAGAAATCTTAATACTAAAATCCAAGCAAGTCATATCACTTAAGTCAACCTGGTGACTGGTATTGTTGCCATTAAAGTCATGTATGTTTATCATTTGATGCATTTTGCTCTGGGATGGCATGCAATTCATTGAAATGAGTTTGTGCTTTTTGGATTCATGTATGTCTTCTCTAGTACCATAGTATTACTGTTGACATGTATTACTGTAAGACCTGACCTGTTGATTTTAATTTTTTTAAAGTTTTAATTTTCATGTGGCATGAAAAAAAGCTCTGCTATGTTGTGTTTCTTTCTACTCAGCTGTTTGTGTCATGAACAGCCTGATTTATTATCTGATTATAATCTAAACGTGATGAATGAAATGCTCTCTAACATGCTGGCATGACTTTGACAGTTGGCCAGGGACAGAAGAGACAGCTGAAGACATCAGGAGGTATAGGTTTTGTGGTGTCCTGGTCCCATTTTAACATGTGGAGTGATCCATTGACCCCTCATGATCCTTGTCTATTGTATTATTTATTTGTTTTATCACCATCTCCAAATGAATTTACATCTCTTTTGGAAGAAACTACATTATCTGCATTGTCTTTAATAATTACTTATATATATATTTATGTTTTATTTATGTGCTATGTCTTGTAACTTATACACTATTCAGTATTATTTATCAATATTATGATTGGGTTCAAGAAAATGACAACCTTATTTGCACTATCTTCCGTCCACCAACCATGAATCCATATTTATGATACGTTTTATTCAAAATGGAATGTGTGTGGTCTGTTCCCACAGTGCTGGGCCCCCCCTCCCCAACCCAACTAACCGCAAACTCAAATTCCACTTTATAAAGTACAAATTTGGCCAATCTACGTCATGGTAAATTAAGACTTACTGGTATTTGTGTTTATTAATTATAGATTCATTTTGGAAATGCTCAAAATAACCAAAAAATAACAGAAAACAGACCATTCTCCTAGTTTCTGTTCATATGTGTTTCATTCATTTGATATATTCTTCTAGTTCATCTGTTTTGATCATTTAGCTCAATCCTTGTTTCTTTTCCATTTCTGATGATGTGTTCTTTATGGTGCAGTGGTGTGTGACTCAACAATAATGCCTCTTATTTGTCTTCATATACTAGCTGTTTTGACCAGGAAAACTGATTTTAATGAAAACTTTATTTAGATTAGAGAAATGCTATATATTTAAACATAAGGAATTGTGATCATATTCTCAAAGAATATCTTCAAAATGGATCAGTGTTCCTGGTGGTTTGATCTTTATACACTGCCCTCACTGGAGTTGAATTGTTTATTTTATAATGTCTTGTTGTTCAGCAAAAACAGGTACTCTGTAGCCTATGCTGCTCAGAAGTCCTGGCTACTCAATGCAACAGTGGAAGAAAACATTACATTTGGAAGCCCCTTTAACAAACAGAGGTAAAACTATACCTCTTTAAATTTAAATACATGAAACAGTAACATACTATATATATTACATATTAAAAGTAATATTTCTTTACTCCTTTTCCAGGTATAAAGCAGTCATAGATGCCTGTTCACTTCAGCCAGACATCGACCTGTTACCATTTGGAGATCAGACTGAAATTGGAGAGAGGGTATGTTGTTTTTATACATTCTATTGTATATGCTCTAATTAAACACGTTTGTGATGCTATATTTAAGGGAATCAACCTGAGCGGAGGACAGAGGCAAAGAATTTGTGTAGCAAGGGCACTGTACCAGAACACCAACATTGTCTTCTTGGTAAGTTCTTACCTCATGTGGTTATGAATTCAAGTTACTTTTTTCAAACAATTACCATATTTATTTACAAAATCAAAGTTTGTTAAGTTTATTAAAAAGGATACCAAACCTTTGTCTTAGGATGACCCATTCTCTGCCCTTGACATCCACCTCAGTGACCACCTGATGCAAGAAGGCATCCTCAAGTTCCTCCAGGATGACAAGCGAACTGTGGTGCTGGTTACTCACAAGCTGCAGTATCTTATACATGCAGACTGGGTACACAATATCTTAACCATGGTTTTAAAATGATCTTTCATTGGAATCATTATGACCTTTAATTTGAATCGTTTGATTTTTTAAAAATCTAGATTATTGCTATGAAGGATGGTTCTGTTTTGAGAGAGGGGACTCTAAAGGACATCCAAACTCATGACGTTGAGCTTTACGATCATTGGAAGACGCTAATGAACAGACAGGACCATGAGCTGGAAAAGGCGTGTATAATTCAGATTTATTATATTTTTTGTATAATCTTTAATGGTAACACTTACGTCATGTATCTTTTAGGATATCCAGCAGGACAGTCAAACAACTCTTGAGAGGAAGACACTAAGAAGAGCATTTTACTCCAGGGAGGCCAAGCTTGATGATGAAGATGAAGGTAGTTTTTTTTCTTCCTTTTCATTCAATGTTAGGCCACCAAGTTAAACTATTTTTTTCCACACCATCAGAGGAGGAGGAAGAGGAAGAAGAAGAAGATAACTTGTCCACAGGCACAACAAGAAGATCAAAAATCCCTTGGGAGGTACATAGCTACTGACTTATAGATTCAATCCATAAAAATATAAATATGTTGTTATTGAATTTTAGTATGTGCTATTGTAGTGAGTTAATCTTATGCCTAAATTTTCCTTTCTCTCAGGTGTGCTGGTGTTACTTCTCCTCCGGTGGTTTTTTCATGGTTTTCCTCATGGTGTCCTCTAAACTACTCAAACATTCTGTTATTGTTGCCATTGACTACTGGTTAGCCTACTGGACCTCCTCCAAAACCAATCAGAGCAGGCCAGACTATAGAAATGCAACCACTTTCAATGACACTATTACTCAACCAACTCCTACATCATTAGACGAAGAGGTATGTTTTTAAGATTGTTTTGTTTTGTTTTTTATCATCTGCATGCTTGTTTGTAAATTGGTGTTAAAGAGGAACTATGTTTGTATATGGGGGGGTCCAAAACCTTCTTTTCTCCATGGAGATGTTGTTTTATCTGGGCTTTTCCACAGAAAGTTATAAGTAACTGTCCATAAAAACACGTAGACTCAACCAACCCAATTATTTTTTGGCAGTGAAAACATCCGTAAATTAATTTTGTTATACCATACATTTTAGGCAAATAATAACATTGTCATGAGAGCAGAAAGCAGGTGATGGACCCTCCACCTTGAAAAGTTACACAGTGCACCTTTAACATCGGCCCTACTTTGCAGGATGGTTCTTATTACCTGCCAGTCTTCATCGTTTTGTGTGCTGCTGGAATAACTCTCTGCCTCATCACGTCTCTCACGGTGGAGTTCCTGGGTCTTTCTGCAGCCACCAACCTCCATCACAATCTGCTCAACAAGATCATCCATGCCCCAATAAGGTAAAATAAATACATTTAAAAAATGTATAGTAAATTATAAGCGTTTTAAAATATGTCTCTCTCTCTGTCATTTTGTTGCTGCTTTTAACAGATTTTTTGATGTAACTCCACTGGGGCAGATTCTAAACAGATTTTCAGCGGATACTAATATTATTGATCAGGTATGTGTTTGAGCTTTTTTTTATATTACACTGTAAAATGATTTAATGGTTTAATTGCACATTCATAGATTTTTTTCTTTATTTTTTTCAAATAAAGATTCAGTTGTTTCAAATTGTTAGATTGAAAATCATATTTAATACTTTTTCATTTTAATTAGACAGATTAAAATTGAGTCAAATGTGTGATTGATAAGTGCAAGAAATTTTTTTCCCTAATTTTGCTGTATCGCCCTAGTCATGACTTTACATGCTTAATGGTAAGGTATGTTGTTATGCCTTTTCAGCATATTCCTCCAACACTCGAGTCTTTGACTAGATCCACATTGCTATGCTTATCTGCCATCGGGGTCATATCCTCCATCACTCCCATATTTCTGGTCGCCTTGGTTCCCCTGGGAGTAGCTTTTTACTTCATCCAGAAGTATTTTCGTGTTGCCTCAAAGTAAGTTCACAAGACACTGTAAGTCTTTCAAACTCGGCTTCTAATATTCAAATCAATGCTCAGGGATCTTCAGGACCTAGATGACTCCACGCAGCTGCCTCTGCTCTGTCACTTTTCCGAAACAGCTGAAGGCCTGACCACTATTAGAGCATTCAGGTACACCAGTCAATGTGGAAGGAAAAGCTTTTTGTATTTGTTCACCCATTATTAAGATTAATGTTTTTTTTATGCATTGCACTCTTAAAGACATGAAGCACGATTTAAACAACGGATGCTAGAGCTTACAGACACCAACAACACAGCTTATCTGTTCCTGTCTGCTGCGAATCGCTGGCTGGAAGTTCGCACAGTAAGACATTTCTTTGTTTAAATGGCCTTTATATTTCACTTCTGTTTAACCATAATAGTTTTACAGTTTTACTGGATTAATTGGGATAATCTCCACCCCACATCTTTACTCTTTTATATTTTTTTTTGAGGACTATCTTGGGGCCGTCATTGTCCTGACAGCAGCCGGAGCTTCTATTGGGAGCTCACTGTATGGTTTACCATCTTCTGGGGGTTTGGTTGGCCTTGGACTCACCTATGCTCTAACTGTAAGTTTCTGTTGTTGGGAATAAAAAGATGGTCCATGGCCTATTACTGGTTTTAAGTAAATGTGTAATTCTTATTACTGTAGGTGACCAATTACTTGAACTGGGTTGTGAGAAATCTAGCTGACTTGGAGGTCCAGATGGCAGCTGTGAAAAAGGTGAACAGCTTCCTTGGCACAGAGTCAGAGAATTATGAAGGATCTATGGGTGAGTTTTTATTGAACCTAAAATGTTTCTGCATACATTATGTGATAGATGCAAATGTATCTTGAGTCATATACTCTTTTTTTTTTTTTTTTTACTATTATTAGTTACTTTGTTTTATACATGAAAATATATACTATGTCCAATAGCATGCTATAGTTTTGAGGCTCAGATAACTCTAAGATGTTATTTCAAATAAATGCATGATCTGCTTGCACCATACTCCCCTCTTTATGGTTTGCAGACACCTCTCAGGTTCCCGAGAACTGGCCTCTGAATGGAGAAATTAAAATCCAGGATCTGTGTGTGCGCTATGACCCCATGCTTAAACCAGTGCTTAAACATGTAAACGCGTTTATCCAGCCTGGACAGAAGGTTAGTTGCAGATTGTTGTCAGTTACTCTATGTTCAAATACATGTATAAACACCAAGTAATTCTCACGCAGTTGTTGAAAACCACTGACGTCACATCACACTACACTGATAAGGGAGACAATTTTACTGTATCCTTAACTGCCATTTTTCATCTTAAATTGTTATCATCTTATTGTGCAAATTAAGAATAAGAAAAATCCTCCCAACTGAATTCAATTGAACTGAATTCATTTATACCTCCTTTGAAGTTGTTTTGTTTCGGGTTGCTGAAATCACGGCACTGGTTGAGCACACGCAGCATGTAGCTGTCACACCCTGTCACACAGGTGTCTGATTCCTCTCAGCTGTGTCATTTTGCTGCTTTCTGCTTCAGGTGGGAATCTGTGGTCGCACAGGCAGCGGCAAGTCCTCACTTTCACTGGCTTTTTTCAACATGGTGGATATTTTTGAAGGTTAGTTTGAGGCTTAGCTTACACACAACATTGGAAAACATTTGTTATTTATTCATTCAAGGTGCATTTTGTAACTTTTCCGGTAGAGGGGGCACCACATGCTTACAACCTGAAAATGTATAAAGTACCACCTTTTAAAAAATTATATGTTTTTTCCATACTAGAAACATGAATGTCATGTCTGGTTTATATGTAGTTAATAACTGAGATATCATAACAAATGTATCAACTGTTTAGAGAAACGTTTCAAGTCATAACATCACAATTATTCCTCTAAACCTTAAAAGCAGAATACAGACCGAGCTAAAGTGCTGTGTCTGTATCTGAGAGTTGGCATTAATTTCCCAAAGTGAGTTATTTATTTTGAATAGTGTTAACAAAGCTCCATCTCAAAATAGTAATTTAATGGTTGAAACAAGTGCAGTATATAGGGTTTACTTACCTAGCCTTAGTAGTTGTTTACTGTCTAGTTTCAATTCTTTCAATATAAATGCCAATGTGTGACTAGATCAGGGGTGGGCAAACTTTTTGACACATGGGCCAGAGTGAGCTCTAAAATTTGACAGAGGGGCCAGGCCAGGGTATAGACATGTGTAGATTACATTAGAGATTTGGCCTGTAACATGTAACAAAGCAAGGCTCATTGTACAAATTATGTTCCAAATGCATTAATTAAATTAATAATAAATGTATTAAATTCCAGTTAAATAAACACAGCAGAAAAACTTTGAACAGGGTTTACCCTTACCTATTTTAATATAATCTGGTCACGTTCGGTGGGCTAGATTAATAAGGCCAAAGTGCTGTGTGTGGCCCCTGGGCCATAGTTTGCCTGGACTAGAAACATATTTGTATGTTGTTTTTTTTCTCTTTTGAATTCTTGGCCTAAGAGGTCTTGAAGTAGCTTCTCCAATGACTCAAATATATACTTTGCAGGAGACATCCATCCACTTTGTTTCAAGAATGTGCTTTGAATTGATTTGAGTTGACAGCCTAAAGTCTTTAAACTGCTTTTGTTATGAATTGGATTTTAAAAAGAAGTTAATTGTGTGGGTCTGTTTTCACTCGAGACTATGACGACCTCACAGAATGTGTGGAGAGATTACATAGTCACTTTTTCCATACACACAGACACCACAGTAACTGGCAGCTGGCCTGGCTTTTCTTAAACAGTAAATGTGGGCTTTAGTGTCGGCATCTCCTTATAAAGCAGTGAAGTACAGCCATATCAGGGTCTTGGTGACTGTAACTCAGATCCACGTTCTTTTATGCTTTGCTGTACTACTTTCTAAGTGAAACATTCCAGTCAATATTCTTTCAAGTACTAGAAACATAGCACATTTAATTTTTTCTTACAGGAAAAATTGTCATCGATGAGATTGACATTTGCAAGTTGCCTCTGCACACTCTCAGGTCACGGCTCTCCATCATTCTCCAGGATCCAGTCTTATTCAGTGGCTCTATCAGGTAAACAGAACTTGTTGGTGGGAGAAGTGAGAGAAGTTCATTATTTGGTGTGTATAGTAATGTTTAAGTGTTTCGACCCCTTCCGCTTCCTTCCCCTAGGCCTAGTGTGTATATGTTCATATTTAGTTAAATCTCTAACTAGAAGCAATCACTAAAATATAAAAAAAATAAAGCAACTTAGAAATGTAATACATTTCACTGACATAGCGCTGTGTAACTTACACCATCTGCTTGTATCTAGATGCTTTTCCTGCAATGTTCCACAGTATGGCATTAAACATATTCTTTTTGCATTGTATTCTTACTATGAGCGGAGTCACCTCTCCACATGACTTGTCACTTGGCCTGGTGGTGTCAATGAAATACTGTGGAGCATTCCAGGCAAAGATTTAACATCTCTATAGATATAAGCAGGTTGTGAACCCTTCACCTGAAAAGTTGCATACTGCACCTTTAATAACAATAAAATGAAGGTGATAGTAACAACTCAAATTCTGTTTGTTTATTGGGGCTTGACACTGGCAGAGTACATTTGCTTTTATCTTCTGTGACTAGATTCTACTAGCCAATATAATTTGACAACAACAATAGACATGGCCCTAAACACCTAAAATTTCAGCTTCATGGGAAAGAATGGAGTAAGACAGATCACACTGAGTTCATAGACATTAGTTTGGAGAGACACTTGGCTCATGACGACACTCAGTCCCAGCTGTGGGGTTACTGGTTGAAATCACAGTGGGAAATCTCGCTGGGGCGACCTAATGTGCCATTGGTCATGAACACCATGTAGAGGAGGGATCAGTGAGGAGTGGAAGGATACATGCCTCTGCAAATTTGTGTTAGCGGACGTGAAGTGATGGCATGTTTGTTATAAAAGACAAATGTGCATGTGCTGTTTGTTTGGACTAAAATGACGCGGACGATAGTTTTGTGTGAGAGTGACAGTGTGAGACCTGACATTTCCACTGGCTCTTGTTTTTGTTAATGTAAGCTCAGGCTAAATGGTTGATGGGCCTAATATAATTTGCTAAACAGATTCAATTCAATCAATTTGTTTCAGGTTTAATCTGGATCCAGAGAAGAGTTGCACTGATGATCGACTCTGGGAGGCTTTAGAAATTGCTCAGCTGAAAAACATGGTGAAAGCACTTCCTGGAGGACTAGGTATTAAAAAAACTGTTGCCAGAAACGTTTTAATAGTAGAACCAAGACTGTTATATTTATAATCTTAAGTCATGTCCTTTATGTCCTTACACGTGTTTATTTTGCATGAATGTCCAGATGCTGTTGTCACTGAAGGTGGAGAAAACTTCAGTGTTGGCCAGAGACAGCTCTTCTGTCTGGCTCGAGCTTTTGTGAGAAAAAGCAGCATCCTCATCATGGATGAAGCCACTGCATCTATAGACATGGCCACGGTTTGTATATACAGTCATTTTAGAAGTCTCTTTCTTTCACTGGCACTTATCATCATGTCTTTTTACAGGAGAATATACTTCAGAAAGTTGTTATGACTGCATTTGCGGACAGGACTGTTGTCACAATAGCAGTAAGTTTAGGAATATGTTTTATTATTTATTGAAAAATCCTAATTGATATGCTAGCTTTTATATTTTCTAATTTTCCATCTGACCTATATACATTTTGATTCTACTAACAAATCTTCTGTTTCACTTACTTTACACCTTACATTTTCTCTGCTTCCTTCTCTACTCTTTCCCTATGTCCTTGCCCTACCAGCACCGAGTGTCCTCCATCCTGGATGCGGAGCAGGTGTTGGTTTTTTCCTCAGGAATATTGGTGGAGTCTGACTCTGCTCCAAACCTGCTGGCACAAGAGGAGAGCCTCTTCAGTGTGCTAGTGAGGACTCACAAGTAGTCCCAGTGCAGTCCAGGCCCAGCTCAGCTCACCACTGCTTTACTTTGGCCGACATATCCATTTAACCTACATACTTACTTTGCATTACTTTATGATGAAGTCAGAGTTGCAGTTTGGGTCAGCGGATTCTTTTCTGCGTATGTCTGGTTGGTACTAAAATCCTTGCTTTTCTTTCCTTTTCTATGTTGCTACTCCCATCTTTATCAAAATAATTAAACAAATATATTGATTTTTTTGTTGTGTTTCTGAAGCATCGTGTCCATACCATCCTGACTGCCGACCTGGTTATTGTGATGAAGCGAGGGAACATTATGGAGTATGACAAACCTGAGACTCTGCTCGAGCAAGAAGATGGCATGTTTGCCTCCTTCGTAAGGGCAGACATGTAAAGGCAGCTCTTGTGTCAAAACGGCTGTCCTGGCAGTTACATGGGCCCTAATGTGTCTGTGGCTCTTAGAAACAGTCCAAGTGTCTATGCAGAAAGGAATGAGAGGGTAATAGCGGTGCACATACTGCTACATAAATCCACATGTGTAAAAAAGTACATACGCAACTGGTAGTAAATGCACTAATTGTTGGTGCTGTTCATAAACATACACAGAAAAGGGGAACACTTAATGAACAGTAAGCTCACAGTTGTTTTATTGCTCACTGACAAAATACAAGAGACTTACAATTTGTGTTGCAACTTTTGTCCACCAGTTTAACATACAGCCACTTTGCTCTGGGTTTTCTGAGTCCCTTGTGCAAACACTGTAGGGTCCTGGGCTATAAGTTCAGTCCCACTGCCTGTCTGCCTTCATGCATTGCTGAAGAACTTTTTCTGAGATAGTACACTGTTTTAGATACACTTAGATTTAGATACACTTAGATTTAGATACACTTAGATTTCTTCTTGAATCGCTGTACTTTAATACAGTGATAATCTGGATAACTTTAGATAAATCCAATGCCTGTGAAAGATTTATCTGGAAATTAAAATGTCCCTTTATTTCCATCCTATACATTATGTTATGGACTGAATGCCATACCAAATATATATTATTTTATCTAAAAGTATTCTGTCACATACACTGATAAAAAATATGTTATTTCAGTTTCAAGTTATTAATGTTTATCGCTTCAACACTAATGCTTCTTTATTATGTATATTATACTCGGACACTGACTTTTATTTATACAATTTTTACACTCATTGTTTTTGTGACCTTTGACCCATTATCACATGAAAATTTATGCCTTATATTTTTTGTAACTTCTTTGGCTATTTATTATATAATGGGATCAGTTGCTGATCTGTCACATTTTTGTTTTCGTCGTAGTAGCTTACTCAACTTTCCCCCCCATTGCAAAAAAAAAAAAGAAAAAAGTGAACTCACATATTGTTTTCAAACTAAAGGTAGTCAAATATTTAAAATGATCAATTACATGTGCCTGTTTTTTACATTTGAAAAATTAAAAGTTTGCCAGTTTTGGACTTACGTGTGATTCATTCCACCTGTTGCAGAAATGCTTCCATAGCACCACCTACTGGTTAGATAATCTTAGTGTACGCCGACGATATATTTTTTTTCTGTTTAAAAAATTGACTGAATTGAAATCTGATTAATAATGCCTCACGTGAGATATGCATGTAAAATTTGATGTAGGCCTATTTGCTTCTAACTTAATCTGTGTCCATTGCTTCAATTGATGTAGCCTGTTTTGAGCAGTGAAACAAAGTTTATCATAAGGCTCTAAGCAGCTGTGGCCCCTGGTAGTGGCTCTACGTCAGTGGGAGAGAGCGGAGCGTCCCAACCCAACCCTCAGAACGCAGCTCCGGCGCCACAAGCTCGAAAGGAGACTCAATGAGACAACTCCGCAGAAGTGCGTAAAGACGCACAGTAACTTATTTTGCTGCCAACTTAAATTTAGGATGCTTGCGAGAAAAAGCATAATCCCGGAAGAATTCGGGCTACCGGGGCTTGTGTCCCGTATACCACGAAAGCCCGTGTTCAGAGACCGGGTCAATAAGGCGCGCTTTATAGCAAAGAATGGCTCCTGCAACTTGGCACACAAAAACATCCGCGAGCAGGGCAGATTTTTGCAGGACGTGTTCACCACGCTGGTGGACCTCAGGTGGCGTTTCACTTTGGTTATCTTCACCACCACCTTTGTGAGCAGCTGGCTGCTGTTTGCCATGAGCTGGTGGCTCGTGGCGTTCGCGCACGGAGACCTGAACCCAAGAAGACAAGGCAACACTTGTGTCACGGACGTCAAGTAAGTTTTTAGAGACTTTGTATTGAGAGAAGACTGGCTGCAATCGAGAACGGCCTTTTAGCACTTTAAATTAGCTTTTTAGAATAGGCTACATAAGTTTGCAACTGTAACTTAGACCACCTGTGGCCATCCCAATTTTATCTTACAAAGATATTTATTCTTTTCCAGTTTCTTAGAAGTGTGAAAATAAAAAAAATAAAAAAAAAACCTCAGGTTTGATGGTGGCAAATGTATCCTTTGTAGATCAACCAGTTTCAGATATTGTATCATGTATGTAACAGTCTTAGGGTCCATGTTTGTGTAGTCTGGGCTGTGCTTATTCTGTGATTTGTGTCCTGCGCAGGTCGTTTACGTCGGCCTTCCTGTTCTCCATAGAAGTCCAGGTGACCATTGGGTTTGGAGGACGCATGATCACAGAAGAATGCCCCGCTGCCATTACTGTTCTCATCATGCAGAATATAGTGGGTCTCATCATCAACGCAGTCATGTTGGGTAAGCCTATACCCTGTAATGTTCAGAAAAGCCCGCTAGAGGGAGGTCGCACAAAGCTCGGAAGAAATGATCAACTGTTTGCACTAATTACATCATGATACATCATACATAGGCCTGCCTCTATCATCCTAATACGATATTTAATACTTTTTAGATTTGATTGAATGGATGATTGAATGCAAGAACCAGCCTTTCCATTTCCAGGTTGTATTTTCATGAAGACGGCTCAGTCCAACCGGAGAGCAGAGACTTTGATTTTCAGTCGTCATGCTGTTATAGCTGTTAGAAACAACCGCCTCTGCTTCATGATCCGCATTGGAGACCT
The DNA here is from genome assembly GCA_019594935.1 of Periophthalmus modestus. Taxonomy (NCBI): domain Eukaryota; kingdom Metazoa; phylum Chordata; class Actinopteri; order Gobiiformes; family Gobiidae; genus Periophthalmus; species Periophthalmus modestus. The sequence goes on along the minus strand of JAIEZT010000054.1, from coordinate 34,595,635 downwards.
GAGGAAGAGTATGATTATTGGAGCCACCATCAGGCTGCAGGTGATTCTTTATTTTTCTTCTTACCTGCAGCAGTCTGTTTTCTACCTCCCATGTGTACTCTTGAGCAGGTGGTGAGAAAGACCACAACTCCAGAAGGTGAGGTGATCCCCATTCATCAGATTGATGTCCAGACAGAGAGTGCTGTGGCCAGCAATAACCTCTTTCTGCTTGCCCCACTCATCATTTGCCATGTTATTGACAAAAACAGGTAACAGGCATATTTTTCTTCATAATACATTTTTTGTAAGCATATGGAGCTTGGTATGGACCACCATAACACTGGACCTTAAGCTTAATATTAAAGTACTTGTTTTAGTCCCATGTATGACTTGTCAGCCATGGAGCTACAGTGCAGTGATCTGGAGGTCATTGCCATATTGGAGGGAGTGGTGGAGACCACAGGCATCACCACACAAGCTCGCACCTCCTATGTGTCTGAGGAGATTCAATGGGGCCACCGCTTTGTCCCTATAGTAACAGAAGAGGAAGGGGTGTATTCTGTGGACTACTCAAAATTTGGAAATACAGTTAAGGTAAAACAAAGGAAAACCATTTTCATCAGATCCATTAAAAAAATTTAAAAAATAAAAAAAGTTTTTGTTTGTCTAGGTTACAACTCCTCTCTGTAGTGCTCGAGAACTGGACGAGAAACCTTCCATTCTGATCCAGACTCTTCAGAAAAGTGAGTTGTCCCACCAGAACTCACTGCGCAAACGCAACTCAATGAGACGCAACAACTCCATGCGGAAATGTGCCAGCAGTGGGAGTCTACGCAGGAACAATTCAGGGCTGAACTCTCCTAAAGTTCAGTTCTTCTCACCAATCGAGGGGGGGCAGAGCCTTAATGCAGTCACCTGACATGAAGCCTCTGTCCTGCTGGCCCTGATGCTTCTCTGTCTCACTCAAAGGATTCTGAGCTTTGGTGTCACACTTGCCATTACAGGACGCAATGACTCATTATATCAGTGTTTCACAAAATATTAAAACTGAAAATGTTTACATAGCAGTGATTCACCCCTCTTGTTCTAACAATAAACAACATCAATGACTTTGGGTTATTTTTTTTCCAGAACGGTCTCTCAAATCTTCAGATTAATCTATTTCATGGTAAATAAGCATTAACATCAAGCACAATGCAACACACAGTTTAAGAACAGCAATACATTAGAAACAGGACATTTATCTTGATCTATGGAACTATTAGACAATGTGCAAATGTATTCAAATAAAATATAAGGCTACAGCACTATTGTGTATTATGTGAACAATGTGGACTATGCGTAGGCGTTACAATACGTGTTTATTTGTATTAAAAATGAGTATAAAATTGAGTACTGTATATGAATACCGTTCAGCTGGTGAAACGCACGTGCAACAAGGACAACAACAAACACGTGCGTCAACGGCAATAACACTGACAAATTGATTATCTTTACTCATTTATTACAAAATTGTGCAAGAAACCTAGTTTTTGTGGCAGAGACTTATGTGACGGGATATTGTTTCTCGTTGGGAAGTTATACTAATTATTTAGGACGTTTTTGTAAAGTTGTATAGCAGAGTACTTCATCAATTAAAATAGAAAGTTGATTTTTAGCTTATATATGTTCCATCTTTGAAAATAAAACTAAATCCCACTCAGTTCATCACCACACTGTCTTCCAATCCCAAACGGACTCCGGTTGCGGTGCGTTTTTCCGAGTTGAAGGACGAATGTTCCGAGTTTCGTAGATCACTTGATTGCATCATACGTTTTGTCCATAACGTGTGACGTATTGGTGACGTTTACGGAAGTCATTCAGCATTCTCAAGGCTGATTCCATGTATGTGTTAAAATAACTGGTTCGCGCAGGTTTGACAGTGGTGTGGGGTGTTCTGTTGCATGCCCTTTACTGTTGATACGTGTGTTAACAAAGTGAAGGACACGATTGAATAAAATGGCTAGAAACCTTATGATGAGCTTTGTTGGACTTCATAAACTTCAGAGGAGCCTTACGTGGAATGAGTCTCGCCTTTGTTGTCACACTGGAGTCGACCCAATTACTCTGACTCAACAACATAATGGGATCAGGTGAGTTTTGGGGGTTTCTGTAAATGCAAACGCCCTACTGAACAAAAAGGCAGCCTACTCGAAAAGCACATGCAGTAGTGGTACTACTCCCATGGGAAAGTGTCAGCAGGTTTACTTACCCATCAAAAGAGTGTATTTTTTTATATATATATATAATATATATATATATATATATATATATATATATATATATATATATATATATATATATATATATATATATATATATATATATATATATATATATATTTATATATATATTTATATTTATTTATTTAATTTTATTTTCCCCTTTTATAGGAGAATTACATTGAACAATCCTAAAAAGAGGAATGCTCTTTCTTTGTTCATGTTGGAATCCTTCGTAAGAGCATCCTCAGTGAAGTTGACAGTGAAGATCTTCGAGTTATTCTAATATCAGGTAGATCTACGCCCTGCTCAAATTAGGCTATAAAACACAAAAAGTTTACTTGAGTTTGTCTGTACATCAGCCAACGGACCCGTGTTTTCCTCTGGTCATGACCTAAAGGAACTGACATCTGCTCAGGGAAGAGAACATCACACTCGGGTGTTCAAGACCTGTTCAGAGGTATGTCCTGGTAAAGTCAGCATCAGCATTTAAATGTATTGATGATCAAAGTAGTTAAACAAAACAAATAGAACTGTTTAATCTTCAGGTAATGAGCCTTATTCAAGATATACCAGTCCCAGTTATTGCCATGGTGAATGGTGTGGCTACAGCAGCAGGTTGCCAGCTTGTTGCCAGTTGTGACATTGTAATAGCTTCAGAGAAATCCACTTTTGCTACTCCAGGTGTTAATGTGGGTTTATTCTGCTCTACACCAGCTGTAGCTATTGGAAGAGCTGTGCCCAGAAAGGTAACATTTCCATTTTTTATTGGAGGACTCAGTGAAGCATTTATTTTTTGGATAAACTTGTGTGAAAGACTTACAATATCCATTTCAGGTTGCACTGGAGATGTTGTTTACAGGAACTCCCATCTCGGCCCATGATGCTTTGCTACATGGTCTGGTGAGTAAGGTTGTGCCAGAAAATCGACTGGAAGAAGAGACCCTGGCCATCGCCCAACGCATATGTGAGGCGAGTCAACCTGTTGTAGCCCTTGGCAAAGCTACCTTCTACAGGTAAAGAAGAGTTATCAAGTATTATTATTGATATTCAGAAATACTACTTTGACTATAATCCATAATAGTAATCCATAAGGAGCAAACTTAGGCCATACCATACACACTCTAGATATACTCAATATATACAGCATAGATTATGAAAGGAGTTACCATATACAGAACTGGTCTACATTTCCAGTCATATTTCTGTTTCTCTTAAAGACAAATGGCACAAGGTCGAGATGCTGCGTATGCGATTGCTTCCAAAGTGATGGTTGATAATCTGGCTCTCAGAGATGGACAAGAAGGAATAAGGGCTTTCATAGAGAAACGCAAACCTGTTTGGAGTCATAAACCAGAAAAGGCTCACGACTGAGGGACTACAACTTCACGCAATTCACAAGTGCTTCGTCAGTGAGTATAGCGCATGGGACGATATTTAAATTTGGTGTCATGATTATCATGGCCAAAATAATTGATTCATGATTATATGACAAATATTAGAGTTGTTAACAGTTAAAAATGTTATGTATATGAATAACTATAATTTTAATAGTATGAATATGTTCCATGTTTAAACAAGTGTTATAGCACTTTGTTATAACTGAAAACTCGGGCTGCACCGATATCGATACTGAAAAATTAGCTGCAACGGGTATCGGTTAAGGTAATATTCTGCTTGGGCCTTTAATTGGATGTAATAAGACTATTTACAGACTGATGTTTGGGCCTTTATTCATACAAACCTGTTCAATAGTTATTTGAAGGATAAATTACTAGAGAAATGTAATAAGTCAACTGTGTTTTAAGGCAATAAGTGCAATTTTCCATCTCTACACTAGTATTGGTTAAAATTGGGTATGGGCAAATAAGTCAGACAAATAAGTCAAAGTATTGATATTGGTATCAGAACTGAAAAAGCTGGATCTGTACATGTAGCTGGATATGTAGCTTATTTTCTGCACATTCTGATGATATAATAGCTATTATCTTTGTCCGTGGAACACTTTGTATAGTTGTGATAATTGCCAACAATTATTGTCTACCCTTTTTATCATGATAAACAATATTATTGTCTATAGCCAATGCATTAAAATGAAATAACTGGCTGCAAATATTTGTTAAATTATAAAATCATAGATGCAAGTGAGACACTAATGTGCTGTGTTGCTCTGTAATAATATTGTATAAAACAAATTATATTTTATATATATTTTTCTAATAGACATGAATAAAGCTGCATCTTGATGCCTTTTTATGTTTTCATAGCATCTTGAATGTATTAATGTTGAGTTCACAACAATGGAAAAGCTGGTAACAGTACTGGAAAGAAAATTATATGCCACAAAGCAATCAGTAATAAGTAATATTGTTACTTTTCAGAAATGAATCTGAATGGTATGGTCTTTTAGCTAAATAAAATATGATGTAGAATGTGACAGCTTGTGAACAAAAGCATTAATAAAAATCTACATCTTGATATGGGGTTGCTGGTATTTGTGCACCTTTTGACTAACATTTATACTAAGCATAGCAAGTATTAACTTACCAAATCTATCACCTGGACTGTCTGGACACTAGTTTTATGGTAAGCCTTCACAATTGTTTTAAGCTTCTGTTCATTTCAAAATCCAACCAGCATTCATAAGGTACTATGATGGATAAATTAATAGCAAAATGTATTAGCTTTAAGCCTTCCAAAAAACAAAAAACATAATAATAACCAGCTCTCACTAATTAGTAGAATTAATAGAAATCTTATTCTAAAGAAAAAATACACTGGCCTTGGGCATAAATATGATTATAAATATCCAGTCTTTTTTACCATATTATATGAACGCATTTATACATTGTGTTAACATGAAAAGACAAAAGTTAATTTTGAAATGGGAAAAAAAAAACATTGTTCTCTTTGAAAAATAACAATGAATCTCTAGAATGTACATATATCTGAAGTAACATAAAAAAATAAAAACAAACTGGGGATTGGCTCTTCCCTTTCTATAGTTAAACATTACATCAAAACCCACTGTACAGACTCTAAAAAGATATACACAGCCATCTGTTATTTTACATCCAAAAATAAAAGTAAATCTTCAGTCAGTTTATTCTCTTTAAACTGATCAGTAGAAATAGTGTAGGCTGGTGTGTCCTGTCAGTATTTTACATATTTATGTTAGAAAATACAAAGCAGAAACAAACATACCCTTATCAAGCAAGCATAAACACTTACCTAACCACAGTGTTACTGACTATACCACAGTCTACAGTGTTGCAGTATTTTTGTGTCTGTCACAGCAGCATGGAGTCCTGCATGGCAAATGCCTCATGTGCATTTCTGTAATGTGGTCCTACAAACAGCTGGGGGTGCTGTTGCCTTATCACAGGCTGATGCTCCTGAAACTGTGTTCTAAAGTGATGGAGGTTGTTGGCAGGAAAGGTAAACTCCTGCACAGGAAACATTTGAGCTTTCTGAAAGCTGGGTGAGCGGGGCATCCCACCTGGAGATGGAGGGGGGAGCTCGCCCTCGCCCCATGGAGCTTCATCCATACCTCCCCGATATCTCTCATCTCGAGAGTAGTGCAAGCTGGGTTCCATTCTGCGCTGGCCCACCGCTGTGTAGCCCTGTGCAGTGGAGGTGAGCTGCTGTAGGTAAATGGGGGTGGAGGTCCCAGAGGTCTCCAGCTGCAGGGGGTACTCCTGCGGGGGCCGAGCGGTGCGGGGGTGGTGGCTGGAGCTGGGGGTAGGTGGTCTGCGGTACGTGGCAAAGGAGTTGTTCATAAACAACTTTTCTGGGGAAACACTGTTTGCTTGCCTCTGTGTAGTGGCATAAGCTCGGTCACCATACATCTTAGTGGGGGAGGGGGTATATCGAGAGGGCACTGCATAGCGCGGTTCCTCCCCTCTGTGATCCAGATTCACATTGTGGGCTGGGTGAAAGATGGGGACTTCAGTAGTGGTTCTACCCAGTGGTTGCTGGTGAGGAGACATGACAAAGTGGCCACTGGGGTAACCACTCTGGGTTCCTGCTGAAGAGTTGTGAGAAAACTGATGGGGAAACGGGTGCTTTGCCCCTCTCGGTCCTGAGGCTACAGAGACAATACTTCCAGCCAAACTAGGTCCACGTAGTGGACTGCCATGATGACCTGATAAAGCACTAAAAGGAGTCTCAGAACGAACATTTCTAATTCTTGATGGAGGCCTCTCCAGCTCCAGGATTTCAAAGTCCTGGTCAGGTATTCCAGGTACATTGTCATACTGTGAGGCGTTTGAACCCCTATTAGAGCCAGGGATAAAGCCTTTTGAGCGTGGTCGTCTGTGGGCCAATGCATTGTCATCTGGGCTGGAAGGAGCAGGAGAGCCTCCTCTGCTTTGTTTCTCTCGCGCTGCTGCGGCCTTAGCAGCCTCTAGCTTAGTCTCTGAGGGTTTGAACCAGCGAGGACCTATATCTCGGCGAGTAGTGGGTACTGCGTTGGAGTTGTGATTGGCTATGGCATTGCCCTTCCCTTCTGCAGTGACAGCAACTTGTGGCACTGGGTTCTGGGGTAGTGGAGTAGGAGCGGGAGGTGGAGTTGGCTCCCTCTCAGGTGGGGAAGCCTTATGCTGCTCACTGGGAATCTCTCCGGATGCCCTGGAGCTGGCCTCTTTCCGGTCAGCCTTATGAATGCGTAGAGGTTTATCCAGCGAGTCTCTGCGGATGCGGCTCGGAGGCCGACTTTCCACCTGGCGCTCTGTTACAGGACTAGGCTCCCGTTGAAGCTCAACGGGTTCAGCGTGACTCTGCCCATTCACAAAATGGTTCACCACTGACTCCGATGGAGGAGGAAGCTGACCAAGAGGTTTTTTAGGGAACTCTTCATCTTTACCTAGAAAACAAAGACACCTCTGTCAACACACACAGATACTACTTTAAGATGAATTGGGTATAAATACTAGTGTTCACTAGGCATGGGACGATATTTAAATTTGGTGTCATGATTATCATGGCCAAAATAACTGCTGATGATTATATCACAATATTAAAGTTGCTGACAGTTTAAACATGCTATGGATATGAATAACTATAATTGTATTAATATATTATGAATAGGTTCCATATTTAAACAAGTGTTAGTATTGTACTTTGTTATAACTGAAAACTAGGGATGCACTTATATCGATACTGGTATCGCATATTGGCGCTTATACAAAAAAAAATAAAAATTGCTGGGTCGGGTATCCGTTCTATGATATCGGTTAAGCTGATATTCTGGCCAGGCCTTGGATGTATAAAAGACCCTTTACAGGCTGATTTTGGCCCAGAATGTCTCATAATGTTTGAGCCTTTATTCATACAAACCTGTTCAGTACTTATATGAAGGGTAAATGACTAAATACATGTAATAAATTAACTGTATTTTAAGGACATATGTGTCACTTTCCATCCCTACGTAAGTATTGGTTTATATTGGGTATTGGCAGATACTTAAAATCTAAGTGTCAATATTGGTATCAGAACTGAAGCAGCTGGATCTGCACATATAGCTGGATATGTAGCTTTTTCTGCCCATTCTGGTGATATAATGGTGATTATCTTTGTAGGTGATTATCACGATTATATCAAATGTCTCATGAACAATTATTGTCTACCCTTTTTATCATGATAAACAATATTATTGTTTATTGTCCCATCCCTAGTGTTGACTGACATCAGATGAAGGAACTCACAACAAGGACATGAGCCATGCAACACCACGGCCATAGAGACTTAGATTTATAATAATATAATAAGGACAATATCACTGATAATCCCAAAAGAGCAAGAGAGCAGAAAGTGAGATTGGTTTTAGTTATGTATTGCAGAAGGCAGTGTCATGACAGAGTTTGTAACAGACATTAATAATGATAAAGATGTGAACCTGAAGTTGATATAGTTAAATGAATCTGTTTTTCATGAAAAGAATACTAATGACAAATACAGAGGTATAAGTGAAATTCCCTTAATCCTCTAAAAAGTATGCACCTTGAATAACTCAGTGTGTATCTGTTATTAAGAGAACATGTCCAGTACTCCAAATAAAAATAAGCAATGTATAAAATGTTTAAAGAGAAAAAAGCAGAGTCCCTTGTGACAGAAAAACCCATGTGTTCAGGACAGACATGTGAAAGACAGACAAACGTCAAGGCCAAGTGTGGGACAGATGCACAGACACAGAGGGGAGATCAGTCAGGATAGCCCACCAGTTACTGTTGTAGGAGGGTATGTGGCCCCCACTCACAGCCACACTTTTCATGTTGTTGGCTAACAATGTATGAAAGAAGAGAGAGAAAAGGCAGATTATTGAGACAGAGCAGGAGCCATAAGAAGTGCCACAGGTTACAGACAGTAGTAAGCCAGGTCAGCAGTCTGTCTGTAGATGCAGGTGAAGAAAAATCAGACATTTGGTTTCTAACAAAGCCATGGTGAGGTTAAAGCAATCATATTCCCTCAGTCAGTCATTATTGTAAGATCTGCAGAATAGTTAAAGGGATTTTTATTAATTGGGTTTTATTACACTTGATCACAGTGTGATATGCTGAGCATTGTGTCAACAGTCAACAATGCTCCTCTTGGTTTATGATGATTCTATGGGTGTCGTTCAGAGCATTACCTGGTGCAGGTAGTTCCAGCTTTGCCCTCCTGAGCTCACTCATGGACACCTGCAGCTGCTCAATTACAATGTCATCCTCGTAATAGAAGTTTTTGGACAGAGACACCTGGAGAAACTCCACCAGCTCCTCCATGGACAACTTCATGAGATGCTCTAAACACACACAAAACAATATATATTTAAATTGTACACACTAACAGTAGTTAAATCTGAAGTAATGTCTTACTTTTGTGCAGTTTGAGGACAGTGTAGGACATGGCAGGCAGCACTCTCTCACCCTCCAAAATATAGATGTCCCAGATCCTAAGTGTAAGTGTGAATGGAGTCTAGACACAATGAGGACATAGATATTAATGTTGTGTGCTTTAGCATCCAACATTATTGAAATCATCATCATCTGAAATGTGTATTTCAAGCTGCATGTATATTTGGAGGGCTAACATACTCTATCCAGGAAGCACTGGAAAAACCACTTCATGGTGTAGAGGCTGGTGTAAACTTCTTGAGCATCCTGTCAGAGAATATAACAAAACATAAGTATCTTTCTTTGGGTTTGTAAGGGAGTCATATTTTCTTACCAAGTGCTGCTTGAGCTTCGGCATCATTTTCTTCAGGATACGGTCATGGTGTTCTTGGAAACGCATCAACTTTGGAAAGCCAGGGACAAAAAACCCTAAAAGTGTGGACAACAAGACCGAGGTGAGTATTATTATTATGATGATGTTTGTACAGTAAAATTTATAATACAAAAAGCATACCATGCATGGCATGTTTCTGGCCTGATAAGAGCTTGACCAGGGCCCAGAAAGCATCCTCCTCGTTCATATAGATGAGCAGCAGAGCAGTGATCTGACTCATGCCCTGACAGTAGCCCACTTCCTGCATGAGAAATATACAACTTCATTTTGACAGAACAATAACAGGTGGTGTATAAAGCTTCAAACTGGTGTAATTTAAGTCATGGCCATTTGGCAAAGACCAAAAAGAAAGCAGAAATAGTTAATTTAATCATTGTCAGCTCCTTATCCAGTACTAGATCATGAAGAGGAAGTTCAATTAGAAATGCTCTGACTTCTCTTTTCCTTACGCACTTTCTCTAAACTTCTCCAGTAATGTACTAAAACTAATTTATTTAGGAGAAACCTACCGTGTTGTATATCGAGTAGGCTGTTAGAACATGGAAGAGAGCTTGCTGCCTAAAAAAACCACAGTTATTTACGAACTAAGAAAATATATAAATGCACAGACCCAACTGTACTTAAACTAGTTATCATTATAAAAATATACATGCCTCGATTACAGTATATACTAAAGAAATAAAATGCATCAACATTCAACATACAAATTAAACTTAAGTAGACAATTATTTCCTGCACAATTTGCAGTACTGTTGTCTTTGCACTCACTTGACATCATAGCGGTGCATAAACATGATGTGATCTCTGTAAGTGCGGTTGACATCCAGATCTATCTGACGGATATCGGGCGACAGTCCTCTGGCTCTGGCCTTCAGCTTCTGCAGACAACCAACACTCTCCATTCAAAGTGTTGTAACGTCGACTACTACAATCAATATTAATTATAGCAACTTTCTCAGGGGAAGGTTTAAAAGGTTATAGCTCAGGAAGAAGACATGGGCATTGCAGCATGCCTTTCTCAAATATGTATTTTGGACATGGGTTTGACCCTATTGAAAATATATTATTGTACCTCATAAAAATCTTTCTTCTCTTCCTTTATTTTGGGGACATCGAGCAGCAGACACCAGACCTCCCCTCTGAGCTGTAAAGGGATCCCTTTGTAAATCCTCCTGACCAGCTAAGAGCAGAAACAGTAGCATATTAGTCCACAGGTACTGTTTAATACACAGTGCAATGAGAGAGCCACAGTAAAGGCCCCTGGAAGGAGCCTCTCCCACATGGTACTTTTGAGAAAGAGACTGACAGACAAACTGTGTTACACATTATATAATATCACATCATTCAGATGCTTGTCTCCATGCAGATGGTATTGCTTTGCCTTGATAGTTCCGCAGTATGGAACAAATTTGGCAGACTAAGATACAGGTCAGATCTGTGGAAAGGTGACCCAGCGCATATTAAGAATGCATGCATCTCAAAGTTTTTTAGGAAATAAAACAATAGCATACTTTTTTTTTTAAAAATAAGATTTTCTGCCACAAATACTTTATTGGACATGACGGTTGAAGTATGAAATGGGGAGCGAGAGGGTGAGACATTTGGTAAATGGTAATGGCCCATGAGGCAATCCTAGAACCACATATGTGCAGCACCTTAAACCACTACACCACTGACCAGCACCGACATAGCTGAGGTTAATGCTGTCAGATATTCACAGAGAGCATGAGCAGCTGAGGGGCACACATGAACAGCATGGAGGTGTAGTGTACACCCGAGCCTGGCCCGACTAAAAACACAGTAGGGAAATCCAGGCCTGGTCCGAGACCAGTTTGGGTCCCCATGGAAAGAAGCAATGGCAGTTTATTTAATTTAATGTGTTCATCCTATGGGAGAACTACAGTACTGTGTGTAGTCACCTTTTCACTGTTCTTGTATTTATCCCAGCTCTTTATCATCTTCAGCCATTTGGTGGTCCTCTCCACTTCGGTGTGCTTTTGCTGCATACAAAGGAAAGAAGGTAGGTTAAATGGTAATCATACCATGGTAGTAAATAAAATGAAACAAAAATGCAATTCCCCTCACCTTCTCCTCCACCGAGTCGTAGGATGGAAGTTCATTTTCACTAAAAAGATAAAAGAAAAAATGGTGCTTATGATAAAAAAAATACATGTTTTCAAATGTTTAGATCATCCCAAAGTTAGTCATTTTAAGTGACATGAACATTTTTGACATAAATTTCTGCACAATTTCCATAAAAGGCAACTGCAACTTCAGTTCTTATATTTGCCTTGATGAATACAATTTAACTGCTATGCTTGTGCCCGTTTTCAATACCTGACTGAGCACATATAAAATGACAAAATGCCTTGAGATTAGACATTTTATTGTGTTAGAACAATGACCCCGCTTATATCTTGCAATTTCAAGAGCATACTTAAATACAGTCACAACACATGCTTGATAAGGTAAGATAGATATAACTACCCCCCTGTGTCGTCTTCAGCCAGTCTACATGCCCACATGAACACACCTCAGGTCCTGTCAACCATCAGACGTACCATAGACGTCACTTGTACATTTCCTGTTCAGTCCCCGAGGCCTGACTGTAACACTGTGACCATGGCTGTAACACTGTTATTGTGGCTGACCACCCAGTTTCCTGCCAGTGTGTGCCAGCCATAAATCTAGCACACATCACAGGGCGCTTTAAGAGCCTCACAGCTCCTCTGGTCGCTCAGCCAAAGCCAGCAGCCCTCAGCAACACTTGTATTTACAGCCTCTCATTTTCTCCCTTCTGTCCAAACAGGCTTTAAAAGGAGCTATAATAACAGTAGGTTGGACTTGGGGCAGTGTAAACTTACTGGACGAAGCCGAAGCGATCGATGACTTTGTACAGGTGAAAGTTGGTGTCCTCCCAGGGTTCCACAGTTGCCTCTTTTCCCTAAAACATAAAATTTTGTAAAATTTCAAATCATGTTAGTGATTAATATAAATCATTCGATGTTAATGCAAATAAAAAAGTATTTCAGAATATAAATATGTTAATAGTATTCAGTATCAACAGTATTCTTCCAAATTTGTAATGTAACCAATATTATAAAAAAAAATATATATATCAGTTTCAGTGACTTGCACTGCTTACTCCAAACATTTAGATAATCTCAGAGGAAAAAAAAACAAAAACACAAATTTTAATGAAAACACCACAGTCTTCTATTAATGAAAAGCAGAATGCATACCCAGTTTACAAAAAAAAAAAAAAAATGTTTTTAAACTGAAATGCCAGACTTGCATTTCAGGAGCAGAGGATTGTGTTTTGATTGGCTGCTTAATTTACATGAGGAGCACAACCCGGTTGCCCTTGGTTGAGTGTGTAGTTTTCAGTGTGTAGTTGTGAGTGTTTGTGTGACACCAACTGTGTGATAGAGAGAGTGAGCAGCTGTTAAGAGGTGTGAAATGAACAGGCAGACGCCCACCTGCGTCACCGTCTCAATGAAGGCTCCTCGCTGAGACATGCTCTGTGTTTATTGACGCTCATGGACTGGCTGCTACAGGCTGGCTGATTGTATGGATGTTGTGTGGAACACAACACTATAAGGAGGAGTTATCAATAATCTTTTTAAGAAGCAATATAAATAAAAAAAAATAAATAAAAAAAGTTGTTTTTCTTTCCTACATTGAGTAGTGAGTCTAAAAGACCCATGTCTCTATATTGTGTTGTTAATTAATAATGGAATTATAGTGGAATTATATGCATTTATTTACTTATTGTTTATTTGATAGGGGACAGATAGAACAAACAGATTCACATGTAGTAATCTGATGGAGGTATCACAGCGTTTACAGCCGAGGAAAACTATCCGCTCTGAGCTGTTCACTGCAGTTAAAAAACAAAGCACAAAAGAATCAAACCCTCGCTCCTCTTGCGTCCACATGTGTGACCATTTATCCACTCTGTCTACTTCAAATCAATTTCAGGCTAAAGCGAGTGTGGGCATGTGGGACTGCTCACCACTCACACTGGCAGGTCTTTGATGAAAAGCATAAAATCAAATATCTGCACTTGTTTAAAAAAGGGGAGGTTATCTGAGGTGCTGAGAAGCATTCCTGGCATCTTGGCATCACCGGTACCATGTGTTGGATTTGGCTTTCAAAAAGGTGAAACAGCTGTGCTGCAGGTGAAATTGTTTCTTTGATTTAATAGAGGATGACATAAAACCAGTCATGATGGGTAAAGAAAGGTTTTATCACAATAGCTTTGAACCAGTAGAGATGCAGACACATCTTTAACATGTGAGTACATACATACATACATATATATATAGTTGTACGTATGTTTGATGTTTAAATAATAAAGCATTTACACTTCATACCTATCCCCTAACCACTGCTATCAAATGCATAATTGAATTTATTTATATTTAAATTATATAATGTCTGAATGCAACATATAGCCTACTTAACTTCAACATGAAAAATAGACAGTCTCAACAATCTGCTGAAGGAAGTGTAAAGTAGCATTGTGCCACTCTCGGCCACTGAACTTGATTTTCAAAGTCAAACTGGAGCTGGTCCTGGTCCTGACACAGATGTTTGATGCTGCTCTGTGTCTGTCACCATCTCACTCTGGTGCTTTAAAATGTTTATCAGAAGATTACTACTCACAGCAGCACCCACACCTCCATCCTTTCTTGTCTATGCTCTCTTCACTCCTAATGAGGCGCACTAATTATGCAGCGCCCCGGACCAAATGAGAAGACTCATTTACAAAGACAGCATGGTGGACTGGACTACCTGCTGTACTTTATATGTCTATAGAGTTAAAAAAAAAAAAAAAAAAAAAACATTCAAGAAATGAAAGTAGAATATCTGACAATAGTACCAGTGAACAGGTTTGTACATGTAACAACGGTCACATTACTAGACCTGGAAACGTTTGAATGAGGTTTTACATTATAGCTGCACAAGCGTAGAACTTTAGCAGGGCATACTGTTTAACATACTATAAATGACTCCATTTCACAAATAAAAAAAGAAATTAGACAATATAAAATAGTATTTGTAACAATATTCGAAATAATGATTTGCAAATAACTGAGAACTAGATCCTCACATGGTGGACATCATTACCTTCAGACGGCTATCACCTTTTTAACCCTGTGTGTGCTACTGAGTTATTGGTACTGAGCAATGAATAGTGTCGGTAGAAATGCAGCAGCAACCTTTGGCAGTCAATGAAGAGAATAGAAAGATTAATGATGGAAACACTCTTTATCAACTACATGGCTTCATTATATGCCTTAATTTGTGTGCTGATGTTAGAGTGGGTCCGGTCTAATGTCTGTTTTCGTCTGTGCTCATGTGTGTACATGTAGTTTGTATGTGAGTCCATGGCACTTTTAAGAAAGAATCCATCCATCCCTCCATCTATCCATCTATCGATATTAAAACAAAACAAAAAATAGCCACTACACAAAAAGCTTAATAAATGCAGTGCTTTACCTTGTCATATTTGGCTACTATCTCGGCCCGCTCCTGGTCCAGTTTCACTGCTGCATCCTGCTCAGTGTCAGACGCTGTGAGGAAAACAAAAAAGACAGGTATGTATTACATGGCACCAGAAGTTAATTATTTAACAATACAAACTCTTTCCCAAGCAATAGACATCACCACTTTTTGGGTAGAAAAATGGGCAGGGCCAGTGGGTGTGTGCAAGACAAACGTGAACAGTTTGTTGTCGCTCCTTGTTGTGATAACTTTACTACCAAACAAATCAATAAGAAAAGTTAAAAATGTGGAACTGTTTCATTTGGTTGAATAATGGCCATATACAGTAGAGTCTTATACAGAATGATGCTCATCTACCTCTGCCCAAAACTGACAATGAGGGACCAACCAGCGAGGAGCCTCTTCTGTCAGACAACTGCTGCCCATCACACAACCAAAAGAGAAAGGTTTTAGCGTCTTCTGCTTAACTCACAATCCTTGTCCTAATCACTCTAAACAGCACAAATAATAGGTTAATTATACATCATTTGTTCCTCTCCTATTGTCTTTTGTAAAAGGTCACATGCACACTTCCGTATTCAGCAATGACAGACTGGCCACAAACTGTATCAAAAAGTGATTACATAACAGCTACACTATTTATACAATCACTTTATTTGGCTGGTATTCTAGTCAGGACTGCAATTCCCCATTTATTTTGCAGCTTCCTCCATGGGTCGCTAGGGTCCGACAGGGGGCAAAGCTCCACTGGAATTCTTAACCGTCCCAAATAAACAGTCTCTTATTTAGCAGACTGGCATTTTTATGACACAAGGGTGTGTGTCAGGGAAAGGCATGTGGCTGTGGGCAAAGGAGCAAACAGGGGGAATTCTCTAGAGAAAAAACACTCTGGACTCTTTCTGGGAAGTCACCCTGGGGGATCCTCATCTAATTCACACAGTAAAAGCTAGAGGAACAGTGGAAGCAGGAATCAAAGCTTTTCATTAAACTTAAGCTCTGGTCTAATGCTCAAGTCTTTGCTCACTATTAGGGTACTATTGCTGCGAGACTTTAAAAAAATGCAATTATATCTTTTTTATGCAGCCCACAGCCCATACTGGTGTCCGGGAAAGCTGCAAGTTAACTAAACTTGCTATTAGATCTGTGAAGTATATTTTATTGGTAAATTCCACCTGTGCTTGATCTCCCAGTGGAGGTGTCCAGTGCCATCTCTGTCCTGCTGTGCTTAAAATGTCTCTGCTGTCATCATATTTAACATATCTTTCTCTCACCCACACACGGGTCTTTAATAGTACTCTTTTGAGGCCTATGGGAATTCACTGTATTGTAACTCTTATTGACAAAGTCTACTTCATTTCCTAAACTGATAATGATACAAGTATATGTTCATAAGGTGAGAAGAGTGACAATAATGCATATAGCTGGGCTCAAACTAGAGTGGAGGGACTGAGTTCTGTGATTTAAGACACACTCATGGTATCATATCAATTGTACACCACTTTTATTGTTTAGTATTTAGTACATATTTTTTAGTGATACTGTCATCCAAGTTTGAGAGTTCTACCTTTAACATCATAGAGTACAACCAATATACTGTGTTACGATGTGTTTTCCCAAAATTATTCACCACACAGTGTAGTGTGACATTGAGCACCCTTTCACTCACTTGCCTGTGACAGGGCAATTGATTGAAGACTGGTTGCAAATATTTAATAATTGCTCAACATTTATTCAAAAAGTGAACAATGCGAAGTTTGATTTTGTTCTGAATGTTAGATGACCAATGAGCTCCTCAGATTCTCATGTGGCACTGAAATGAACAAACCTGATTCATTTGTGCAAGTTTAGCCTGAGATGCAGCAAAGGGGATGGTGTCCAGCCTGAGAGCTCTCCTGTACAGACTATAAGAGAACAGGTCTGGATCCCAGGCTCAATTTAATTTGGTAAAATGCTGTTCTAACTCTAAATGCACTCAGTTTAGTTTTTCAATCTTGCACATTTTTTTTTGCTATTTTGTAAAAAGTATCCTAGGGAAAGTAACTGGCAGCATCATTAATAAATAATTCATTTTAGGAATGCTGCTGATTTTAACAGCATTCATTTTTCCCCATAGACTTAGCTGTACTGGTTTCCATTTTTGTAATAATTGCCTGATTTTCTGCATAATTGAAGTTCAAAGATGTGACAATTTTTTACACACACGTGTGTGTGTATATATATATATATATATATATATATATATATATATATATATATATATATATATATATATATATATATATATATATATACACACACACACTCACACACACACACATATATACATACATATATACATGTGTGTGTGTGTGTGCGTGTATATACATACACACACATATATATACACATTTGTGTGTGTATATATATATATATATATATATATATATATATATATATATATATATATATATATATATTTTTTTTTTTTTTTTTTTTTTTTTTTTTTTTTTTTTTAATAGGTCTATACATGTATAAACTGCTGGTATTTACAAAAAGGGTGGGTAAGGTATTTAACTGTATGAAGTGAGCACTCTGTGCCTTATCCTGTTAAGAAAATGTAACAAACAAAAAAAAAAAAACCATGAACAATGACAATTAACTCCACTTGGACCATAATCACAGCCTCGTGGTCCATGTGCTTTCCTAAAGCCCTCTTTAGCCTACAGTAATGAGCCCTCTTTGTTCCTCATGTTAAGAGCTTGTCACTTGTCACACCTCTCTCTGCCCCCGTCCACATACACTTAATGCAACAAGAGACATCACAATTACACAAAATGATAAGGGACAACTCATTTCCTGCCCCTTTGTCATCACTTCACGTGGGTTCAGCTCAAATAATGCCTTGTTATGATGTGTGCTAACCTGTGTACACCTACAACACCAACATGACAGACAAGAAAAGAAACATTTTCAAAGCACATATTAGTATGAAGGGTAATACAATATGATAGAAAATGATCAATTCATCACTTAAACCGTACACCCATCTACACTGAAATAACCATTTGTCATTTTACTCACCTCAGGTGAACATAGGATATTTGCTACAGAGCACTGGAGCAAAAAACATAAAATACAGTATAACATAAGGTACACATAACTTAATCTTGATCCCATATATCGGGAAAAAGCACTAGGACACAACCATTAGCGAAACACAATATTTTTGAATGGAAAATACAGAATTAAATACTAAAATCCTTAGTGAGAAATGTAATATCATGGTGTCAAAAGTCATTTAAGTGTCCTCAGAGTGACGTAAACTTTAACGCCCATTTAACAACTGATGAGGTAACCACACGCGTACACTAACCCATTATTACTACTGTGCTACGCAATCCTCTGTCTCTGCTGTCCCTGTACTCCACAACTGGTGTCAAAAACAGCACTGTCTCTAGAAATGCCTCCACAAACATGCCTCCACAAAGACAATACCGTTTAAAGTGTGTCAAATGTAACTATTCAACAGAACAAATACAGCTGTTATTCCTACAATAAACAGTGGTAGTGCAAAACTGCTAAATTTGTTGTAACCATAAATCAAGAGCACATGTTTTGTATTAGGCCTACCCTTTCTTAAGAAATCCTGGGGATCCTCCAGCCGATTCGGAGTCCGCATCAGTCACAGTATTTGACTCCAATAAGAGTATACCCAGGCTAGCTCATTTTGTCAGAGTAGGGAACTACATGCAGAGGGAAGTAACAGTAGAGAGTGAGGCTACAATGAAGTGGCTGTTACAGCAACTACAGACAGACCAGAAATGGTACTTCAAGAGTAAGTCAGTCCCACTCTCGACATTCCCCACCCAAACACAACAACAGCACAACAGGCTGCTTTCAACTCCCAGACAGAGTACATCACTGTTTTGGGACCTCTCGCAGATATTTTGGAGAAATCCTTTCATCACATCACTAAAATAAAATGTGACCAAAATTATTTGAAATGTTGAACAACCATATCCAAAATAACAGTGAGTTATTACAGTTTTAAAAGTGAAAAAGAAACTATAACTACTTCATCTATGTATTCTTTAAAGGTAATAAAAAAGGGTCTTTTCCAAAACACAGTTACTAAAAAATACATAGATACAAAATCAAGTAAAGTAAAATCACAAAAAGTCCATACAACTTGAAATGTTAAATGTTTTCTAAACCTTTTTTGTGCTGTGACTTTTTGGTTTTCAGGTATATTTCAAGAAGCATTTAACATTACGACAATAAACCAAGCAGACTCTGGAGGCAGAGGACTGGGGTGGGCCAGTGATGACAGCCAGATGATAAACCGTTTCTATTAAAACTTCATTTTGAAATGAATGTGATGTGCCATGAGGAGTGCTGCTGTGGCGCTCAGCAGTGATAAATGGGTGAGAACACAGGGCTGGGAAGAGCAACAGGCAGACTGACGACAATAGGAAAAAGCTTGTGTCCATCTCAGCTCCATCAGCAGTCAGGAAGTGAGCAGATAACACTTCTGAAGCCCTGAGCAAACTCTTTAAGCACATGTTCATTTGTGGGAACTTAGATGGTAAAAGACTGGGAAGGTACATCACAGTTAAGTATATAGATCTACTTAGAGATGATTTCTGCTGTTACAGAACTATACCACACACTTACTCCCATTGAATCATGACGACTAATAATGATCTGCTTTACACTTGTTTGTACCCTGTAATGCTTCAAAGACATCAAAACATATTGTGCAGTGACATTTTTACTCATGATTTTTATTGCTCAGTAATTACTAAAAAGTGTGTCAAAATAATACAAAAAACTATACTGAAAACTGTCCAATCTACAGTGGCTTTCAAACATAAATCACTAATTACTAATAAATGGTAGTTAGCCTTCATTCCTCTACAGTTCACTTTAGACAGTGTACAACAAAAAGAAAAGAAAAAAAAAAAATCAAATAACTTTGACTTTGACTCTAATACTGTATTTTCTGGCTATAAGTCACACTGTTTTCATAGTTTGTCCAGAGGGTGCAACTTATACTCAGATGCGACTTATATGTGAGATTATTAAAATATACAATTCTTCGTTATTGTCACACTGGCAATTGCACAAGGGAACTTTAAGCTTGTGTATACTACTCCTGTACCATTGAAAAATTTAAATATCAACATTACAGTGATTTAAAAGACATCTGAGAAAGACTGAACAAAAATGCCCCCCAAAAGAAAATATTCTTTTCTTTTCAGTATTCTGCTGAGTCTGAAGACAGCCATGCTGAAAGAGGAAGCAGCGCTTCATCTACCTTTGGAGCTGGCTGAGATGTTCAGAAGCCACACTGAGGATGAAGAATTCAGTGGATTTAGTGATTTGGAATCAGATTGAGAGTAAACTTGTTAGCTTTATTTTTATGTTTTAGTTATCTGATTAACTGTTAATCTCTTACGTTAACATACCAGACATGTATTCAGTTCTGTCTATGCTTCATGTAGCTGAATAAATATAAATGTGTTACATTAGTGTGCTGTACTGCCATTCAGCCTGCTGTTCTCTATTTTATTATTATTATAAATTGCCTTTAAATATAAAAATATTTGTTCTTGGTCTTGAATTTTGTAAAATAAATTTCCCATAAAAATGTGACTTATAGTCCAGTGCGACTTATATATATTTTTTTCTTCATTATTTTGCATTTTTTGGCTGGTGCGACTTATACTCCAGAACGACATATAGCCCAGAAAATACGGTAATTGTTAATAGGATCATGACTGATCATGACTGATCATTCAGAATAGACATTTTATTATATTGCTTTTTGGAAAACAAAAATCACATATTTGTTCAGCATCATGTTTTAGAGCAGCTTGCACCATCACAAAGTGAAAGAACACAGAAAGACTGCAACAATGACTTCATTATAGCACCACTGGAAGTCGAGCCTTTTCAGATAACTTTTGTTCTCAAATGAAGTCTGCTATTTTGTGTGGCGAACAGCACAGCTTTGCCCTTTATTGATGACAGGGAAGCAATTAGTCCAGTGTCTGCACTGGGGAAGTCATGGGGTCTCAGTCTGTCACCCACTGTGTCTGGACCATGGCCCCTCCAGCCCTCACCTGCAGCCTGTAGTGTGCACACACGTCAGAGGCAGATGGCACACTTACTTGATTAACTAGCCCCTGTTTTAAGCTTCTGGTGCAGTATTTTGAATATCTAAGTGTACCTTCCTGGCTAAGAGAGAGCAAGAATCATGCTGCTGAATAATGCAGTGAGACAGTGAGCTGCCGATGGTGCTGACCAGGGAAGCGCAGCAGTTTGGCACCAGGCTGCTCTTGCTACGGGCTCTCGTTATAAATCCTAAATGTTCTGCTTCACTAACTCACCAATGCTGCAGAGAGACTCTCACAGTGCTTCTTTCTATAAGCAAACCACTAGAACTACCGTTAATAGCACTGTAACTGACACTGTCTATAAGCAAGCCACTAGAACTACTGTTAATGGCACCGTAAACAAACTACGCTGCTAAATTATCTTGAGTAATACTGCTACTGTTGAACATTGCACTGCACTTTATACAGACCCCACCTGAGCTCATATAATAATGTCTTTACTCCTTTACCAAAGCTTTCAGATGTAGACTGCAGTTTGTTTGTTTTTTTTGATGAGGAGAAAGACACACACACACACACACACACACACGCAAAACGCACGCACACACGTTTTAAAGTTTGAATGATCCAAAAAGACAACAAGAAATTTAGATAGTTCAACTCAAATCTTGAGAGCAGAGGTTATGTGGAAATTATTCACCTTTTTCATTTAAAAAATCCCAGTACAAATAGCCCAAATCATTTGTTGAATTTATACCCACAGCCCTCATCTGGGTGAGGAGCCAGGTTTGAGTCCTTAACACAAAGTAAAGTGAACTTAATGTACTAGGTCCAGTCCTGCACTTCCAAGACAAATCTATTTAACTCTGGCTACCTTCAAATTAGGTTGCATTGATCTAGGATCAGCAACAAACCAAGGTGAGTTCTTAAACCGAACTGATGGACAAAAATAAAGACAGAAACAAAAAGTGTGAATCAGTCCAATCAGTGGACAAAGCACTTCCGATCTTACAGTTTAAATACCACAGCATTTGCAGTTCATGACACTCCTGTAGACTCTACCAAGTACATTTACACTTAAACAATGAAACAATGACACTAAAACATTGGCGTTTTAGGATATTGTGTTCAACATCTACACAAAAATGGATCCAGACATAAGGAGTATGTAGTTTATGGATAATTTTAGGAGAATTTTAACACAAGTAATAATTCAGTCCTGAATAACGTCACCGTGCAATCTGAATCCACATTTAAACTGCAGCGAATCCCATTTCTCTGACAGTCCCTTTATTTAGCAGCTACATTAACCTACATTGATTGGAGCCATCATTAGAAGTGACCTTGTCCAGTACTTCAAGTGTTTTGTCCATTATTTAGAAAAATTGATCCATAGGTTATCTTGAATGTGAATATGACACTTCAGTGTAGTGTCTCTGCTGGATGGATAAAAAATAAAATAAAATAAAAAATCTCATCAAAAATGTTAGATTATGTTTGCAATGGTAATGTACTAATAAAATTGATAGTGTAGTTTCTTTGCAGAACTTGAATGTTTTTAATGCCTTTTAATGAGACGGATGCTAAGAAGTAAATGACAAACAAGAAGCTAACTCAACTGAATGGCTCCTTCACAATAAAATACATTTGTTGCCTTAGTGAAGAAGGTATCGCATACAGGCTCGCCCAATCAGAACACAGAACACACAGGGGTCACGTAGTGTTCCATTACCTAGGGCACCATGCTTCATTATTCATGGCACTCTTGAAACACAGCTGCAGGAAATGCACACACACACAGATACCAGGGCTAAAACAACAATGGCTAATGGTCCGTTTTGTAGATACAAACAAGAGAAAGATATTTTCTGCACAGTCTAAGAAGCAATGCTCCAGTGCCTGTGTTATTAATGACAAAAACCTGACGCAAAATTCAAGCTGTAAACAAAGATGCCGGTCAAAAGCCCATTTAAAAAGCAAATAAACTGTTAAAACAAATAGTGGAGAAATATTTCTAAATGGTACACTTTCATTTTTCAAATAACTTTTCTGGAGAAGGGTACACCACCTACTTGCTTGAATGCTTGTATTTCAACATATTTTCAAGAGGCAAAGCAAAAATGCAAAATCACATACCCTCCACAAGAAAAGTTACATAGTGCATCTTTAAATGAAACAAAATGATGATGTATAATGGGAGTGAAAATGCCCACACACCTCCAAACCTGGCTGCAGCTCTACGTCTGGACGGTGACACCAGCTCTCTGACGATCTGAAGGACCTGCATGCTCACTTAGGGGGCCGCAGACAGTGCCAGGGGCAGCAGGGGGCAGGGGTACCTCGCTCCTGCCCTTCCCCACCCAATAACCACCCTCCGCCCTGGTACTTTCACCAAACTCATCCTCATATCTGCATCATGTCGCTAGGGATTTGAAAGTATCGCCACAAAATCTCCAAAGAAAATCCGAAAGGTTGCCTGGTCCAAAACGACACTCTCATTCTTGACAACCTTTCCGCCCTGTGTCTCACTCCAACTACTCCAGATTGCATTCTTTCAAATAGTTGCAAACTTTACATCCGTTCTTGTGGTAGTTTACTTTACTGGTGGGAATGGTGATGCGGCAATTCGGAGGAAGCACCCAGAAGAATACATTCTTAAAGACTTTCAATCGCATTACATCTCAACTTATCTGAAGATGCTCAAAGTGGTCCGTAAGAGTCCCTCCCTTTGTAAACTGCGTGTGATGCGAGGATTTGTGCTGTTCAGCTGGAGTCTATATCTGTTCTCTCTCCGATCTTCCCCCTCCTCCATTCATCTGCGTTATTGTCAGCAGCCCTCGGTCTCCACATCCACAGCCCTCCTCGCTCCCTTCGCGCTCCCCTCATCACATCCTCTAAATTCAAATTAATAAGCTCTTGCATTCACAGCATCTTCTCTTTCTCTCCTCTGGCGCTTTCCTCGGCTCTTGCTCGCCTCTCTCACTTTGGTCTGGTCACTGTGCTCTCCCAGGCAGTTCCTTGTTGACATTTGAATGTAAAGGACTAAACGAAAGCCGCAAGCAGTGACAACACCGCCCTTTATCCTTCAAACGCTGTCAGTCATTGTCACTCTCGCTGCATCTTTGGTAATGCAATAAAGAGCCGAAGAGAAGGGAGGCTTCTCGGACCAACAATGCCCAATTGAATTAATAAATCACAATCTCATTGTATGGGAGCCAGACAGCACCAAATAAGGATAACACAACTTCCTGGCACTGGGATTATGACTATCATTCACAGGATTTTTTTTTTTTTCTTCTTCTTTTACTAGAATGTTGCCTGCTTGTTTAAAACCAAGCAACAGAGGGGATGAGAGACAGTATAACGTAATTAATGCTAAACAAGAGGTTTAAATGGGACATAGATAAGTGTATTTCAACAGCTAATTATTAACTTATTAATTGCTACTTGATTGCAACTTGAACAGTGACTGCAGAGGTTCTGTAGATTAAGAAAATAATTAAAGAGTCGTGAGGAGTGGAAGATGAACTTCCACACACTATAACTTATGTTTACATATCCCGAAACAAGTAAGTAAGTACAAATATTATAAAAGTCACTTTTTAAACAGGTATTTCAATTCTAAACATTTGAGGCCATATTTCCCTACGCAGTTTTTGTGGTTTGGGCAAAAGATGAAGGTGAAGCACCCAAACAAATCAAACATGGTGGCGCAGATAATAGAATAGAATTGAATAGAACCATTTTGTTTTTTGAAAATCATGCAAAGGGTAAGTGCGAAGGCAAACACGAGCACCACGCTCATTTATGAGACAACCATCCTGCAATGTTTGACAAACTTGAGCTGAAAATATTCATTGTAAGTGACAAACTATTGAATGTAGATTGTGTTGTGTGTAGTTAGCTAAACAGCATTTTACAGACACACATGATATATATTTACCTACAATCATGTCAGTAGCAGAATAAATCAGGCTTACCGATCGAGAACAGCATCAATCCATCAAAAATAAGCTTCTCTCCTCCTGAGTCCACAGTCATCTTCACTCTGACACGATCCGCTCCGGGTCAGAGATGCCTCTAGTTTAACTTGTACAAACATCCACAGTGTCCTCGATCACGTACTTCCTTTGTTTTGTCCGTTTTGTCCGTTTCATCATGTTTAGAAGCAAAACAGCGCCTAGAATGCGCGCGCATTAGGCATGGATCCACCCGGCTTTCGTTTACGCATGCGTCAAGGTCCGTCTGTTTACGGAAAATCTCGGCGTGTCACACACGTGCTCCACTGCTCATTGCTTGCAAGGAGAAAACGTCACTAAACGTGTGTGATGTGATTGGTTGGTTGATTCTACACAGGGGAAAGTGGGGCGTAAACTTTCAGTCACCTGTAGCAGTGATTCACTGTTGTTTGTGGCTCCAGTAACACACAACCTCCACCTTATTGGACAACACTGGTGTCAGAAGCTCATCAGAAGCTAACACGTGTATTTATCACTGAGAAACAAAGTTGGCGGCGTCTTAGGTTTATTATGTCTGAAATCGACCAAAGAAATGCAAAAAGTGATGGAGCAGAGCAGATGCGCGTGTGGAATAATTTTTCCTGCAGCAGTTTTGACATGGAGGATCTACCTTATTTTGTGGACATGATTTCTTGACTGGATTATATTCTCTGGACCTGTGCCGAATATTCGACGAATGAGACCAACTTGCGGAATATGTTTGACAGAGCCCTCAAAAGGTAAGGGAAGTCCAAATCCACATTTCTGGCTTTTCTGTAAATACGGCTTTCCTATCAGCACTGTGGTGATCGTAGGTGAAAATTGTTTGCATATACGAAAAACTTGTAGCTTTCATTTGATGTTTAGATTGTTGCGTGGCTGACACAGTAGTACATGTACATTCCTGTAGAGTTGTAAAGTAGGCCGGGCCGTCGGAACGTTTACAAATTAATAATTTATGGCGATAATATCGTCAATCGCGATATTATTTTGGTCACAATAATCGTGAGTCTAAATTTTAATATCGTCCCGTCCCTAATCAGAGTGCTACACATATCAATGTGGCGTGATCCAGGTTAGCTCTACCTTAATCATTTCTACTCTGTAATGCTAAAGGGCAAATCTCCCTCCACCTCCATGTTCACAGCCCTGACCTTGAAGATCTCAGACTGTCCGGATACCTTCAAGACACATAAGCACATCTAACATGTCAGTTCTGAAGACTGCCGTATTCATCGACTACAGCCTAAGGCCTGCACTCAAGGACAGCAGGCGCTTTGATTAACTGTACCACAGCCCTTATTCATGTTTTATACAAATGACTCCCATATAAAACCCTCTAATAAAAACAAGTCACAAATGCTCAAACTAGATGTTTTTACGCATGGACTCCCTCAAAGTGCTGCACTATTTTTACATGCCCCTGTCATGTAAGCATTAGGATTTAGTAATGCGCTAAATGGTGAGACTCCCAATAAATGCATATAAAACAGCTTAGTGCGGCTGTAGCCATGCACTGTGAAAAACGCAGTGAAAATACACCTGTTCCACATGTTCACTGATGGATTTCAAACTCATTTCTTTCTCCAGTAATGGATTTTGTTTTTAAGTACCTTGGAGGCTGATACTGTGTGCAATGGGTCTGATATGCAAAAACACCGCTAAAAGGTAATGTAATTGGGGTCAATTTCACTTTTTGCTCTAAACATGTATAGGTGACATATAGCTGGGAATATAAATTAATAAATTAGTATACAGTGTCGTGCTAGCATAAACTGGATGAGTTTGATTAGATTCTATGTAAACTTACATTGCAGTTTCAATCATAACACAGCTTTCCAACTCTTAGTCTTTTAGACTAGAGACAACATGGGGATGAAAAATTTGACTTCTGAAAGTGGATGAGTCGGTTGATTTCCATTGTGTCCATGACCTGCTGCTGTTTGCGTCGGTATTGGATGGTAGAGCAGAAGCCACACATCATAGAGACATGAGCCCGCAGAGAACGTACTCCTTGGATGTCCTAAAGGCTGTATTGTGTTGGAGAGATGATTGAATTAGCCTAGTGCTGATTGCTTGGCACATTGATTAACGCTCCCTTGTGTGCTCCAGTGCATTCTGGTGTTCATGGGTCCTGCTGCTGAATCCCAATGAGACATGTGGACGTACAGAAGCACTTCATACTGGGCCTATGACAGCTTGTAATACACTCCATCTCACCCCTCTGGTGCATGCAGAGCTCACTGGTGAGATGTGGGGTTTTAATTTAGTGTATGTGGTGTCCGTGTGAATAATGAACCGCTTTGAGACTCAAACTGCTCATCTCTCCCAGGACAACAGAAGTAAGGGAGTTAGCATTTTTATAGTCAGCCTTATTAAAACTAAACGGACATTTCCTGTCGATTCCAAATTGTATTTCCTGTTTATTTTGCAACAAAGTCTTGCTGTGTTGTCCAATATCAAAGCAGGAATCAAGTCAAACAGGTTTCTGGTTTTGAGTTTATCTAAACTACAATTATGTAAAAGTATAGTACAAATATTGTAGCCCTTGTCGACAAGCCAGTTATTGTACCAAATCAAATGTAACATTTTATATGCCACCAAGGACACAGATTAGAACACCCTCAGGCTTCACCTCTCCCAGGACCTCTGGAGGGAGGAGCCAATATGTGGCACAGTGCCCAAAGGTGGAACATGAGTACAGCAAAAGCTTGGACATGGGTAAAAAAAAAAGAAATTTAAAATAAAATGTACATGTCACTGCAAGAGAGACATACATGTTACAATCCTGACCAGATAAAAAAGCCTGCTGGACTATATACATAGCCTGCAGAGTACTGGAAGTCTTTACATTGCTTCACAAATTCTCCCACACAAACACATAGATTGGCCACACAGTCTATCAGATCTATCCTGCGTGACATTGGTCGATAAGGCAGTGCCGTTCATCATGGCTGACAGGCTCGCAGACGTTTGTCACAGGAACAGTCCAGGCCCCTCCACCCTCTGACCCTGGATCAGAGAGAGAGAGTCTGGACACTTGTTTACCACAGCATCCATCACCAGCACAAGAAGCCAGGGCTTATCAGAGAGCCAAGTCAGCTCCTGCATTACAGCCTCACTCTGCTGGGGGTCCAGGCCAGGGAGGGGGCTAGACACATAATGACATGTAGTATGTACACTGAATGTAAAATATAAACAATCAAATAGTGATAGTCTATAATTAACTTTTTATGAGGTTATCAGAAGTATAACATTTACGGTTCACCGAAACAAGAAGTATAAATTTCACAATAAAAGCGATTTGCCAAATCTACCTATTTACTACAATAATCCTGAAAAAGTTACTTCTTTAAAAACATTGTTTCACTGGTTGTGAGATATCAAGATTTTTTGTTCAAGTTCTAAGGCCAGTAGTTGCGGGGGGCATTTTTGAAAGAAAAGGTAAAGTCAGGATATTTAAAAAGCTGATAAATTCCTGTACAGTTGGAGAAAAGCCAAACATCCACACCCACCCAACAGGATGAGGTCACATTAAAGATTCACTGTTCTCCAGGAAGCGGCTGTTCACATTTCATTAGAGGTTTCTGCTTAAATTTACAACTGTGCAAACTGTAATCAAACACAACACACTGCATTCTTCACACATGGTAGAAACAACAATGAAATGAAAAGGTCTCTCATAGGAACACAGCCTGCCTCTCTTGCACTCCCTCTTTCTCTGTACAGGTAAAAGCGTTGAGAGCTATGCCTGCCTTAGCCCAGTGTGAGTGTGTGTATGTGTGTGCGTGTTAGCTCATGCTACAGTTCCATGCTGATGCCCCCAGGACAAGGTCTGTGGCTCCATTTCCTCCTGCTGCCCTTCCCTTTAACACACAGATGTAATCATATTCCAACAAGCCTTCCTTCCTGTAAAGCTCCCGCCCCCCGCTGCCCCTCCACACCCACAGCTATAATTCAAAAAACATGCAAAACGCACCGTTGTAGTGTCTCTACACACCAGCACACAGCATCACTCACCACACTGAACACTGAACAGAGACCAGGAACAGAGCCAGAGCTCACCTTATTCACCTACATTTGGGATCAGTCCAAAATGATAAGCTTTCAATTTTCCAGCAGTTCAATAAAATCCAGTGGTCAAAGTGATTTAATTTGTGTTTAATATTATATATTGTATACTATGCATTTTTTTTATATTTGTAGACTCTTCCTTCAAATCTCAACTCCGAACCACTTGCTTTTACTGACAGAGGACTAGCTCTGAACCCTGGGTCTCCAACGGGCAGCCTGAGAGCCCACTTCAGACCCCAAGAGGATGTGGAACGGCCTGTAAGACCCCAAACCTGAATGCAACAAATATGATTCATTTACACATAGAGTTTTACTGAAACTGTTCATGTTGAGTCTAAATGAGTAACATTTGGGTGTATTACCTAGTGAGCCCCACTGGTGCAAAGCGGCGTATATATACCCCTTTCTTTGCATATAGTCCTCAGTCTTTCCCCAAGCAAGTATGCTGGGGAGCAAGAAATTCTATTTATATTTGTTTCTAATGTACTTAAAACACATTTAAAACAAACATACAAATCATTCAAGTAATAAATGCACATTTTTTATTTTCAAATCAAATTTTTATAAAGAAGTAATATATTTATTCCTGCTACATTCATTAAAACGTGTCAGTTTGATCATTGATCATTGCATTTACTAGCGGAGTGTTTGAGATATTTCAGAAAGATACAGATTTAATCAGTTGCTTACAGAAGAGCAACCCGTTGTGGATTTACTTGTTGTTAACAACTTCTTGTGGAGTACTGTACTGCGCTAAAGAGGTAGGCTGGTGATTGTCTACTGGCAGATTTTTTGTGGACCCCGGTTTTGCAATATGGAAATGTTTTGGCTCTCAGAGAAATTTAATTGACATCCTGCTCTAGACATTTTAATTAAAAACACAAGGTCATAACTGATGACTAGGAGTGATTGAATCTTGATTTGATCAAAACCTGATCAATTGCACAGCCCTGACTGCAGGTAACTTTTTCACAAGAATACAATATAACATGGTTAAAAGCTTTTTTTTTTTTTTTTTTTTTTTGCATTATATGGGACATTTAAAAGTAAAACAGACTGCACTGAGGCCAGAGCAGCAGGTGGATGCCATCAGCATGATACAACAATGCATCCCTCCCTTTTACTTTAAACTATTTACTTTAAACATGATCAATGAGTTAGAACATTCTCCAATATCCCTATGAAAATACAGGAAAAAACAATGATATTTGGGGTATGCAATATTTCCTATCCTTTGGTTTGACAATGAACACAACTATTTCAATTCACTATGTTAGCAAGAAAGATGATATTGCTTTTAATGTTTTGTCTATTTTGTTTGCGCTATGACAGTAAATTACAAGGCGTACAGAGCCGAGCCGGCTGGAGTAACAGGAACACAGAGTAGTGTTTGGGGAATTTGATGAGTGTTTTGTGCCTGCAGTGAAAACACAGTGATAATCATGCCTTGGCAGTGTGATACTAAAAGGTCTCTTCAACAGGAGCCAAGCACATCCAATAAAGATCTGGTACAGATAGTGAAATAACATCAGCAGGAGAG
Source organism: Periophthalmus modestus (assembly GCA_019594935.1). NCBI lineage: Eukaryota > Metazoa > Chordata > Actinopteri > Gobiiformes > Gobiidae > Periophthalmus > Periophthalmus modestus. The sequence goes on along the minus strand of JAIEZT010000054.1, from coordinate 34,564,908 downwards.
GTACAATCCGACTTATCTCAAATCCCAAATCTATTCAAGTTCAAATTCACAGAGCATGTTGAGGATCGCAATGTATCAGGTAAATGAAGCAAGGAGAGTGGTCGGACCTGTTTGCCAACAAACAACAGTAACTGGGATACTTCTGAGCAAACATATACCGATCTTTGTAGTACTCATTCTGTCAACAGAAGACTGGCCTTGTGACCACTCAATTATTTCACACCAAAACAAGTGCCATCTTCACTCTAGAGGTGTCATCATCACAGCAATTATAAGAAAAAACAAATAATGCTGGAATAGCAAAACTCTTTTTGCCATTTGCTCAAGTTTGAGTTCACTTTAATATCAGTCTCAGCACAATGATCACATTCAGGAACAGTAAAGCCTTACTTTCTGCTCAGGATAGGAAAGTTTGAGGATGTTTACACCTGGAAGCTGCTCAACTTCAACAGTGTGTGACTGTGCCCGTGTGAGAGCTGAGCCTGGATCAGCTGAGGTAAACACAGAGGACAGTACAGAGTCCAGCAGAGCAAGTACCAGGTATCATTATCAGCAGCACCACACCCTGAAGGCTGGCTGACAATCGTTTCCCCTCACACACACAGCTCCATATGTCAGGGGCAGGACCACTGGTTTTGACCAGCGCCAACAGTCATCATCCAGATGACTCAGACTTTGTGGACTCAGCACACTTTCAGGATGGAGAGGTGGAGAAAATAAAGTATAGTGTCTTGTTTTACAAAGCATTAGACCAATAATGCATTATTTAAACTTTTCAATGTAGACTCCAAAGCCCTGGAATTTCCATTGCTATAACTGAAAAAAAAACACCATTGAAATGACAAAGCTGCTGCAAGGACTACTATTAAAAAGGTTAAAATAAATAATGAATATATAAACATAATCTCAGTTAAAAGAACCACAATCTACACCAGTGTTCCTGCTCTTCACACATTTAGGACGGTCTTCATCACTCACTAGGATTATGCATGAACCATGTACACACACACATTGGTTTAAACATACACAGGTGGCACACACAAAGGAAAAAGCAGGGTTAAACCTCTCAGCACAGGCTCGGGTCAGAGCACACTTATCCAATCACCTTCCAGTAAAGGCCTCACATGTGCTGGGTTGCCCCGGTAACCCAGTGCGGGACTCTAGTAGTCTGCACACCAAGAGTTAACATTGCTACCCAAACAGGAGGAAAAGCTGGCTCCCATTCAGTTCTTATCAGTGAAGTGAACTAAAAGAAAAGAAAACACAAAATGTCTGAGAGGTCAAAGCTGTGACACATGGCCGCCTGATATCAAAGAAATGCCAGGAAGAAGAAACCAAAGCCATTCTTTCTGATAAAGCTTTGCACATGGTCAGTTTTATACATTTTTTAAAAACATTTTTTTTAACAAAGAATTTGGATCTTAGAAGCACTATAGTATACTGCAGGGTGAGCTGTACCCTCGTCACCGCCATAAGTCTACTACATAACTATAGTGCACAGCATGTCGGCACATCACCTAAATGAGGGCCCCATGATCTTGGAGCGAGTGGGGGAAGGGCTCAGCAATGGTAGGGTCTCTTTACCCATGGGCAGTCAGAGGGGCCCACCTCCACATACAAATAAAAGGGAGAGAGAGATTTCCCAATTCAATGGTACAAAAACAAAAAACAAAAGTGTGTAAAACAACATGAATAACATTATGTGCAGTGAAGTGACAATCAGTAGTGTTCTTCAGACAATAAACGCTCATGTTCTTGCCATCATTTGGGCCCATCCTGCTGCTGTGGTGTGTATCCTACAGTACAACACGAGGCAGTATAGTGCTGTGTCCTCCTGGATGACTCATACATGGTCCACGTGTGATGCAGTGCCATTACAGCCTCCTGCCACACAGCGGTACATGTGCTGGAGACAGCCCTGCCTCCACACACACTGTGATTGATGACTGATGAGGTATGGAACATTATCACACATGCTCGCTCTGCTGTTACATATGTTTTGTACCTCTGGGAGAGGGCTAGAGCCCAGTCGGAAGCGGCTAGAGTTAGTTGTAATAGTTATGCAATAGTGTTTAGTACTCACTCATGGTGTGATGCCGGTGGTGGGGCACCAGGTTGGGCCCAGACAGGGCAGGGCTTCTGACAGGTGAGTTTATAATCCACTGGATCTCTCCTAAAGGCACTCATGACCTAAAACACATTAAGCAACACATAAGAAGGAGATTCTATTTATAAGTTCATTTTTTTATTCATCATAGAATCTACATTGTGGGTTAATAATAGAGGCTGTGTGTGTATCTATGATCTCTCTATTCTAATGGCGGAGTGGATGCATAAATAACAGTAATCTGGCCAGAGTAATGAGGTGTAATTTGATCCATTTGCAGAAGCCTGAGAGAGATTTAGGAGGAAAGAGCAGGAGGAGGGGAGGAAACAGTGCAGGTGATGTTGAACTGAAGCCTCCTCTTGTTGCTGTGAATGTCTCTGCTGCAGATGTTAAGAGATCCAATATCCTCCAGGCTCCAGGAAAAGCAGCTCAGGTCAGCAGAAAGTTGCCACGCCACAGAATGACAAATCAAACATCAGTGCAGTGTTCATCTGAACAGGAGGAGAACAAGGCACCTCACTCACGGCCCACTGTTTATCATCACTCATCTTTTTGTTCATTTGAAATGCATGTTACACAAACATTGATGCAAAATGACTATGACAAAATAATACAAGAAGATAGGTTCAAAATAATACACATGTCCTTTAAGCAGGGCTATGTTGTACTCATACACTGTATGTTGCTGTAAAATCAGCAGACAGAGAGGTGACTAAAGAGATTAAATATGGCTATAGTGTATTTCAAAAACCGCAGACAGGTTTGGCTTCTATGAAATGCATTACCTCTGCCCTGACATGAACATGCTTCATACTGAAAGCACATCAATCTAATGCAACTAACCCAACTCTGAAGCAGTAATACTGTCAGCCTTAAAAGAAACTAGATACTAATTTGAGTATGTATTTTATATTGGGGGGAAAAATATTTTAGAATGGGCTTTGATCTAAATCTGAACGCATATTATGATCACTTGATTACAATGAAACAATTGTGTGTTGAAAACGTCATGCCATTATATAGTGTTGTAAGGTGTTTCATTATTTTGTGGTATCAAAACCAGTATCAAGCCTTTTACATTGTATTAAAACTAAAGGGGCAATCTAAAAGCTGGCATTAAAACAGAGAGCAGCGAGCCAGTGGAGATCAGCAGCCAATAAAGAGCCACAGTAGCAGCAGCAGCTCAGAGCAGAGTACAGAGGGAACACACAACCTGCCTGTGGAGAGCACATCTGGGCACCAGATACTGCTACTGCTGCTGCTCTGCACTTATAAAAGGACATTACAGGCATCTGCGGGTGAATGGTATTGAGCCAAAACAGTTGTTTATGTTGACAATAGGGAATAAAAGAAATATAGAGAGAACTGAACCATATTTGAAGGCAATTATATGAACTTGTTCAAAATATCAGTACAGTAAAAGCAGGAGTATAGTGGTCATCTGTATTCTCTTTAGGACCTAAAATGTTATACATTAATAATAATGATAAAAAATAACAATAATCTAAGCTTCCTGCATTTCTCAGATAAATAAATGTCGTTATTTTTCTATCTGAAAACAAAAAGATATTGAAAGGAACATCTAAAAAGGAAGACTAGAAAATGAGAAGAACCTTAAACCCTATTGCTAAGTTAGAGGCATTTAGTGACACAAAAGCTTTAGTTTGAGAAGCCACCCAACACCCTTGTACACTGGCGCATAAACAAACCGTTCAAAGAGGAAAAATGTGCAAAATGTGCTTTTATGACTACAGTGCCATTTAGATGTTTGTGGAGGTTTTCTCTCAGTGGGTCACGGGAGAGGAAGGACACAAGATGAACTCATTTTGGGGTTTTTGACCCCAATGACAACTGGGCTGTTCTATTTCCTTTCTGTCAAAAAGCCAAAAGCACAGAAAACTCAGGATTTTGAACACTGCAAAGATGCTCCGCTGTCCACTTCTGAAACTTGTTTGATATAACTTGCATCTTGTTGTGTTAGAAATTGTGATTTTTTTTTTAATGCTGACAATTACATGCCATGTTCAGGTGAATTGCTTGAACCTTGAACCAGTTTTTATTTCATAGCTTAAACCCAGTAATTACACAACAAGGTCTATGCATTTGCGCTTGAAATGTTCCACAGTATAATATTAAACAGATATATCTTGCATTTATTCAGTTACGGGTGTTTTCTTGGACAAAAAAAATACATGCATTCTTACTGTGAACAAGCTCACCTCTCCACAGATCAGACCTATAACTTGACCCGGTGGAGTCTCCACACTTGGAAAATTCAAAACAATAACATCTCTATGGAGACAAGCAGCTTATAGTGCATCTTAAGGACGTACCAAGCATCCTAATCTTGCAGCTGCAGTAAAGTCTATTATTCCCACAGTGGAACATATGGTAGATGTTTATTATCCTGATTTGGCCCATTAGAGTCCTATATTGATAGTGCTCATTAGACTACGCCTATAGATTTCAGTCGCATGCTGGGCGCACTTAGGACTAGCTGTTCTATTATCTTTTCCTCATTGACTGATCAGGAAAACACAATAGCTCCAAATAGAGCTGATAAAGCAAATAGTTGCAGCCTGACATTTTTACTCCATTCATTACATCCGGACCGAGAGGCTGGTGCCAGAGCAGAGGGATCTGAAACCAACACGTGAGGCTACAGAAGTCTACTGGAAAAAAAAAAAAACAAAAAAACAGTTTGAGCAGCCGTAAAAATGCAACATATTTCTCGTGTTTTCAAACAGCAAAGCCCCTGACTACATTAAGCCGCATTATCCTGAAACGGGATAGGAAGGATTGTAAGGGAGTCTATGGTCATTACATTACTCCAAAAATCATTCCAGCAACATCCGCAAGACCGTTTCAAAGTAAGATAGCTGCAATTATTAAGCCCCTTCACTCCCCAACACTGGACAATAATAGCCCCAGCCCCTTAGTTAACGCAAATACTAACATTAAATACATGGTTAAAGATTGCCAACATGCATTTCCGGTTAAAACGGGTAAACGGGTAAAAGACTGGTGGATGGATTTAAGTATTATGACTCTTACTGCTCATCAGAGGAAATACTGATTCATTTTTTCTACACTCAAACATAAATATTAGCTGCCTTAAGCTAATAAAATGAATGACACGGCATGTGAATTAAGATCCAGAGACAGCAAAAAGAGTCTTTTACTTGGGCTCAAAGTGGATTGATTGTGCTGCAGGTGACTGACTGTTCCTGAGGCTTTTTATAGAACCCTTTGGTTATAAAACACACAGTTATTTGACTCAACCGACTGGCACATAGGTTTACGACAAAATGCATATCCTCATCACGGGGTCTGCAGTCATAATATATACAATTAGGCTATAGGTATTTTATTTTGTAGGGGCAAAACGGAAGTTGGCGTAATGTCCGCTGCTAGCTATACTGTAGTGGGTATGGCTAGGTAGGCCTCGGTGAATACAAATAAGCACAAAGTTTACAGTATCCAAACCAAGCGTACTTGTGTTGTAAGTGTAGAAGTGCTTAAATGTCTCTGTGTGTGCGTTCCATCTCAGTCCATAAATACAAATCAAGAGGTTTTCATTTTACTTTGAAAGCGATAGTTAGGACCATCGTCATTGAGCCCCGCAGAAACGCTGTTTGCACTGACAGATGAAATTTCATGAGCTCGGCAAGTTCCCTGCTCCTACATTAGCGAACAGCATCGGCTCAAAACACGGGGCAGATTACAGCAAACACTCACCTTGCTCTCCGCTCGACGGCTTCCTTTCCTTTACATAGCCACGGGTATTTCCCCGGCCACACAGGAGCAGAAAATGTCCATGGTCCCGTACCAGGAAGTCCAGGGCACTTGTGAAACTCTGTGGAAAGCCGTGAGAATCCCAGGCAGGTATCAATGCGCCGCCCGCCGGCCTCATCTCAGCTCACCGACTGGTGCCGCTGCTCGTCCTCCAGCCTGATCCCCCCTATACCCCACTATACCCCACTATACCACACTATACCTCACTATACACCACCTCACAACACCTCAATGATCCTAATACAGCCACTGACCACCAACTAACACAAAAGCACGCCTGTGTGATCAAACAGCACCGTCACCTCTGTTCCTGTGGCTGATGGCCAACCTGAGAGAAAAGATGATTATTAGCCATAATTCAAGTGTAAGGCATTATTATTATTTAGCCCAGTGTAATAGAAATGACACTGAAACTAACACGATTTTATAGTTTAGGTTACAGAGTGTCCCTAGACTAATTTAAATGCCTTTTTTTTTTAACCCATGGAAGCACTTTTAATGCACGTTTACATTTATTTCTATAGGCCTTTTTATTTCATAGGCCACTAAACTTTTGTCTTTTTTGTTTCTTTTTTTAAATAATTAGGCCTATTCCTATTTACCTTTTTAATAAAATCATTAAAAACCGTGTGTTTACCATAGTCTGTATGTGTCTGTATTCAGTCTGACTGGATACTGCCCTCTGCTGGTCAAATGTGCGCAGTGTGACAGTCTAACCTGCTAAACCAAACCTTATCCTCAGTGAACTACTTTTACAAGCGAAAATGCGTGAGATTTCGGCCTCCTCCTTTTAAGTGTTAGGCAATATAAAAGTAACAACTATAGCGTTAGGTAGGGTATTTAGATGCTCCATGAACGTAAATCATAAAACAATATGAGGTGCACAAAATGAGATATTTAAAAGATACATTTACTATAACAGATATGTGATTGATCAGATTTAAATTATTCTGCATACTATGTGTAACTCTTAAATCCTTTGGGGAGCTACAGGTTGGAGAACCCTACAGAGATCCTATTTGACCTGTAGGCAGTCAGTGCTGGTATGATTTGATCTGTGCTCAGCAGGCAGAGAGGCCCAGAGGAGCCCTGAGCACACTGTTTGAAGACGACTGGGGTTATTCTGTATTTATTCAGACAAAGATACTGTTTATAAAGATAAGCGGCTCCACTCACAGTACTATCACAGGTGTGAGTGACTATCAGACACTGCAGTCATTTGATGTTATCCTTTACATTACAGTCACTGAAATGTATTGCGTAAGTCATTCACAAATAGGCTATAATTGTGGGGCTGGTGCTTTAGAAAAAAATAAAACTGCTAATAGTGGTCATTATACTTAATTTGTGACTTTGATCAAGTTTTTTCTACAACAGAATGGGATTTTCACTTCAAAATATTATTATTATTATCATTATTATTGGCAATAATGATAATAATACTTTCTTTTTATATACACATCCAAGTGGTCTTATACACATTCTAATATAGATCAGGGCCATTCTAAGACTATTCCAAAGAAGCAAATTTAGGTTATCATTTTTCCAGCAGTTGATACTTGTTCAAGTGATTATCTAGATAAGTATTGATTAGCTCTGCTGTAAAAATATGAAAGTTGAAGAATAACTTTATCAGTGATAGATGTTTTGATTTTTAGAGCAAAGTTCTTCACAAACTTTTAAAAAACCTGCATGTCAAGAAGACTATTCTTTTTTAATCTACTTTTAATGCTGCTTATTTTTTGTTTTTTGTTTTTATATATATGAGGATACTGGGATACAAGCAAACAACAAAGTATCTGTTTTTCACGTTGTTTTGTTGTATATGTGAACAGTCTCTCTCTGCACCAATGTCACACTCACTCTAATTCAGTGATTGATTTACCCATTGTGGCCTGCTGTGTTCCTTTATGGAACATGTCCATCAGCTTCAAGGACTTGCGCTTTGGTAAATAAAAGGTGAATATATAATGCATGGAACACTTCTGTTGTAGCTTTCCACTCGTGACTGAAACAATATTGTGGCTACGAGCTAATCAAGTGTGGCAATATGTTTTAGAGGCGATGTGGGAGTGTGACCGTTTTTGGACCCTGCTGCTCTTACCTTGTTAGAGCTGAGCATTTTACAGCCTATTTGTTATCCTAATGCATCATGTGACCATGTTAAGAGGGCAATGAGAGGGACATGGAGTCTGGCTTCGCCCCGCTGTGAGTGTTTGATTTCATGGTCTATTAAGTTGCAGATTGTGCTACTGCTGTCTGCAACAAATTTAACATCATTTCCAACCCACAAGTACTGAGCAAGTGCAGAGTGGTGACTCTTAGACAAACGCACAAAAGAGGTGTAACGAGCTACAGCAGGGGGAATGCAGTCGCCCTCTTCACCTGGAAGGGTGACATTCAGTACTATAGTACGATCTTCGCACATAAATTATAATCAC
>JAIEZT010000054.1:34231409-34556465 GCA_019594935.1 Periophthalmus modestus | reverse complement strand
CCTACAACCCAACATGACAGACAAGAAACCATTTTTCAAAGCACATATTTAGTAATGAAGGGTACTACAATATGATAGAACTGATCAATTCATCACTTAAACCGTACACCCTCTACACTGAAATACACCCTTTGTCATTTTACTCCACCTTCAGGTGAACATAGGATATTTGCTACAGAGCACTGGAGCAAAAACATAAAATACAGTATAACATAAGGTACACATAACTTAATCTTGATCCCATATATCGGAAAAGAAAGCACTAGGACACAACCCATTAGCGAAACACAATATTTTTGAATGGAAAATACAGGGATTAAATACTAAAATCCTAGTGAGAAATGTAATATCATGGTGTCAAAAGTCATTTAAGTGTCCTCAAGAGGTGACGTAAACTTTAACGCCCATTTAAACAACTGATGAGGTAACCCAACGCGTACACTAAACCCATTATTACTACTGTGTGCTACGCAATCCTCTGTCTCTGCTGTCCCTGTACTCCACAACTGGTGTCAAAAACAGCACTGTCTCTAGAAATGCCTCCACAAACATGCCTCCACACACAAAGACAATACCGTTTAAAGTGTGTCAAAATGTAATATTCAACAGAACAAATACAGCTGTTCTTCCTACAATAAAACAGTGGTAGTGCAAAACTGCTAAATTGTTGTAACCATAAATCAAGAGCAACATGGTTTGTATTAGGCCTACCCTTTCTTAAGAAATCCTGGGGATCCTCCAGCCGATTCGGAGTCCGCATCAGTCACAGTATTTGACTCCAATAAGAGTATAGCCCAGGCTAGCTCATTTGTCAGAGTAGGGGAACTACATGCAGAGGGAAGTAACAGTAGAGAGTGAGGCTACAATGAATGTGGCTGTTACAGCAACTACAGACAGACCAGAAATGGTACTTCAAGAGTAAGTCAGTCCCACTCTCGACATTCCCCACCCAAACACAACAACAGCACAACAGGCTGCTTTCAACTCCCAGACAGAGTACATTCACTGTTTTGGGACCTCTCGCAGATATTTTTTTGGAGAAATCCTTTCATCACATCACTAAAATAAAATGTGACCAAAATTATTTGAAATGTTGAACAACCATATCCAAAATAACAGTGAGTTAATACAGTTTTAAAATAAAAAGAAAACTATAACTACTTCAATGTATGTATTCTTTAAAGGTAATAAAAAAGGGTCTTTTCCAAAACACAGTTACTAAAAAATACATAGATACAAAATCAAGTAAAGTAAAATCACAAAAAAGTCCATACAACTTGAAATGTTAAATGTTTTTCTAAACCTTTTTTGTGCTGTGACTTTTTTGTTTTCAAGGTATATTTCAAGAAGCATTTAACATTACGACAATAAAACCAAGCAGACTCTGGAGGCAGAGGACTGGGGTGGGCCAGTGATTGACAGCCAGATGATAAACGTTTCTATTAAAACTTCATTTTGAAATGAATGTGATGTGCCATGAGGAGTGCTGCTGTGGCGCTCAGCAGTGATAAATGGGTGAGAACACAGGGCTGGGAAGAGCAACAGGCAGACTGACGACAATAGGAAAAAGCTGTCCATCTCAGCTCCATCAGCAGTCAGGAAGTGAGCAGATAACACTTCTGAAGCCCTGAGCAAACTCTTTAAGCACATGTTCATTTGTGGGAACTTAGATGGTAAAAGACTGGGAAGGTACATCACAGTTAAGTATATAGATCTACTTAGAGATGATTTCTGCTGTTACAGAACTATACACACACACTTACTCCCATTGAATCATGACGACTAATAATGATCTGCTTTACACTTGTTTGTACCCTGTAATGCTTCAAAGACATCAAAACATATTGTGCAGTGACATTTTTTCTCATGATTTTTATTGCTCAGTAATTACTACTAAAAGTGTGTCAAAATAATACAAAAACTATACTGAAAACTGTCCAATCTACAGTGGCTTTCAAACATAAATCACTAATTACTAATAAATGGTAGTTAGCCTTCATTCCTCTACAGTTCACTTTAGAACAGTGTACAACAAAAAGAAAAGAAAAAAAAAAATCAAATAACTTGACTTTGACTCTAATACTGTATTTTCTGGCTATAAGTCACACTGTTTTTCATAGTTTGTCCAGAGGTGCAACTTATACTCAGATGCGACTTATATGTGAGATTATTAAAATATACAATTTCTTCGTTATTGTCACACTGGCAATTGCACAAGGGAACTTTAAGCTTGTGTATACTACTCCTGTACCATTGAAAAATTTAAATATCAACATTACAGTGATTTAAAAGACATCTGAGAAAGACTGAACAAAAAATGCCCCCCAAAAGAAAATATTCTTTTCTTTCAGTATTCTGCTGAGTCTGAAGACAGCCATGCTGAAGAGGAAGCAGCGCTTCATCTACCTTTGGAGCTGGCTGAGATGTTCAGAAGCCACACACTGAGATGAAGAATTCAGTGGATTTAGTGATTTGGAATCAGATTGAGAGTAAACTTGTTAGCTTTATTTTTATGTTTTAGTTATCTGATTAACTGTTAATCTCTTACGTTAACATACCAGACATGTATATTCAGTTCTGTCTATGCTTCATGTAGCTGAATAAATATAAATGTGTTACATTAGTGTGCTGTACTGCCATTCAGCCTGCTGTTCTCTATTTTATTATTATTATAAATTGCCTTTAAATATAAAATATTTGTTCTTGGTCTTGAATTTTGTAAAATAAATTTCCCATAAAAATGTGACTTATAGTCCAGTGCGACTTATATATATTTTTTTTTTCTTCATTATTTTGCATTTTTTGGCTGGTGCGACTATACTCCAGAACGACATATAGCCCAGAAAATACGGTAATTGTTAATAGGATCATGACTGATCATGACTGATCATTCAGAATAGACATTTTATTATATTGCTTTTTGGAAAACAAAAATCACATATTTGTTTTCAGCATCATGTTTTAGAGCAGCTTGCACCATCACAAAGTGAAAGAACACAGAAAGACTGCAACAATGACTTCATTATAGCACCACTGGAAGTCGAGCCTTTTCAGATAACTTTTGTTCTCAAATGAAGTCTGCTATTTTGTGTGGCGAACAGCACAGCTTTGCCCTTTATTGATGACAGGGAAGCAATTAGTCCAGTGTCTGCACTGGGGAAGTCATGGGGTCTCAGTCTGTCACCCACTGTGTCTGGACCATGGCCCCTCCAGCCCTCACCTGCAGCCTGTAGTGTGCACACACGTCAGAGGCAGATGGCACACTTACTTGATTAACTAGCCCCTGTTTAAGCTTCTGGTGCAGTATTTGAATATCTAAGTGTACCTTCCTGGCTAAGAGAGAGCAAGAATCATGCTGCTGAATAATGCAGTGAGACAGTGAGCTGCCGATGGTGCTGACCAGGGAAGCGCAGCAGTTTGGCACCAGGCTGCTCTTGCTACGGGCTCGTTATAAATCCTAAATGTTCTGCTTCACTAACTCACCAATGCTGCAGAGAGACTCTCACAGTGCTTCTTTCTATAAGCAAACCACTAGAACTACCGTTAATAGCACTGTAACTGACACTGTCTATAAGCAAGCCACTAGAACTACTGTTAATGGCACCGTAAACAAACTACGCTGCTAAATTATCTTGAGTAATACTGCTACTGTTGAACATTGCACTGCACTTTATACAGACCCCACCTGAGCTCATATAATAATGTCTTTACTCCTTTACCAAAGCTTTCAGATGTAGACTGCAGTTTTGTTTGTTTTTTTTGATGAGGAGAAAGACACACACACACACACACACACGCAAACGCACGCACACACGTTTTTAAAAGTTTGAATGATCCAAAAAGACAACAAGAAATTTAGATAGTTCAACTCAAATCTTGAGAGCAGAGGTTATGTGGAAATTATTCACCTTTTTTCATTTAAAAATCCCAGTACAAATAGCCCAAATCATTTGTTGAATTTATACCCACAGCCCTCATCTGGGTGAGGAGCCAGGTTTGAGTCCTTACACAAAGTAAAGTGAACTTAATGTACTAGGGTCCAGTCCTGCACTTCCAAGACAAAATCTATTTAACTCTGGCTACCTTCAAATTAGGTTGCATTGATCTAGGATCAGCAACAAAAACCAAGGTGAGTTCTTAAAACCGAACTGATGGACAAAAATAAAGACAGAAACAAAAGTGTGAATCAGTCCAATCAGTGGACAAAGCACTTCCGATCTTACAGTTTAAATACCACAGCATTTGCAGTTCATGACACTCCTGTAGACTCTACCAAGTACATTTACACTTAAACAATGAAACAATGACACTAAAACATTGGCGTTTTAGGATATTGTGTTCAACATCTACACAAAAATGGATCCAGACATAAGGAGTATGTAGTTTATGGATAATTTTAGGAGAATTTTAACACAAGTAATAATTCAGTCCCTGAATAACGTCACCGTGCAATCTGAATCCACATTTAAACTGCAGCGAATCCCATTTCTCTGACAGTCCCTTTATTTAGCAGCTACATCAACCTACATTGATTGGAGCCATCATTAGAAGTGACCTTGTCCAGTACTTCAAGTGTTTTGTCCATTATTAGAAAAATTGATCCATAGGTTTATCTTGAATGTGAATATGACACTTCAGTGTAGTGTCTCTGCTGGATGGATAAAAAATAAAATAAAATAAAAAATCTCATCAAAAATGTTAGATTATGTTTGCAATGGTAATGTACTAATAAAATTGATAGTGTAGTTTCTTTGCAGAACTTGAATGTTTTTAAATGCCTTTTAATGAGACGGATGCTAAGAAGTAAATGACAAACAAGAAGCTAACTCAACTGAATGGCTCCTTCACAATAAAAATACATTTGTTGCCTTAGTGAAGAAGGTATCGCATACAGGCTCGCCCAATCAGGACACAGAACACACAGGGGTCACGTAGTGTTCCATTACCTAGGGCACCATGCTTCATTATTCATGGCACTCTTGAAACACAGCTGCAGGAAATGCACACACACAGATACCAGGCTCTAAAACACACAATGGCTAATGGTCCGTTTTGTAGATACAAACAAGAGAAAGATATTTTCTGCACAGTCTAAGAAGCAATGCTCCAGTGCCTGTGTTATTAATGACAAAAACCTGACGCAAAATTCAAGCTGTAAACAAAGATGCCGGTCAAAAGCCATTTAAAAAAGCAAATAAACTGTTAAACCAAATAGTGGAGAAATATTTCTAAATGGTACACTTTCATTTTTCAAATAACTTTTCTGGAGAAGGGGGTACACCACCTACTTGCTTGAATGCTTGTATTTCAACATATTTTTCAAGAGGCAAAGCAAAAATGCAAAATCACATACCCTCCACAAGAAAAGTTACATAGTGCATCTTTAAATGAAACAAAATGATGATGTATAATGGGAGTGGGAGTGAAAATGCCACACCTCCAAACCTGGCTGCAGCTCTACGTCTGGACGGTGACACCAGCTCTCTGACGATCTGAAGGACCTGCATGCTCACTTAGGGGGCCGCAGACAGTGCCAGGGGCAGCAGGGGGCAGGGGTACCTCGCTCCTGCCCTTCCCCACCCAATAACCACCCTCCGCCCTGGTACTTTCACCAAACTCATCCTCATATCTGCATCATGTCGCTAGGGATTTGAAAGTATCGCCACAAAATCTCCAAAGCAAAATCCGAAAGGTTGCCTGGTCCAAAACGACACTCTCATTCTTGACAACCTTTCCGCCCTGTGTCTCACTCCAACTACTCCAGATTGCATTCTTTCAAATAGTTGCAAACTTTACATCCGTTCTTGTGGTAGTTTACTTTACTGGTGGGAATGGTGATGCGGCAATTCGGAGGAAGCACCCAGAAGAATACATTCTTAAAAGACTTTCAATCGCATTACATCTCAACTTATCTGAAGACGCTCAAAGTGGTCCGTAAGAGTCCCTCCCTTTGTAAACTGCGTGTGTGATGCGAGGATTGTGCTGTTCAGCTGGAGTCTATATCTGTTCTCTCTCCGATCTTCCCCCTCTCCTCCATTTCATCTGCGTTATTTGTCAGCAGCCCTCGGTCTCCACATCCACAGCCCTCCTCGCTCCCTTCGCGCTCCCCTCATCACATCCTCTAAATTCAAATTAATAAGCTCTTGCATTCACAGCATCTTCTCTTTCTCTCCTCTGGCGCTTCCTCGGCTCTTGCTCGCCTCTCTCACTTTGGTCTGGTCACTGTGCTCTCCAGGCAGTTCCTTGTTGACATTTGAATGTAAAGGACTAAACGAAAGCCGCAAGCAGTGACACCCGCCCTCTTATCCTTCAAACGCTGTCAGTCATTGTCACTCTCGCTGCATCTTTGGTAATGCAATAAAGAGCCGAAGAGAAGGGAGGCTTCTCGGACCAACAATGCCCAATTGAATTAATAAATCACAATCTCATTGTATGGGAGCCAGACAGCACCAAATAAGGATAACACAACTTCCTGGCACTGGGATTATGACTATCATTCACAGGATTTTTTTTTTCTTCTTTTTACTAGAATGTTGCCCTGCTTGTTTAAACCAAGCAACAGAGGGGATGAGAGACAGTATAAACGTAATTAATGCTAAACAAGAGGTTTAAATGGGACATAGATAAGTGTATTTCAACAGCTAATTATTAACTTATTAATTGCTACTTGATTGCAACTTGAACAGTGACTGCAGAGGTTCTGTAGATTAAGAAAATAATTAAAGAGTCGTGAGGAGTGGAAGATGAACTTCCACACACTATAACTTATGTTTACATATCCCGAAACAAGTACAAATATTATAAAAGTCACTTTTTAAACAGGTATTTCAATTCTAAACATTTGAGGCCATATTTCCCTACGCAGTTTTGTGGTTTGGGCAAAAGCTGAAGGTGAAGCACCCAAACAAATCAAACATGGTGGCGCAGATAATAAAATAGAATTGAATAGAACCATTTTGTTTTTTGAAAATCATGCAAAGGGTAAGTGCGAAGGCAAACACGAGCACCACGCTCATTTATGAGACACCATCCTGCAATGTTTGACAAACTTGAGCTGAAAATATTCATTGTAAGTGACAAACTATTGAATGTAGATTGTGTTGTGTGTAGTTAGCTAAACAGCATTTTACAGACACACATGATATATATTTACCTACAATCATGTCAGTAGCAGAATAAATCAGGCTTAACCGATCGAGAACAGCATCAATCCATCAAAAATAAGCTTCTCTCCTCCTGAGTCCACAGTAGTCTTCACTCTGACACGATCCGCTCCGGGTCAGAGATGCCTCTAGTTTAACTTGTACAAACATCCACAGTGTCCTCGATCACGTACTTCCTTTGTTTTGTCCGTTTTGTCCGTTTCATCATGTTTAGAAGCAAAACAGCGCCTAGAATGCGCGCGCATTAGGCATGGATCCACCCGGCTTCGTTTACGCATGCGTCAAGGTCCGTCTGTTTACGGAAAATCTCGGCGTGTCACACACGTGCTCCACTGCTCATTGCTTGCAAGGAGAAAACGTCACTAAACGTGTGTGATGTGATTGGTTTGATTCTACACAGGGGAAAGTGGGCGTAAACTTTCAGTCACCTGTAGCAGTGATTCACTGTTTGTGGCTCCAGTAACACACAACCTCCACCTTATTGGACAACACTGGTGTCAGAAGCTCATCAGAAGCTAACACGTGTATTTATCACTGAGAAACAAAGTTGCGGGCGTCTTAGGTTTATTATGTCTGAAATCGACCAAAGAAATGCAAAAAAGTGATGGAGCAGATTTCGCGTGTGGAATAATTTTTCCTGCAGCAGTTTTGACATGGAGGATCTACCTTATTTTGTGGACATGATTTCTTCAGTGGATTATATTCTCTGGACCTGTGCCGAACGAATGAGACCAACTTGTGGAATATGTTTGACAGAGCCCTCAAAAGGTAAGGGAAGTCCAAATCCACATTTCTGGCTTTTCTGTAAATACGGCTTTTTCTATCAGCACTGTGGTGATCGTAGGTGAAAATTGTTTGCATATACGAAAAACTTGTAGCTTTCATTTGATGTTTAGATTGTTTGCGTGGCTGACACAGTAGTACATGTACATTCCTGTAGAGTTGTAAAGTAGGCCCGGGCCGTCGGAACGTTTACAAATTAATAATTTATGGCGATATATATCGTCAATCGCGATATTATTTTGGTCACAATAATCGTGAGTCTAAATTTTAATATCGTCCCGTCCCTAATCAGAGTGCTACACATATCAATGTGGCGTGATCCAGGTTAGCTCTACCTTAATCATTTCTACTCTGTAATGCTAAAGGGCAAATCTCCCTCCACCTCCATGTTCACAGCCCTGACCTTGAAGATCTCAGACTGTCCGGATACCTTCAAGACACATAAGCACATCTAACATGTCAGTTCTGAAGACTGCCGTATTCATCGACTTACAGCCTAAGGCCTGCACTCAAGGACAGCAGGCGCTTTGATTAACTGTACCACAGTCCTTATTCATGTTTTATACAAATGACTCCCATATAAAACCCTCTAATAAAACAAGTCACAAATGCTCAAACTAGATGTTTTTACGCATGGACTCCCTCAAAGTGCTGCACTATTTTTACATGCCCCTGTCATGTAAGCATTAGGATTTAGTAATGCGCTAAATGGTGAGACTCCCAATAAATGCATATAAAACAGCTTAGTGCGGCTGTAGCCATGCACTGTGAAAACGCAGTGAAAATACACCTGTTCCACATGTTCACTGATGGATTTCAAACTCATTTCTTTCTCCAGTAATGGATTTTGTTTAAGTACCTTGGAGGCTGATACTGTGTGCAATGGGTCTGATATGCAAAAACACCGCTAAAAGGTAATGTAATTGGGGTCAATTTCACTTTTTGCTCTAAACATGTATAGGTGACATATAGCTGGGAATATAAATTAATAAATTAGTATACAGTGTCGTGCTGGCAAAAACTGGATGAGTTTGATTAGATTCTATGTAACTTACATTGCAGTTTCAATCATAACACAGCTTTCCAACTCTTAGTCTTTTAGACTAGAGACAACATGGGGATGAAAATTTGACTTCTGAAAGTGGATGAGTCGGTTGATTTCCATTGTGTCCATGACCTGCTGCTGTTTGCGTCGGTATTGGATGGTAGAGCAGAAGCCACACATCATAGAGACATGAGCCCGCAGAGAACGTACTCCTTGGATGTCCTAATGGCTGTATTGTATTGGAGAGATGATTGAATTAGCCTAGTGCTGATTGCTTGGCACATTGATTAACGCTCCCTGTTGTGCTCCAGTGCATTCTGGTGTTCATGGGTCCTGCTGCTGAATCCCAATGAGACATGTGGACGTACAGAAGCACTTCATACTGGGCCTATGACAGCTTGTAATACACTCCATCACCCCTCTGGTGCATGCAGAGCTCACTGGTGAGATGTGGGGTTTTAATTTAGTGTATGTGGTGTCCGTGTGAATAATGAACCGCTTTGAGACTCAAACTGCTCATCTCTCCCAGGACAACAGAAGTAAGGAGTTAGCATTTTTATAGTCAGCCTTATTAAAACTAAACGGACATTTCCTGTCGATTCCAAATTGGTATTTCCTGTTTTATTTTGCAACAAAGTCTTGCTGTGTTGTCCAATATCAAAGCAGGAATCAAGTCAAACAGGTTTCTGTTTTGAGTTTATCTAAACCACAATTATGTAAAAGTATAGTACAAATATTGTAGCCCTTGTTGACAAGCCAGTTATTGTACCAAATCAAATGTAACATTTTATATGCCACCAAGGACACAGATTAGAACACCCTCAGGCTTCACCTCTCCCAGGGCCTCTGGAGGGAGGAGGAGCCAATATGTGGCACAGTGCCCAAAGGTGGAACATGAGTACAGCAAAAGCTTGGACATGGGTAAAAAAAAGAAAATAAAATAAAATGTACATGTCACTGCAAGAGAGACATACATGTTACAATCCTGACCAGATAAAAAGCCTGCTGGACTATATACATAGCCTGCAGAGTACTGGAAGTCTTTACATTGCTTCACAAATTCTCCCACACAAACACATAGATTGGCCACACAGTCTATCAGATCTATCCTGCGTGACATTGGTCGATAAGGCAAGTGCCGTTCATCATGGCTGACAGGCTCGCAGACGTTTGTCACAGGAACAGTCCAGGCCCCTCCACCCTCTGACCCTGGATCAGAGAGAGAGAGTCTGGACACTTGTTTACCACAGCATCCATCACCAGCACAAGAAGCCAGGGCTTATCAGAGAGCCAAGTCAGCTCCTGCATTACAGCCTCACTCTGCTGGGGTCCAGGCCAGGGAGGGAGCTAGACACATAATGACATGTAGTATGTACACTGAATGTAAAATATAAACAATCAAATAGTGATAGTCTATAATTAACTTTTTATGAGGTTATCAGAAGTATAACATTTACGGTTCACCGAACAAGAAGTATAAATTTCACAATAAAAGCGATTTGCCAAATCTACCTATTTACTACAATAATCCTGAAAAGTTACTTCTTTAAAACATTGTTTCACTGGTTGTGAGATATCAAGATTTTTGTTCAAGTTCTAAGGCCAGTAGTTGCGGGGGCATTTTTGAAAGAAAAGGTAAAGTCAGGATATTTAAAAAGCTGATAAATTCCTGTACAGTTGGAGAAAAGCCAAACATCCACACCCACCCAACAGGATGAGGTCACATTAAAGATTCACTGTTCTCCAGGAAGCGGCTGTTCACATTTCATTAGAGGTTTCTGCTTAAATTTACAACTGTGCAAACTGTAATCAACACAACACACTGCATTCTTCACACATGGTAGAAACAACAATGAAATGAAAAGGTCTCTCATAGGAACACAGCCTGCCTCTCTTGCACTCCCTTTTTCTCTGTACAGGTAAAGCGTTGAGCTATGCCTGCCTTAGCCCAGTGTGAGTGTGTGTATATGTGTGTGCGTGTTAGTTCATGCTACAGTTCCATGCTGATGCCCCCAGGACAAGGTCTGTGGCTCCATTTCCTCCTGCTGCCCTTCCCTTTAACACACAGATGTAATCATATTCCAACAAGCCTTCCTTCCTGTAAAGCTCCCGCCCCCCGCTGCCCCTCCACACCCACAGCTATAATTCAAAACATGCAAACGCACCGTTGTAGTGTCTCTACACACCAGCACACAGCATCACTCACCACACTGAACACTGAACAGAGACCAGGAAACAGAGCCAGAGCTCACCTTATTCACCTACATTTGGGATCAGTCCAAAATGATAAGCTTTCAATTTTCCAGCAGTTCAATAAAATCCAGTGGTCAAAGTGATTTAATTTGTGTTTAATATTATATATTGTATACTATGCATTTTTTTATTTTGTAGACTCTTCCTTCAAATCTCAACTCCGAACCACTTGCTTTTACTGACAGAGGACTAGCTCTGAACCCTGGGTCTCCAACGGGCAGCCTGAGAGCCCACTTCAGACCCCAAGAGGATGTGGAACGGCCTGTAAGACCCCAAACCTGAATGCAACAAATATGATTCATTTACACATAGAGTTTTACTGAAACTGTTCATGTTGAGTCTAAATGAGTAACATTTGGTGTATTACCTAGTGAGCCCCACTGGTGCAAAGCGGCGTATATATACCCCTTTCTTTGCATATAGTCCTCAGTCTTTCCCCAAGCAAGTATGCTGGGAGCAAGAAATTCTATTTATATTTGTTTCTAATGTACTTAAAACACATTTAAAACAAACATACAAATCATTCAAGTAATAAATGCACATTTTTTATTTTCAATCAAATTTTATAAAGAAGTAATATATTTATTCCTGCTACATTCATTAAAACGTGTCAGTTTGATCATTGATCATTGCATTTACTAGCGGAGTGTTTGAGATATTTCAGAAAGATACAGATTTAATCAGTTGCTTACAGAAGAGCAACCCGTTGTTGTGGATTTACTTGTTGTTAACAACTTCTTGTGGAGTACTGTACTGCGCTAAAGAGGTAGGCTGATGATTGTCTACTGGCAGATTTTTTGTGGACCCCGGTTTTGCAATATGGAAATGTTTTGGCTCTCAGAGAAATTTAATTGACATCCTGCTCTAGACATTTTAATTAAAAACACAAGGTCATAACTGATGACTAGGAGTGATTGAATCTTGATTTTGATCAAAACCTGATCAATTGCACAGCCCTGACTGCAGGTAACTTTTCACAAGAATACAATATAACATGGTTAAAAGCTTTTTTTTTTTTTTTTTTTTTTTTTTTTGTTGCATTATATGGGACATTTAAAAGTAAAACAGACTGCACTGAGGCCAGAGCAGCAGGTGGATGCCATCAGCATGATACAACAATGCATCCCTCCCTTTTACTTTAAACTATTTACTTTAAACATGATCAATGAGTTAGAACATTCTCCAATATCCCTATGAAAATACAGGAAAAAACAATGATATTTGGGGTATGCAATATTTCCTATCCTTTGGTTTGACAATGAACACAACTATTTCAATTCACTATGTTAGCAAGAAAGATGATATTGCTTTTAATGTTTTGTCTATTTTGTTTGCGCTATGACAGTAAATTACAAGGCGTACAGAGCCGAGCCGGCTGGAGTAACAGGAACACAGAGTAGTGTTTGGGGAATTTGATGAGTGTTTTGTGCCTGCAGTGAAAAACAGTGATAATCATGCCTTGGCAGTGTGATACTAAAAGGTCTCTTCAACAGGAGCCAAGCACATCCAATAAAGATCTGGTACAGATAGTGAAATAACATCAGCAGGAGAGGTACAATCCGACTTATCTCAATCCCAAATCTATTCAAGTTCAAATTCACAGCATGTTTGAGGATCGCAATGTATCAGGTAAATGAAGCAAGGAGAGTGGTCGGACCTGTTTGCCAACAACACACAGTAACTGGGATACTTCTGAGCAAACATACCGATCTTTGTAGTACTCATTCTGTCAACAGAAGACTGCCTTGTGACCACTCAATTATTTCACACCAAAACAAGTGCCATCTTCACTCTAGAGGTGTCATCATCACAGCAATTATAAGAAAAACAAATAATGCTGGAATAGCAAAACCCTTTTTGCCATTTGCTCAAGTTTGAGTTCACTTTAATATCAGTCTCAGCACAATGATCACATTCAGGAACAGTAAAGCCTTACTTTCTGCTCAGGATAGGAAAGTCTGAGGATGTTTACACCTGGAAGCTGCTCAACTTCAACAGTGTGTGACTGTGCCCGTGTGAGAGCTGAGCCTGGATCAGCTGAGGTAAACACAGAGGACAGTACAGAGTCCAGCAGAGCAAGTACCAGGTATCATTATCAGCAGCACCACACCCTGAAGCCTGGCTGACAATCGTTTCCCCTCACACACACAGCTCCATATGTCAGGGGCAGGACCACTGGTTTGACCAGCGCCAACAGTCATCATCCAGATGACTCAGACTTTGTGGACTCAGCACACTTTCAGGATGGAGAGGTGGAGAAAATAAAGTATAGTGTCTTGTTTTACAAGCATTAGACCAATAATGCATTATTTAAACTTTTCAATGCAGACTCCAAAGCCCTGGAATTTCCATTGCTATAAATGAAAAAAAACACCATTGAAATGACAAAGCTGCTGCAAGGACTACAATGTGCAGACCTATTAAAAGGTTAAAATAAATAATGAATATATAACATATAATCTCAGTTAAAAGAACCACAATCTACACCAGTGTTCCTCCTCTTCACACATTTAGGACGGTCTTCATCACTCACTAGGATTATGCATGAACCATGTACACACACACATTGGTTAAACATACACAGGTGGCCACACACAAAGGAAAAAGCAGGGTTAAACCTCTCAGCACAGGCTCGGGTCAGAGCACACTTAATCCAATCACCTTCCAGTAAAGGCCTCACATGTGCTGGGTTGCCCCGGTAACCCAGTGCGGGACTCTAGTAGTCTGCACACCAAGAGTTAACATTGCTACCCAAACAGGAGGAAAAGCTGGCTCCCATTCAGTTCTTATCAGTGAAGTGAACTAAAAGAAAAGAAAACACAAAATGTCTGAGAGGTCAAAGCTGTGACACATGGCCGCCTGATATCAAAGAAATGCCAGGAAGAAGAAACCAAAGCCATTCTTTCTGATAAAGCTTTGCACATGGTCAGTTTTATACATTTTTTTAAACATTTTTTTTTAACAAAGAATTTGGATCTTAGAAGCACTATAGTATACTGCAGGGTGAGCTGTACCCTCGTCATCGCCATAAGTCTACTACATACTATAGTGCACAGCATGTCGGCACATCACCTAAATGAGGGCCCCATGATCTTGGAGCGAGTGGGGGAAGGGCTCAGCAATGGTAGGGTCTCTTTACCCATGGGCAGTCAGAGGGGCCCACCTCCACATACAAATAAAAGGGAGAGAGAGATTTCCCAATTCAATGGTACAAAAACAAAAAAACAAAAGTGTGTAAAACAACATGAATAACATTATGTGCAGTGAAGTGACAATCAGTAGTGTTCTTCAGACAATAAAACGCTCATGTTCTTGCCATCATTTGGGCCCATCCTGCTGCTGTGGTGTGTATCCTACAGTACAACACGAGGCAGTATAGTGCTGTGTCCCTCCCTGGATGACTCATACATGGTCCACGTGTGATGCAGTGCCATTACAGCCTCCTGCCACACAGCGGTACATGTGCTGGAGACAGCCCTGCCTCCACACACACTGTGATTGATGACTGATGAGGTATGGAACATTATCACACATGCTCGCTCTGCTGTTACATATGTTTGTACCTCTGGGAGAGGGCTAGAGCCAGTCGGAAGCGGCTAGAGTTAGTTGTAATAGTTATGCAATAGTGTTTAGTACTCACTCATGGTGTGATGCCAGTGGTGGGGCACCAGGTTGGGCCCAGACAGGGCAGGGCTTCTGACAGGTGAGTTTATAATCCACTGGATCTCTCCTAAAGGCACTCATGACCTAAAACACATTAAGCAACACATAAGAAGGAGATTCTATTTATAAGTTCATTTTTTTATTCATCACAGAATCTACATTGTGGGTTAATAATAGAGGCTGTGTGTGTATCTATGATCTCTCTATTCTAATGGCGGAGTGGATGCATAAATAACAGTAATCTGGCCAGAGTAATGAGGTGTAATTTGATCCATTTGCAGAAGCCTGAGAGAGATTTAGGAGGAAGAGCAGGAGGAGCGGAGGAAACAGTGCAGGTGATGTTGAACTGAAGCCTCCTCTTGTTGCTGTGAATGTCTCTGCTGCAGATGTTAAGAGATCCAATATCCTCCAGGCTCCAGGAAAAGCAGCTCAGGTCAGCAGAAAGTTGCCACGCCACAGAATGACAAATCAACATCAGTGCAGTGTTCATCTGAACAGGAGGAGAACAAGGCACCTCACTCATGGCCCACTGTTTATCATCACTCATCTTTTGTTCATTTGAAATGCATGTTACACAAACATTGATGCAAAATGACTATGACAAAATAATACAAGAAGATAGGATTCAAAATAATACACATGTCCTTTAAGCAGGGCTATGTTGTACTCATACACTGTATGTTGCTGTAAAATCAGCAGACAGAGAGGTGACTAAAGAGATTAAATATGGCTATAGTGTATTTAAAACCGCAGACAGGTTTGGCTTCTATGAAATGCATTACCTCTGCCCTGACATGAACATGCTTCATACTGAAAGCACATCAATCTAATGCAACTAACCAACTCTGAAGCAGTAATACTGTCAGCCTTAAAAGAAACTAGATACTAATTTGAGTATGTATTTTATATTTGGGGGAAAATATTTTAGAATGGGCTTTGATCTAAATCTGAACGCATATTATGATCACTTGATTACAATGAAACAATTGTGTGTTGAAAACGTCATGCCATTATATAGTGTTGTAAGGTGTTTTCATTATTTTGTGGTATCAAAACCAGTATCAAGCCTTTTACATTGTATTAAAACTAAAGGGGCAATCTGAAAGCTGGCATTAAAACAGAGAGCAGTGAGCCAGTGGAGATCAGCAGCCAATAAAGAGCCACAGTAGCAGCAGCAGCTCAGAGCAGAGTACAGAGGGAACACACAACCTGCCTGTGGAGAGCACATCTGGGCACCAGATACTGCTACTGCTGCTGCTCTGCACTTATAAAAGACATTACAGGCATCTGCGGGTGGATGGTATTGAGCCAAAACAGTTGTTTATGTTGACAATAGGGAATAAAAGAAATATAGAGAGAACTGAACCATATTTGAAGGCAATTATATGAACTTGTTCAAAATATCAGTACAGTAAAAGCAGGAGTATAGTGGTCATCTGTATTCTCTTTAGGACCTAAAATGTTATACATTAATAATAATGATAAAAAATAACAATAATCTAAGCTTCCTGCATTTCTCAGATAAATAAATGTCGTTATTTTTCTATCTGAAACAAAAAGATATTGAAAGGAACATCTAAAAAGGAAGACTAGAAAATGAGAAGAACCTTAAACCCTGTTGCTAAGTTAGAGGCATTTAGTGACACAAAAGCTTTAGTTTGAGAAGCCACCCAACACCTTGTACACTGGCGCATAAACAAACCGTTCAAGAGGAAAAATGTGCAAAATGTGCTTTTATGACTACAGTGCCATTTAGATGTTTGTGGAGGTTTTCTCTCAGTGGGTCACGGGAGAGGAAGGACACAAGATGAACTCATTTTGGGGTTTTTGACCCCAATGACAACTGGGCTGTTCTATTTCCTTTCTGTCAAAAAGCCAAAAGCACAGAAAACTCAGGATTTTAAACACTGCAAAGATGCTCCGCTGTCCACTTCTGAAACTTGTTTGATATAACTTGCATCTTGTTGTGTTAGAAATTGTGATTTTTTTTTTAATGCTGACAATTACATGCCATGTTCAGGTGAATTGCTTGAACCTTGAACCAGTTTTTATTTCATAGCTTAAACCCAGTAATTACACAACAAGGTCTATGCATTTGCGCTTGAAATGTTCCACAGTATAATATTAAACAGATATATCTTGCATTTATTCAGTTACGGGTGTTTTCTTGGACAAAAATATACATGCATTCTTACTGTGAACAAGCTCACCTCTCCACAGATCTGACCTATAACTTGACCCGGTGGAGTCTCCACACTTTGGAACATTCAAAACAATAACATCTCTATGGAGACAAGCAGCTTATAGTGCATCTTAAGGACCTACCAAGCATCCTAATCTTGCAGCTGCAGTAAAGTCTATTATTCCCACAGTGGAACATATGGTAGATGTTTATTATCCTGATTTGGCCCATTAGAGTCCTATATTGATAGTGCTCATTAGACTGCGCCTATAGATTTCAGTCGCATGCTGGGCGCACTTAGGACTAGCTGTTCTATTATCTTTTCCTCATTGACTGATCAGGAAAACACAATAGCTCCAAATAGAGCTGATAAAGCAAATAGTTGCAGCCTGACATTTTACTCCATTCATTACATCCGGACCGAGAGACTGGTGCCAGAGCAGAGGGATCTGAAACCAACACGTGAGGCTACAGAAGTCTACTGGGAAAAAAAAAACAAAAAAACAGTTTGAGCAGCCGTAAAAATGCAACATATTTCTCGTGTTTTCAAACAGCAAAGCCCCTGACTACATTAAGCCGCATTATCCTGAAACGGGATAGGAAGGATTGTAAGGGAGTCTATGGTCATTACTCCAAAAATCATTCCAGCAACATCCGCAAGACCGTTTCAAAGTAAGATAGCTGCAATTATTAAGCCCCTTCACTCCCCAACACTGGACAATAATAGCCCCAGCCCCTTAGTTAACGCAAATACTAACATTAAATACATGGTTAAAGATTGCCAACATGCATTTCCGGTAAAACGGGTAAACGGGTAAAAGACTGGTGGATGGATTTAAGTATTATGAACTCTTACTGCTCATCGGAGGAAATACTGATTCATTTTTTCTACACTCAAACATAAATATTAGCTGCCTTAAGCTAATAAAATGAATGACATGGCATGTGAATTAAGATCCAGAGACAGCAAAAAGAGTCTTTTACTTGGGCTCAAAGTGGATTGATTGTGCTGCAGGTGACTGACTGTTCCTGAGGCTTTTTATGGATCCCTTTGGTTATTAAATACGCAGTTATTTGACTCAACAGACTGGCACATAGGTTTGCGACTAAATGCATATCCTCATAACGGGGACTACAGTCATAATATATACAATTAGGCTATAGGTATTTTATTTTGTAGGGGCAAAACGGAAGTTGGCGTAATGTCCGCTGCTAGCTATACTGTAGTGGGTATGGCTAGGTAGGCCTCGGTGAATACAAATAAGCACAAAGTTTACAGTATCCAAACCAAGCGTACTTGTGTTGTAAGTGTAGAAGTGCTTAAATGTCTCTGTGTGTGCGTTCATCTCAGTCCATAAATACAAATCAAGAGGTTTTCATTTTACTTTGAAAGCGATAGTTAGGACCATCGTCATTGAGCCCCGCAGAAACGCTGTTTGCACTGACAGATGAAATTTCATGAGCTCGGCAAGTTCCCTGCTCCTACATTAGCGAACAGCATCGGCTCAAAACACGGGGCAGATTACAGCAAACACTCACCTTGCTCTCCGCTCGACGGCTTCCTTTCCTTTACATAGCCACGAGTATTTCCCCGGCCACACAGGAGCAGAAAATGTCCATGGTCCCGTACCAGGAAGTCCAGGGCACTTGTGAAACTCTGTGGAAAGCCGTGAGAATCCCAGGCAGGTATCAATGCGCCGCCCGCCGGCCTCATCTCAGCTCACCGACTGGTGCCGCTGCTCGTCCTCCAGCCCTGATCCCCCCTATACCCCACTATACCCCACTATACCCCACTATACCTCACTATACACCACCTCACAACACCTCAATGATCCTAATACAGCCACTGACCACCAACTAACACAAAAGCACGCCTGTGTGATCAAACAGCACCGTCACCTCTGTCCCTGTGGCTGATGGCCAACCTGAGAGAAAAGATGATTATTTCGCCATAATTCAAGTGTAAGGCATTATTTTTATTTAGCCCAGTGTAATAGAAATGACACTGAAACTAACACGATTTTATAGTTTAGGTTACAGCGTGTCCCTAGACTAATTTAAATGCCTTTTTTTTAACCCATGGAAGCACTTTCAATGCACGTTTACATTTATTTCTACAGGTCTTTCATTAGGCCACTAAACTTTTGTCTTTTTTGTTTCTTTTTTTAAATAATTAGGCCTATTCCTATTTACCTTTTTAATAAAATCATTAAAACCGTGTGTTTACCATAGTCTGTATGTGTCTGTATTCAGTCTGACTGGATACTGCCCTCTGCTGGTCAAATGTGCGCAGTGTGACAGTCTAACCTGCTAAACCAAACCTTATCCTCAGTGAAATACTTTTACAAACGAAAATGCGTGAGATTTCGGCCTCCTCCTTTTAAGTGTTAGGCAATATAAAAGTAACAACTATAGCGTTAGGTAGGGTATTTAGATGCTCATGAACGTAAATCATAAAACAATATGAGTGCACAAAATGAGATATTTAAAAGATACATTTACTATAACAGATATGTGATTAATCAGATTTAAATTATTCTGCATACTATGTGTAACTCTTAAATCCTTTGGGGAGCTACAGGTTGGAGAACCCTACAGAGATCCTATTTGACCTGTAGGCAGTCAGTGCTGGTATGATTTGATCTGTGCTCAGCAGGCAGAGAGGCCCAGAGGAGCCCTGAGCACACTGTTTGAAGACGACTGGGGTTATTCTGTATTTATTCAGACAAAGATACTGTTTATAAAGATAAGCGGCTCCACTCACAGTACTATCACAGGTGTGAGTGACTATCAGACACTGCAGTCATTTGATGTTAATCCTTTACATTACAGTCACTGAAATGTATTGCGTAAGTCATTCACAAATAGGCTATAATTGTGGGGCTGGTGCTTTAGAAAAACATAAACTGCTAATAGTGGTCATTATACTTAATTTGTGACTTTGATCAAGTTTTTTCTACAACAGAATGGGATTTTCACTTCAAAATATTATTATTATTATCATTATTATTGGCAATAATGATAATAATACTTTCTTTTATATACATCCAAGTGGTCTTATACACATTCTAATATAGATCAGGGCCATTCTAAGACTATTCCAAAGAAGCAATTTAGGTTAATCATTTTCCAGCATTGATACTTGTTCAAGTGATTATCTAGATAAGTATTGATTAGCTCTGCTGTAAAATATGAAAGTTGAAGAATAACTTTATCAGTGATAGATGTTTTGATTTTTAGAGCAAAGTTCTTCACAAACTTTTAAAAAACCTGCATGTCAAGAAGACTATTCTTTTTTAATCTACTTTAATGCTGCTTATTTTTTTGTTTTTTGTTTTTATATATGAGGATACTGGTACAAGCAAACAACAAAGTATCTGTTTTCACGTTGTTTTGTTGTATATGTGAACAGTCTCTCTCTGCACCAATGTCACACTCACTCTAATTCAGTGATTGATTTACCCATTTGTGGCCTGCTGTGTTCCTTTATTGAACATGTCCATCAGCTGTCAAGGACTTGCGCTTTGGTAAATAAAAGGTGAATATAAATGCATGGACACTTCTGTTGTAGCTTTCCAACTCTGTGACTGAAACAATATTGTGGCTACGAGCTAATCAAGTGTGGCAATATGTTTTATAGAGCGATGTGGGAGTGTGACACGGACCTGCTGCTCTTACCTTGTTAGAGCTGAGCATTACAGCCTATTTGTTATCCTAATGCATCATGTGACCATGTTAAGAGGGCAATGAGAGGGACATGAGTCTGGCTTCGCCCCGCTGTGAGTGTTGATTTCATGGTCTATTAAGTTGCAGATTGTGCTACTGCTGTCTGCAACAAATTTAACATCAGTTCCACCCACAAGTACTTGAGCAAGTGCAGAGTGGTGACTCTTAGACAAACGCACAAAGAGGTGTAACGAGCTACAGCAGGGGGAATGCAGTCGCCCTCTTCACCTGGAAGGTACTTCAGTACTATAGTACATTTCTCACATAAATTATAATCACACAACTTGCTTTAAAGTACGTCTAACACCAGCCAGCCAACTCTAAATCTTAGGCTGAGGCGTTTTTATGCAGTATTTTTATTATAGGCTATATAGAGTTCTGTGGCATTGGGAAAAAGAGTATCAATGACAATATTCAGACCATATTTTGGTTGCAGTGGAAGTTTTGTGTATTTTGAATCAGCTCTTTTTACAACTTTTTGTTTTAAATAGCTCTAACACTATACTGTATACATTAACTAAAGTACCTTTTTGAACTTTGTGATTCGCAGGTGGCAGGACTGAGCAGTTCTCTTTGGGAGTCAGAAGGACTGGAGGAAGAATGAGTTTCTTGCATCATTGAGAAGAGCTTTTATGTGAGTGGATGAGACAGAGAAGAGATGCTTGCATATAAAAGACACGGGGATACAGAGAGTGAGTGAATGTATGAAAGAATGCTGAGATTGCTTTGAAATAGGTAGACGGGCAAAAGTCCAAAAAGAGGACAGTGAAATCAAAAAAGGATCCTGTAATAAAAATGGATGCAGAGTTTTGGAAGTGGAGGCCAGAGCTGTCAGTAGGTCTGCATTCTGTTTTACTCAGGTATGCAATGAAACTAATGAACTGTGTCCCTGTTCTAAGCATGTCTCAGCCACAGGGGGGCAGCATTGCACCACTCTTATGCACTCCATTACGCTCATTTTCTCTTGGTAACAATTTTAACTGTCACTACTTCACCTTCCACCAAACAATGTTGGAATTGCATAAGCATAATAGACTTGTGAATATTTTTTTTTTCCCAAAAAGAAAGAATGAGTCACTTCAGCTCTTCAAAGGAATGAAGAGGAATTGATGGAGGAATGTAAAAATACAAAAACAGACAGAAAAAAGCTCTTCCTGCAGCCTTTGATCAGCTATAATTTAATTACCAGCCCCGATTTGGGATTCCAGTCCCCACTCATCACATCACTTTGGGAAATGTGCTTTCTACTCAGTGACAGTTTCCAGATATGTGAAATGAAACTATAATACAGGTTTATTCAGAACAATAGGCTGTATTTTTGTTTCCTAGTTTATTCAGTAGAAAGGGCAGTTTTGTTTGTCAGTGAATACTTTCACTAACAGCAGCTGCCCTGTATTAACTGACATTGTCCATCTCAATTAAAAGACCTGTTTAGTGTAAATTGATCCAATTTACATTTTTCATTTCACCCATTTAAATGATAATCTTTAATTCTCCCTCTAACCATAATGTAAATGGAAAGTGTGTGAAGGTCCTAGATCATTTAGGCTTTAAAATGATGTAAATACAAATTGATAAAACATATTACAAAATCCTGCTCCCACACCACCATAAAGAAAGTCTTCATTCATAATTACCCAGTTTATTAATAGTTCAAAATGACAGATTAAAGATGAAGGGAAATGTACTGAACTGTCATACAATTGTATAAATCTATGACTTTGTTCGTAGCCTCATTTTGTCATGGACATTTTAATATTTAGCTTTAATTTGTCATATCAAAAATATTATGGCCACATGCATAGACCAACACTCCAATCCGCACTGTGGAGCTGATGAATTTTATTTATTTTTTTTATTCTCCAGGGAATTGTGGTACTACCAGTCACTCAACGCTGACAGGAAGAAGCTGTTTCCATCTGGGACGCACAGGACAGAGGAAAAAGTCACCCTGCAGTGATCCTAGTGTGAATAATGAATGTGTGTGTATAGTGATTAATAAAAACAGAACAATGTCTGTCCTCTCATCAGCTTCTGTGTTAACGTTCATCTGACACGGCAACATACGTGTCTTTTATAATTAAATGTGTCAAAAAGATGCCAATGACAAGCGGGCTGATATAGGCACTTAGAGTATCCGTTTTTAAGAATTATTTCCACATCTCTACAAATATGTGTAATGATTATAAATGTTCTTAATTTGTGTTTACCAGTCAATGTATTCTTTGAACCAGTCACAAACCTTCACAATATTTTTTGGTAAACCACATGGAAACTAAATG
Organism: Periophthalmus modestus; assembly: GCA_019594935.1. Taxonomy (NCBI): domain Eukaryota; kingdom Metazoa; phylum Chordata; class Actinopteri; order Gobiiformes; family Gobiidae; genus Periophthalmus; species Periophthalmus modestus. The sequence continues at coordinate 34,533,368 of JAIEZT010000054.1, read as the reverse complement.
AAGTGCTTGTTTTGCCTCTTTCTCAAAGACGTTTTTAAACTCCTTTTGTCTAATATTCATGCTGTATAAATACTGTATATTGATTGTCATGTGTATCTGTGAATTACCGAGCTTTCTCAGTGGTTTCTTAAGCTCCAATAAGCTCTGAGAAGTTCAGCATCAACACCGGCTTAATCATCTTTTCACCTTCTTTTATTATCAACAATCACTCCCGTTTAAGCCTGTTCTTAAAAGCTTCTTCATAAGCTTTCACTCCTTCTATCAAACTTCATAAGAGCCACTGAGCCAGTCTTGAAAAATGTCTGAATAAAAAAAAAAAAAGAAAAAATTGTGGAATTGAAGTGACTGTTACTTGCGCTGTGTTGACCTTCAAGCCTTCACTACTTTATTTGGTATATACGTATAGCGCCTGGCAGTGTAGGTCTTACCTTGGTTGAATCCCGATGGACGTCAGATATAGCCGGTGGTGAGTGCAAAGTTAAAACACACCAAACCTTTGCTTCCTGGCTGCTTTCACATCTTAAGGTGACTTTATGAGTGAAAATAAAAAGTCAACCAACAAAAAAACAAAAAAAAGAGAGAAGAAAAGGTCTTGTGGAAAATAAAATAGTGAACTGCAGACATTTTCTCAAAGTGAGGGCCAGTAATAAAGGTGCAATATCATCTATCCATAGATCCACAGATCAGGGCCAGTGTATTGTATGCTCCACTTCAATCTCACAATCAATATTTAATAACAGGCCTGGTGGACCGCTGCAGTAATGAAAGAAGAGATGCTTAAATGTGTGCGAGATGCCCTTCACAGCTATGGATGATACTTAAAATAGTCCAGATTACGCCAAGTGTCATTTATTCTATCTGTCACCTTATTATTTACATGATTTATAATTGATTTAATACTTTTATATGAAATGTTTTGCTTGTTAATGTGCATAATGTTCAGTCAGAGCATGAAATATTTGCAGGAAAATCTTAATACCAGTCATATTGGAGTCTTTTTTTTTTTTTTACTTTTAAGGCCTTTAAAAGAACAGACAGGGCAGCAAAAGGCCAATAAAACCAATTTTCCAACACTAGCAGTTTTTAATTAAATTACAATAATTGGCAGTATTTATTTACTTAAAAATAAGCATAGACCATAGCTGTTTAATTATAGTGATAATGTTATACAACTATTTTTTGCTTGACATTTGCAATTTATTGTCTAATTTTATTTATTTTTTAAAATTCCAATTTCCTCAAAACGCTAACCTTTTAGACTTGGGTTTTAAAATATTTGGTTTAATAATGATACACAACAATACTGCATAAACAACCTTTCAGTGCCATTATATTGCACAGATTGTAGCCGAAGGCAATACAATAGTTCAGATGTGAAAGCAGCCAGTGAAAATGAAGATGTTGAGAGACCTGATGCTTTAAGGTATCTACACTTGTAATTCCATTTTCCATCAGTGAATGAAGAGTGAACTTTGACCTTTGACTTCTCTTTCCTCTTTCTCTACGGGAGATGCAGTTGTAATGGCATGACAGGAGTGGGTTGGACACAGAGAGGACACAGCGTGGACACACCTCGCCCAGAACAGTGGACAGTGGACCATACGATCGCTAATGACTTAAGACTTTTCGACTGAGATGTGACTCCGTTCAGGGCCGGCGGCAGGGGGAGGATTGAGGGGGCACTAGCCTCCCTTAGAATGGTCAATGCACCCCCATAGCTCCCCCCTCAAAAAAATTGCCACACTTGCACAGCACATCTTGACTAAAAATGTTCAGAATGAGACTCCAATATAAAAAAAAAAAAAGAGTCCATATTGGCTTTTATAAATCACTACAGGCGCTAACTACATTTAAGCTAGTTTAAAACAGCAAAGCAAACACGGTAGGGGGTAGGGGGTACGCTCCATTGTTAAAAGGCTCTAAATTAACATGTTAAGCACCCCTTTAGCGTCCTAACTCCGCTACAAGTCAATGAATACTGCACATATTGTCGTACCAAATACATATACAGCTCCGACTTTATGTGATAATGCTACTTTGTCCAGTTGACTGAATTATTATTTTTGTATTTTGCTTTTGACCCTACCCGGACGACTCAGGGATTGTAAATATATACACATATGTACACTTTTGCCAGTTTCAAATCTCTCTAACAAAGCATATATTTAAGTAGTACTTTCAGAACCACTGTCCCACCAACTTGGGCTCCACAGTAATATACATACAAACATTCTTGATGCATATTTACCATGTCTAATGGTGATGATGATGAGAACAGTGTGTTTTTCCCTACAAATGGATCCGACTTCACAACCAGAATAAACAACATGGACATATATTGTACAGTGGGGAAATAATGCGAAAGAAAAGGAGAGGATGGAGGAGAGGCAGGAGGTCGTGGCACAGTACAACATCAGACTAGAACATAACAGCACACACAGAGAGACAGGTATTAGGAAAAATGGTTTAATATAGGAGACAGAAGCAAAAAACTGCATCACACAAGAACATACGTTTACAAAAATAATTCTGACTGCTTTAGCTACACAGTTAATTCACAGAGGACAGAGAAACTGGAAAATCTAACCAGCTAAAATCAAATTAGTAGATTTCTTTATTAAACTAATACATTAATCCACTGAAGGAGACTATTTCTAACCCTTCTTTTTCTAAGAATTGTCTTATCATGTAGACAGCACGATACAGAAAGTCCAAATGAAGCTTATAGTGCTCTGGTATAGACGAACTTGCTAGAACTAGAAAGAAAAATTAGAGATTTGACACTCACTTACCCTCTGCTTTTTCAGAAAATAAATAATACAAAGAAAAGAATGAAAGAGAGAAAAAAAAACTAAAGAAAGAACAAAACACACAAGTGAGGAAAAAGACGTGAAAGAACTCAAGCCAAAGATCATCTAGAAAATCGTAAATATCAAAAGCCAACGTTCTGGAGGCCAGCTATAGAGAAATCAGAACTCCAAGTCAGGTCTGGCCGCATCATCAGAGAGGCCAAAAGAGCATTTTTTCTACATTTTTTGTTGTATCCTTTAATCTCCAGTATAAAAAAATTCCACTGGTACAAAATGCATAAGTACAATCAGTTGTAGAAATAGGAAAGCCTGCATTTTTTGTACTGTAGTATCCCATCCAGTGACAGATTTCCGAAGTTGTCAAACAAACATACATCATACGCTTACAGGATCCACTTAAATGCATTGACTTTGGCTTCTCTCAAGACAGTTACTATACTGAAAACCTCTTTATCAATAATAAAAATCAAACAACAAAGAAATTAGATCATTTCAATAGACAACAAGCTCATTTTACGACACAAAATGAAAAAACACATTTCTTCTTCAAAAACCTTTGACATAAGCTATAATGCAAAGAAACAACAAGTATTTTTTTTTTGTTCCTTTTCTTTGTTTGATAAATAGCACTTGAGATAATTAAGAAATCAGAAAAAACAGAGAAGTGAACAGTGACTTAGATAGAAAGATACAACAAGCATAAGCGCCGAAAGCCCCTGAAGTGAGCCGCTCCATAGAACTCGCGATCGCCCTCTTGTGCTTTAACATTTAAACGCAAACACATGCTTCGACACACTGACTACACCATGCGACGAGGTGAAAATTTGGCAATTTTGACAAAATATTTTGGGACTGGTTTTGACAGTATACAAAATAGTGCTTCATATCTTCCAAAACTAACGATGATCATGTGTTACGGGTTGTGCAAGAGTGACAAAATGTGCAATTGAGTCGATCTGCAGCGGATTTACAATGTTCAAAACCTGCATGTGCTGGTTAGCAAAATGGTCCCTTGACATTAATAGGACTATCCAGCTATTATCATATGGCTGTGGCACTGCTCATGCTATATACTGCATTTAAGAAGAAAACATAACGAAACAGCTTAAGTCTCTCTTCTCTATTCTTCTATCTGAAGTTTGGGTTTGGTCTTTGAGTAGTTAATGAAAACGCCTTCATCTCGCCTGTTGTTTTGCTTGCCTGTGACCCTTCCAACTCCCGACCAACAGCGCTTTATTTCCCCTGTCGCTATTCCAATAAGACAACCCCCTCCACATATCCCTGCTTCTAATAACCCCGGTTAGCCTGAGAGACAGCTAGTGGGCATCCTTCACACCGGAGCTTAAATTTCGACCATCACAAGACTCTATGCAACTTGGCCAATCTACTCACAAAATGGCGGACAAAGTGAGAAGTAAACAGTATACAAAAGGTGACCCTGGACTTGGCACAAATCTGACAAAATAGTCTTCCAAAATACTGGTGCGACGCTCCCTGGTTTAAGGCGACTGGTGAGATTTTGTGTAGAAAATAATGCTGCCATCTTTTTTTGCAGACTACTAAACTATAGGCTCTCAGGGAGTAGGGGGAAAAACAAGAAACTCTGACAACACTGTGCCATGTAAACGACTTGACCGTGAGAATGTCGGTAACAGTAACACGCTTTGGCATCTAAAACGTTTTGGCCCACAAGACTTTATGATTATGAAAAAAAAGTCCTGAATCTGTATATTAACTACAAACTCGCATCTCTGAAAAAAGATGTGCTTTTTTCCTCAAAAGAGAAAAGGCTAGTTTGTGAATGTCTTGCTCTGTGCTTACATCATAAAAAGCCAAGCGATGATACATGAAAATAATGATCTCTGAACTGCACAAAATGGTTAAGAAGATTTGAAGAAATAAGGCTTTGTGTATGACTATCACCTCCTCTTTGAAATGAAAAGACGGAGACGTTGCTGCGAAGAAAACAATCAAAACAATATATTGAAGTGTGTATGACTGAGATACTGATAGAAATAGCAAGGAGTGCAAAGATTCGTATGGTAAGGCTTTTGATAAAGAAAACATCAGACATTTGGTGTGGGACTTAAAGTGGGTTTGGGGGCAGAGCGGTGGCTATGGAGAAGGCAAAACTCAGGGGCTTTCGTGCAACAAATAAGTAAAATGTGAGGTCTGCACAGAGAGAGTGTATGCATGTGTGTCCAACTGTGTATAGATATATATACTGTATATATGTGACACATGGGCACTTCTTTACATTTTTTACAAAGAAAAAAAGCAAACATGACATTTTCAGGCAACAAGACCACAGAATAGCAAGTTAACAAACTCTTTTTAAATCTATACTTTAAATATGAGGGATCCATACAAAACACTTATAATAAAATACCAATGTTATCAAATCATTTTCACAAGAAATACACTGACGCGGCTAGGCAGGAAGTACCTTCAGAATTTTGGCACTAAACTCCACGGATCTTGTCTTTTTTATTTCTTTATAAGACATTTTGCTGAACAACAAAAACACATTTAATATTGTTTCCCACGAGAGAAATAAAAATCATAATGACATTGATGCTTCACAAGCTGACATTGTAGATATAGATATATATATATATATAGATATATTTATATTTATATATATTTTTAAGAATTTTATAGAGCTAATTAACTGACAACAAATTTTAGCAAATAGGGACCCCTGAAAAAAGAAACAGAACAGAAAAACAAACTATTGTAATATGAAAGGCTTTGTCTATTCTTCAAGTAAACTGATTTTTTAGTCTTTGAAAAACATGAGACATTTAAGACCATCGGACTTGGGATGGAACCACAACTAAACTCACAAGAAGCACCAACATTAACATGGGTTACAGGTATCGTCATATTTGTTTTTTCCTCTATACATTTGAACAGTAGAAAATATAGGTCATTTTCTTCATGTGCATTTAAACCATGGATTGTCTATCTGTGAGTCAGTTCAGCAAAAGGTGACACAAGTAGGTAGCATATCTCCCCCACCAAACAGGGCAAATGTCTTTTTTGTCATTTTTTATTTAACCTTTGTAACTACTCTAGAAAAAGTGGTTCTTATATATAGACTTTGAATGAGAAACAGAGCCACTTGAAAATGGCCTTATCAAAAAACTTTACACTGCCTGAAAAATGTAAAAACCATTAGAGAGATAGAGCGCTCTGAGAGAGTCTAGAATCGATCAGTTTTTTTATTCAAAACTGTGGAAGTAGTCTTAATACTTAAAGAAAGTGGCGCAGACAGCTTCTGGCCCTGTGCACTGCGTTTCTCATCTGCAGCAGAATCAAGCCGCGCGCCAATTCCTGTAGTGAGTGTTCAAGTTTATTTTAAATGAAGTAGAGAAAATAGGCAAACACAAAATGCAAAAAATAAAGACATTGAAATGGAAAAACTTTGCCACAGGGTTTTCATAAAAAAATTATCAGTCTTTCTTCATATGAATGCAGCTTTATAATAGATTTTTTTGTTCACATTGATTCTTGTTCACCCATCCCCCCAAATTCCTGAAGCCTCTCCCACAACATATGAGGTCACATCCAACAAAACATAAAAAGAAAACATTAAAAGAAAGTAAAAATCCAAATAAAAGTAGGCATTGTACCATAATTTTAAAACTTAAAGATGGTTCCTCTCTGGTCGATATTAGAGCCGAAGTGTCTTTAGGCTTTAGAACTACACTAATTACTATCCATGACCTGGATGAAAACCTCACAGACCAAAAAACAAAAACAAAACAAAAAAACACCACAAGTCCATAGATGTTTAAAAGTTCAAAAAGTCAGTAGGCGGTGGCAGAGGTGTAGAACCAGGGTATGGTCAGGTGAGCTCAGAAAAACAAAGATGGGGAGGACGATGACACTTTTTGGGTAGGGGGAGTTTTTTGTTTTAATTTTTTTGTGTGTTTTTGTGTGTTTTTTATTGGACGCCACGAAGACATGCTAGGCAAACGATGAGCTAACAGGCATGGAGATGGGTGTTTCTAAAAGGGGGAAAGAAAAAACAGGGAAAAGGAGAGAGTTACACACAGAGAGCCAAAGCACCACACCACTACAGCATCTGATAAATTAAGAAAAACAACAACAACATTAACAACAACAAACAACAATGCAAACTGTTGAATATAGCAACACTACGGACTCATTTCATTGGCAATTTTTAAGCACAAATGTTGCATTTTTGCAGTAGATAGTGATACTAATCTAGGATTATATTATACTAACAAGCAACGGCACATTCAGTCATTCACACAAACAAACATACACAAACCATAGTGCACCCAAAGTCTGATCCATCGCATCCTAGATGGATAACACGTTTGGGAATAAATACTGATATATATATTTTTAGGAGTGGGGGGGCCTTTCCTTAAAAATCTTTGGAAGGGTGAGGGCACGGACAAACAACACTCAAAACAAAAATGGGAAAAAAATCAGATTAAAATGTGAAGGACAGGTGGACGAGCGAGGCTCTCTCCAGACAGAGAGAGAGAACACACAAAGATGGATGGACACGGACAATGACTGTGAAGAAGTGAGTGAGGCGTGCGCTTTTCTATGACAGCGGAGTGTTGTGTCGGACTGCACTGAAAAAACATGAAAACATTGGAGAACCCGACTCCACGAGGGTCTTCTTTATCAATGCTGTATTTTTTTTATAGGAGTTCAATAACTTAACAATAGGCAATAAATAAAATCCATTTTATCTGAGGCAGTAAAAATGCTGTATAAAAATAGAACTGCTTTTTTTACAAATAAAATTTACAGGCCTGTGGCTTTCTTTACTTGTATTTTTTTTTTTACTTTCAACAAACATCAAGTATTTTCAGTTAACCCCTAAACCCATAATACTCTCATTAGGTTATTACTGTCGTATAGACTTCTTCAAATTATGGATCTTTTTTTTTTTTAAATGTTGTGCATGCGTCCTTTCAACTAAGACCAATGTGATCTGACCCAGAAAATAGTTATAGTATTTTTTTTTCATAATTTGACAAATAGAAAAGTATTTATTTTTCTTTTATCATATAAATATGACATACTATAGCTGGAGTGTTTTTTTTTCTTATTGTGGTGGAGTGTAACTGGTGCCATTAACTAAACTGTGTAGAGGCCACTACGATTTGCAGCCTTTGCCCCCGGGTTGCCAGCAGGCAAAGAGGGATTTCAGAGAAGCAGCGGCGGCCTGCAACCAACACCGCGGAGGTCAAAGGTCAGGTGTGCATATTGGCATGAGCATCAAAAAGTACTATATAGAGGAACCAGGCCTAGGCCTAAGGTTCACAGCAAGAGAGAGAAAACATAAAATAATCATCATGGCTCCTTTGTCTTCACTTCTGTAGTTGGCAAAGTAAATACTTTCTCAAAAAGAAAACATTAAATAATTATTAAATTAAAAATCAGCTACCAGTGATAGCTACTTCTGTAGTAAAAGTGAGAAAAATTGCACAAAGTAATGACGATAATGGAAGCGTTCATGTGTGTCAAAAATAAAGTGTAATAAATAAATCTGAAAGAAAACAATAAAAAATCTTCCAAAAATCAAGTATATCAAAAGGAGGAGTGTGTGAGTCTCCCTCCTTCAGGTGGTTGTAGGTCGTCTCCCCTCCCTCCCACAGCCCACCCCCCAGTCCCTGTGCAGAGGTCGTGGCTCGGTTTGCTGTTTTTGTTCTTTTTTGTTTTTTTAGGGGGGACTTACCCTAGCAGTGCTAACAGGGGAGCAGATACACCCTAGTTCTAAGATCAGTACGGTTTGCTGTCATTCTTGGAGCGCTTTAGCTGCACTTTCAGCCTCTTCATGCCGATCTGGAAGCCGTTCATGGCCTGAATGGCTGCCTGTGCCGACACAGGATTGTCGTAGCTGACGAAGCCTAAAAACATGGTACAATATACATTTTTAGGAACTAGTTTTCATGTGCTTTTCTTATGCTCATAATGTAAATAATAAAAGCTACTAAGTGAGTGTCACCAAATTAACCAAATATAATGATACATTTATATTTTTGTAGATTTCTATAAAAATATGTCCTTATAATTTACATTATGTGTTGTTGATCCATCATGAAAAAAAAAAAAAGTTTTCTGAGAAATTTGAAATTAGCCTCACAAGACCCTCCGGGATTAGTTTGCCAAGTATTATTTGTACATCATAATAATTACTTCCACCGCCAGGTAAAAGCTATTGTGGAAGCAAGATAAATATAGCAATTTTCGGGTAATTTTGAGTGGCTATTGCCTGGCTTTTATAGTTCATTAAATCTGGCTCCTGCAGGATGATGAATAAAATATGCATTTGTGTAGTGAGTGCTCAGGTACAGCGGTTGTCTTATAACCAGAAAGATGGTGGTTTGATCCCAGCTACAGGCAGTTCATACTGACTTTTGCCCGTGTGAATGTAGTAATGCAAGTGAGTGAATGGTAACTATTCATAAGTAATATAATGTAAGTGGCTTTGTAGTGAGTAGTGGTAGTATGTGTAATCATACACTGCATCTTACCAAAGCACTTGCTAAGGTTTGTCTGTTTGTCAATAAAGACTTTGGCAGACACCACATTTCCGAAAGGCATAAACATCTGCAGAATATCCTGGTCTCCGAACTCCTGCGGCAGGTGGTAGATGAACAGGTTAGCGCCTTCGGGACCTGCAAGGACAAGCAAATATAAAAGTAGGTGTTATATGTCATGGTGCATTGCATTTGAAAATATAAGGAGCCGTGTAGCATTGTGCTTATGACCCTCTGCTGTGCTGTTGTCATAGAAACGCGACAAAAGCATGACAATGCTGCCCAACCTTGAGTTTTGTATTGCCTTTTAAATAATATTTTGCAATTGTATTGAGTATTAAACTAAATTGTGAGCTTTGAGTGATGATGGTGGGCCCATCTACTGTTCTTTTGCTGTTTATTCATTGGTGCATGTGGTGTTTCTCTTAAGAGGGGTCAGGGGTGAGCTCCTGACCTTCTGGCTCACATTTGAATATTTCAATAAGGTTACCTCTCTTAAAGCCTATTATTCCCCTTTTGTATAACGGAGGCAAAGTGGGATTGGTGAATGGGTTTTGGTCACCGTGGCTGCCTGTGGTTGATGATGTGAAAGCCTGAAATAAAAAGGACAGCATCTTTGCAGTTATCTCTCATGTTTTCTGTGACAGAGGCAATAATGGGTAGTGTGTGACTGTGTTTGTTTTAGCACACACTTCATCATTGGTTTGTATTCTGGGCTGTCAGTAGAGGCTTCTCCCACACTTCCACTTAAAACATTACATTCTGGTTCAGGAGACAGCACGGTGCCAATAATTTTCCTTTTAAAAGGTAGTCAATAGGGCTAACTATGATACCAGTTTTTAACCACTTCAAATGTTTTATAAATAATAATTAATTTGGATTAGTATAACTTTCAAGTGTATTGTGAGAGTTATTAGTGGGAGTATCAATTTGCGTTAGCAATTAGTGTCCAAGGCTAAATAGCACACAATGAATATTTTTGTTAGATTTAAATTTCAAGCAGATTTAAACAAACTGGGGGGGCATAAACTCAGTTGGTACTGTTTGTCCTCTGATCCAAAGGTTGGCAGTACCCTGGTGTGTGAATGTGTGAGTGAATGAGTGAGTAGTTTCTTGAAGATCTTTGATCTTTCATGGATGTACAAAAATGTGACTATCTATCATGATCACTACATCAACAGCAAATCACATGCTTTTTTGTCTAAAAGTACATACATGACAGATTACACAAAATTACGCATTTTTGAAAAAAGTATTAATAATCACAAAGATCAGAGAAAAACAAAACACAGCCTTTGTTCTAATAAACATGTAAAGTACTGAATGCTGTTAATCAGAGGTGAGAGAAGTTTTCTTGGATATACAAGGATATTAGAGAAGTTTTCTGCATTTGAATGACGTGCTGCAGTTTAATGGTTATGATTGGTCCTCCTCAAAATGGAGTGAGCCGAACAATTTGCTGTAAGGAGGACATCACACTGTTCCCGGTTTGAAAAAGGAAAGTAGCAGTCTGACTCATTAGCCTTCAATCCATGTTTGGCATAATTCTTGGTGCAGTTTTGTATTGTTTATTATTAGATCCTCCCACTGTCTAAAAATACAAAACACAATTATGATAGGACCAATACTCAAACAGGTCTACCTGTGATGCCATTGACTTTTCATTTGTACATTCGTTAAGAGTATGGTTATAGCATTTAATTAAAGATTTAGCAAGAGGGCCTTCATGGTGAGAGGCAATGCTGTAATTATAATCCTATTGTATTTTTAGCCTCCAGTCTATAGTCCAAATCAGTTTTAATTTCTTGGTCCTCTTAAACTAGCTACACGTCGCAGAGCCTCTTACCCTCCTTCTGACTGCCGGCGGCCCCTTGTTGCTGCAGCAGTGATTGGCTGTAGAGGGTGGGCAGTGCAGCAGCGGCGTACTGCTGTATCCCTGAGTAGGCCTGCGTCAGAGCATCCATGGTGCCTGCTGTGCCGTTGGTGAGCCCCGCACCACCCAGACCTCCATTTAGAGCCGCCATACCTGAGAGCATTTGAGCAACTTTACATAAAACCCAACAATAAAGAAAGAAGAGTGCACTTACTGATTAGAGCTCAAGGTTTTGTCATTATAACCACATATACATGATACAGCACAGACAGTAGTTAACGGGTTCATAGACATTCACAGATATAGACACACAGTTTGAGACAGGACTGAGACAATACACATGACAAATATAACATCCAATGAAATAGTGTGAGTGCAGTTGATGACTGCCACAGCTGCACATAAAAAGTCACAGAGAAACAGCATGACACACAAGATATATTTTAACAACAACAACAACAGAGATTCAGTTTAAATTATTATTACTGTATATTGAGTATACTTAAAATAGCTTCTCGGAACAATGCTGCCTTGTAACCACTGTATATGACATGCTGTTTACTAGTAGTAAGTATTGTTAAAAGCCTAATTGAACAGATGTCAGTTACAGAAACCACCATTACAAATACTCAGTGGCGGAGAGAGTACTGCAATATGATTTTAAATGTAACTTCTTAAAATTACACGGTGAGAATTATACCCAGTTACAAGTAGAAGTAAAGGTTTATAAATCTAATAAAAAAAAAAAAAAGTACAATTACCCCAAAAATCAACTCAATTACTGTAACGTGAGTATTTGTAATTAGTTACTTTCCACCCCTGCATATGTAACGGAGTTAAAAATACACTTAATATTTCTTGGTTGTGCAATGTTTTCTTTTTCAAAGTTAAATGTGAATTTTTATTATTTTGGTGTTTTATTTTGGAAAAGACCGGATGGCGTGGCGTTTCCCCGGGGATTTTGGTGATCTTCTCTTCCGTTAGAGACACATGTTGGGACACATACATGTTGGGAAAAACTGAAAAACGAGAGAATAAAGAAGAAAAACAGAACCACTCCACCCTGTGTCCTTTCTCTTACACATATTTAAGTTTATCTTTGCGGTAAAAAGACCTATCTAATGTCTAGAGACTCAAAAGCTCTGTTTCTGTCTACAAAAAGTACAGTTCTTGATGGTTTGGCCTGAACAGTATAGTACAAAGTGGACTGTTTATGTCAAATTCTCAAACCAAGGGTTTGAAAATATTAAGAAATAGAAATATTTTCACCTCGTCTTATACTGTTGCTCTATACATCCAAGAATACTTTTTCAACTGTCTTGATACTGCTGTAGGATTTTTATGTGTATCAAACCACTTTGGAATATTTAAACTAGCATGTCATTATGTGTACTTTTCTAGCCAGTGACATTTTATTTTAGTGTTTGAAGGCCAGCATGTCTTCATGTTGGTGGGAGGTGGGTTCTTTTAAAAGCCAGGGAACACAGGAGGAACACTCATTAGCCGCTTGTAACTGCTTCATTTGGCCACGCAGGGCAACTTGTCGCAGACTGGCTCAGCCTCTCTGTCTCCTCACCATCAGACACACTAAAATAAATGATCACCTCAGCGCTCCGGATTATAGGTCACTCACTTATTCAGGAATAATTGCACTGGTGACCTTTGCAATTCAATTAAAGCCTAGATGTGTTTAAATGAGGCGGCTTGATGGGAGGGGAGCAAGCAGAGGAGAAAAGGGTTATCCGCGAACAAAATGGGATGTAAAGCGAAAGTGATCCATCCCCTTTAAAAGAAATGGGGGTGCCTACATGTGTGTGCGGTGTACCTGTGTAGATCTATGATTTACACAGCGGATACAGCCACTGGTGCCATGGAGCGCTAAAGGTCAGAGGAGAATAATGTGGTGGAAGGGGCTGCTAGCTCAGGATCTGGGCTGTCATAACAGGCTTGATTAAGATCCCAGCTCTGTCTCCCCAGAGGTCAAAGGCAGGACACAACATACAGTCATAATAGCAGGCCACACAGGCACGCGGCTATACTTTGTTCAATACACAGTGTGGGTAGGAACATGTAGCAGCTCTCTGGGTCATTGTGAAAACATGGAGTCGTTTATATACTCCATTGATTCTGCAGAAACTGCCCCCAGCAGTGACTCTGTTGCTTTTGAAACGGGGAAAAGTAGATGCATTTTATAAGCAAAACGCATGACCTAATTCAGTTACAATCTAATACCAGATGGTGCTTGATGGAAGAGTAGTTAGCCCTGCAATTTGATTCTACCTTGGTGTCTTGTGTTTCTTTAACCTTTCTGTTTCTGTCAGCCTTAAAGACATAAATCTACCTGACTGAAACACTTGCTTTTCAGTCTTTGCCCTGATACTAATCGACCGTTACCAAGGCCAGGGTGTTCAGAATGACTGGTATAGACTCCTTTGTGACCATGTGAAAGGACATGCAATATTATAAAAATCATATATTTTTGGCAAAAAAAAAAAAAAAATGCACTAGCTCATTCACCCAAATGACCTAGTACAATTTTTTAAGGGATAATCACAAATAAATAATAATAACATACAAACAGCTAAGACACCATACGAGTATGTATATACAAACAGAAGAATTCAGCACGCAGCCAGGAAGCTGGTGGAGAGGCAATGGAGATGGATGAGAGGAACATCAGATGAGCAATGACAGAAATGTCAGAGAGACAGAGACCAATCAGAGGTGAGCAAACTGAGAGATTTAAAAACACTGCATTCTGTTCTGTCCTTTGACTTTTAAATAGAATGAAGTGAGTTTTTTGTTTTAGTTTTTTTTTTTTTTTTTTTTTAAGTTAAGTGTATTTGTTTTTTATGTCAACATATATTGTTTGGTTACATGTTAACCTAAACCCTTGAGCATTTGTTTTATATATCTGAATCTATACTATCAATACCCTAATTAAAAAGCAACATTTACAAAATCACACCGCACTTTATCTTTATGCTGCCAGTCTAAGAGTGGCAGTTCACACTAGGATCTGACATGAATGTCTAAGGTGACGTGTGGTGGGTGTGGATGGGATGGAGATGGTGAATACTCACTATTGACACTACCTGCTAGTGCATTAATGTTGTTGAGGCCCACAGTGGCTCCTGCCAGGCCCTGCAGGGTGCCCAGAGAGGTCAGAGAGTTCATGGCGCCGGCGTTGGAGCTGGCTGTGGTACCTGCTGCTGGAGGTCAGGACGAGGGGAGGATAGGACAGGGAACAGAGAGCAAAATGTTATACTGTATTTAAACTCAAAGGAAAATACAAATACAGATGCTGAATGCATATCTAAATAAGTAATGTTCAGTTACACTATTCCTATCTCACTCACCACAGCAACTATTATGCACAGGACACCTGCATACTGCATACATATCATGTTATATATTTTTAATTATTTTTGAGTGATGGCATCTCCACTGATTGTAAAACAAATATAGGCCTACCTTTGATTAGAAATAAAGTCAGTTATCCTAATTTGAGAATGAAACAAGTGTACTTGCTACAATATGCCGTATGGCTGCGTTAGCTTCACTGTTTAGGCAACCGTAGGGTGGATGTAAACAGATTACAACCTTCAAAATGAAAAACTGTTTTTAAACCCAAGATGGCGGGAGGAGCAAACCTGAATGAGGTGTTTCTTTACAGTATGTGCAGCCTTGGCCTTTATCACAGCAGAGTCCTTGCACATTCATTCTTCCTACAACAGATTTGACTAGCATGATAACTAAGAAAAAAAGTGTCCAAGGAACTAGCAAAACAGCCTATTTAAGGGTTTACATAGAGCTGCACTGATGGTCTAACTGAACACTGAACATAAATATCAAAAGTAGTATCTCAATAACACATAGAAATTCCAAACAGGACTGTTCTCATACCACCAACAATAATTAAAACACGTTGGATTGCTCCACTGAAGGCGAGCATGTAATCACATGAAACAGTACAAGCCAAAGTAATGCAGACTGGGTCCAAAACCTGTTCTGTTTTACCTGTCACAGCTGCAACACAACTCACAGCCAAAATACAAACACACTGTGTACAGCAACACAGAGGAATGATGAAGAGTATGGTGCAAAGAAGTCACCAAAACAGAACACTACATCTAGTCATTTACCCTTAATCTCATCAAAGCGTTGCCAGCAAAGCAGGAATGCTGCCAGATGTATGAAGAAACGGTGTGAAAGTAGAGCATTTTGACAAATGGTAGAAAAAAGGAAAAGAAAATGAAGATAGCTGCCTGTCTTCATGCAAACGTGACTGTTTATATCAAACTGCTGCAGTGTTCGCTGTTTCATTAACACATGCAACTCAAGTTCCTACTCAGAAACATTCAGCCAGTTGAAGATGCTGGAGTCAAAGTAATGAGAAAGGAGAACATGACCAAGAATAAAATAAAAAAAAAATATATATATATATAGACAAATAAATACGTTTAAGACAGAACAGGGAAAAGGCAGATCTATGGCTAAGACTAATCAAAGTGAGATAAAAATCAGTTAAGTGGGCGTGACTGTATATTGTTCGGATACTGTACTCTCATGTGAAACAACATACAGAAATACAAAGTAAAAAAAGAAGAAACCAGTAAAGGATGAGAAAAAATATTTGTGAAATAATTCAAATTTTCATATTTGAAGGGTTTACCACTATTCCCAAGCACAGCACAATCACATCCTGTTTACCAAGTAAGCATTGCCACCCTAATGTCCACAGTGGAGTTCCCAAGGCATAGTATAGTAAATGTGAATTGTGGATTATTTGAAGGATTACGTGATACACCTTACAGTATCATAGCAATTATACTAGGGTGTGAAGTATATAAATGAGGTCATATCATATTATAGCCTATAAGTTACTGAGCAGTTGTTGTTGCTGTGTAAAAGTACAGTAAGGCATAGATATCTTTGAAATCATTATCTTTTGTATGTTTTTTTTCCTGTTATTCCTGCTTTTTCTATATGAGGCTGAGATGCTATATTATGCCTTAGAAAAAGTTATTCATATAGAGGAAGTATAGCTGTGGCGGTGTAAACAATATTGACTGTAAAAAATACAGCACTGGGCCAGACAGAGAGCACTTCACAATCACATGCAGATTCGAGCGCACACACAGACACACACATGTAAGCACACGACGATATGTGACCACCACATGACCGGCTCACGGATAAGGAAGTGACGGACGACGCCAAGACAACTGCACACGGTCAGATGATTGGTCCACTGAGGTGACAAAGTGGACAGTTACACAAACCGTGCCATTTCGCTATAAAGATTTCAACAATGGATGTGACTATGGACATGGTTTGTGGTGACAGCAACAAGGATGTGCGAGATCTGTTAACACAGGGATGAAAATGTAGAAGAGCGAAGGTGAGGCAGGCCTCGCCCTGGCGTCAAGCCCCGCCCCAAGAAGCTGCGGCTGCGTTACCTGGGCTGGCCAACGCTCCCAGGGACGCCGCGCTGGAGGACAGGGGGTTTGCGGTGGAAGGGCTGGCTGAGTTTTGAGCTGCTGCTGCTGCCGCCGCTAAAGTGGCCAGATTCTGCAACTGCAGCGCACTCATACCTGGAGAAAGGAGCCAGAGAGGTGTGTCAATCCTGCGAAGCCAGGCTGAGGACTGTGGACTGGCCAAACGAGATGACAGGAGACAACTGAACCGTCTGCAAACCAAACCAGTGTGTGCCACTGTAAATGACTGTGAACCTTCCTATTTCAAACAGCTACAGTGATAACTACACCATGTGCTGCCAAACGATACAGGGGCTGCTTTCACTAATAAGTCCCAACGCACCTAACCCAGTCAAAACAGATGCTAAAGTGTAGAAAAGAGGGACTTCTGTCTTTTACGACTTACTATATGTTATATACAAATACAAAAACAACTGACCTATAGGTGTCAAAATCAGAGTATTTAATCAGTTAGTCAATTCTTTGTAGTTCCTCAAAGTCATCTAAATTATTTCCCCCTGGTTCACTACATCAGTAACATTTTATGCTTGCACTCCAGATTAATAAATGACTAAATGTGTTGAAATTATGTTTATGTCTTATAAGCTAGAGTTCTAACAGCAGATCAACAGCAGTGGGTCTTCGAGCTCTGAGCAGCTTGTTCTGACTCAGGGACTTGTTAGAGAACATGGGCCAAACCTGTGGGGTGTATGCTCGTATATACAGTTTGGATGTATATACAGTGCCATGGAAACACACATACACAGTCACACACACAAAGACAAAATCAACAATATTTCTCAAATAAATAAATCAACAAATGAATAAATCAAAATTTAAAAAAAACTAACAAAAAAAACAAAAAACAACTGGACAACAACTGTATCCATCTCTGCAATGGACCAAACGCACCTACCTATTGTAAAATCCTTCAAATACAGTGCTACACTTAATACTTAACTAGCCAAAATATCTATTCATTGACAAGCTCTTCCACAAAAAGGAACAAAAAAAAAAAAAGAAATCTCACTTTGAGCTTAACGATTGCCTTAAATTGTGAAGATTGTGAAGATAGTGCATCTGTGATGGTTTTAAAAAAGTGTCCACAGCAATGAATGCTGTGTGTGAATTGTCTTTACTCATCTGTGAAGTGCACCAAAGCCAAAACCAATCTGTTATTCAAAGTGATTTTCTCCCAATTTTATGTGTTACATCTGAAGTCAAGATACATTTTATTTTTCCACACACATAACAGCTGGGCCTGTCATTCTTACTGTCACAATAAAGTCATTTGGGGAAAGCTTTAAAAAAAGCAAAAAACGGTAGGATGAGAAGAGGTTTGGTACGCTGGCTCACTCAGTGTTTCAGGGAGATGAGAAAGCTTCTTCATGGCTCTTTTTAACACGTGTTAAAGCCGTTCTCCACTGATGATGAGTCTGGAGAGAATCTGGTTAAGGACAGGTAGGACCACTAAGGGCCATAGAGAATAATGCAATGTGTGGAGCCAGATCAATTTCAAATCCTGCCTTTTTAATTAATCTCTTAAATCAGTCATGCATTTTGTGTGTTTTTTCTGTAATGCACTGTACAAACATTTAGTGAAGTGAAAAAGTTTTAACAAAAAGTCAGCCATCTGCTTTAATAAACCTCCCATCTGACATGTTTACAGAAAGCGTATGCACTACATCTAGACTATTTTGCACAAGGACCCAAATCACTGTCTGACTGACCAAATATGCTACTTTTACCAGCTGAAAGAACATAGCAATAGTATTAAATTACTGTTACCGTTGCCCTTTAACTGTAATAAAATTGCTCTGGGATTGACATTTACCCATAAGGTCTGTAAGTCCAGTTCTGGGCACTATTTCTTTGCCACTGTGAAGCTGGACAAGTGCACTGATAAAGGTCCACATCCTCTAAGTTTTTCTTGTCTTCCTTATGTTTTGGGGGACAAGATATCATGACGTAAGATCTACCACAAGATTATCACAGCTCTGGAGAATGATCTTGTAATACTTTTCTTTGTTTAATTTGCCACCAATTTGGAACCAACTACAGCTTAAGACTGCCATAAGCAATACATGAATAATTATTTGCCATGGATCCAATGTTTGCTCTATGTATTCATTTATGTCTAAAATATTGTCCTTTACCGTCCCATCCCTGTTGATTATTGATTATTTGCAGGCACTTGGGTTCTAACCCCCACCTCATTTGTTTTCTACACATTTCTTTAGAATAAAAAATAAAAACTCACCAAAAAATTATAATTACAGCTATCATGAAGCGCGGTATGATTGTTACCATGTAAACCTTATGTATGGATTTATGTGCGTTATTATCCCCCGTAGTCTGTACTCATCCTCTGCACATATTTAGGCCAGTGCTTCTTAATTCTCCTTCATTATTATTACATTTGACATGTCTCCCGGAATGACCATTAAAAGAATATCAATCTTCTGTTCGTCTGTCCCACTTCCTCTGTTCTCTGAAGACGTGTCTAGCAGCTTTCTTTCTTTTTCTCTTTTTCCTTAAAGCACTCTAGTCCAATCATTCATTTCATTGTCAAAGGCTATCTGTCTTAGTACAATTTCTGAGGCGGTTCGAAAGACGAAGAGAAGATAAAAATAACTGGACGGAAAAGAAGAAGGCCCCCGGTTTGAGACAATGGGAACATCAGATGGTCCGGGAGTGCATGAGAGTACATATGTGTTGGAATAGATGTGTGTGTGTGTGACTGTGGACAGTATGGCAGATCTGGGTTGGCTGCATCTAATTGAATGCTCATTGGTGTAATTGAAGGCTCTCAGCGCTACAGCTCGTGGTGTTAAAGACTGGGACCAGATGTCATTCAGCTGTCTCCCATCTTCTGCCAATCACTAATGCGCGCTCATGCTAGCTTCCCATCTCCCTCTTTCCCTCTCTCTCCGTTCACAGATGGAGGACCAACAGATCTCCAGCTTCAGACAGTGCTACTCGCCCCCGCGTCCAAATCACAGCTCATTTATTCACGCCACTGCAAAGGGAGAAATGTGTACTTTGGAGCTAAGACTGGGCACAAATTCTCAAGAGAGAGAGAGAGAAAAAAAATACCTCGTATGACCAAAAACTCCCAATAAGATTTGCTTTTGTTGCCAGGCAGTTTTTCTAGCATCGGCTGCCTGAACAATTAGGAGCTTGTGGAGCATAGGAGAGAACAGAGTGAGAAAAACAGCAAGAGACATCAAGGAAAAGATGAGATAAAGGAAGGGTGCGACATTACAGGGAGGTGTAGGAGTGACTGCGAAAAAGAGCTTAAAATAAACAGTGAATGTGGCAACAAAGGCACACACTCACAAAACTGAACCAGAGTTATAGAGAAAATCAAACTGACTAGCAACGGTCTTAGCAAGAAACAATAAAAAGTACATCATGGCTTGATACTTATTCAGCATATGACTCCCAATACATCAAAAGTGTAGTCATATTTAAATGTCCATAGCTTGACTTATCTGTACTTTCACTATCTTATAAGACACAAAGCTGACAACTGACAATCTGCCAAAAATATTTAGTATCACAACTTTCATGTTCAACTTAAACGTCTAAAAATATCACAAGTGGCAGACCAATCAATCTTTTGCAAATGACTACCTGGATTTCGTGCAGCTAGCCATTTGCAAACGATTCATTGTCCAATTTTAAGAAGAACCTCCTAGATCAGAGGGCAAACAACTTCAACTTGAAGCAAAAGCCAGACTTTTCAAACCTTTTGTTGTCATTCAATTAACGTGAATGACTGTGGTAGTTTTGTGGTATTAGAGTCTTCACATTTTCAAGGCTGTATATAAGAAATAATGGCATCCATCTTTCATAGAGCAATCCTGACAAATCTTGCTGAACATTTAAAATGAGTGTGCTTAGTTTGCTCAAGGCTTGAATTAATAGATTAATGGATTTAAAATGATGTTACTTCTGACACTGACACATCCTTCAACCCTTATATTCTTATTCTCGACTTGAACTGTTCAGTATTACATAGTTGTTTTCTCTTTTTGTAGTACCCAAAATTAAATTGTAAATAGTTAAAACAAACAAATTAATAAATAAAAGCATCCCAAAACCTTTACATAAATAGGGCAGTAGGGGGTGCCAGCCTGCAGTGAGAGTGATTCTGTAAAGGCACAACTGAAGCCATTTTCTCCGGTCCTTTTTCTTTGTGGGCCTCATCCATCCCTGACAAAAGCCTGGTGCTAGCTACTGTTGCACGCCCAGGGCACAACTGGTGTCTGGTCTCATTAAAAGATCAAGACAAATCTTAGCAACACTTAATAAATCTGCAGGGCAAAGATCTCTCTTTACTCCAGCACGCAAGTTCATCTGTTATGCTCTTTGGTCCGCTTTTAGAAGTCTGAAGAAAAAAAAAGAAGAACACAAAGACTCTGTGCCTGTGGAGGAGGAGGGAGAAGAAGAGTTTATTAGTGATCTGGACTCACCGGCCATCTGCTGGATCCCACTGAAGGCTCCCAGGTTTCCAGAAGACGTGGCCTGCTGAAGCAACTGTGCACCAAGCAGAGAGAGAGAGAGAGGCAGGATGACATAGGTGGATACTCAGCAGTGAATGCATGTTTGTACAAGGCTACGCATAGAAGCTAACATTGTAATGAGCAATTTAGCAATGCGCTTTTTGCATCAGCGCTCTATGAGTAAATGAGCTGCTAATACAGCCTGATCTCTCCTCTAAGCGAGCACTGTTTGTATTCTGTCATGATTCTCCAAGACAAGTTGAGCATGAAAGCTCTAATCTAGCCCACTAATTAGATTCCACAACAAAAGTGAAATACTGACGCTGTCAAATATGGGCTCTTCAAAGACTAAAATTAACCGCAAATTAACATCTTGTCATTACTGCATGGATCATTTTACTCCCAAGAATAGCCCTTATTTCTTTAGTTAGAGAATAAATGAGAGAGGTGATTAAAAGGTCTGACAAATCACAGTGCATTGCCATTAGAGTGACAGCAGCAGTTGCACTTTGGATGTTTTTTATACAAATTTGACTCAAAACCTTCAGAGGTAAGTTGCTGGAATAGATTAAATATATTTGAAGCTACAATCAGTTTAACACATTCTGAATCCTTGGTGTGGGGTTGTACTGTTGTAAGCTGAGCTGATGTGGTGCTTGTTGGTGGGTGTACTCCTCTTACAGCCAGGTACTGTGGAGTGAGGCCCCCCAGGCCCGTCAGACTGCCCCAGGTGGTGGCACTGTTGAGCTGTTGCATCTGCTGTGCCAGCTGCTGCTGCAGACGCCGCTGCTCCTTGTCCTTCTGTGTGTCTGCAAACTTCACCACTATGGGAGATGAGCAGCCCTGTGAGGGGCCACAACCAAATGTTAATGAACATTGGAGTACAATAGAACATTTGATTTACAGCTTAGCAAAATAAAGTTAAGAATGAGATCTATAAAAGTGTAGACGACATGCTGCCTTTGAGGAACTTGCACACATTACTTGAGGGAGATCTGGATGAGAAAATAGTATTTTAAATTAAAAGCGCCTTGCCCCGCACACATGCAGCAGTGACACTGGGACTCTCACAGGAAGCACCAGTCTAAAGCCGAAGGGCTTTCTTCTCTACCCCACAAGGGCTTAGTTATCTCTGAGTCCAGAATGGTTTCAACTGAAACAGATTTCCTGAGTTCACCAACTATTTCATCATCTCATCAGAACAGATACTTTCTGTGTGTCTCAGCGGAGTGTGGTTAAGGAAGAGAGTGTTTGGGATGACCGAAGGAAAGGTCGAGAGAGCAAGATTTAGAGATACAGACTATCACAAGAAGTGTGAATAATTGTGGCTATTTCAAGCCTAACCTCGGTGACTAGAGTGTGTGCTTGTAAGTGCATTTTTGAGTATGGTAGGTCTGCTGCAGGCATATTGGACATCCAGCACAACAACTGTAACATGAAAGACGACATGAAGAACAATAGGGCCTGAAACAGTGTCTGTGTGGCAGCTTCTCAGACTGTCACACCACACCATTGCTCACACTCCATAATCAAAGCCTAACCAGAGGCAAATCCGTCTGAAACAAAGGCGATCTGCCACCATGGAATAAAAGCTTTTGATTGAAACATTTAGTTTGAAGCACACCAGCCAACAGCGGAATGGAATTGGGTAACTCTACCGCACCAAACCACACATGTATTGTAGTTAGAGGTGAATAGGAGAAAGACATCACCTATGAGGAGCAAAGGGCACCTGAGCTCTGCTGTCAGAACTACCAGTCATTTTGAATTAAGTGAATTCAATCAGGGCCATTTAGCACATTTTCCTGCATGCGCCATGTCAGAGCTCAAACCTGACGACCGCTTTCATCTGTTTTCAAGTCAATTTGATGAAAACTGTTGATTCATTTGCTTTTAAATCGAGAAACTATTATGATTTCCTTGAATCACCATCATTCACTAGACATTCAAAATGTCAAGTGCAAAAGTTTTCTCAAGTTTGTCACAGCTGGACTAGTTATTTAAGCATTAAGCCTCAAGAAAATACAATTTATACTTTATATTATTTGTTATTATTAGTTATTTATTTGATATAAAAACTGTGGATGAAAATCATAAAAGGCCAGATCATCCTAAGTGCCACAGTGAACTTGTGTGCAGTATGTGAGGATGAGTCCAGATGAGCTTGTCTCCCCTTTGACGCAGGCTCTACCATATTTACTCCTCCCGCAGTCACTGTCCCTCCCTCTCTTTCTTCGGACTCCTGACAGATAAAGCAGAGGAGACCATGGAAGAATTGCATTTGGAGGCAGAGTGTCAGTCCAGGACCTTGCATCTGCACTCGATTCCCCCTGAGACACCAGCTCCCAATCCTTCTCTGCTAAATATCTCATTGCTCCTGCTGACATGCACCGAGTCGGACGAAGTGTGCCCCAGAATGAGAGGCCTTCCCCTGGACTGTGGCGGTAGGAGAGAGGCCTCTGTGGCTGGGTCTCTCTGGGAAAACCGCTTGAAACATAAAACCTCTTTCAGGGCCAATGGTCACGTCATGTTATAGTGTGTATTTAATCATGTGTCAGAATAAATAAGAAACAACGACACACCAAATCATGTACAGGCTATATAATGTTGTGTTGAATCAATCTTTATCTATTATAATTTCTACATAAATAATTATACTAAATGATCTATTAATCAGTATCCTAGTCAATGACACATTTACTGAAAAGATTAACAGTTTAAGTCTTTCTGCGCAGGCCACATTTAAGTCATTACTAATTTTACAAAGATGGAAGTGCAATGAGATTTAGTCAGTAAATTAACTACAGCCAGTTCGCTGTGGGCAATTATCTCATGGCTCTCATCATGTTTCACCACACTGAGGTCTATTTTGTCCTGTTAAAATAATTTGACAGGCTTGCTAATGTTTAGAGGTATTTGCCGCTGCTGGGAGCTCTGAAAAACCCTGCCAGTGGGTGAAATTACACCTCATGTTGTGTAAAAGTAAATTAGAAAAGCATCTGATTTGTTCTGAATTTGTCCCTCTTTAGAGAGAAGATAGGCCAGTGTAATGATTTGGCAGGGATGTGTTACAGATTTATTTTCATACAGTCCTTTTCCATGCACATTTCAGATGGATTCATAAAAGCAGTTTTCTGGCAAACAAACTGTATTATGCATCCACCGGGTGAATGGTGATCACAGGACACTTTAATGCAGATATTATACTGTGTGTGGGGCCAATCACAAACATTTTACAGCCATAAAGTAGTTTTAATATTTTTACTTATCATATATAAATATTTTTTCTGTGGGAATTTATTTTTATGACAGGCCTACTTCTGCAAATATGTATGTATTGAATGTATAGTGGGTATTTTTGCATTTGCTTAACCTATACCTGGTAAGAAGACACATCCCTGCCCACTCCTTCTCTGCTATGCCTCAGCCTGTCATTAATGCAATGCTCACTATTCACTGTCAAATCTATACATCCATTTGTACATGCTAGACAAGTCTTTTCATGGTGGAGAATAGATTAAAAGGAGACATATTATGCAAAATTGACGTTTAAGAGCATTTAACAGTGTTATACTTGGTTTCTCTTTTTCCATTTACTCTCCAAGTTGTATTTACAGTGATTCATGCATGTCTGTGTAATCTTTATTCTCTTGCATTAAAGATGTTATGCCCATGCCTTTTTTAAAATAAGATTCAGTGGATAGATCAGTGATGTCCTACCATGGCCCTTACACTGACTGACAGACACGGCAGTAGACAGGTGACCTGTTCTTTCTCAATTCTATAGCATTGTAATTAGCACCTTTAATAATTACAGTACTGGTAATTATGGCATGGGGAATGTGTGCACTGACCGAAAGTGCACCTCAGCATGAATCACCATCAAAGAGATGTTAAAAACTTTTGGTTCCTCCGACTCACTCAACCAAGAGTTGAGTTGAGTTGAGTGAAAATGCACAAATGCAGGGCTGAAACACAACTCTCAGAGACAACCGTGAAGGGAACATTACACATCAGTTCCTTCACTAAAAAGCTTCACACACACAGATGCAAGCGCACACACAAACTTATACCTTGAAAATCAATCTCCCGTAGCTTTCAGGAGACTTTCTGCTCTGTGACCCTGTTATCTCACTTGCTTAGCGCTTGCATAGCTTTAAATGTCAATGTGTGTCATCTCCCAGCACTAATTGGAGGCTGAATGGCACAGTAGTTAAATGCATGAAATGTTTTTATTACAGATCTGTATGCCAAATCAATTGGGAACAGACAGTTACACAAAGGATTTGATTTACTTCCCCAACACTGACTTTTCTCTCGGTTCTGCACATTCATAAGCACTTACTATTCAGAGGAGGTTGACAAACTCAGACTAATACTCAAGCAAATATACTGTGTACATTAAATCCTTAGAAGTGCACAAACTCATCAAAATAATGTATAATAGAAATAGGTAAGTAGTAAACAAAATACTTCAGACTGACCATGTTACACAATAAATGACTACTGCTACTATTGCTTATATAACCTTTATTGTCAAATTTGATGCATGTAAGACACACATCATTTGCATTAGCAGTTACTCTTCCAACACACTATTTTATGTCTTACCACTAACCTCCATCACTATCTCTTCACTGCACAGGTAAAAAACAACAACAACTGTTACCTAAAATGAATAGTACAAACAATGTATTTCTCTTCCTAACAATACATGTACCAAGCTTGCCCCTGGACAGTTGAATTAGAATACATATGTTTACATTTACATCATAGATTCTCCTTTTTTCTAAACTTTATGATTAAACTCCAGCTGACATGACGAACCATCTCACGCTCCACTTATTCTTCTGCACCAGTGGCACACTTGGGGTCATGGTGCGTTCGTGGAGCCTTGCTAATGTGCTTTAGTGTCAGGTGTAGAGCAAGGGGCGCTAAATGAGTCTTTAGACACAGTGAATAATACTCAGCACATATCAGCACAAATAAAGCCCAACACAACACAACCAAACCAACCCACTCGCTTTGGGCTGTTGTGTCTTTAGAGGCTTCACCGTGAATTACCTGTCGCGCTGATATCCACTTTCATTATGGTGTGACATTCAGGGGAGCATGTGTGTTTTTGCGTCCGGCGTGTGGCGTGTGTACCTGAATGTCACAGCGTAATGAGAATGGATATGACAGTGACAGGGCCATCAGTGAATAGAGCATGGGGTCTGCCTCCTTTTCTCCCTCCTGACATGCGGTGAGGACGTGCTGCCGTCCAACACACACCACATAAGCACAACCGCAATCTTGTTTTATCTGAGACAGTGGGGTGCAATAGAGCCAAGACAATAACCAAACTCTATTTACCAGACCTCATTCCCTCTTTCGGACCTGAAGTAATTACTTTTAAATTGCAAAACTGAGGAACATTAACAAACGGATGCGGCAATTTAGGTCTGCCCGGGGCTAGAAACAGCTTGTTTTCAAATGGAAATGAAGGTATCTTGCCATTGTCCGGTGCAATATTGCTGTGTTATGGTTTAAGTCTTTTTTTTCCCTAAATGCAGGATAAAAGCGAGGAGCACTGCTAGTGTTTACCAAGCCCATTGTGGCAGAACAGTGCTCAGAGCGAGGATAATTCTAGCATAATACTAACTCTGTCAGGGGAGAGTGTCACTTCCTGTAGTCACGGGAGACACGCTGATGCTTCTGCTTCTACTGCCTGGTCAAAGTAATCTACTATTCCCTGGTATTAGCAGAGGGGATATAAACAGAGAATCTCTATGTGAGCAATGATCTGATTTGCTCTGAGTGGCTGAGGTTTAACTTAGTTTTTTGTGTCTATGGCTTTAAAAAATGTGTATATAGTGATTATGATTAGTGATTGGTTCTTAGCTTGTTCAGATAAAAAAAAAAGAAAAAAAAAAAAAGACAATGTAACTGAAATATAATACACATCGGAATAAGCCTATACACACACACACACACACACAGACAGCCGCAGCACATAGTGGGAGGGGCTTCTGTTCTCACATGCCAGAGCACATCAATAGTGTCCCTGATTATCATGATCATCTCTAATGAGAGGGCTACAAGGTGAACACCACTTGTCTTCTTCCCTTAACACAGCCTGCTATTACCATGTTTTTGTCTCTCTCACACAAGTCTTCAGACTGGCATTTGTTGTACAGCGTGTAATTCTCTTTCCCAATCACAGGCCTGTCACCCCGGCCTGTCAAGAGCCCACCAATATTGACAAGAGTGCCCCAAAACGTGCCGTGCACAAAGAAGCCCGAGCTGCTTCCCCATTACCGCAGTGCCAGGGTCGCTGTAGCTCTGATGAGGTCTGTAACACCACCTGCCCACTCCAGCCTCTAGTGTCAAAGGTACTCCTCTCCTGTCACAGTTTTAGGAAAGTTTGACAAACTTTATCCCGTAAGAAATGATGGTCCAGTATAAGCATAAAAGAAAGTGTGAGGGACATTCAACAAAGCAACATAATTTGTTCTTTTCTCAAGTCATCTTTTACCTTTTCTGTCAACCCTGGTAACAGAAATGTTGCTACAAAGTTGGCAAGATGAGAATCAATTTGGTTGAATCAGATGAACCACTCGAGTGCCCATTAATAACATTTCTTTCACAAAAACCTGACCAGATTAATATTACCAGCTAGTTATTGAAAATAGTTAATGAAAAAAACGAAAGAAAAAATAAGATACACACTTGAAGGCTGTCTGTTGAACTGGTGCCACTTGACACAGAGAAAGTAAGGCAAGGTCAGCTTATTACTTCCGTCACTTAGTTGCAAGTCTTTGAGGTTACAGTTGTTGCAGCAGATTTTCTTTTTAATTATTATGATGATTGTGGCAATGTATTGACGCAGTTTGTTCTAAATAATGAAGTGCATTGTTATGAAACTGTGCAAGGATGTTTCTTGGCAGAAAGTAAACACATGGAATAAAAGGAGAGATGGCAAACACGAGATTTGAAGGACAAGTATACTGTACCTCCATAGTCTGGGACTGGTGCATGGCTTTGATTGCATTCTGTGCCATAGCTCGTGTTGAAAACGTGACAAACGCACATCCTGTAATAGGGACGGGTATGGAGGGACAGTGGAGAGGAGAGGGGGGAAGGCAGAGGGGTGGGGGGAGGAGGAGGGGGAGACGAGAAAGAACAAAAACAAGACAAAAGGGTTGGACACATCTTTGTTATAAATAAAACTAAAATAACAAGTACAACAAAACAACCCCAAACAGATTGATACAGGACAACAGTATCGTCAGTTGTTGTAGAAACAACACAGTGTCATGACAACCACAGTCCCATTTCAGGAAGTTGACCCTTGACCACCCATTAACAGTCATCACAGGACATACAGTATAACTAGGGATGGGACAATAAACAATGATATTGTTATTGCAATTGATACTTTGCAGTGGCATCTCACTAGGGGTGTTCTACATGTATCTCTATGGTGGAATGTTCAGCATTTACCAAGGTGGCACAATGCACACATTAGGAAACGCTGTCAAAAAAGTTTTAAGAAGAAAAGAAAAAATGCTAAATGGATTTAAACAACACATTTTTGGGAACCTGTGATCAATACGCACAATCATGGTCCCATTTAGGTGTCAAACAAAAATGGTGAGAGTGACTAACTGAAAAACTGTTGGCTAATGGTAGCTAGCTTGTGACTGTAATTTTATGTGTGACTTATTTAACAGCATAAATCATCTCACCTGATGTAGTTCCAACTAAGTGAGCTCTTTCTGGTCAGACTGAGTTAAAATAAAACTCAGATTAAACTCTAATAGAGAGAGTATCACACCCCTAGGGAATGTTGATGACATCAGCTGCAAAGTATCAATAATAAGGCTAGGGTAATAATTGTTCCTGGTACAATTTGTATAATTGTCATATTCACTGACAAAAGTAATCGCCATTATATCACCAGATTGTGCAGAAAAAAAACTTGATGTCCTCTAGATTGTAGATTCACTTACAACATGATATAAAAATTGCAATTGTTATTATAGTGTTTTTATGTATGTATGTATGTATATGTGTGTGTGTGTGTGTATATATATATATGTACACACACACACACATATATATATATATATATATATATATATATATATATATATATATATATATATATATATATATATATATATATATATATATATATATATATATATATATATATATGCAGTTACGGTTATAGTGATATTATTCTTAAATGTTAATCTCAGCCATGATACTCGTTACACAAAATTTCAATATTGTCCCATGCCTAAGTATAACACAATCAATTTTAGCTGCCGGGACATTGGGATTATGCCTTCCTCAAAAGATTGTCCCTTTGCTCCATCACACTGGCAGAATTAGTTACACCTGAATTCAAAATTTTCAATAATGCAACATTGTAAATCTGTTAGCAATTTGCATGAGAGCAATTTGAATTGGTTTTGGGCTGGTATTGTGCGACTGATTGGGTGCCCTCTTTTTTCTGCTGCTCGAGAAAAAATGGCAGCAGAAGGGGGGCTGGGTGGAGACAAATATCTACGGGGGTTAGGGAAAATGGAAATCAGATAAAAAATAAAATTAAGTCGGACGGAAGAAGAATAGACACGCACTAGTCGGATTGGTTGCCCTCCTTTGACAATGATTTGAACCAATCAAGATGGCGGAGGTAGTTTTTATGGCGTGTTATGGGTTGTTGTTTGGGCGTGATGTAAGATTGCACGGCTGTTGAGGGAGTGATTAGAAGAGATAATGCGAGGAGTGCTTCAACAACCCCCTGGGCTAATAATATGCTAACAAACTCACCAAGCTACGTTAGAGCAGCCAGGCCTGAACCGATTAGACAAATGCTCACAGACACATGCAGCGTGTTCAGGTTTGGCTGGCAAAACGCTAGCTTCAGAAAGGCAATCTGAGGTTAGAGTCTGCCTGGCAATATGAAAGGCAAGCATGAAGAAAGAGATAAGCCAAAGTACGTATCTTTATTAGTGTTATTCTTACTGTTTGCATTTTTAATTACATGTTGTAAATAGTGCGGTGATACACAGGCTATTATCTTGACACTGAATAAATATCGGGGTATATTGGGGTATGAAATTGGTTTTGCCGGGTGAGTATATATTTTTGGTGTGCGTGGCTGAAACCTGTGAGTTGTTGAGCTCCTCCATCGAGATCAGTGACGCTGACCTAGTCCTAAACATTTGGGATGGGATGTTGGCTCCTTTTATAGTCTTTCTCTGAAATAGGTCACTCTTTCAACTGATTGAAAGCACTGCCTTTTTTAGCTTTGCGACTATCTGTCATTTAACTGACTCTGCTTCACAAGGTTGTCCTGCTCTCCGCAGAACTAGATCATCTATGAAATCTGCCTCCATTTGGGTTACCCTTCCAGCCAGAACCTATTTATAAAGCACGCACCAATTGCACTACTAAACTGCACTAGTTGCAGAGTAAATAAATAAGTAAGTAAATACAATAGACTATTCGTTACTCTGTGCTAAGTTAAAACTAGCTTGTTGATTGCCTTATTTTTCAAGCGAGATGGGAAGGTTTGAGTGCTAAAAATACCTCACGGGCCGCATTCTGTCGTCAGCGGAGAACCAAACAGTCCTTTAATGAAACTGGGGTAGCTCCCAAGGCCCAGCCATCCACTTGTGGTGCGATCCATATTTTATTAATAGCTGGATGGTGGAGCACGCTTCTGATTGATACCGTGAATTAAAAGCGCTCTGCAGTACATCTAGGTGGGACTCAGAGCCTGTGGGACTTATAGAAATCCTAAAAGACCTACTTATTGCACGTTGTTTGTTTACTCGCCAAGTCTAAACACGAAATTTCCCTATTGCTCGGTGGTTCTCCACAAGCTAAGATTTGGCCACTACATCTGAAATATTCATGAGGACAAAAGAGGAAAGTCAGAATGGGCTGGGAGAAGGGAGAAGGGGAGGATGTCTCGGAAAAAGAGGACAAATTGACGTGAGGGTGGATTCTAGGACATGCCAGTGTGAGGAGATATAGGGCGGCACAGTTTTAAAAGCAGCAAAGGAGCATGGGAGTTTGAGTTTGCAGCCGTGTGGCACAAGCCTTTCTTCTACCTTGGAGAGAGAAAGGAAGAGAGATGGGAGATTTGCAACAGGAAGACTAGATAAAGACAAACATCTATAACATGTGACAGCCATAGAAGAAGCAACGTGACAGATTCACAATGACAGCCCATGCGACAGCCAGAGGAGCAGGAGGAGAATGGGCCAGAAGTTTGGGTTCAGAAGCCTTCCCTCCAGCTCCTCTACACATGGAAACCACAAGGAGGAGGGGCAGGGGCGGGGCGGCAGCAGGAGCAATGGAAGGAAATAAATTGGGTGGAATGGTGGTATAAAAAGAGATGGGTATATCAGGGTGTCTCTGTTCTGTCCAGCTAGAAAAAACTAACACCAATAGTTTATTTTGTATTTATAAATTCATTGGAAACTCTTTGATTTCTTAAAATGGCCACCCTTGCTTTTATTTACAGCAGCAAAGCCTCCCTTAGAAGTGATAATGAGTAAGAATGCACACTCTATCTTACTATTTATCAGATTCATTATAGGCCGAGTTTTGCTTTATAATGTGAGTCTGGCAATCACTTCAAGGACACAAACATAATGCCTTGTCCTTTTTAAACTTTAACTCAAATAAATTTACGTTTTACACATATGGAAATAATAAAAAAAAATCTATTTGTCCTAACTTTACCATGAAACTAAACTTGAACTGCAGAGAAGATGCAAATGGGAGTTATAATGGCACAAGAAGGAAAGGCTGATGAAAGACAAGAGTAAGAGAAGGGAGGAAAAAACAACAAAAAGAGAGGGATATAGAGACAGCTAAAGGAGAATGTTCATAGAGCAGCCTCCAGGGGCACCACTGATTCATCTCCATGTTAAAATGACTCTTTAAGAAGCTTTGACTAGTTGTACAAACCGGCATGCTCGCTAAAGTTTCCCTACAAAGAAATGCGATTTTGAAATGAATATAAATGTATGTATTTTCGTTTAAAATCTAATACGAAAAATATACGCCCAAGCACCTATAGGGGGCATGTGGTAATGAATCAGTAGTGCAGCAGATACTGGAGGCAGAGTGATAATATTCTACATGAGGAGCCTAAGTGCAGATAGTAGATAACGGGGCGACACAAACCTCTGCTCAGACCGTCTGGGCCTCGGAGGATCCGGCATTCCTCGATCTGTCCGAACGCGGAGAACATGACCCGAATGTCGTTCTCATTGCACTTCTTTGACACCATTCCAATAAACAACTTCCTGTCTTCCACAGCTGCAGGAACAAGAAGAAGCAGGATTTAAAAAAACAGCAAGGTACAACTTTTATTATACTGAAGGTGTGTATAAATATATATAGTCTCATCATATTGAAGGATGGCTCATATGTAGAGGGCAAATTTCCCTACGGGGATAATACAGTGTACCATAACATTATATAAATGTTCAAACATGTTGTTCGATTGCCTTGAAAATAGTTTGAGAGTTAAGTAGCACAATGCCCAACAGTGAAATGCGTAGATG
Source organism: Periophthalmus modestus (assembly GCA_019594935.1). Lineage (NCBI taxonomy): Eukaryota > Metazoa > Chordata > Actinopteri > Gobiiformes > Gobiidae > Periophthalmus > Periophthalmus modestus. The sequence goes on along the minus strand of JAIEZT010000054.1, from coordinate 34,500,585 downwards.
GTGATATACGTATATGAGCCATGAAAACGCTGTCACAAATATGGACAGTATAGCTGATGCAGTGACAGATATTTTGATATAATCTAGAATGGCTCTTCACTAAACTCAGACAAATGAATGGCACGGTCTAAGTTATTTCCTCACAGGTCCTAGCGGAGAAATATGTCTGAAATGCTTCAAATTATAGTCTTTACAAATAACTCAAGTTCAGGGCTAAGCAGTGTTACGCATTTAGTGTGAAGGCCATAAAACACAATTGCCAGAAGAACACGTTTTAGGCATGAACAGAAAGAAAAGTAAAAGCCTTCACCTATGAAAATGGATGATGACGGGTGAAAAACACAATCGTAAATGAGAGAGAAGTGAAAGAATAACCCAAGTGGTGCGGAGTGAATGAGACAGACAGAGCTCATGTATTTCATCATGCCATCTGTGAGCTGTGATCAATGTCTCATTATCACTTCAACGCCACAGTGCAGGGAGACTGTGCAGCTTGTCCTCTCTCACACGTCTGTCCTCCCTGTTTGTATGTTCTTCTGACAAAATCCAGCCGGCCGCCGGTGCAATCTCCGGGAAAGCGCTCCAGTAAATGTCGAGGAGAGGTGGGAGATATATCCAAAAAAATGTGTATTATTGTGTATTAAGTGTGTTGTCTTATTTGTCTAAAAGTAAAACTGAGACAGAAGTGTGTAGTGTAATCTCACAGTAATATTTCAGACTTTTTATGGTTAAATTTATAGTCCATTGTAGAGATGTTGCAATATCAGATTTTAATGCTATGATTATTGTGAGAATAAACATCACAATTTATTATGAGATTATGAACAACATGTGAAATCCTTCATTTTCTTTCATTACCATTCCTTTAGGGTGTACTCGCTTTATGAAATCAAACTTTCTAAATGCTAGAGTGAAATAAATGTGGAGCAAACTGCCACTTTACATCTAGGTTTACTTTTTTCGAGCACAGATTTTTGGAGTATAGAATTGAAATTACTGAAATTGTTTTTATGTTTTTTTAAATTGTATTGTGACCTGAATAATCATATTTATTAATTAACTGAATAATTTTGCTACTGAGTTCACATTTTGTGCTAGACTTGAACCTCAACCAAGACATTTACATTCAAATTTTAGCACATACCTGATGAAATATTGCCTGAATATTATTATTGAAATAATGCAAAAAAAAAAAAAAAAAAAAAAAAATTGGGATATTCATTTTTTTCCAATATCACCAATCTCTAGTTGAGAAATATGTGTGTTGCATGTTTCTAAGGTACTCTCGGAGAAATCCTTACCCCAAACAATAATAGTGCGTTTATAAGTTCCCACTGCATTCAATGTAATGCTAATCCAATTCAAGTTTAATGAGGAAACTGACAGTTCTCACCGCGAGGCGAAAGAGATAAGCGGTCTGTTGCACTCTGGGAAATCAATAGCACACTTGTTTATTTTGCCGTTTGAACTGTTTGTGTATTTAAAACACACACACACACAACCATTGGGATGCACTGCCAAGATAAGTGTACTTTGGAAAGGGGCTCTAACTCCTTTGTACATAGCGTGTATGTGTGAGTGTGCACATCACTCCAGAGGAAGATTACCACAAGTCTAACAGCAGTGTAATTAATTTACTTAGCGTCGATAGGAAGGGAGAGAAAGAGCAGATATGGTTACAATTGACTGTGTTTGTGTTTTTAGGAAGAGCGGCGCAGGCAGGCGTGTGGGTGATAAGACTCATGAAGCTGGCTGTGGGATGATCTGGAGTCAGGCTTTGCATTCTGGGAAAAATGGAGCGAAATTGGCTTCATGCTGAGTTTTAGCACATTAGAAGAGAACTAAAAAGAAAAAGACATTTGCCAATATAGTTATTTGGAGTTAAACTGTACATCTTCCAGGTCGTGTCACTGCCTTTGATATGCTCTACAGACTAAGCTAATAAAGCTATGAATGGCCATCCCTCATTGTTACAGCTGCTCTAATGTGGAGTATATTAAAGGTCATTACCATTAAGTGGATAGATATGTTACGTATGGTCTTCTCTATATTTCACAATTCTGGTGGCAGGCAGAAGCTGCTTTATTAAGTTCTAGCATCGTTACCTCCGCAGTAAGGTCTTATAAACCCGTATTTCACAGCATTTTACTGGGGCAGAGATTGGTTTTATAAAGCCGACTCCCATGGCTGGGTGAATATGACTATACTTTTACAGTGGACACAGTAACAGCATTTGGCTTCAAGTCTTCAAACACATTTGAGAAAAGATGAAAAAGATCTTTTCAAATTATAACCATGTCTACCCAGGCTAGGGATATGGCTCTTAAAAGTGCTAAATAAGAACAAAAAATCTGTAACTAAGGAAACATAAACTATGCATGCACATTTTCTCCAAGGTAATCGTGCATTACAGCCATCTCCAAAATGTTGCCGTATTTTACTTTTTAACTTTTTAAAACACATTTTGGAGCATGGCTTTTTAAGACAAATTGCTTCAAGGAAAACCAAGTATTACTGTGTAAACCTTGTAAAATGAATTATTAAAATAATAATTATTTCAACAGAGGGTAGTCTTATGTATTGTGATTAATATTTTGATCTGTTCAGAGAGGAAAGCAGCTGCTACTTCATTGAAGCTGCTGGGATGAAATTTGGGTTAATTTACTTTTTTCTTTTTACATTTGCAACATTTTCACTTATAAAATCACAGTGTATGGGTACTATATGTTGAGTTGGCACAGATGGATAAGCAGAAATGATAACTCCACTGTCATGTACAGGTAACCTGGGGACACAATTCAGAGACTACAATATATGTGTTTGTGTGTAAACCCATATACATTAAATCATGATTCGCATGTGTACATACAGCCTGTTTATATTAAATGAGCTGCCACTGGGAATGCAGGCAGGGTTCACTATCAGGGCAAACGATTCAACTGGCTCTGACCCCCTTCTCAAGCACCTTAATAATTCATAATACATAAAAAATATATCGCAGCATTTCCCCCATTGAGTCATGCTTTTTTAGGGTCACATTCAATTCCATGGCCCGGTCCCTAGGTGCCTTTGCCACTCGTGCAGCGATCAAACATACATGCGGAGATACTGTAGCCATCTATTACCAAGCCAATTCAGAAATACTATGGAGATGTCTTTGGAAGGCACTTACCATTCGACTTCTCACTGTCTGCAGGTTTCATTTGAATAGGGTGGTGCATCTGAAAGACAGGAGGAGAGAGGAGAAAATGAACAGATGCAAAAACAAGATGGATAACTCAAATACTGTCCACAATGAACTATGAAATGTATTCAAAGTCACACTGGTTGCAATAGACCTCGTGATGCGGAGAGAGTAAGACTAATGAGGTAAGACTTAACAGGCATTTTATTGAGGTAAAAAGTAAATGAAATTTTTATCAACACAGCAAATAGCAATACAACAAATCCATATTTTAGTTGATAACTCGGTGTTTATTTGTTCAATTAGTTGTGTTTTTAAGACATTTCTAGCCATGAGAATGGTTATATGGTGAAAAAATATTCATGAACGTGTATTATTGATAAAAATCTAAACATAATAATGCCACTGCCTTTCTTTTAAAAGAGTTTGTACAGTCCAGATACCGATTAAGATTATAAAAATACAATAAGTGCCTAGTTACAATTATCACGATTAATTACTGCATGTCCTATTTATTCCCACGATTTTGATGATTGCTTTCAAAAATTAGACTTGACTAGGAAGTGCATGTCACCATTCTGTGTCTCAAACTTTTTCCTGTGTCCCCATTAATTCCCTTGCTCTCTCTTTCCTTTATGGGAGATTATGTGGCTTTTTGATCTGCGCATTGAATGACAGTGATTCTCCAAATCTAACCCAGTATCAATCACACTTCGAGTCAAATAGCAGGCGGCAGCATGTGTCCGTGTGAGTGTGGATGTGCCCCATCTTACCTATAATGCCCCTGGGCTCAGTCTCGCTGTGACAGAAGGCTTTGATCTCCCAATTCTATCACACCTTTATCCCAACCCTCTACCTCTTGCACTGGTTCTTATCATCCAGACTCCCTGAGACTGGTCCCAGACAGACACACACACTCTGTCTGAGGTGCACTTCCCTGAGCGACCTGAGGGGGGCAGTACATGGTGGAGAGTAGGTTCTCATTTTTGTTTTTTGAACTTTTCAGCTCATTTGTGTATTATTCTTTTTATAAGATGCATAATTTCTAATTCTCTCAAGTTTCAGTTTAAAAGCAGATACTGACAGTAGTTAATTACCTATTGTTTCCCTCTGTAAACAGTAGTCCACCGCTCTACACAGTCAGAATATATAATAAATAACATAACATTGAGTACTGGATCACATCAGTGCCCACACCCGCTCTTAAGACATTTTAAAGCTCTGATTACACTAGACATAATTAGCATGGTTTATGGTTTAAACTGTCTTTATGTTTAAATATAATTGCCATAGAATAAAACATAAAGAAAGGTATTGTTATCAGGGACTATTTATGCACAAAATTGATTGTGAACAAAAAAAAAAAGAAAAAGAAACCCAGAAAATAATATGAGGAGTAATCAAGGGTAGACAAGGATAGGCAGCCTGTGGGCTTGTCTCTTGTTAGTGTCATCAACACAAGGACAGATGCTGGGACACGGAGGTGTGTGTGAGGCTACAGCCACATCAAAAAACAAAGTCATGTCAAAGAAAAAACCTGGAAGTCCCATCAAGTCATTTCTCGTTAATCCATTTCAAAGCCTGTCCTCCAAAAGCAAAAGCAAAATAAAACCTAAACAAAAGCCCTGACAGCATTCAGAGCATCGCCGCCACTCATTCTGAAAAAATGCTGCCAAAGCTGGTGAGTAAAGCGTAAGCATCTCCCCCCCCCACACACACACATCTCAGCAGCCCCTTCGAACAGGTACAAAACCCCAGTCTACTTTAGAGGCGTCTCACCTCAGGTCTGTCTGCCCCTCCACCCCGCGGGCTCCGGCTCTGTCGACATGTTTGATCTGAGTAAGCCCCCGTCGAGACCCACAAAGCAAGACTCTCCTTTTGCTATCCCACAATTCCACTGTGGCGTTTCTTTTTGCCTGGCAGGCCCACAGCCACATTCTGCCATTCATTATGCACTCAGCAGGACCCCGACAAAACTACTATGTCCTCGCCGCGCACAGCCTCGTAAAAAGCACAAAGAGGAAAAAACGTCAGTGCGCAGACCCATGTGTGCGGCAGGAGGATGCTGTGTTGGCATTTACCCCCACACATGTATCTGAACACGGCAACTAAATACACAAGGGTGACAATTACTGAAGAACAAAAAAATCAAGGTTTTCTTAGGCCACAGGGCTCAAAAACTGTGTGATCTTACAATCCCCTGACCTGTCTTTGCCCCCCTCCCATTGAAGTACATGCAGTATTGTTGGTAAAATTATGTTTTATAAATGTTGTTCCGTATTTATTATTACTTGTCTGTAGTGGTGAATTGGATCACGTTTCTCTTCAGTCTTTATTCCACAGTGACATCTGTTTTATGAACATATTGAGTTTATGCAGCATATTCTCTGATGGCTGATAAATGTCATTAGAATCTCTTTTTTTGTCCATTAAGTTGTTATACTCTCACACAAGTCTTTATGGCTGACGTACATAAATATGTTTTAGTGTGCATACGGCTGAACCATGTACTGTTATCCTATAGGCTACCAAAAGTAAAACTTACTTTGCAATTGCTCTAAATTAATTCAAGTTGTATGCCAAAATCCTCAAGAGCAGCAAAGTAATAATCCAAAAATGTATGAGAAGTATTTAAGTATAAATATCAGGATAGGTACAGGATATATAAATACAGTATACAAAGAATTGCAGAACCATGTTTTATCATTGTTTTATTACCATAGTCCTTGTCCACTTAATGTTCCTGTCTATCCCTATAAGTCATTTTGACTCTGCTTTGCTCTTCCAAGAATTATTAATTTTCCTATCCCAGTAATTGAAGAGGCCCTTGTGAGCCACAGGGAGATACTTGATAAAAAGCGTCAACAAATTATTGGGCAAATATGGAAAATAAAGAGTTCTTTAGCAGGCTGCTGTACAATTACAGAAACAAAATGTAAATGATGGATGTCTGGTGATTATTTTAAGTTGGGTGAGACCTGAAGTAGGCTTATTATGTACTTATTATCCAAACACTTCAAAATAAAGTGTCACAAATTGTTTTTAATCATATTTGGAGTACATGAATCGCCATATTGCAAACTGCACATTTGAGTCCTGACTGAATCTCTTCTGTAAAACACATGATAAATACACACCTCTGAAAAAAACACTTAACATTTCATTTACATATTAATGCTGTAGGAAATATTCAGGTTGCTGCTTTGTCTCTTATGTATTTAGTATTGTCTGCAGCTATAAAACCAGCCTCGGTAAGGGCCAATTTTCAGGCTACAATTATAATGTATTTGCAGTTTTTCTTGCAATACTTAGACAAGTTATTTGCACGTGTATTTCATTGTCCAGCAGGTTTGAAATATTTATCATTTCATCTTGGTCTTATTCTTGGAGTTATTGGTGACAGTGAGTTTCAGATAGACACATAGAAACCCTAGACAGAAACTTGCAGACACATAGAAACCCCCAGAAAGTCCAGGACTATCACTTCCACATTGAAATCAAATAAACTTCCCTACAAATGCACGCAATGGCTCAATATTAAACCAATAACTTCTTTAAAGCAAGAAGACCAAATATTTTACCCGCCCACTGAAAAAGTGAAAAGATATGTGAAAGATATGTTTTTCAGCCACTGTAAGCACTATGTCAGACCATTCAGAAGTACAGCAGACAGCTAGCCCCCTCTGTGTCGCTGAGCAAACCAAAGCTCACAAAATGTCACCCAGTGGCCCCTGTTCCTCTCCTCCTCATATCCTCCAGCTCATATAAAGAAAGCCAGTCCGGCGACCCGGCTGGCATTCAGGCACTCTATGTGCTAAGGCTCCACTCCTCACCTACTGCCCATTAAACACTCCCTCCTGGTACACACAGCTCAGGAAATCCTACACGTCCCAAATGTTAACTGCTGCTCCTGGGTTAACATTATACCCCAGCAGCTTCCCTCACATGCCGGGGTCTGCTGGGACTGCCCTGCTGCTCAAAAGGTCAAAGGTCCACTTGTCTCAGAGCCAGAGGACTCACTTAATTCAGGCAAGAAGAGTCAGTATTGTGATGCTACTATCCCTCAGAAATACTGCAGTACTATTGTTTTGGTGCCTGTATTTTTAAGAATCTCTTTGCAGTTATTTTTCATGTTGTAGAAACACAACCATACAATTAACTTTGGATCTTTTGAAGAGAAAAAGATAATTAGTATATAGTAATCGATAGTAATAGTAATTTCTATAAATGAAAGCTGTAACTATGAACTTGCTTTTGTTATTGTGTCAGTGACATAAAACAGTAAGGTAAAGTAAGGTAAGGTAGTGTATACTTCATTGATCCCTCATGAGGGAAATGCATTCTCTGCTTTTGACCCATCCTTCAACTGTTCAACAGTGCTGCTGGGGCAACCTGTCAGAGCAGTGAGCTGCTACGTGCCGCGCTCAGGGACCCAGCTCCATGATGTTGAGCTTGGTTCACCTCCAGCTAAGGATCACCTTAGATGGGGGATTTTACCTTTGGTGCATGTTTGGGGATGATAAGCGACCCGGGAATCGAACATGAAACCTTCTTGCTGCGAAGCGTGAGTGGCAGCCAATCAGGCACCATTTCAATATAATCGTTAATCGCAATATTTTTCTGTTACTATATATCCTGCTTAACTTTTTTTGGGTCGTGACAGCCCGATAGCCTGCCTGAAACCACTGTCTTGTCCAAAACCCTACCCCAGCCAGAGTGTGGTAGAATTGTGCAAATATATGTGTGTGTATTTGCCTGTCATCTTTGGCAGCAGTTGGCATCTTGAAGAAGCCAAAGACACATGAGCAGGGCCTGTGCCAGAAAACAGGGGAGTGTGGACGCTGTCTGCTGTCTCGTGTCTGGACTCCTCCTTCCTGTCTGGAGGTGTGACGGTGAGCTACTGGGTCAAAGTCAGACAGATGGCCTCACAGTCGAAATTCAATATTAGTGAACAAAGCACACACAAATGCACACAAAGCAAACACAAAGACACACAAACTGACGAACAAGCCCTAGACTCTAGTTATAGCCTGTTTTGCTAATAATTGCACTAAGATACCAGAGTGTCACACAATAATATACCAATTAAAGCAAGAGATCTGACCTGGACCTTTTCATTTAGACAAATAAACAAGAATATGGGTACAATTAGAAATGTTTTTTAACCTTTACTGACCCACTGTTCACACTGAGCAGACAAACATTGTTAAAAAGACAAAGCCTGTTTGGAAGCGTGCTGTTGTGATAGTTTCCCAAGAGAAGGTTTGGTCAAATGCACACCAAACACAATGAATTTTTCCCTTTGATGGCAATGCACACACGTACGCATGGAATAACAAAACTGTTGGTGAATGCTTTTATCATAGTTTGATACCATTCTTTACAAAACTTCAAAAATCAATGCTCACATATATATTTGACAACTTTTTCACACATTCACCTGATATATATATATATATACACCTATACTATGGTGTAGAGTTTTGACGTCTATTCTTCCAGAGTTCAAGTGTAATTCCCCCAGCGCACCATCTACACTTGTGACAATTAAATTAAGTCTGCACACACACTTGACACATGGCAAACAGCCCCGCTTCCCCTGCTTCCTCACATCACTTTCAACAAACACCTTGATACAAATGAAGTTTGACTTAGACTCCCTCTCTTTTCTTTGGGCAAACAAATGACTATAAATCAAATTGTCCTTTACAATATCCCTTGTCTTAGTGCTGCTTAGTGCACAGTTAGCCTACATTATCCCCACTTCATTTAGCTTGGTAAACAATTAACCCAGCGTGCGGGTGTGAGCGGAATGATTGAGGGATTTGGCATTAGGTATGCTGCATCTTGTCTCCACGCTAACTGCGCTAAGTGTTTAACATAGTTAGCTTTCCTGCTTTACTTTTCCCCTCCCGTGCTGTGGAATCAATATGCTTAAGCGTTGCCACCAACTCGGAGAGAAAAAGGGGTTAGGGGAGTTAATTCGGAACGTGTGATTAATATTTCTTCAGTTAAATAACAACACGCACATAGAATCCAACCATTGATGATGTTTGCTATCCTTCGCTAGTGTTTGCGATAGCATTTAGGTTTTACTACAGCAATTACAGCCTTTAATTGAATTGATTTCGATAATGAACCACTGTAATGGGACTGCCGTGGGAATCCATTTGTGTGTACTTATGTGTGTGTGCTGTGTGCAAAGAAGAAACCGCTGGATTTACAGCTATCAGGCGAACTATTACAGTACGCAAGTGATTATGCTGTAGTCAAAGTTAAAGAAATATATGCAAAAGTGAGTTTGAGTGAGAGTGAGTGGTGAAAGATGATGTGGCCCAATTCCACAGTTCAACTTTAATGCTGGGGTACCGGATTTGCAAATCATAAAGTAGGAAGTAGGTATTTAAAACTTACACTTAAGGAAATGTTTTAATGACTAAGCGGTTTATAAAGTTCCAGAAATAAAATTGCACTTTTGTTGTGGAGTTTGATTAGCTCAAGCAAGCATTCAACCTTTTAATATTATGATTTATGGGAAACATTTATGAAAAATGTACTTCTGGAAACAAGGGGTGGGCGGTCACTGTTGAGCTCCGTGACATTTAGTGGCATGGCGTTGCATTTTGAAGAGGTGGCATAATGTTTTGGCTGGTTCTTCATATACACACCGAGATAAAGAGAATTTGAAGGTACAATTTAAACCTTAACAACACTTGTGTGAGCTGTCTTAGTCTCCATTCAACCTTTTTATCTAGCACTTGTTCAGGGTCTAACCTTTCAGTGCGTTGCATAATATCCTCCAGGCTATAACGCATGAATGTTTGATGACACACGGCTTGGTACATGATACATTTAATAAGCTACATTGCTATATTTCCGCTGTTGCAAGCTTACCACTACTACTATCACTAGTTCCTGAATGGGCCCTCATCTATTTTCGTTGAGATTGAAGAGCGGCAGGGAAAGCTTCAGCAGTGGAGAGGTGATGTGTGTGACAGCTTGTAACTGAACAAACACATTAAACATAGACTGCAAACATTAGGTTGCTCACTTATCTTATCACCCACTATGTGTCAAATATGCTCTTGTGTACAGGATTTAAGAATCAGTTTGCAGAAAAATGGGCTCTATGTCATAAAATGATTAAAATGGAAAAAGTATGCGATGGTACTTGACTCCAAAGTGATAGATCTGTATACAGTGCGGTTTATAGATTGAATAATGGCTTGCGGGCAACATTTCACTCCATCACAACTATTTGCTCGCAGATTTTGACAGTGTTGAAATGCCCAATGAGATGCCGTTTCGCCATGCAGAAGAATATCCTTTTTCACCCACTTTTGACAAATCAGCCCTGTCGGAAGCCTTCCACATACACGTGGTTTTGTTAACTGTCAATACCAGTACACTTCACATGCTCAGGATTTTCAACTACTATTAATAGCTATTTATTCCTCTGTTGTCACTAAAATGAGAATATAACAATGAAATGACAGATAGCAATGAATGACAGAATGATTGATATGTGTACAGCATGTATATGATCAGTGCAATATTGATCTAATACAGGCTAAACAGTTGATGGTAAAAGGACGCAATGCCATCGTTCATCTGTGAGAACTGGAATCGCACCGCCAACCTGTGGATCAGTGGATCTATCCGCTCTACCAATGACGTTTATGTCGAGAGCGGGGTTTGAACCGCTAACCTTCGGATCAGTGGAGAAACACTGAGCGACTGTTGCCCCACTGTTGATCCCTTTATTATATCAAATATTAGCTGTGGTAAAGAATATGAAGCAAAAATAGGGGCAGGGTTTTTACAAATTGTATTGCTTGTTTTAGATGTGAATTTAGATTTAGGATTAGTACCAAATTCTGTGTAGTAGTGAGGCATAAACAACAGGAAATTTCATAAAAGAATTACTGATTTCCAGCCAATAGACACCAGTATGCTTGTCTGGTATAATAGTCAATTTCCTTCTCAAATACTACGCATTGGATATATGCATTAGCTCTGGATTTGTGTTACATCATTTTGAATTAGTATTCGTAGCAATTTAAAGACATTGTAAAGAGGTCACTATCCAAAGCAGTAGCCTATGCCAGCTCTCATTTACAATTCTTCACATAGTAATACTGACAGACTGACAAGGGCTCGAACATGAAAGTCAATGATTTCTCACATGGCTGAGAATGATAATAGACATTATCACTTACAGTCTGCAGCTTCATCCAGCTCTCTGTCCACCAACTTGACAATAAATGACAGATTAAATGAGCTACGTCTTTTGGGTTGTAATTCGGAGCATTTAAACCCTAACCTTACTCAAGATCGCGCTCACTTTGATGGAGGCTTTTGATGTGCCTTTGGTTTGCCGGAGAACAGTCAACCTTGTGCCGGCGGAGCATCACTAATTATCTCGGCAACAGAAAGGTAAGGGAGGTGGGGATCTGCGTTTGTGTGGTCTCAGTTCAACGGCAGGTTTTAATGAGCCCCACGCTTCTTATCAAGCTCAGTACACGCCAAACGCTCTGATCCACCCACATGGAGGATAGAGGTACCCGTGCGGACCAGCCCACCACCCCACTCCTCAGGTATCCAAGTCCCCTCTGCTGCCACCAACTGAATGCTTCCCTCTAACTGGCTGTCACAATGGGACAAGGGAGCATCAAAGGAGGTTTGATGCTTAGCTGTACAGGCAAAGAGAAACGGACAGTTTGAACTCTGTAAAAAAATAACAAGAAGAAGGAAGCTATGGGCGTAGGAGAGTGTGAGATGAGCACAAACCTTCGTCAAGACCAATGTAGCCATCTTTAGTATATTTTCAAATAAAGCAAATGCAGTTCAGGGTCAGACGCACTGTCCTTTCATCTGTCACTTGCCTTCTTTTTCTTTCAACTGCCTTCAGTAGTAATTAGCATGTTTTTGAACCTGATGTCCGCTGCACATGGATTTAAAATTGGCACATCAGGCTTGAGTCTTTGATAAGTGTAAAGCTCATTTTAATAGTTTCGCTACTTTATTTTAGCGACAAGTTTTTGTGTCTTTAAAATTTTTGGTAAAGGTTCATTCTGTCTTCAGTTTTAAACGGTTAAGTATGTTTTTTTTTGTCAGACTGGAGAATTTTGTTCAGTGAATTTCTGTACTTCCAGCTGAAAAGAACCAAACTACTGAAAATAACAGATACCACTGATGGATCAGAGAAGCCACTGAGATCTGCAAATGAGGTCCAAGGAGCATACATTGTGTCAAGGAAGCCTACACCTTATCACACACATGGGATGCAGTCCTGGAGAAGACATCAGACAGTAGGGGACATAAGCTTCTTCCCCAAACATTCAACACATTCTACAAGCCAGTACAGCTGACACTAACAAAATGTCACTAAAATAAAGGTATTGTAGACAGGAAACATATGCATTAACTTCCTCTCTTTTCCTTTCTATCCTCTTTCTTTTCCTCTGAACCATGGCTTTCGATGGAGCAGTGGCCTCCGGGTGCACTCATTGAGCAGAGGTGGTGGGGGGTAGCCGACTCTGGGCATTTAGACATCTGTCAGCCGCTAATGAAAGAGTTTAATTTAGTGGAAAATCTCAGACAACCTTGTCTGACAGGCACGCTGACAGGCTTTAACTCGCTGTTGTTGTAAACACACATCTCTAGATATGCGTGGAGTGGATCAGGACGAGTGGAGAGAGGTGAAAGTGAAAATAATGTAATGTAATAAAGTCAGTGGTGGGACATGCTCAGAGCACAAGTTCGGCAGGGGGCGCACATCAGCTCCAGCAGCGGGGGTTAGCTCTTATGACTTTAAGGCGCTCCAGGGGTACCAAGCATGTTTGCAACAATAGATAGGCTGCAGTGCTGTGTGTATGTGAGAGAGAAAGGAGGAAAATGCACTATTTAGACTCACTGCTGCTATTAGAGTGTTGACGAGATGAACTCCAGGCAAACATGCTGACAGACACAGACTCTGTCTCCACCCCCCAGGAGCTTCATTAGCAGGTCATTAGGAACAAGTTTGGCAAACTGTTGTTATTCGACATGAGTAGTTATGCAAAATCAAGAATATTGGTAAAAGCATGGCATAGCATGTGTTGTATGCAAATTAGTGTCACGCTTCTTACAGTTTTGTTACTTCAGTACTGCTGGAAAATTAGGCATGATCATAATTATTCTTGTAAAGCATGTTATATCTGCCGTAAGGGTAGAGAAATATATTCTGAAATGTACAGGAAACCTTTTGGCCATGTGAACATCGCTGGTGACCTTTGTGCTTACTCATTTTTTTTTTTAACATACATATTTGATGACAACATTTCTGCCCACATGTTCCAAACCCACTGACAGATGTAATGGAAAACAGACTCAGAGGTCATAATGTAATGCCTGATCAACACATAATGCAGATTAACTACAACATGTATATAACGGAATCTATGTGTCAACTATACACTGTAACTCAGATCATTTTTCTGTCTATTGTTACATTCTCCAGAGTGACTCAAACATTCCACTAGATGTTGGTCCAACACACAACACACTCTTCTGTTTACTATAACCTACAATAGTGTAAGAAAGCTCTAAGCTGTACAACTTCAATAGCAAGAGATAGATGTACAAAGGATGCCACAACACTTGTATCAAAAGACAGCTATTAAAGATTTCTTGTAATGTTGCATTTTCATTATTGCTTCTGGGTTTTTAGTGTTGTGTAATCGCAAGTGCTTTACTCAAGAGCCTTGTAAAACAACTTGTTCAAAGCCAGATATAAGGTCAAACTCTGTGTTCTTGTGTGTTTTCAATCAATACTTCAGTATCTAATTTCTGAAGCAAGAAATACTTTCTGAAGTGTGTGATAAATATACTATGAATAAAATGTGAAATATGTGTATGAATCATTACTAAAATACAGTAGGACTGTGGAATTACTCAAACTAGAATCAAGATAGATATTCAGGCATCAGTCAATGATCAGCATGGGTCTTTTCAATAGGAAGGTGATTCAGACTAGGTCTATTTGTAACCCTAAAGTATAGCATCAAATTATAAACTAATCAAAACACATAAATTGCTTGCATTATTACAGTAAAGGATACCTCGCCTGCCATGATGATTCAACTAGACAACATTTCCATCTTTGCCAGTAATTCTTTCTGGTATGGTTCCCTTGCCTGTCAGTTTTCACAATTATAAACTCGTAGCCAGAGTCCATCACATTATCACATATACTGCCAAATCTCCAGGTGGCCGTTACAAACAAATGACAAATGATTCATTAAAGTGCAATGCGTTATGAGAAAATTATGAACTTAAACTGAAGAACCCATGCTTGACTCAGAAGTGAAATCATTCCACTGTCCTAACACTACATGGCTGCCAACTTGTTCTGCCAATACTGGTGCCCTTTTTGTCAATTTGGCCCCCATCCAGTTTTCACTCTGATTGCATCTTTCCCTTGTTAGGGCCTGGGTTGGAAGTAGAGATAGAGTGAGGGGAGGGAAGAGTGCCAATACAAACATTGTTCTACAGCTTTTACAAGCCGTGAGAGCAGAGAAGTTAATAAGCAGGTATTGGTTTTTAACTGCGGCTCGTTTATTGCTTTGCCCTGCAGCACAGTGAAGAGCTCCACTCCACCTCTTCCCTGTCCATCTGCACAGCACCTCCACTGACCTTGGACTGCGTTTTCTTCTCTCCCCATCTGCCCAGCTTACTCATTTTCTCTTGACTCATTCAGCAATTCATTAAGAGTCCTCATTGCAAGGCGTCTTTGTATCTGTACACTCTATATGTTTTTATCATCACGGTTGCAGCAGTATATTCAAAACCACAATTTAAAAACACAACCTATGCACTAAATGTCAAATGTATAGTCTTGTCTTTTGTTTGTTGCTATTCAAGGGTTAAACAAAATTGTCCTGTATCATTCCTAAGGAGATGTACAAATTCTTTTTCGATGTGTACTAAATTACTAGTGTGTATCTTTTGGGTGAGCTGAGAAAGAAGTGTTTTGACTGTGTGATCTGATTCAGACAGACATAAAAGGTCTAACAAGAGGCAGAGACAGAGATGTAAAAGATGAAGTCAGTGTAGCAGAGGAGGGGCTTAGTCATAGTGTTAAAAGAAGATTGAGTGTTCCTGAAACATGTTCTCCCGTGGGGGCTCTTTCACACCTTCAACACCAGATAAATGACTAACTCTCACGGTTCACAAAAACACAACAAACTTAACACACTTAGTCCACACACGATTAACATGGAGGCTCTGCAAAACAACAAGCTTGACTAGGAAGCAGGAGCCCAGGCACAAATCGTGAATATAGCTCTTATGGGGTTTGCAGTATCCGCCCCATCCTGCCCAGGGGGCCTATCCACTGATCCAACTGACAGAAGCAAGTGGGCACACACGCTCACATGATGAGTTTCCAGTTAGCTGGTGCAGCCAAGGAGAGAGGTGGGGAAACAGCCAATAGCCCGAGCAGAAGGGATCCGGGGGCCGCTAAATATCCACCAAGGGCTAAAGGAGCACGATTGAGAGAGTCTCCAGCCCACTGCCTTCGTCATTCTCCTGCAGTGCTCCAGGACAGAACAATCACAAAGCATGCAACATGAGGACAGCAATGTCACAGCATGTGCACAGAGCCTTATTGTCAGAGCCAATGCCAGATGTGCACAAGCATGTACTGTACATAATGTTTCCTGTCCAGAAGGATGCAGCAATATCAGGCAGATGTACATATTATGCAATGCATTTACACCTAAACAAGTCTGTATTTGGATCCTAAGCAGCTTATAATTACATTTTAGATTAGATGTACAATTTGTTGTTGCCTGTCAGTTCCAGGAGTGGATGTCTTAGTTTTTAAATCTCTTACCCTATAATTGTTCCCATCAACATCAGACATGAAATAATTAAATTCATGTATCTTAGATGCATGTTTTAAAGATGTGATCTAGTCTACTTTTACATTAAATAAAGACACAGAGCCCACTCTTACTGGATACATGGACATTTTTAGGACTTCTGTAAATATTTTAATAACCAATGATTTAATGTTACTGTGTGTGGGTGTGTTGATGCAAATGGTTTCTGTGCCCCTCCTCCTCCCTTCCCCTTGAGTGCTCTATACCACATCCATGCAGACATTGTAAATAAGAGTTTGTTTTTAATGTTTTGCCTGGTAAAACAAAGATAAAATAAGTAAAATAAAACTTGACACCAGTAAAAGAGAAATGAGGACACTCACCCCTGTTAAGGTCTTTATGTTATGCAGTGCATTCTGGGCTTCAAGGGCAGCTTTCCTTGTGTAAAACGTGACAAAACAGCAGCCTGGGGAGAGAGGGAGAAAGAGAAGGATGAGCACAAGCAGCAACAAAAGCACTTCCTCTATTCATCTGCTGGCATCACCTGTCGACACCAGCCGACACGGCGAGAATGTTAAGGAGAAAACACAGAGCAGAAGAAGGCAGCACTTTGGAATATGTTTTGACGCTGATGACTTGAGCCTCTGAGACATGAGCAAGAAGGATGTGTTATTGTGCCCACAGACTCACGCAAACAGCACCAGCACAACACCTTGGAAAACATGGATATGTGTCCAGTGCTTTGGTTTTTGGTAATGGTTTGTGAGTCATGCACCAGCATTTTATATCCCTCAGATTCATATATTCAAACTATACCGTAACACATAACATCTAACATAATATCAGAATGCAGTAGCAACTGATTCTAATTATGAATACATCATGATTTACTGTATAATTTAGTTAACCACACAGCTAGATTCCAGTGTGTACTTTCAATATAATATTGGTATGAATCATCAAAAATCCATCAATTTTCTAGTGCTTTATCTGGGAGCGGGTCGCAAAGGCAGCAGTCTGAGCAGATGTTTTTTTTTTTCATCAAAACTCAATTATCTAAGTTGCTTATCCCCATTCTTTGTCTGCAAAATCCACAAAAAAATAATCAAAATAGCCTAAAATGATCAGCTACTTGGATTTTGAGACAAAGATAGTAGACCTGTTTGTCTCAAATTGATACAGAAGCTATTTAAGTTATCAGCATTTTTACACTTTTAAGAATTGCAGGTGAACCACAAAATACTGCAACTTGTGCATTTTGTTTGCCCATAAAGATAAACATTAGCACCCCACAGGACTTCCAGAATCAAAAGGTGAAAAATATGGGCAAAGGTTTGGGCTTAATTATGGTTAATCCCTGAAGAACAAAGCAGAAACAGTTTGGGAGCGTGGTTGTTTTTTGCTGACTCAGTATTATAAAAACGCTCAGTCAGGTTAAAACTGAGAGGGAGCGCATTAGGGCCAGACAGAGAGGTGTGAGGCTTTCATCTCCTTCTATAAACAAGCACTGCTATTAGGGCTATGTGCAACACAGCTCTCTGTAGACTGGGCCACTTTATGACTACTTTGACTTTATAGGTTTACACAGAACAGACATCTACACAAGATAGTATAAAGTGAAAAAATTACTAGTACGGCTAAGACAATTAGACACACAACCCTTCATGTATTTTTTTTTTTTTCACAATGCAAAAAGTCATTCAATTCACACCTGTGTTGAACTGCATGGTAAAGATGGAGTACGAGAGCATTCCTGCATAACTCAGGGAGCTTCCAGACCTACATCCCATTCCTTTACAATACACAATAGACTAACTAACAAGATGACATGTGCATACTGTCTAACCACACATTTTCTATTGTTCACAGCTGCTTTGTTGACATCCCCATTGTGCTGCTAAGTGTTAATGGGAGAGACAGTTGAGGGGGTGTTGTGTTGGACGTATCACAGGCCTCCGTTCCGGTGACACTTGCCCTGCGGTGCATCTGAGTGAAACCCAGCAGTGAGCATCTGGAGCAGGTTTATCCTCCTGATCCCCGGGTCCCTTTGATGAGTCTGGGAGCGTAATGGAGCTGAAATCCTGTGACCTCCTCTGGGTCTCAGATCTGTTTGAATAGTTGGCCCTTAGCCTAGCGTTAGCATCCGGATTTCTGTGCTTGTGTATTGGCTCCAAATTAAATTCTCTGTTTCCTCCTGCTCGGACTTCCACGATAGGCACTCCAGCTAAATGCATCAGTTTGGATTTGATAAAGACATAAATTCAATCTCAATACAACAGGTCAG
Source organism: Periophthalmus modestus (assembly GCA_019594935.1). Lineage (NCBI taxonomy): Eukaryota > Metazoa > Chordata > Actinopteri > Gobiiformes > Gobiidae > Periophthalmus > Periophthalmus modestus. Next base: position 34,482,251 of record JAIEZT010000054.1, on the reverse strand, counting down.
ATGAATTTCCCCGAGCACTGGGCTACTGGGATAATAGGCATTCATAGTCTATTTTGTTAAAAGGCCTACAAAATTGATTTTCATGACCATGTAACTGGAATTACTTCTGACCAGTCTCCACTTAGCTACATAGGGAATGTGTTTCTTTTGAATACAGATATCCCCTGTTAAACCCAAAAGGAACAGCCAACCGCTATGTGGCGAGCAGGGCCGGCCCAGCCTATGAGCAGACTAAGCAGCTGCTTAGGGCCCCGAGGCCACCAGGAGGCCCACAAGAGTCCAAACATTTATACTGAAAATAATATAATGTATCAAGTTTTATTGGGCACAGGGCTTGTGTGTTTACAGCGGCCTAAGCATTTGTTTTATATCTATAGTAGCAAAATATCTGCTGCTGCCTACATTTGTTTTTGAGCTGGGCATAGGTGAGGGCAGCTATGTATTTACGCCGGTGCAAGAACCCTATAATGTAAATTTAAGCACACTGTCGCCAACTGTAACACATTAAAATCCACAAGAAAGGAAGAAAAAATGTCTAGAATTAAAAAAAAATCTTGACCCCCCCTTATATGTTTGTCTACTGTTCTTGTGGCTATAGTAGTTGTGACATTCTGGATGTTTTCAGTCTGATGTTGGTCATATAAGTAAATACAATTGGTCAAGGTGAGCACAGTCATAATGTGAAATCACCAATAGCTGAGGCAGGAGGCATCCACTGTCGGGGGCCCCAGAGACAAATTCAGCTTAGGGCCCCCTGAAAGCTAGGGCCGGCCCTGGTGGTGAGAATACTAAGAACTTCAATGTACATGCTTGCAGGATAAGCAATAGTTTTTTTCAACAGGAAAACCTAGAAGTGATCCGGCATCGTACATAGTAACGATATAATTCTATTTTACCTGTGTTCAGGTCTGAGACCCTTGAGTGCCATTAGCAATTCCAACTGTACTGTGAGCAATGAATAATGATTGCGGCGGGATTTTCACTGTATACAATGGAGGGTTAGCTTAGGGTCTTAGCATTAGTGATTCTGATGGCATGTAATGTGAAGGGGAGGGCTAGCTGTTAGCGCCACGTTAGCCAGTGTTTTGTGATTCCTACAGTGTAGTCAGAGCCTGGGAGCTATGCAGCGTGTGGTGGAAGGTCCCAGGTGGTGTGCTGTCAAACCAGGATCAAAGAGCAGAGGAGTGGACCACACAGCCACACACACACTTTTACGCACACGCTATCCTGAGATCCAGTTTCTCCTGTTTAAGAGTCAGCATGCTCGCAACATGGAAACAGAAAGCTCCAAGACTTGACACGCTTATTTCTTTTCATTTTGGAGATACTGCTGGATTTTCTTCTGGGTGGATCTCATTTAAATTAGTCTTGAGCAAACTTGTTTTTGCACAATCAATGTTCTTGTCAGTTTGAGTTTTCTGCTCCATATACATTTTGTGTCAGCTGGCCAGATGATGAACCCACAATCTCATTTAACCAGTTTGCCACCAGGGAGCACAAAGCTGAAGGATGAGAAGAATTTACATATACTGCCTTTTGAGATAGACATAGACATAGACTTCCTTTTGAGACAAAGACACACGGACACATGGATACGCTTTGTCCTTGTAAAAGAGAGATATGCTTCCATTCATGCATGGATGCACACTTTGCCTCTGCTGCAGATCAGGGATACTTGAACAAACCTGACTGAATGAAGAAATCTTTGCTAAGTTAATGTTTGAAGGTTTGCCAGGACAACAGAAAGATATAACGATGAATGGTCAAAAATGGCTATCAAGAATAAGTATAAATAGTTTTGGCAGCTGAGGATGCCCTGAAAGTGAGAGAAGACCCTTGCTCCGCACCTCTGTCAACCAATCAACCCCCATCCGATGACGGGTCGACCCAGCCCTGCAGCTGAACAGAGAGGAGTGAAGAGGTGAGGAGGCATGCAGGGTGCGCAGAAACACAGGTACCATTACATAATTCTATCTAGTTCATGTTATTGCCACAGCTGACGATATGCTGACAAAAAAAATGGAAATCCCTATCATTAACATCACATTGAAATGCCCTAACCAGTTTAAAACAATATTGATTGTGCCAGCGGTTATCGGTTACTAATGGTTGCTGACTTTTGACCTCCAGTGTTTAGCCTATTAGCTATTCCAGTCACAGTAACATGGCTTGATGCAGAAATGGCATGTGACTCAAAAATCTGCCAAATGTCTTATGCACTTGCTCACCATGGAAACCACACACAAAAAGAGAGCAGCCAGCAAAATAAAATTGTTGTTCCGCTATCACCTGACAAACATCGCTTTCTTTTATTGAATATGGAATGTCATGTGGAATAAAAAAAAAATGGTTTCAGAGTTGCATGTATGTGACAGATACATGGTTTATCCAGTAGGCAAAGATATACCATTTTCAGGTTACTTCTGAGGGAATAACACCAATCAACACAAATCCTCTTCCTTTCAGTATCTCTGGAGACAACAAGCACTTTCCGGGAATCAAAGCCGATTTTCTGACTAACCCTGAAGTGCACACTCACACCAGCACACACACTTCAGCAAAGGGTAAAATCCCTGCTCTGCGAATTCAACCAGGCAACAGTCTATGTTGCTGAGGCATGCAAAAGTATAAACACTAAGGTAAAAAAAAAAACGGCCTAATTCAAAATTCTGAACTGAGAATACTTCCCATTAAAATGCACCTGCAGCTGCTCCCTAATTGGGCTTGCCTAAGTTGCTAAAAAAGCTTATATCTAGTTAAGGCCACATAATTGGCATCTCTGCTTTAGGAAAGAATGGAATAAGTCAGTTGTCTGTCTGGAGTGGGCCCTGTCTCAGTTGAATCCATTAGAGCAGATAATTGTCTCAGACAGTTGGGTATTTGCTCTGTTGTAACTGTTGGATAAGAGAATACAGTCACCTTGTACTTTAAAGCAAAAGTAGAAGCATTTGGATTTGCTATATGCTGTTTATATCATGACGTTTTGACCAGTGACCACAGCATTTACATACTTTACATGTCTGCGCAGCTATTTAATCTGCTAGTTCTGGTCATATATATTCATCCAGGGTTAGTTAGTATACAGGAAAAGTGTACTGCTGCTGTTTTTCATTTCTGGTGTAATTTCAAGACCAGAAAAGCACATGAAATCGATATTTTGTTTAAGTTTGTTCCAGGAATTAGATGAGATGTCATTTCAAAATTAAACTATTTTTGTGTCACAGTACATTGTTGAAGGAAAAATACAGAAAACATGTTCCCCCTATGCACCACACTCGCTGGCCCACTGAGATCTCTGTTCTGTGAGTGTGATGCCACATCTATTTACAGCGATTGCAAGGCTAACTCAAAGTGTAAAATGATGACAAGTGGATGTGAGAGGACAGTGAAAATAAACAACTCGGAGATGGCTATCCTTGAGGTGAAAAGCAATGTTGACCATAAAATACAAGAAATAAAACACTATAGATATCTGTCCAGGTAGCCAATATAGTTTAAATATATGTTATGAATAGTCTCTTGCTACAACAATGCACACAAACACAGCCCCAAAGGTTGTGTCATAGAAAAAGAGGACATTTTGTGTTTACCCCTCTGGTAGTCTTTTTCTAATTCCTCCTGTATCATCCCCTCCATCTCCTCTTCATTCCGCAGGAAAAAATCTCAATTTCTCATCTTTTCCGGGCTTATCCAGTCATTTCGTTATCAACTCGGTATCACATTAAATCAACATTTGGCTGCCTTATTTTCCATGGAAGAAGGTTTTACAATTTCATCACTAATTTCAATCAATTAATCACTCATCAAGCTGTACTAAAATGACCTACATGCTATTTCATGCATGGCTAAGGAGCAACAGTGGTGATTTTCATAAATACAAGCGTATAAATTAATAATTCATTTGATGTCGTTTCATTGAGGTATTTGCATATACTTTGTCTAAAGAGGTGATTTTTGAGTTGCACGTATAATTGCACAAGTCTAACCACATTCTGTACCATGTAAATTCACAAGGATCAGAAAGATGTTGGTTAGAATAGTCATAATTGTTGCCTAATTTGACAACTTTTTGGATCCTGTTCTCCAGTTTATTTTTGAGGACAAGTCTGTTGCTTGCCAAACTTTTGCTGTCAATTTGTGTTTATATTATGTTGCACAGTTCCTGTTTTCCTGATGTTGCTGTGTTTTGGACGAACAATTTTAGAAGTGGCAGCTAATGAGGAAAGAAACACTGGAAACAGCAAAGTCGAGCTGTAAACTCTAGTTGCCAAAGTTTTGTCGGTCTTCTGCTCAGTGGGACTAACAAACTCATTTAAATCAAAACTGCAGAAGAAGACGTAAAGGTCAAGACCGGGTTGTGTTGTAGCGCCTTATTTGTCCCCAAATTGGCTGAGGTCTTTTTTCAAAACCAGAAAAAATAATACAGTTTTGTAATATGAAACAAAAACTTCAGGGGGTCGTGGTATCTCTGACTATACTCAAATGAATGGTACATAGTGCAAGTATTTATGGGCATTTTTGAGTTTAGTTGGTGCAGATGAGGACAGGCTGCGTACTTAACTTGGAAAAAACAACAGCAGTGCTTAAAGCTTGCACAAACCAAGGCCACTAAGAGCCCAATCAAATGCAACATTTCCCTTTAAAACACTCCACCTCACTCTGAGATAGAAAAACAAATCAGGCCGAGAGATCTCAATTAGGGAAAAGAGAGGAATGGAATAGTGCCGGCCTGGATTTTTCTGTGTTTTAAGTGGAATCAAGTGATACACTTACCTCATTAGTCCAAAGAAAAATAAATATTTGAATAGTACGCCAAAGAGTGGGGACAAGCAAAGGACTTTAAGGAGAATTCTTTTCATGTTGCCATCCATCACAATAAATATAAAAGTAACAGTAGAAGTCATCTCAAAGTAAAATGCATTGAGCATTACACAGGAGCAAGCATATTCTGGTGTTCACATAAACTCATAGGACTGAGAGAAGAGGCAGCTGGAGAGACTCAGACAGAAGCAGGCGGAGATGGAGTGTGTGGGAGAGAGAGGTGAAGGACAGCACACCTCAAAGTGGATTTCACATTCAAAACACAAATGACTCACTGTTGTTTATGTCTATCACCTCATTTGACACCATCACGGTTTTCAGGCAGTGGGTAAATTTATACCATGGACTGTTCCAAGTCTGTTTGTTTTTTTTTTTAATACATTTATATTACGGTGGATGTCCTTCCTGTTGGCAATGTTAGGAGAAGTGTTCTGCTATAGTAACATAGCAACAGTATTAGTGTTAAGGCGAAGTTTAAATCACTGGCTCTCTGGTTGATGGCTTCAAAATTCTAATAAATTTAATACGGTATAAAGGCAGCAAAAATCCTTGACATAGCTGTAATACTATACATTAACATACATTGTACTGATCCATTGTATTGATTGCTGTTGTTGGTATATTTTTTTGAATTAAATCTATCATGGTGGAAACACAAAAGTAGAAGTTTGCTATTAATATTACTTACTATTTAAGCCATATTTTAAAGTTTTACAAGAGAAGAGTCAATCCTTCACTTGTGATGGAGATGTAGCGACAGTCTCAAGCTTGTCATCTCATTGGAGTTTGTCTTGGATACAATCGTGGCACTTCCTCTTCCTTATGTCCTCTCTCTCCCTTCCCTCCCACTAGCACATCTCATCAAGCCTGTCATCAGCCCCCCCACTGCTTGATGCCTGTTTATATGGCAGCACTATTGTCTCCCTATTCATTACTAGTGTCTATTATTTGCCGTGTTACTTGACAAATTCATCAATAGCAAAAAAAAAAAGTCTTAAAAAGTGAAAAGGAAAGAGAGAAAATAGCTTCAAACCATGTGGATTTGAACAACCGAGCTTTATGTCTGACATGGCTTTGTCTTTAAATAGTGCATGAAATGTAACCGCCATTTAGCACATTATATCTTTGGCACAACCATTTATGTCAGCTTATATCACAAAACAAGTACTACATGCCCATATTCTGAGGCTAACACATAATAGTTTTACAGTCTATTACCTTTGCTCTGTGGAGGGTTCTGGCTGCGGTCTCGGAGAATGTTGATCTGGTAAACTGCTCCATAAGGCTCAAATAGTTCTTTGAGCTCTTTCTCTGACCAGGAGCGCGGGATCTGACCAACAAACATCTTAATGGCATCTGGGTCAGGCTGGTCCGAATGCTCCAGTGCCCCGTTCATCTTCCCAGGAGTGCCATTACTGTAAAGAAAAACACACAAATAGAAACCTGTGTAAGTAACTGAAAGCATACGCAGTATTTGGAGTTATGTTGTGCTCCATATATTATACGTGACAATCGCAAATGCCGACACCAGTACGAAGACCCATGAGCTACGAGAGTTATGTGATGGACTAGATCACAAAGCCCAGCCTTTGCTCCCAGTGGTCACCTGTTCACCCCTGTTCCCCTCTGTTCCCTTGTACCGCTTTGATAGATTCTACCGAGTACAGGGGAACATAATCTTTTAAAAGAGCTGCAGTAGAGATACAATCATTACATCAAATTCTCCTAAAGAGCTAGATTTCCAGCTATTCTGTTAAAGGCTATGTACCTCTTACTCCCTTCTCTCGCTGTAATGTTGCACCATAAGAGAGAAACAACTTTCTGGGAATGGTGAAATGGGGGCTTGTTAATACCTTTTCTCATTCCAAAGTCTCTTTTTTTAAACTCCTCACCAGGTTTTAGAACTCAGCACAACCATACAGCAGGTTTCAAAAAGGCGAGGTAAATTTCATACGGTTCCTAACACTTCTCTACAAAGCTGTGTTACTTTTCAATACTCCTGTACATTAGCACAAAACCCACAGATAAAACATGCCTTCTTTCACTTCCTTCCACTGCATATCCAGCACAAAGTCCGTATTTAATGTGTGCCGCAGACGTGGGCCTATTCACTGCGCTGTGCTGACATGTGATCTCTGATAAGAAGCAGAGACACTCACTGAATGTATGTCGACTTGCAGCTGTCCAGGCAGTGTCATGTGTGAGCATCTGCTTATGTCTGAGTGCCTGAATGAATCCAGGCTTTTCAGCTGTTAATGTGAAGCGGTGTATGAGAGATTAGCTCCAAAACCACTACAGGCAACTATTAACTAACAGATGTCCATGTGACTGTGCACGCCAATTTACACATGGAGTCTATAGGTTCATGACTCACCTTGATGTAAAGTAATAACGACAGCAAAACATTTACAGTACACACAATTAAAAGCCAAATTGGTTGAGACTATGGCACCAGCAGTATTAAAGACAATTGAGGAGAACTGTGTTTAAGGGCAGCAAACATTTAAATGGCTGAAAAACACTTTAATGAAACAATGGTGGTGTTTTTAATTAGTTTATACTCTGCAGCAGTCACAACTGGGGCAGTAACAAAACAAAGCCAAATCTTGAGACTGGTTATCTGACAGCATTAGCTCCATGTAATGACATACAGAGCTTAGAAAAACAGACTTTAGGAGACTGAGAAACATTGAGGAAAAGAGAGAAAAATGCAGACCTTTGAATACGCGCCATCCATCTTTTGCAGAAAGAGCCGAGGCGCTCAGCAGAAACGCCCAATTCTTTAAAAGACTTAAAGGACATGTCAAATAAAATGCCAGAGCGGAGAAAGAGTCAACGAGCCAAACCAGTGCTAACAGTCCTTGGGGCCACGAGTGCTCCTACTAAGCTGTCCGATAAAGTGCACAGGCCTGAATGCAATGGAACCCCTTCAGAGAGGTAGGGGCACAAGTTATTGCTCCTATTAAGCTCTGAAGCCAATGTTCAAGCACATAAATGTGCAATAACTGTCAGGGCTAGGGCTGTATGGTTGCTGGGTTCAAAGTGCTGCAGCCTGTCCATCCCATCACAGAGCTGTCGTATGTGAGCTATACCCAGGGAGAAGCGCTTGAGACAATCCCTTATTGTTGGCTGTTTATGTGAGGCCCGAGCCAGTCCATGGGAGAAAGCATACAATAGCTGGTGTCAGAGCTGCTCCTCCCTCATGAAAGACATTGTCCTCACTGTACTCCGAACGCCATTCTTCACCCACTGAGACAAAGAAGAGTTTGACTCTGCAGCCATAAGGCACAGGGCCATGTAAAGATCACTCTTGTGAAGATTGCATGCTCAGTTGTATCCTCAGGTGATTGGAAGTAGGTGACGCTGCTCACTACAAAGGAATGAGCACTCTCCCTTTGCCCCTTGGCGAAGACTGACAAGGTGTTATTGCAGCACACAGAGTGTGGTGTGTAGTGTGCACATGTTTGTGAGAGTGTGTGCTGCGCAGCAGGAGACTGTCCTGGGGCTCAGATTAAGTTGTTGAGTGGATCCACTCCTGTGTTAGCCTCTCCATCTCCCTCTCTCTTTTCTTCCTTTCCATTCTCTCCCTCTCAATTTGAGACAATTGTTTGTCTTAATAGCTTAACTATTGCTTCCATCACTCCTGTTTCGCGGTAGCTAGGACCGTGACTTGGCAGGCTTGATCTGCACTCTGTTCTCTGTGGGTGAGTATATCTGAGGCCTCGGAAAAAAATGTCATGACTTGTTACATCCTCACATCGACTGTTACAAACTAACAGTATAAACAATTACTGATTACTTATTTCAGCAAACAAGACGCCACCATTGGCAGTAACTAAAGCAAGCAAACTCAAACAGAATTATCCAAATATGAATAAAGAAATAAAGTATCAACAATAATGTGACTCCTTCAGCTGGTTATAGCTCAGCATTATATCACATCGATCGATTAGTTATTGATTAGCTGTTGTGCAAAAGAACAGTCCCTTTATAAGTTCAGTCACTGAGACCCACTGTGGGGCAATCCACTGCAACCCACAGTTTGGTCAATTATGGGAAATAGGTGTGGGGACGATGAAGAGACTGACCAAAAAGTTCAACTGGTTATTTGTGAACAAAACTTTGAGGGAAAAAAGGAAACACTCCCCATTTTGGGGTAATGGGAGCACAGGATGAGCTGCCTGGTCCTCAGAAACTGCCTGCTATCCACTGTGTTTGCCTTGTTCACAGCTGGAGCCCAACTGGCAGTCAGGCACATACTTGGTGCTCACAGACAGTGGAAAAAAGGCCTGAGACATTGAGGAAGGTAGGGCTAGAATAAAAATAAGAGAGAGAGAGAAGAAGACAGCCGCATACGAGCCAGGTCTAGAAGTAAGCACAGCTCAGAGCTCAGCATGGTCTCTCAGAAACCAGCCAACACACAGACACATGCATAGCCATATCACACATGCATACACACGGACTACAGTTCAGGTTGACTGCGTTCATCTCCCTGCTGTTTCCTCCTTCTGCTTCTGCTCTAAAACACATATCCTCTCTGACTCCCTTAACCCCAAAACTGCAGCCTGCACAAAACAAACCCCTGCGAGTGACTTCTGCAAGAGCCAACCTGTCACCCTCCTTTTCTCATTTGCAGTCTGTTTGCTGGATGTGTAACGCTCCCACAGGGGAACTAATCTTGTTGACAACTAGACTGAGAAACATCACTTTCACCCCCAAGGGAGGAGGGCGATTCAGGTCAGCATTCCCACAGACACACAGCGGCACGTGTGCAGAGGTGCTAACACCGGACACTCACACCTTCAGTGACACGTTTTGACACAAACCACTAAAACACTACGGATGACGCAACAACAAGCAAAGACACAATGGCCGAATTCGCCTTAAAAGTCATGTATCATTCTAGTCTTCTGGGAAAAGCAAACTTAAGAGAATTTTGTAAAATTTAAAAATAAGCCTGCCACCCTAGGAGGAAGACAATGACTTCCAGCACCCCTTAGAGCACAAATGGCATTGTGTCCTCGGGCAAGACATTTCCCCACTGTGGTGTGTGTGTTTGTGAGTGGCTGGTGGTGGTTGGAGGGGCTGGAATTGATTGGCAGTCTTATTTCCACTTTATACTGATCATGGACCATTGTCAGAATATTATGAGAATTTCATGCTAGAAGTATGCATTCTAACAATGTTCAACAATCAATCATGGTGGCTGCCAAATGAACACTATAACCTAGGCTACTAACTATAAATAACTATCTGAAGGGAAATTTGTGAGTGTTTATAAGCATGTGTATTTGTGGTTGCTATGGCGACAATGCGAAACGATCAGATAAATGTCACAGTGGCTAATGAAGCTGCAGCGATGCCCCAGTGCTCAGCTAGCTCTCTGCTAACGAGCAACCGCGTGCTGCCACCTGCTAATGAGAGCACACACACTGCATGTTAGCACACAATCGGATGTGAAAAAGTGGAGAAACCGAATTTCCCTTTTATTCTTTTCCTCTAAGTGGTTAAATGGTTTGAATATTAAACACTATTTTTATTTAATCAGGACTTTAGTATTATAAAATTTAAAATGAAACTGACATTAAAATGTGATGTTGAACCTCTGCTCCAATATAGTCAGTTTTATCACCTCACAACTGTAACATAAAAAGAAGCTATCATTTCCAAAGCTATTGGAAAGTAAGTTTTTTTTTTGGACTAGAACTTCACACCAAACAAAGACTTCATATTTAAGCAAAAACATATAAAATAAAGCGGTGTAATTGAAAGTTTCCTTATTTCAGTATCCATGTGTTAAGATATAAATATTGATTAGTACTTCAAACAATGGTCTTTGTTTCTTCTTTGACAGAACTGTTCCTGGAATTATCTCTCTGAGATGTTTTCTTCATCCTGACCTCGTATCTCCTTTCAAGTGTGTGTGAGGATGATAGAGAGGAAAGCGGGGGGAGAGAATTAGAGCATCTTAAAGCCTCAACACCAGATTGGTCAAATCCAGGCAGCAGCAACAGCAGCCGCAGCAAAATTCCTCTCTAATCTTTAGCACACTTCCTCTCTTCCTACCTCCTCACCTCCTTGTTTCCTGTTGCTATGGGAACACCAGTGTCGATAGGGCATGGTGGATAGGGTGGCTGAGGGTGCCATGGCAGGGGGCTTGGGGAAGCTTTCTCTACCCACGATATTGGAACAAACACATTTCCTTACTTCTTTGTCCTTGGTGTTTCTAGTACTTTTAGCTTATGCTGTCCTCTTCATCACATCCCATTCCTCACACTCCCATCTTTCATGTTTGTGGCCCTAATGAGGAACAGCTTGTTTTTGTGGTTCGAGTGTGTGCATGTGTATGTGTGTGATAGAATGGCAGTGGCTCAGGCAGTCTGGCGTTGCGCTGTTGTTGGGTTCTGCCAAAAGTCATCATCTGACTCGCCGATGGGGATGATGATGGCCCATTTGACTAATACGTCTCCATAAAATGCTCCAACAATGTCGATCCAATGAACAGGAGACAATAAGGCCTAATACGGGAAGGGTTGTGCGCAGAGACAGTGTACTAGTTCACCATAGGGCACAGAGATGGGCACAAAACCCTGTACCTTAACAGCACCGGTGCTTAACGGTCCATTGGATCAATATGCTTTTGCCATATTGGTACTCTGTGCCGAGGGGTCATACAAATGTCACAGCGTGAACACATCCATGACACTTCTCTTCCCTATGCACATGACACCACCATCGGCCTGTGGCGCCTCTGCTTTGAGCGGCAAAACGCTGACAGAGAGAAGTAAAGCGTGGTAATGGTCTGATACTAAAAGTGGTCAAAGCACAGGGCGATTCACAGGGGCCGAGACTGCAGGGAGATGATTGCAATAGCGAGCAGTGGTCACAGGCGTTTACACGCTGCATTGCATAGTCGGGAAAAATATTTCACCAAATTCAATAAATACTGATAAAATCATACAGGATAAAAACATACAAAAAGGTGTCTGATGCAGCGGATGTCTGCGGTTACTGTCACTTTGAGAAAAAAAACATATTTGGAGCTTTGTTTTGTTTAAGCTCAGTAGTAGTAGTAGCAGTAGTAGCAGTAGTCGTCTAAACAGTCTTGTTAAATTAATGAACCAAATATGCTTACCCATTCACTCTCTAATCAATTTGAAGAACTGATGGTAAGATGCCGAAGGCCACGTTTACCCTGAACTAGATTAGATTCACTGCATGTGAAAGAGTTGCATCATACAGCCCTGGCACTGCAACACAGCTGACCCGGATTTCGGACTCTCCCTTAAAACCAGTGGCTTTAACAACATCTTTTTGTTGTGGCCATTTTCCAGAGAAAGTGTTCCACCAACAGCGCGACATGTAACACCTCCACCGCTGTGCGCCGCTTGAACAATAAATCTCCCCGGAGTGTTCATGCACATTGGTCGTGACACCTTTAAAGGGGGCACTGAGGAGAAAACCACAGGGTACAGTCTGAAAATGGCGTAATCAGGGCAGCGCTAAGAGACAAAGACAAACAGAGCGAGGGCTGCTGGTAACAAAACAGCACTGATTTAAAATCATGACTGTATGTTTTATGAGTCTGTGTGCAATTACATCTCATTGTGAGCAAATCTCTGCATCGTTTTTAGCACAAAGGGTTGAGAAGTTTGACAATTTGCAATATAGACCGACTCTGTTGTTTGTGACTCCAACAAAACATTCAAAACAGATTGCTAAAATTGCCCATAGTGCTTGTTTTTCAAGTGTTCTTGTATGGACTAAATAAAACAGCCCCTGACACTTTAATATACTATAGCTTTCAAAGAGAAGTCAGTGTCATTGAATTGAAGGAAAGCTACAAGCAAAAGTAAAGAATTTAAAGATGGCGGTGATACAAAGCTTGAGGGTGCTTCTTTATTGGCTGGTATTGAAGTGTGCTCTTTTTGTGATCCGTGCAGAGCAAGTCGAGCCCTGTGTATTGTTGGCTTGGGCACATGTGTAAACTCTTGATCTTCTCACCATGGTTACGACCCAGCATGTCAGACCCCAGGCTGCCTTTGAGTACAAAATACTTCTGGGACATTTTGACCACACACCGTTGATGTAAGTCAACTGAAACAGGTGATCCCAGTCCCTCTGATCTATTTGCTGAGATTTCTTTTCTCTTATTGTCCATTACGTGCAAAATGACACATAATATCTTAACAAAATAACCATGTTTATTTCTGTTGCTTGTGGCTTTTCTTCCACACAAGTTTGTTTACTCATTTTTATGATATTCTTGTGCACAATGGCAGGCTGGCACACCCCATCACCTCTGCCCCAAAGCTGGTGGAAATATTCCTAGCAGAATTAATGAAGGAATAAGTAAATGAACAAATTACTGAAGTTCACCACTGTATGAACCATGCTTTTATCTCCCTTTTGCCTCGTTATCCTGTTATAAAAATCTCAATCCATTCCTTGTCTTTTTTCTCTGCGATTTATTTGGCTCACCATCAGCAATGAAAACACTCACACGCCCACCTTTCCAAAGAGTGTGCATGAAATACATTGTTTAAAATCCATGATGAGTTAAGTTTTATTTATTTTGCACAGGATTTCAAAGCAGTAGAATTTTCAATATGTCTTCTCAAAATGAGAAAGCTGCTGATGCTCACCACAATGTAATTATGCTCTTCATGGTTGTGCAGAGGGAAGGATGGGGTGGGGAGAGGTAGAAGCATTAGGAGACATTAAAGAGTCTGGAGCATTCATTTGCCTTGTTTTTGTGGTGAAAAAAAAAAAAAAAAAAAAGCATTCTAGTGCATACTAAACATTGCCATATTATGTATGGTATATATGTACCATTAAAAAGAAAAATGACCAGATTTAAAATGGTTCTATGTTTCAAGTTGTGCCCGCATTTTTGTATGTTAAATGAGAATGGAGCAAATTCTCAAAAAGTACTTGCACATTTGTTCTTGCCTCTCTGCGTTTTAGTGACTTTTAACTTAAACTTCTCTTTCCCTCCCCACTCTCCCACTGTCATTCATTCTAGGTCAATGTCTCTGGAGCAAAATGCAACCCGGATAGGTCTGTTCTACACTGTCTCAGAGGGGGGAGCCATATGCTGACATATTCTGATGGAGTGGAGCGAGAGAGGGAGCGAGAGAGAGAGCGAGAGAAAGACAGACAGAAAGCCAGAGAGAGAGAAAGAGAGAGTGAGCAGGAAGGGGGTGGGGGGCAGGCTTCATTATGCATGTGCCTGTGTGAGCATGCATATGCTCAGTGTCTTGGGGAGCTCCCAGGCATAAACACAAACATTTGACCCACAAAGATCAGCCAGGGCCACAGCTGACACGTTTAGACCGAATCGGAGCCGTTTGACATTAACATCCATTGGGTTTAATCTTTTGGGTTACAACTGATTTATAAAGCTGTGATTTCTCTTGTGCACTGTGTTAAGCTCTTAGTGGTGCCATGAAACCTTCCTCTAGCTAATCAGTGTTCAATAAACTGAGTCTATAATCATAATTAATTCCATTTATTAAATACAGAAAGGGTATATCAATCATAGACTTTCAGAGGATAAATGTGCTCCATATGCACAGATATCTTTTTTTTTTTACACAGCACTTGAGTTTCAAACATTTCAATTACCTTCTTTAGCCGCACCACTGTGATTTTGTACTAAAAGTCCGAAGACTCTATGAGGGTGATTACTGGGTAAAGGCAGTGACCCTGGAAAACCCCTCTGCAAGATAACTCAGTCAGTTGTTAGGAGATGTGGAGCAGGGGTGTGGACAGGGCTGGTACAGGTGGGCCTTCCCTCTTTAGACTCTATACAAGCAAACACTTTAGCTGCGGTGTTAGCCACAGTTCAGTGATTCTGAATGGGGATGCTCTAACAGGTTGGCAATGCAGTCCCTGAGCCCATTGATCTGTGCTGCTCACTAATAGCAGACAGCAGAGGCCCTGCTCTCTGGGGCTATTAGGATGCATGAGTGGAAACCATGCTAAATAGGACAATACACAGAGGTGCGCAAGGGTAAATACACTGCACTGTGAAGCTGATACGGACTGAGAAACAGTAAATAACATGACCTTGTTTGGTCAGTAGAATATTACACATTCAGATTTATATTTTGTGTTAAAATGGGTGGTATACATCTTTACTAGAGGGGCTATTTAGGGCATGCATAATTGATGGATTGGGATATAAAACACCATTATTATAGTAATCATATAATTCAACAATTCTGCCTCCACATAATAAAAGAACAAAAAAGGAAAATACATTGGGATAGTCTGCTCATTATATCTTCCAGTCTCAGACTTTTACTCCACTCATTAAAAGTGGTAAGTCCTCACTGTCACGCTTAATACAAGTTCAATATTTATCATCATTTTGAATAAGTTCCATGTTTACTTGGACACAGTGCATTGTTGGGGCTGGTCACAGGGCTAAGCAGGCACGGGCCCACTCCCATCTCCAAGTGCTTGTCTTCTGACTGGAATTGTTTTGGCATGAGAGGATGCTGTGATTTGAGTATTTGTAAAATCCACAGTCACAGCTGTTATTGTTTAGTCAACAAGATTTGGCGGGGAAGATAAATGCTGCTCTGTTATATTAGGCCTAATCTAGAGCACTTGTCTTTATCTCTCCATTGTAAAGCGCTCCTTATCTCATACTTGTTCTCAATAAGCTCCTTTTACCTGGTAAATCGTTGAGCCTAAGCGCTTTTGCTGTGTTTATCCAATTGTTAGATTTGCTGCTTGAACTTTTAATCTTTATCTCAGGTTACATTTTGTCTAACAAAGAAAGTGGTATGTCAAATATAAATCACTGAACCGACAGAGGAGAGATTGCATAGTGTCAAAATGTATTTGTCCATATGAAAGAAGAACATACAGAAAAAGCAATATCAAAATGTATCAATGTAGAACTGGAATAGCTTTGTATTTGTAGGTAGATGCATGTCTCAGTGAAAGTAGAAACTACTTTCACTGAGAAACCTGTGCTAAAGTAGAAGTAAATATAGGTTTATACTGTGTGCACATTTCATCAGATTAGCAGATTAAAATTGTTATTAGCATTCTTAAATACCGCACACTGTCACTGTCAAGACTAATGCCAAAAATATTTTTTGTGTTTTCCTGTGTGATTCTTTGTATTTCCTTTTGCCTGATTTCTCTCAAAAAACATCTGTGCATGGAACCCCTCATTCTGCATTGAAAACACACACAGACACACAGATAACACAGCAGATAAATGATGCGGCGCAGGGTGCATCTCGCGCTCATCCCTGAGTAAATACATACACGAGTGGGAGTACGCAGGAGAGCGCACTTCTGCCGCTCAGAGCCCCCAGGACTTCAAATCATCCTGAGGCTCCTTCAAAATACACTTCACCATTTTTGTCGGCTTTCCAAACTCATTACTCCAGTGAAGCAAATCAAACAGGGCGCTAAACACAACTCCACAAGTGAAGTGAGCCACGTGAACACAAGTGCCAGGGAGAAATTAAGAATGACTGTGTTAATTAGTAAGACCAACATCTAATTAATAGTAGCCCACTGTAAAGCAATGGCTATGGTCAAGGATAGAGACCTGTGTGGACAGTTTTTATAGGCCCAACCTTGTCAGAGAGTGTCCTCTCTCTATAGATTGTACAGAAAATCAATGAGTGTTTACAGTGCAATCACTGTGGATGATGTCAAAGTAATTACAGAACATGTGCTATTACAGCTATAACCATTAGCCACAGTCTCACATAGCACAGAGGACATAGAGCACTCCGAGGTCCCCGATCATACAGCCTCTTCACACAGAATGGACCATATAAAGGTCTTAACTAAGTACTCTCAATTGATTCAGTTGAGCTAAATAAAGACACATACATAAAGTGATGTTTCAGTGAATGCCTGAATTTGACCTGAAATCATGAACTCAGCCATAGAAATAGTCTTTCATATTTTGCAGGCAGCATCAAAGTTACATTTTCTTTTCAATAATAAGATAATACATTGCATATCACTGAGATTGAGAGAGATCATTGAGATTCTTATTAGATGTCAATTATCAATAATACTGAATAATGTTTTAATAATGTCCACTGACCCCCTATAATAATTCCACACCATATTCTGCTGAAAAGTGCAGATATCACCATAATAAGGAGAACTGGAGTCTCCATATCCTGCTCTTTCACCTGCCAGCGTGTGCGTGAACACGGTATTTCCTGCCAACAGATCAATACTGTGGATCTATTCTGGTTTGTTAGGAGTAATGGGCGTGGATTTGAACAGAGAGGAGCAAAGCTAACAGCCACTGATTTAGACTCTCCACACCGGACCCATTTACTTCTCAGCTCCAAGCTAACAGGCTCCTCCTGCCTCCCAAACACTTTGTCCTGGCATCACAGAGCTGTATGTGTCGGGAAGAAAAATGACCTCCATTATGTAATCTCTATAATGATTCCTTTTGAGAGGCAGAGGCTACAACAGTGAATTACACTAAACAACATTACTCTTGACTGATGCTTTTTGCTGCGCATCAGTATGCTAGTATTTACGTGCGATTGTGTCCAAGTAGACCTGATGACAGAGTGCTTTAAAGCTAGAGGCAAAAGTATAACTTGTAATGGTACTTATACTGAAGCAATTTTTCAGAGATGCTCTAACTTAAGTTTACAAAAATATGACAGCCCCATTCCCCTCTCCAGTAACAAAATTGTGTTTGGCAGCAGGAGGCACCCTGGATAAAAATCTGTAAAATCCTGTGAGAGTGTTTGCTGTGGCAATGACTAAACTAGCCTAAAATGTTACTCATTATTTTATTCATGTTATTCCATTAGAAATATTATATTGTACTATTTTAAATGAGCTTTGTACTATTTTAAATGAGCTGACTGATTATTTCTATTGTACATTTAGTTTTTAGAATACATTTTGAATCAAATATAGGTTGACATATAGTGACTGAAGACTTATAAAAAGAGAATATTTGCAAATAGCCGAGTAGTCATGATTATTCTGATTAATTGTTACAGCTCTAAAACTTAAAAAAGCAATACCATTTTGAAGTTAATACTACAACTTAATGAATACACCACAAACTTTCTGCAGGTTAGTGAACTAGTGCTCAAGTGAGAGTGCAAAAGAAGAAAAAAAAATAAAACAGAAGTTGAAACCCTGAGGATTTGTCAGACAATGTTTGGGGAAAAGAGAAAGCAGGGGGAAAGTGGTGCAGGACAATGAGAGTTGACAGGAAGATTGAGAGATGGAGAGATTGATGGCATGTAATGATGAAACGGATGGAGGACGAGACAACAGAGACGTGCGCATCAAAGGCCATTACTCATCTGTAGCTTTCCCTGTGCACACCACACAGGGCACATATCACCCAAGGGTGCAGTGGCTACAGTCTGCCACCCACCACTCTCCTCCCTTTCTTCTACTTGCCTTTACCTTTCTATTACCTTTACATTCACTCACAATAGTCAGATAAGATGTCACTAATAGCATGGATGTAGATGCATTAAAGTAGTATTTTCACCATAAAATAATTTCATTCAGGAGTCAAAAACTGTTTGCCCCATCCATGTGACATCTGCAGTACTAGAGTAGCAGTCTTATTCACCATTCTCTGGTAAGCTGCATTCACTAAACATCTGCTTAACATCCTACACACAGTTCTTAATACAATGCTCCGGTATGCTGAGCTGGAGAGTGTGGCGTCGTCGCTCCCTGTGGAGGCTTCAAATGCATCACTGCTAATCAGAGGGAGGCTCAGCTCATAGCGCTGGCCGCTGCTGCATGCTAATCCTCCACAGATGAAGACATATGGCTAGCACAGGGTAAAATGAGCTAATACAACCTGGAGTTCTAACACACTCCCTGATTCCCCACACTATAGCTACCACAAACTGGGCATTTGTTGTAAGAAGATATTTGACAGGAAGTCTAGCTACTGCAATGAAAAAAGTTTTAAAATGTCAGACTGGCCAAGTGGGATTTATTTGTCTGGGGCTGAGTTTGTGATATAAATGTAACCAACTCTTGTAGCTGCTGTACTGGGGCAATAAAAGGACAAATAGAAATGCATCCAACCAAAGTTTTACGCAGCTTAAACTGAAGCAATCAACATTTACATAATGATCAAAAGACAGTAAGAAAAAATAAAACGCATTTGTGGAGATGACGGAGGTCTGAGTCCATTCAGTCCCATCCAACCTGACCACGGTTAAGTGAAACAGGATGCTCTAATGGATTTTCCCCTTGATGGCAGGATGATTTTTCCCTTCACAGCATAGCAAACTCTTTCACCTCTGAATGCTTATCTCCACAGTCCAAATGTCTGGATAACTTTTCTTGTTTGCCTGACACACTAATAAGATTTATGCCCAGAAAAATGTCTCATCAAGTGGCTGACCTCCTGACACAAACAGAATACAAAGGCTCGCGTATAGGTCTGGCATCGTATTGTTGTTGTATACCAGCTAAGGTGAGCCACAGTCACAGTCTGCTCATTAAAAGTAAAACCTGTGTAACTTTTCTCATTAGTGGCTGTCTTTTCAGCTCAGAGATCCTGTCCTCTGCTTGTGGTGTAATTTGTGATTGGTTTAACACACTTGAGCAGTGGGCAAACACAGCCATCTATCCATCACTAGTACATCTGTGTGCCCAGTGAGGTTTCATGGGAGAGAGAAAACCAAACCTAGAATCTCCGAAGTGTAGCAATAAACACTCCCAGTAAGCTATAATGTTAGACGGTTAAAAAAGCATTAAGAGAAAGCAGCCTGCCAATCTGGAGTAACCGCAGCCACCACAGTCCTCACCACTGTGCCCACTCACCGTCAATCACATCGCATCAGCACTTCCACAGCCTGACAACCTGCAAAATGTCTCCAATCATCCAGCCATAGCAGCTAATTATAAACACCGCTGCCAACAGGAAAACCACAGACTCTAAGAAACCACAACTCAACATGCTGCATGTGCCTCAGTCCAGATTTAGATGAGGGCAAAATTAGGGAAGATCAATTCAAAATAACTTACCCAAAGACACTCATGTACTTTTTAATCTGGTGACCCCCCCCATTCCCAGTCACGGAATGTCTAAATGAATCAGCATTATGAATTTAAAACCTATGCATCCAGTGTAATGTTATTGGGTAAACAACCAGGCTCTATCATCCATGTCTGTGAAATTGTTTAAAAAATGCATAATGGGCCTGATAGAACCCCTTCATCATGGGTCCCTCTGAAAGATGCAGAGATAAAAAAAAAAAACCAACAATCCTTCTCAATTTTGCCGCTGCTCTGACAAATTATATCTCATTAATGAGGTGTCAGCACTAATATTTAAGATGGTAATTTGTGCCCCTCCTCAAGTCGCTTTGATCCAAACGCAGTGTGACAACTTTAATGACTAAACAAAACAGAGGACAAACAAACCTAAAGCACGGCCTCTGAACGGTGCTGGGGTGGTCCACAGGGTCAGGCCGTCTGAAGCAGAATAAAGAGGCGCACAGCTCAATCAAACTGAGCTCTTTATGTGCATGTTACATCAGCCGTCGTCAAAGTTGCTGACAAAAGAAAAAAGGGAGCAGAAATGCAGAATAAAGGGTAACACTTTATAATAACTACAACTTTAATAGCCTGAACAAAGATTTAATTTGTAATAAAAAAAAAAAAAAAATGTTTATTAAGAATGATTCAGCCTTAATAACTACTTCATTAATCCCCTAACCCTTTTTCCTGACCCTAACCCCTTAATTAAGTAGTGAATAAGCCTGAATCATTGTGACTGCATCATTGCATGAAGATTACCATATGAGACAGAAAGTAACAACTGAAATCTTGTGATACTGAATGCCTGAGGTTTGCAGCCTGCTGTACTGCTGGTAAAGGCTGTACTATAGCAACAGGAGCAGGTCTTTTCACATGCATACTTTAAAAAAACATTTATCAGTTCTAAAGGATCCAGCATTGTCAAATAAGAATAAATATCTCTTGTTTTATGAGGTCCAGTTGTGGTTTATTGCCCTAACATCAAAAAACACATGTTTTATAGTTGTAAAACATTTCCAGTCTAAACATACCTTCACTGTCCTGTTCCTAAAACAATACATTATGAGGAGATATTGCACTTTGAAAGCCCAGTGAAAGAGCACTCCTACGTCGCTGGGTGTTTTATCGGTGGAACACAGTTATTCTTGAGACGCTGGCTCCTTTCAGCTCCGACCTGCTCTTAACTTTAAATGACAGAGGTAACCCTCTTATATGAACAGTCAGCGCTAAAAGCATGTCATTTTCTCCATAATGTCAAGAGGGAACAGGCCAGAACAGACAGCTAATGGCACTGTGTTTGTTCCTGCCTTGGATCCCTTGGGTGCTCTGGTTTTGCATCTCACCATAACACACATAATCTCTGAGTTGACCCTTTGCAGAATTATACGTGCGTACGCTGTCTGCTAAAAGCACTGTGTCTTAGTGCCCTTTTAGAGGTTTTATCATGTCAGGAAAATGTGTAAAAAAAAAAAAAAGTTTCATATTATTCAAATATTATACAAGAAGTGAAAGAATCTACAAAAAATCTATGAACATCAAATGTGTATAGTTACTGAGATACACACCAGCAGGATAAAACCACTGCAAGCACACAATTTAAATAACTTATTGTGTGAAAAGTTCCATGATGCATTAGTACAATCTGCCTGTTTGCTCCGAGTTTGTTTCATGGCTAACCCTCAGCCCCGTCAGCAGCAGCCGTCTCACTCTGTATTCTCCTCATGCCCTCCTCCTCCCACTGCAGAGGCTGGAGGTGCACACACTGTGGCTTCTCTCATTACCTTACCACTGGACACCAAAGACCCCTATTCACCTCATTCACACACACTACTGTCTCTGGCACAAACGGATGCCCCCTCCCCTGCCCTCTCTCCATACAAGACTCCTGATTAATCATGTGTTTAAACCCACCCCTCCCACTGTCTCTCACACACTGCCGTATTCAGGATGCAACAAGCTGGGCGGATGA
The DNA here is from genome assembly GCA_019594935.1 of Periophthalmus modestus. Classification (NCBI taxonomy): domain Eukaryota; kingdom Metazoa; phylum Chordata; class Actinopteri; order Gobiiformes; family Gobiidae; genus Periophthalmus; species Periophthalmus modestus. The sequence continues at coordinate 34,460,419 of JAIEZT010000054.1, read as the reverse complement.
ACGTGACGCTGATTCTGATTGGTACCTTCCCTGATGCTCGAGTGCGGCTGATCACATTATTTGACCTTAGCTGATTCTCCATGGGCATGTTTGGGAAAAAAAAAAGCTCTTACGACTGTGGAAAATGGAGAGAACTGCCACTGGAGTCGATTAAACGGTGACACATTTAGAAGTGTGAAAGACAATCCTTATACCAGGTCAATGCCAGGTTGAGTTATTACATAATATACGTGATAAAAAAGTACCTGCAGTTGAAGAATAAGAGATAATACAATATGTACTCAAATGGTGACAATTGTTGGGAATGTTTTGAAGCATTTACAGTGCATATTTAATAAATGTTGGTATTTAAATGGAAGCCACAAGTCACTAATCCTTGGTCGACAACAAGGTTCTACCAAAAAAAAAAAAAGTCAAAGATGTTTATGTCTAAGGAAACAAATGCAAACGCGTTAAAACACTCCTGAATAATAAATATTCAAATGCCTTAAGCAATGCCAAGGAAATTCAAATGTTCCAATCCAATAATTTAGTTGCAGCAATATGCACCTTGACACCTATGATTTACACCTTGTTCTCTCTCGCTAGTTTATTTCATTGAGGCATAGCTGGAGGATGCAAGCATTCATTACTACACCACAAATATTCACATTTGTCATCTGCCAAAACATCATGGTCTAAAAATTACTCTGTTTTTCATCTATCCTATAGCCACTTCGACAGTAATAATAGTACTCTAAGCTTGTAAAATGTGCTCTACAATGCATGTAAATACTGATCCAATCAGACTGTATCCCTGCTGCAACTGGCAATAAACTAAAGAAACAAATGAGTATATCTTGATCATATTAATGGGGTTGTTTACAAAAGCTGGGTCATTAGAAGTTTTGGAGATGAGAACAGATATTCACACAGAGAATATACAACAGCAGACTCAGCAAACAAAACACGCAGTTCAAGCCAAATCAAGTCAAAGTGAGTTTACACAGGCGGTTTTGTTTTGAGTTAGTGAACAGATGTGAGTAATTTCATTGCAAGACTTTTTAGTAAACTTCTTTATTCCAATAATGTAAAAAAATATTCATACTTTTCCCCATCATGGACACTGTGACCTGTTCTTTTTGTACTTGGCTCCACTTTCCTCTTTCTCTTCCAGACACTTTTAGACTTCATTGGAGCCTAGTAGCCTGGGTTAAACACACATAACCCAACTCTACAGAGACTGTGGAGAAGAGCCATCCCTTTTTCACTCACTGTACACTCAGGTGAACACCTCAGGTCCAGGGCAGCTTTAAGAGCAGTGATTGCTGTAATAGGCCTATAGAGGAGACAAAAAGACAACAAAAGGATTGAAGGGAGAATGACTTGATAGATGGCTCTACTTTCCAGGTGACTTAGAGGAGCTGCTCCCTCCTCTGCCCAATTTATTCCCAGGGGGCGCTATTACTGAACAAAAACACACAAAAAAACAATTCACACACATATACAGCCAATGCACAGAACAGAGGCAGGTCACACCACAATGGGCAACATTGATTTTACAATATAAACTAATGAAGCACGCTAAACTCAATACAGAATCCCACCTTGTGAACACAGCAGCCCGAGCTAGCCCTGAAGAGAAGTGTGCACATTACAGAAACACAAACCAATTATATTCATGGGTAAACACACAAATACCTCACAACACGCACACACATACACACACATGAGTGCAAGCTGGAACCAAGTGTGAGAAAGACTGTGTTCCCTTAAGGCTTTCTCTCTCCTCCTTGCTCACTATTTTCTTGGTGACAGCTGTCATCCTTTCAGGGCCTATGGCTGTGCTCACAGACATGCACTCACACACATACATGCACATACAGACTCTATCTTACCACGCTCTGCCAAAGACACCCACTAAAACAGTTTAAGCAGACCCTCTCCACAGTGAAAGTGGAAAAAAAAATTATCAACATTTTTTTTGTAACCTGGTCAAGTGACTTCTATATGCAGCAGCAGTATTACATTTACTGTTGTTTTATACCTTTAGCTCATCATTAGGGTTAGTCCACACCAGCGAGCCCCCACTACCCAATATGCCTTACTTATCACCCTCATTTTATGATTTTACTCCATCACACTGTATGGAGTGTGTCTGCAGAGATGCATTAGCCAAAACATGAGCCATGAAACAAATCTGAAGCACCTGAGTCACAAATACATTCATCATTCTATAGCGTCATACCTGAATGAGTGTTATGTTTTGTAGTAAAAATCTCTATTGGTTTAACGTTGACTAAATGAAAATTCTGATGTAATGACACCATCCCAAGGTCTATATGAAAAGGAATCTATAACTACCGTTTCATACCATGCTCTTGCATTCGCATAAGAGTACTTATAGATTTGTAAAACATGTGGACCTGCTCGGATATATTAAGCCGGATCATAAAAGAGTAAAATATTGATTCCTTCCAAAATTATCCCTGTTGGCCTTTAACAGTGTATATGGGAGCTAGTCTTCTGAAATGCTACACCAGGTCGACTCCAAGCTGCTGCTGACACACATTCCAGTCATGTACACATCTACTGTAGCATGCAGGACACCATGGCCTGCCCACTGCACAGCGCTCACACTGACCCGCTCCTGGATCACAGTACTTAAGAATTTGACTGTAGTGCTGAATCCACTGTTCCAGCCCAGATCTGTCTGCTCAGACACAGGCAGCCTGTCACACATCTACACGCTCTCATCCAGCAGAGAAAAACAACTACTAGAAGAACAGTACTTCGGTGTCAAACAGACACCTTCATCTTCGAGCTACTGTCTCAGTAATGCATCTTACAATAGTGCTAATTTTAATCATTCTGATTTGATTCGTTAATTGTTGGCTATCACATCTTAGATTGGTGTACCTTTGAATTTATTCTCAATTACTTGCAATCACAATCACCAAAACAATAACAATAAGCAAGTACTTCTGACTTTTCAAATGAGTTTGTATTTCTGAAGTATCCCAGAGTCCTTCTGTAAGACACAAATGAAATTCATACATGTTTTGTTTCAAGGGAATTGTGAATGAAAAGGATTTATTGAATACTAAATATCAATCAAAACCAAGCATACAACAAACTGATTATATCAAGCTGGATTAAGTCCCTAATCTGGAAATCCTGACAGAACGGCAGCAGCAGCCCACCGCGGACAGTGTTAATCCCTTGTCACCTTCGCTTCCAGGAACAGGCTGTCCATTTGAATCATGGTGATACCGTTGTGTTTTCATGCTTGTAAGTGTTTAAATGCAAGCATCTGCAAATGTGTGAGTGCGCGTACGTACGGTGTGTGTGTGTGTATGCCCGAGGCTGTCCCTTCAGCGCTGCGTTTGTATCGACCCAGAGCGGAAAGCAGTCCTGTTCACAGCCATGTAGGCCACAGCGTCGATAGGGACAGCAGAATGAGGGCACTCAGCCAAGCAGGCATCACAATGTGGCCGGGGGCTGCAGGCACACACCAGTGCTCACAATGTATACACAGACTTGGACATTTTTCAAATAGCATTGCATTGGAGATTTATAATTTCCCAACGATGGTGAGTCAGTGTAATCCTTCTGTAATGCCGCATTAATGAAATCAAACCATATGTAACCTGTATAGTCTTCATGCTACAAATCCAGCCACTCATCATTGCTCTTTATCAGCCCAAAGCCTCTTTAAAAGCAACCAGCCTAAAAGCTTCCTCTTCATCAATGGATTATACTCAAATTACTGCATAAAAGAAGACAGGTGAAAAACAATGATTTTGATGCTACAGAGCTTCAGAAAAATGTTCAAAGTTAATGTCATTTATGGCTTAGGTAAAAGTGAAACACATAGCCCCACATCTAAGACACTTGAACATTTAGAAAGTCAAGTTATTATGCTACATTTATAAATTCTTCAAAAATTATAATGAACTATCCACTCAGCTCTGTGTTATTTCAGTTCAAGCTTCAGGCATTAGAACAGTGATAGGAGCGATGGCACTCAACTCAGGCCTAGTGCTTCACAATGTTATTTTCTGATAGCTGGAGAAATAAATGGGAACAGTTTGATTGATACATGTAATTTTATGCAATACTCTTTATTCAGCTCTTAAAAACTAGTCGTTTTCCCCTGCAGTTTATCACTTGACCATGAAAAATATTGACTTTGAGCAAGTCCAACATGTGAGCCCTTGATGAATCTTAGTCTGAGCAGCTGAATGAGAGATGTGCACAGGACATGGTCAGTTGGCTAAATGTCACTTTCTGAGATGTTAATTTATGTATCAGAAACGACACGTGGGTGCTGTTGCTGCCCTACTTTTGAAGTGCACATCAGTTGGCTGTTTTCAATTATACAATTGAGTCGACCCAAGCTCAGCTTTGATAGCACACCCATATGAACATGTAAGGAGATCACAGCAGCAGAGAATCCTGGGTGGGAAATGGTCTGGGATGTTGTAAAATGGATCTGTGCTGAGGCAAATGAGCCAGACAGCCAAGATTGCCACTTTGCTCCTTTAAGGTTCTTTTCCCCTCATTTTAATGTCTTTCCAGTGGTGCCTTCAGCATTTGCCCCTGCCAAAACCATCAAGCCTGTTTGATCAGCACTAGCTTGGAAGGGTGAAACAAGGTACTTCCTGAAGGAGAGAAGAGGCCATTTGCATCACACTTTATGGTGGGTTATTACAGAATAGACTAAGACACAGTTGGATTTCTATATGCACGACTGAGTAGATCTCCTTAGACATGCTCATACATCCATGTTCCCGTTATAACATAGAATGCAAAACATAGCTAGCTCCATCTACAAATAGCCATTCCCTTTCTTGTCAGTGGTAAGGTTCAACAGGAATGGCACATAAGTCACTGCATGTTTAAGCTTCACAAGAAATTACAATCCCCTTACCAGAGAAGGAATTTAAAGGAGGAGAATCATATGTTCCCGCAGCTCTGAAAGAAGACTAGGTTATTCAATAGAGTGAAAATCAGATAGTGGTTTTAGACTGCCACTTTTGTCAAAGAGAGTTCTGACCTCTGCCAAGTGCTCCATTATGCCTTTACCCTAGACCTGCAGAGAACGCATATATAGAATGTCATGTTAGAACTGAAAGGCAAATAAACACTGCAGCCAGCGTCATTCTAATCTGATTTCCCTGGTGCAGTATGAGAGATCTAAAACACACTAACACATGAAGATAAAAAATACAGGAAGGAAGGAGTACTGCTTTTTGCATGCTCCACTGATCTGTTGTAACTGTCTGTTTACTCAAATCTAAATCAGACAGAGAATACACAGAAATGCTCCCACAGATGAAGTAAACACTGGATTTGAAATAAAAAATTAATAAAGGTACACTACCCAATGAAACCGCTGTCCCAGGTCCTACTAAAATGAATCTGCAAATTAACAACAGAATAGCTTTTTAAAACTTTCCTTGTCATGTAACAGCTAATGACAGCAGCAGAACCATCAGTCACCCCTCTCTTCATTTGACTGCACAATATAGAGGAGATATTTACCTAAACAAATCTTGATTCATAGTACTGCTGACCTGTCTACCTGCTGGAGTCTAAAGTGCCAAAACTCTAAACTGGTTATTGGAGCCTCACTCATTTGTCTATGTCCCAAGAGACAAATTGAACCATAGCTCATTGAGTTGACCGACAGATTAAAATTCTTAACACTGTGCCTACTTTATAAAACATAGATCAGGTTGTCTAGAATCTGAGAGAGAAAATCAGATCTTGTTTAAATGCTCTCTCTGGCCGAGGCATGAGTGATGGTGTCATTACATAGCAGCAGCGCTACACCCACACATTTTATGGCTCCCCCTTATTCCCATAGCACCTGTCACTCTATACAGCAGGCCTATAGGGGACGGGCATACTGTATTTCCACATGACACAGGCATGGACAGGCATCACATGCAGACCCACTGTAGCTGCTGCTGCTATGATGGATGTCAGCAGTGAACAAATGTTCACCAAACATGCGGCTCAAACTTCTAAGTAGTTATGTACAAAACTGTAGCAGTAAGAAAAACGCCAGCTGCTGGGGGAGAATACACGTTTGTGCCTGAAGAATTAGACACAGTGTGTGTCAATGGAAATGTTTCCGGAAAAGCTTCATTTATATTTCAGTAAAATGATGTGCGCTCCACACATTCAATTATATACTTAAAACATTTTAGTTTTTTTATTAATTTGGTCGCCCTTTCTAATACCACTCCCTAGGTCAAGGCTTAAGGGAGACAAAGTTCAAAATAAGTTCATTAACCCTTTACGATGGGATACATAGAAAATAGCTTTAAACTTAATACATCATTTCACGGTTAACAATCATGACTTGTCACATGTCAGCCTGTTGATTTGAAAAGTGCCTGGAAATCTCAAATCTCTGAAAAACATCTGGCGTCAGCAGCTCTGTTGCAGTTTCTCGGCATAACTTTCTTTGGCTGTAAAGAGAACTCGGGTGACAACGCGAATGGGGCTGAGCACAGGCAGCTTTGACAGAGGGATGGATGCAATTCTGCTGAATAAAGGCAAAGATAAATTAAAAAGTGGGAATCTGGCGGTAATTCGATGTATTGGGTGAAGCGCAGACAGATGATGATTTAAATGGATGATAGGTAGCCTGGGCACCAAGAGCCTGAGCGTATGCATGTGTGTGTGAGCAGATTAGATCACTGTTATGACTGCACAAGCCCCCAGGATACAGCAGATAACCATTCGCTGATAACCTCCACTTTTATTCCCACCTCTGCATCATCCTCGCTTCCTGCCTCCATTTCCCAACTCCTCACTTCCCTCCCAAGCACACTTCCGCCACATCAATCCATTCACTGTCACCAGATTCACATTTATATTTTTGCCTCTCCTTCCCCTCACTAACTACATCTAGGAGTCCTCAGGCAGTGCACTACATCATGTTTTAAAATAAACACGTCAAGAACTTTCCTCGGCTTACCACCTATATTTTAAAGTGTTCTCTAACTCAATTCTTCTTCTTTGCTTTGGGCTTTCCCTTTAGGGAAATCCACAGCTCCTAGTTTACTGTGATAGACATACTGATATGGCACGCTTTTTTTACCCTTAAAAAATTTAAATAAATACATTTGTTTATTCATTCAGACTTGTGATGAGTACCAAGTGTACCTTAACATGTCATACAGGACCATGGTGATATCTACAGGCACAATCTCATTTCACCCAACTTCCTTTTCACAACCTCCTTGATTTGACCAAGGTTGGGACTGACAATCCCCCGGAATGATTAAAAGCAAGTGACTTCTGTGGTTGGTACTATTAATAATACTTAAATCACATTTGGAGTTTGCCCAAAGACACAGCAGTAAGCATACTCAAGTCTGATTGCACTCCAATATTGAGTTCTTCTATGGTTTATAAAAGGATATAATAAAGCAATAACAGCTGAGAATAACTCAATGATTCCCTCATCTCCTGGAGCCGACTGGAGCCAATACAAACACTTGAGTTTACACGAGTTATACTTTCTCATACTGGCACTGCAGAGTCCCCACACTGGCACAGGCGCTTTCAATGAGTTGGAGTGATTTACACAGATTTCATGGACTGACACTCATCCAAATGTTCTCACTCGCAAAATAGATCCAAATGTGGAAGCAATATATTGTCCAAGGCTGGCTCATATTTATGTCAGAAAACAATAGAGTACTTGCACTCTAAGTATTATTTTACCCAAGATCTGAAAATACTCCGGTGAGTATACCAACTTCACAAAACTGACAAAACTGAACAAATAACATATCTGTTAAATTAGCACTAGGTACTGGCTCTGTTACAGATTTTTATCTTTCTCATCAAAGTCAAAATCAATTTCTTTCCAACACCACTTTTTATCTCCTAATTTAAAATAATTAAACATTGGCAAGCCAGCTATCCTTGTGTCTTATTAAAAGTTGCTTACAGTCTGTATATTACCTACATGGTAAAAGAAAATTCAAATCTGTCAACTAGACAAAATGTTGTAGGAGTGAAGACATTTTGCTATCTCAAGTGAGGAGCTAGCTACATTGAAACTAACAATCCTTCACTCCTTCAACTTTTTGTCCAGTTGACAGATTTTAATTTTTCCTTCAATATAGATCATACCTAGACGACTGAGGGATTACACAGACATACCTATATGGACCTTTTTCTTGCAAACAGTTAGTAGAAGTAGATATAGACAAAGAGGCAGTGGACTTTATGGACATGTCAAACTCTGTTAAAGACATGAATAACATTAATGGCTGGCATTTTGCAGTGTACGACATTAAGAGGATGCCTCCTGGACACCTTCCTAGGGAGGTGTTCTGGGCATGTCCCACTGGGAGGAGGCCCCGGGGAAGACCCAGGACACGCTGGAGGGACTATGTCTCTCGGCTGGCCTGGGAACGCCTTGGGGTCCCACCGGAGGAGCTGGAGGACGTGTCTGGGGTGAGAGAAGTCTGGGAGTCCCTGCTTAGACTGCTGTCCCCGCGACCCGACCCCAGATAAGCGGAAGAAAATGGATGGATGACATTAACACAAATACATATATTCTTGGTTAAAAAAGTACTTTACTTGTGCCTACACCATGGTTCCATAGAAATGCTAAACATCCCAGAGAATATATATAATTACTCACTGGCCGCTTTTTTTCTTCGAACTGCATTAATGAAAAAGTAAAATAACCCTGTCTTTTAGCGATATCATGCAGCGTCTATGGCTTACCTCTAAATCTTGACCTTGATCTCATCTTCATGCACCAGAATGACATATTCTGGCTGTGCAGCAAATTGATTTTTAATAGCAGCTTCAAAATAATGGTGCAATAAGTCTGTTAACAAAGATGGGAGCAGTTCAACAGGTAACTAAAAAGCCATAAAGACATCAGCCAGGTAAAATGCCCACAGGAGAGCAACCTAATGGCCTTGAGCAGCTGTTACTCCCATAAGAAGGTTGAGTAAAGCCATCCTTCTCCCCGTTCTCCTTTTCCACTATTGTATGGGATTGTTTTGATTTCCAATTTGTCTTTTATCTAAACAAAAGTTCTGGTTCATAACTTCTGATTATTAGATTATAATGCCAAGGTCCTCTTCTTTTTCCTCAATAATCAGATTTTCTCAGTCGCAAGAGTTGACAGAGGTAAAGCATTTGGCATGGCTGAATGAAAAAGAGAGAGTGAGAAAATGAGTGGGAGTGTGCAGAGAAAAAGGGGAAGGTATAGACCAAAGAGGGATAAAGGAATGCAAAGGGGAGAAGGGGAAGAACAGAAAACACAGGCATGCATGAGGTAAGCTCTGCTTCTGGCGAGGCACTGTGTTTCCAAGTGTACATAAGAGAGACACTGGCTGATGACTGAGGAAGAGGGAGAGAGAGAAGAGAGAGAAGAGAGAAAAGGGCTGGTGCAGAGGAGAGATACGACAGCTCAAGAGGATGAGAGATCATTATTGTGTTCTGTTAAGACTCTTACGTTTCGGTTATTTTTCTGCCCATCATCACTGCCCAGGGACATGATGTGAACAACAGAACAACATTAACTGTGTGTGTGTGACAGAGTATGCATGAGTGTATGTATGTAGGTGGCTCTGTGTGTGCGCTGCACTCAAAGCCTTTGCATGCTTCATTTGTTTCAAGGCCATGCACTGAAATAGTTCACAAGAGGAATCGTACACTGACACACAGCTCACTATCACACTATTTGCAAGCTTCAATTCATAAATAGTGTGCTGCATGGCAAAAGGTGTGTTTGACTTTTTGCAGATTAATGATTGTTAAAATACAACATAATTATGCTCCTCCTGAGCCCTGAATGAATGGAAAAAATATAGTTATGGTCAAAACAATTGTTTTATCAAAACTAACCTTTAGAAACTATTCTACCCACTGTTGGAGAAACAAAAGACAAAAGAGCGAGTATAAGCTCACAGAGCACAGTGAGAGGCAGGCTGCCCGTCTCAGTGCAACAGAACTCACTGTAAATAAGGAGAAATCATAGACATAATCAAGAGTTTGAATCCACGGTAAAGGTCGTCTCAGGGATGTGATAACCCAGGATCTAACTTGTAATGTACTAAACTAATGTACGTATTCTTCCAAAATCTGTATTAGTGGACAAATCATTTCATTTAGATTATAAGAATTTATATGAGACACCTACGGGAAGCAGAAGTTAGTGAGTGAGTTAGTGGAAGAGTTGATATTTTTTGGTATTTATATGTAAAAAGGCAGATTAAACTCATGATTCACAAGTTCAATCTATCCAAACAAATACAGGGTTTCCTAGTAAATAATTGTTTTTGTATGAGGTGTAGTCTTGTGACAGTAGTTTGGATCAGATACAAAGAGATACATTATAGTTTTGACAGCTTTTGTCACACCCCCTTTTTAGTTGAGACATGCAAGACATGTCTTTCGTCAACCAAGAATTTCAACTACAGGCCTCGTGCATTCACCCCTTACACTCAATAATTATGACATGCAGCCTGCTGACCCTTTGTGTGGCCTGACATACACTGCCAGTACCTGCCCATTCACAACCACACCCTCACACTCATATCTACACAGAGACCTCCGACACATTGTAGTGATATAAGGCCACCTACGCACACCAGTGTCAGCCACAGACAACTGCTCCTGAGCCCCAGCAGAGCAAAGACATTCATCATAATGACAACACACACACAGACTAGAACACAAAGGCACTCAGAGAAAGCCACACAAAACAATGTTGTAGTCGGTGACGCGTGAAGACAACTTCATCACATCATATATCACACATACAGTACGCGTCTAAGTAACATTATCAACATAAACATCATCAGGAATGACAGGCGGGCTTCTCGCGCTGCCACTGAATGTGTTTCCTTCATTTTAAAATGTTTCGCACATTGGAGAATCAAAGGTTCCTCAGGAGGGAGATAAACCTACCAACACCAATTCAGCCTTTTCCGCCCGTTCATTTTCTCCTAATCTCCACATCAGACAAATCCCAGCAGTGGTCTGTCCAGAGAGTCCACGGCTGTCAAACCCTCACATCCCTCTCTCCTTCACACCTCTGCTCCTCCCAGTCTGCACATGTCAATTCTCACCCCAGTGTCCTCTGTTCTCCTTCATTTTACACTTCCAGGATTAGTCACACACATTTGCATCATCTTCCCCAATAGCACCAGTGCTCACCACCACCACCACCACCACCACCACCACCACCTCTCTTTGGTTTTATTTAACGCATGAGCTGACTGGGTTGAGTTTCAGCTAGAGTTACATGGTGTTAGTATGAACAGTGGGCTGGAAAATCTTGAAACGCTAGAATGAATGTATCGTAATCACTTATAGGACTTATAGGTCTGGGCCATGTGACAATGTGAGTCAAATTAACAACAAAAAGCATTTTCAATTTCCTGCACATAAACAATATTTTTAATAATTGCCATTTAAACAAAAAATATTCTAACTCTTAAGTCTAAACTCTATTAAAATTTGATTCAACTTTAGTAGAACCATTGAAAAATTCATCTTAAAACAGCATAGTTTGATTTAGTAAGGTATTCAACTGCACATGGCAATAAATCAGCAGGGAAAAAAAAAAAAAAAATCACAGGTGTTTGGAGGCCTACTACATGTGTTTTAGACGAGCGGTGGCACAAATTATGGTCCTTTGCCACTGACTGTATTTCATTCTGTTTAAAAATGAAAGTAATGTGATCTGATGTGTTTATGGATTTGAATGAAAGCCAATAAAAACTGTACAAAAAAAATACCAAACCACATTTTCCCCACACACAAAATGAAATATAAAAACAGCCACCTTTATTTGCATATAGAGCAACAGATTTTGGGCACTAATGCAATATTACCACATCCCCTGAATGTCTCGCAGCGCAACAGTGCAATGCAATTTGCTATTTTCACCTGTAAGTAGAAAAAGACAAGAGTGGTTTGACCAGTTTCCTGAGAAATCATAAACAGACAGTGAGTCTTGAATCCTGAACAAATTTGAGACACTAAAGTGGCTCAGATGAGATAAAGACATACAAAATTAAAATACAATCAAGAAAACACAAGATGGTTTCACATGGAGCGTTAGTTTTGCTGTGACACTAAACCTCATATGTGCACATGTATAAATGGCAGCTGACATCATCCAGCTGAATCTCTTGTACATATAGGCAACAATATATCACAAGGGAAGCCTGCATTGTTGGCTGGGAGGGCCGTTCAGCTGTCGTGCCCCGAGCCCCTATGTCTGGACTTTGTATTGATGCCTGTCAGGAAGAGGAAGTGAGAGGAAGAGTGAGGAGAGAGTTTGTAAGGAGATATACATTTGTTATTGGCCCATAGGGAAGCGCGACTAAGTGGTGGGCTGTGTACACACTAACTGACAGCATACAGTGTACTTGTCAAAACTAGCAGCTGAGTGTTCCTATTTGTTTAATGTGGTGTATTTGATTATTGGACTATGGAGATGGAAGCTTCCGTAACATGGCTTTTTGCAGCTGAATGTGTGACTTCAGAGTGCAGAGGGGGAAGAGGTCACATTTTTCTCAGAGAAATGGGAGTAGGAGTGGAAAGAAAAGGCCATTGGTCCTGCTGTTTTCTTCTCAATCTCTCCCTTTGCTCCTTTTCAAATTGCGGCTGACATGATTTAGAGAAATTACTGATAGTTTCACTTTCTGTTCTGCTATTACATTATAATTGTCAAGCCAGGCACAGAGAAGGCACAGCCAGAGGTGGAAAGTAAATTGATACTTAATACACTTAATCTTGAAAAATAATAGATGTCTGACTACATTTTCTGAAGCATAACTTTTCTTGACTTTGTGGAATAAGCGGGAAAGCAGTAAAAGTCAGGTCATTGGTACTTGTGACAGGTAAAAATACTTCATGTAGGGTTACCGATAGAAGAGAAATATGAGTTGTTGTAGTAAAAGTACAATATTTTTCTGGAAGTTTTACTTGGGTACAGCTACCACAACAAAGATAAACTGGGAGCAGAGCCAGATCCAGACGTGAGTGTACTGTTATGAGCGTTAAAATTGGTAGGAAGCAGGAACCAAAGGAAAGCCAATACTTATCCAGCTGAAATAAGATAATGCTGTTAAGCCTAGGTACATAAAAGTAAATCAGCAGTTCGCCTACAGTTATTCTTGTGAGGTTAATGGCCAGCCTTAAGAGCTATGTTCACATAAATATAAAGTGTCATCTTTAGAGCGCGATCTGCTTCAACCTGTCCGCCTCCTCCACGCCCAGCCGGGTAAAAAGGCCACCATGTATGCCTCACTGTGTGACATACATTTTTCATAACTCCTTCAGTGGAGACCATGTCATAGGTTTTGCTGATTCTAGATATTGTACATTTATATTAGGGCTGCACAATATCTCAAAACTGTATCAAAATCTCAATTTGAGTTGCCCTCTTTTAATTAAAACAACTACTAAGCTCTAGTTTAGACTGCTACAAACATGTTCAGAAATGCATGTGATTGTTCATTTCAGTCAACAGAATCTTCATTTTAAAACATATTTTCGCAAATCTAAACAATACAAACAATCAAAATCATGCAGCCCTAATTCAATCAATGTATGCAAACCTAAAATAGTTTGCTAGACATAGAATAGACATACAACTCCACTTTCCTCGCCCAATGACAATGATTAATGACAATCTCCCTCGGTATAATGTGAAATCTTGGCCGGAGTAAATGGGGACTGCGCAGGTTAAAGTGAAGCTAAAAAGGAGAACATTCTGAATTGTGGCTTTAGAGTTTATGCGTGCAATTAGCTGTGCACCATCACAGACAGTAAAGGTCTACTGTGGTCTGGAGACTACCCAACTCATGACTCACAGATTAGTGTTGTGCTTGGGTAATGTCATATGATACGACTTCGACATGTGACAACGGTTTGCATGAATACTTGCCATCTAGTAACTTCACTATATGGCACTATAAAATTATCTTTCGTCTGTAATCTGGTTTATTTGCATATGTCCAGTATTACTTTAAACTGCATGGCACAAAGTAAGAAACTGAAATGAGAATTAAGTATTAATAAGAAACTTTTTTTTAATCAATGTATAAATCCCCCACCCTACTGCAGTAAAAAGATACAACATAAGCATTCCTTTCGAAAAAAAAAAAAAAAAAAAAAAAAAAACCTCCAGTGCAGTGCATAATCTGAACTATAAACACTTGCCCTTTGGACTCACTCATTCATATTTTAAAACATAAGAATAAAACATCATAGCTTACAACAGAGACTGGGCAGAGCAGAGTTAAGGCGCATATAGGCTACATTTTCATAATTCACAAGGCACAACACGAGACATCAGCCACATGCTTCTGTGAGCTGAGGGGACATAAGTGGGACATGCTCTGTGTAGGAGAGAGGGAGGAACACATGACCATGAAACCCTCTCTTTGTCTCTGTTGGAAAATATCCCGAGTTTAAATGAATTAGCCCAAATCCAATTGGAACATACAACTCCTCCATGCATTCCTGCGCGCTTTCAAACCCCCCTTGTGTTGCCTCATTTTGCACGAGTGTCCAAAAGTGTGGAGATTAGCACGCGATGAGGGCAGAAAACGCCTCTAAAGGAGTTTTCAAGCCCACTCATGTGCGTCCGGATCCCTCCCGTGTCTCTCTCTCCTTGACCCAGCAAACTAAAGGGGTAACGTGTAGAGTTTTTACGCGTCTCTCCATCTCCCGCTGTGGACTTCACGCGGTCCACAACCCCAAGACACTGAGAAAGGGCGGCTGCTGCAAATCCGAGCAACTTCCTCCCATCTCTATGTTATCGTAACAGCGATGACAAGCCGCTCTAACCGCTTTACTTGACGAGGGGGGTCTATTTAACGCCACTGAGCGGAGAATATGGCATCATAAAGACAAGGTTTATTCACGGCACTAGCATTAATTCTCCATAATGGCGCTCATTCATCACCATCCTGTCTGAGGCTCTTAACAGCCCCGGGCGCCCCTACAATCTCCATGCCGTTTATCGACGCGTATGGAAGAAGCAAGATGCCCAAACTAGCGCAGCAACCCCAAAAGCCACTCGCGTAACGTTAAGTCACGGACCACAGCGCTTGTTTTGACCTGGATTCTAATCACATAGCCTCTACCGCGGAGCAGGGAACATTTTCACATCGGACAGCGCGTTTCAGGACAGCATGCACTCACACAGTCACAAAGAGAGAGAAAGGAGAAAAGAAACCCAACTCACATTCTGTCTCCGGGAACAAGCAGGCGGCTCTCCACCATCATATCGGGCAGAAAATCCAGATTGTAGGATGAAGTCATGTTGCCTGCCTGCCCTGTGTGTGTGTGTGAGGCGTGTGTATGTGCGAGGAGGCAGAGAGCGCGCGTTCGCCTTCGCCGCTGTAGAGCCCTGTCTGACAAACACAGGCGCGTCGCTCTCACTCAAACTGCGCCTGGCCACGAAGACGGAGAGGGACAGGTGCACCAGCCGAGGCCTCCCCAAAGGCAGTGTAGCCAGCCGCACACACTCTGTCCGCATCCAGCAGTTGTCACATTCTCCCCTCCTCGCGCGCCCCCATTCGCGTTTCTTTACACCGGTTTGTGTTCCGCCCGGTCCTGTCTGCAAATCCGCTCTGCAACAGCGCGCCTCACGAACTGTGGGAGAGCCAGGTGCCGAGCAGGAGGCGTGGCCCGGAACGCTGCAGCTGATCTTTAACTGTTGGGTCTCCTCTGCTCTGTTTGTGTGTATGTACCCTATATGTGTCTGTAAGTGCTGACTGACTGCAATAATGGAGCTTTAATGAGGACAGATTCAAACACCCTTTTATATCAAGAAGTGTCTCAAGTCGAAGGCAGCGCGCTGAATGCAAAGACTGCAGGCTGTAGATAGACTGAAGGACTATAAGTGAGAACTATAAAGGCTATATAGGCTATGCTTTTTATGGTGTAGTCTACATAAGGCACAATGTAGGTTAGAACTGTAGCCCACATAAACAGCTTTGGCTACTGTCCAGTTAGGATACAGAAGCTCACAGTCATTTACTTGAATATTTTTGCATCATCACAGTGAGGCGTTGGCTTTACTCCTGTTGTCTCCTCATGAACACCATTCGAGTAGCATAACATCATAAGCTGCCATGTGAGTTACAGTCAAAGGTCTGGACAAATGTGGAGCAGTACATTTCACATGGGGGTAGCTAGGTAATAATGAAACAGCTCCTGAATGTAGGCAGAATTGCTGAGTTGGTTTATATAGTGTTAATTGTGTGGACCCAGTATGGATCCCTGTGGAGCCGGAGTGGGCTTGAATGCACCACTGTGCAGCCTCTCTGTTGCCCCACTTCCTCCTCCTCTACTGAAGAAGAGGCAGGGCTCTCCAGTAAAATAATGAGCCTCTCTTAGACAGAGAGACAGCTCTCTGGGGGAAGAATATGAGTATCTGGGTCAATGGGAAAAAATGTGCTCAGTATGCACACGTAGAGCAGGCTAAGTGTATGGCGTGGGTGGGACTTGGCCCGCGGCTCTGCTCGGGGGTCAGCCTGCATGTTTACTTGGAAGGGCCGAGGTCAGAGAGTGGATGTGAGAGGCTGATCCTACATCAGAGCCTCAGGGTTACCACTGTCCCAGGAGTGGGAATAGGCAACCATGTTTCACTGCACTTGACCCTTCACAGAAGAGAGGTGGTAAAAACATTATATAACCCACTGCCCACTCTATAGAGTCAATACAATTCTCATAGGAGCTCCTTTAGGAGAGGCATGGAAATAAGGCAGGAGTGACCACCTCAAGGCAGCAAGGCACCTCATTAATGAGCTTCACTTTTCATTGTATTTTGCCAAGCAGTATCTTGGGGGCAACTCTGCACCCTCAGCCGTGTCTAGCAGAGACAGCTCAACTGAGAGGTAATATAAGTGCATGTTCACATGTATCATGTATGTATCAAATATTCTAGATATATAATACTCACTGTCTTTAAAGTATTTCTCTTTTGTTTTTGCTGTCATTTACATATTACTGTCTTATTTTTTAGACCCGATTTCCTTCTTAATGCTATATTTGAGTTTGGGGCCTGCATGACTATGTCAGCTTGTGACCCCTTGTGGGAGGAATTTACATTAGTACTACTGACAAATGTATATTCATTTCTAGTAATTCTTTTTACACTGAAGCAATTGTCCACTCATATTCTGCATGTGCATTCTCTGCTTACATGTTCTGCCCTGTTCCCCAATCTCCCATCACATCTATCTGCGTGTTATCACCAAGGATCCCACGTTCTGCCAAATCCTGCTCATGGCAAGGTCTGCCTCTGCCCTCGCTTACACTCACACTTTTGTTTCTCTAGCTTTTTTCCTGCTCCGTCTAGTTTATTTCTATCTTTTCCCGCTCCTTCATCTCACTCTCTTTCACCTCAGGCTGGAAGGAGGGGGCGCAGCTGCCTCAATAAAATAAATCGATCACTTAAAGAAGGAAGGGGGCTGACTGAGTTGGACGAGGCAAAGACAAAAATAGCGTAAAGCAACTAAAACATATAATAAGGTTGATGCATACTATTGTATTGTTTGGTTTTGACTTGTATATTATTCACAGGAGGAAAAGATTGTGGGCTGCTGATTGTACTGAGTTTTCACATGTGAATATTTAATGATGGCTTCATGAATAATTCAGAAAAGCAAGCAGTTGTGTTTGAGTGTAAGTGGACATGGGATAAGCCTAGAATCAGACAAACTCTGATTGTTCACATCCTGTCCATTCAAACTGTCAGAAAAAAGCACTGTGACCTTTCACCCATGAATGTACATGATGGCCTTGTACATACATAGATGTATCTACAGAGAAATATGAAACATAATCTGCCCTGCATTTTTCCCCTGTCTTCAGCCTCATGTGAAGACATCATATACTGCTTTGTGTTATTATGTTCCCTCTACTGCTTGGGCTGATAGAATGTTTCTTTGGGTCAAACAATCTTATTTATTTGATTGAATATTGAGGGTTAGGGTGACTTGTGAGTATGTGCCGCACTGTCAGTTTGTTTTCACTGCAGTAAAAGCAAATACATACATATATTTATTTGATTGTGATATAGATATTGATCAAGTTACATTGATACAGCTGAGGCAATATATCAGCCCCATTGTGCCACGTCTGAAGACACAGATCTAGAGCAAAGCAAGAATATTTATGCCTTAAATCTTTTATTTTTTAACTTGGTATTTGCCAGGATCAGGAAGGGTGCCTGATTTTTCCTAATCCAGCAAACCCAGTGAAGCAGAAAGCCCTCCAGGTAATATATTTCAATTATTATTTTGGTGTCCTAAATTGTTCCCAAGATGAGAGCATAACTGTATTTCCTCTTGTCTATTTGGCACTCTCTGTGTCTCTGTCCATTTCGATCATTCTCCTTCCACTTCTTCTGGTCTGTGGTGAGGACACTGTGTTCCAACACAAATTTGAGCTCTACCTGTGAAGCTGCAGGCACTACATGCTCACTGACCTGCTTTGCACATAATCTGACAATGCAGAAATCCACAACAACACAGTTCAGAGTCACATTTCTCGCTAGTGCTTTTGAAGGCTGCATGAACTTGTTTTACACTGCGGCAAGTCATATTAGCTTTAAAATATTACAATACAGGCAATAACTTATTTGAAAACATAAATTGTTAAGGGTACTGAAAAACTAAAACATTGGTGCGACCGTGACACCATCCAAGGCCCTCTGTTAGACACTGACACTGTCTGACAGGTGACCTTTGACCTGTCACTGATCCTCATACACCACAGAGTGCATCAGTGCTTCTGACATGACCGCCACAGCTCACACAGACCCACACACACGCACAGACACACATGCAAGCACACACACATGCGCTTCCATGCTTCCTGGGGACCTTATAGTGACTTACATTAATTTCCTGGAGACTAATCCTACCCTTAAACATAGTTACTTGCCTAACCTTAACTCAAACCCTAACCTTAAGTCAAACCCTAACCTTAAGCTATTTTATTTTAAACCAAAACTGAAATTTAAACCATGTTGCTGATCTAATAATAAAGGATTTACACCATGGGGATCTATTTTTTCCCCATAAAAGAGGAAAGATCTGAACGTGTATAAAGATTCAGATTACCAGAAGCACCTGGCCACACATTCTGTCAATGAACGAAGCAGCACAAGTAACCTAGTGTAAAAATCAGGAAGTTGTTTATATAATATATTATATAATAGAGTATATAAACCTGAATAATGAACAGCTTTTATTATTATTATTATTATTATTATTTTTTTTACATGTAATAGCATAGAATTTCATAATTTTTCTTTTGTACTTCTGTATGTTCTTGTGACTAGTGTGACTAAGGACAAGTCTCTTTTGAATGACCATGAAGCGGAGGAATATTGCGAAGTCCTCTGAGTGCGTCGTGTCTGCTCCACCTGCAGTGCAACAGTGCGGCCTGCAGCTGTAATTGGCCAGTGAGGAGCCCCGCCATTCATCACCATGGCCCTGTTCCCCACCATTTGTCTCTCTCGGCCTCCTCTGTCCCCAAATCTGACCAATCTTTCCCTCTATTTCCAATTTCACCCACTCCACCTCCTGCCCACCCATCCCGTCCTCCCCCCTAGCCCCCACCTACACCCCACTCCCCCCGCCCTTCTCCTGCTCTATCTCCTCATTAAAGTGGGACCCAGGCAGTAGCGGTCACTGCCTCTCATTTATTTTCATTTGAAACTGGTGCAGCTCCACTGATCCTCTGGGGCTGCTGGATGGTGTCATTCTGATAACAACCAACACACAATCAACACACTCACACACACACACACACACACTAACACACACACACGCACACAGAGGTGGGTGAGGAAAAAAAAAAAAGATAGAACACAACGCATGAGCCAAATACGCACACAAGGAAGGGGCCCTGCAATTACACTCATATGCACATTGGCAATACACAAAGGGAGGTGTATCCGCCTGCAAATAGATGCACTTTCACACCCATTTCAATTCATTTCACAGGCATATTCACACATTTGATGTACCTGCGAGCTCTGGTGCCATGTGTCGTCCCACTTCCCCTCTGACATAGGCGTACATTTAAGATTTATGCATTTTCACATTCCTCTTTTCAGCTACCTTCTAAACAAAAGTGACTACGGGCATCAAGGTTTTACTTAAATATAACCCAACAAGTCACCTGCTCTTTTTTAGCAAAATAAATCACATTACACGTGAAATCCATGCATGTTTATGTCAATTACGATCACTTTCAGAACCCCATGGAAGTCAGGAGGAGAGACTGTTGACTTATTCGGTGATTATGAGACACAGATTTATACTTGGCTTACGCAAGAAGAATCAAACTGTAAAATGTTGCATCACTTTGAACATGTTTCGGGAAATACAAGGAGTGTTACAGTGTACTACACGCCGATAACATGATAAAAGTCACGTTAACTTACCTGAATAGTGGTGTAAACTCAAAAATTCATGGTGACACGTTATATATTAACTACACCACGATTAGGCCTATTAATCATCAACTAGTTTATTATTGAACAATTCTGGTAAAATAACTACTTAAAGGGATCATATTACGCTGTTTTCTGATCTATGTTATAATGTTGTTCCCTCATCAAAAACATACCCAGAGTTGTGTTTTGTTTCATTCACACATTTAACACACAAACTCTGCACTGCACATAGGCTGTGTTCATCTCTCAAACAGAAAACACTCTGTTCCACCTTGTGATGTCATGTGGTAATACAGGAAGTGCTCAACTGTGTTTTTAAACTCCATACACCTTCACGAGAATCATTTGGATAATTTCAGCCCTGGAATTGCCTATTTCTACTAAACAAAAGGTAAAAGGTACAAAAAAAAAACAAACAACTGTAAAACTACAGCTTCATGACATCACAAAGTGGAACAGAGCATTTTGAGCTTTGGAGATGTAGACAGACTCATAAAAAAGGTTATTCAGACATGTGTGGATGAAACAAAACATAACTCCAGGTGGAGTTAGTGGCTTCAGTGGTGGAAGGTAACAAAGTAAAAGTAGCACTGAACTTAAGTACATTTTTGAGGTATTTGTACTTTACTTAAGTACAATTTAAAGTGGGTACTTTTTACTTGTACTTACATTTGAGAGCAGGTATCTGTACTTTCTACTCCACTACATTTTTGAACTGGACTGAAAAGTAAAAAGTACGTATAATATGATTTGGGGGTTCATGGTAGTTCATGGTAAAATCCTGACTAAAGTTTTCAAGTTCAAGCTTCGGCAAAAATAAATCCACAAAATTAATAAGAAAAATGAAGAAATTGATTTGTATTATTACTGTGATCAAAATATGTATCTTTTTTAAATCAATATCACTACATTTAACACTTAAACAAATTAACAACACTTAAATACTTTTACTCTAAAAGTACACTTTTGAACGGGTACTTTAATACCTATACTTACATTGAATTTTCATGTGCTACTTTTACTTTTACTTGAGTAACATTTTACATTTGTATCTGCACTCTTACTTAACTAACAAAACAGAGTACTTCATCCACCACAGTTTAACAGGGCTTAAACTCACAAGAATCAATTTTGCGTAAGATATAAGGTTAGTTCATTAATTAAGTACTGAGTAAGACTGAGTAATTCTTAATAAAATCTTTCTTTAAGCTTCATTATGGCTAATCGCAGTGTATTATAAAGTGTCACACCTTTATTTTCTTTCTTATTATTACAGGAGAATGAAATTGGATCAACTTTGCTCTACGAGACAGCCTTCACAAAAATGTTCCAAATGTGCGATGGCTGGATAAAGAATCTTTATCCAAGGTGACATGATAGCAAAGAGAGAACCAATGGATCCCCTCACCTGAGCCATTATCGATTTGTTTGTGGGATTTATTTGCCCAGCCCCACTTCCTATACGTGTGTGTCCATGCATTGTATGAAAGTCGTGTTGGAGGAGGCCCCGGCTGACATGCTTTGATTGAAAAGGTGCTCTGCAGATTAAATTGTTGTAGTGGAGACAAGGTGAGCTCTCTTTGTGCCTGTTTTTTTCTCCTCCCCATTCACAAAGGCATTCGGAGGAGATAGGGGAGGGGATGGAATAAGCCGTTTTAAAGCCCATTGGCCTGACCCATCAAAGGGGTAATGGGAGGAAGAGGCAATGACTCCAAACTGTGGGTCATATCTTTAATAGCAGACTAATATTCTCCACACCATTAGATGTGAATATAGAGAGAGGGGTGGGAGAGGATGGGTAGCCCTGCTGTAAAAATGACAAGGGAAAGGCTAACAGAAACTGATTTGTAAGCGTTTAGCAGTGTTTAAAGGCATTACGTTTAATAGAATTCTTTCAATAGTCCAACAAAGAAAAAAAAATCAGGTTTGTTCTTGAATTCTTTTCCAAATAATATACTGAAGCAGCCCAATTATACCTAAATAAACTCTACTTTTCCTCAAGTGCAGGGAAGGATAGGCTTTCAATTACAGAAAGAGAGAGCTCTGCCTCTTGTTTCAGACGAGCGTTCATGATGGTGTATTCTGCTGGACTGTGAGAAATGTAAAATGAAATGAAAATATTGAGTGTTGACATCACAGATTATATCAACCACTCAGGCGTTTAAATCTAACATGGCGTAGGCCCCCAGCTCCACAAACACTACGCTACACTATAGAGCTACGGCTGAAAAATCACAAAGCAAATTAACTCTTGAAGGAAGAAGTAAATAGAAACATGATTTTTTTGTTAGGTAGGGCAGTAGAAATAAATACATATACAATACCGCATATGTATTCATTTTTAATTACTTATTTCTATATTTTGCGTTTCAGATTGAGACAAAATAGGTCAATAGGTTAGTATTTGTTGTTACTGAAGTGCATAGTTTTCCAGAGGAGAGTTTTTGGTCTTAAAAACTTGCAATATTGTAATTTAGAGTTAAAAAGTCTCAATACTTGACACTGAGCCGCCAACAAGAATCCATATTCATGCTCTGTGGGAGGAATAATACAAGTATGGAAATCGGTATGGGAAGAAAACAACCGCTGTATCATGTGTATAAATAAAAATGAGACTGATTATGTTTTTGTGAGGTCAAAGCTGCCAAAATAATGACAGTAAAAACGGCCCTATCTTTATATTTGTTAGAACTGGCTGCTGGGCTATAGATAGTGCTTTAAAAAGGAGTGAGAAAGCTAAACAACAAGAGACAGTTACAGTCACAATAAAAACTAAAAAGTGCAATTACTGGATATGTGCAAACTAGGGTGCACCTGTCCCTCATTTGATCGTCCTGCACAGAAATGTAGACCTCATATCGTTCCTTTTTGTCGTGAGGTTACATAGATTGCTATTGCTATTCAATCGCAGACTGTATAAAGAAGTGGACTAAGTGAGTGTGACGTCACCCATGATGTTCAGCTCATTTAGCAATTACAAGGGCAAATTTGAAGCTGTTGCCATATTTGGAATGCCAACAAGTATCATAGCAACCAAAGAGCCAATCCGAAGCAAGGCTGCTGAAGGTAGCGCTGTCAATCAAACCTGTGGCTAACGCTAAGGGGAGTGACCTCGAGGGAAAGATGGCGCCTGATTTGTCTGTTATTAATGTCCGTATCTTGATTTACGGACACAGTAGCGAAATACAAATGCCAGGATCATGTACCAACGTTTTAAGACCACAATGACAAGCCTGACAGCAGCAGTTACACAGAGACGGGAGATAGTTTTTCAACGTTAAGTGAATTGGAGCCAGAGTCGATGGAGTTGGAAGTGCGCCCATGCTCATTTCCTATTTAGAACGTGGCAGCTAGCAGGTTAGATATTCGTCCCTTTATATATACAGTCTATGGTTTGATAAAAAATAAAAAATATATGTTGTTTGTACAGTAATTATCTAGGAGCTTAAAATCCATCCCTCCATGTCTCACCACATGCAACAACCTGTCCCTGTTTTTTCTACAATTTGAGGTGGTCACCCTAGCGCAAACAGAAAGCAGTGCGCAGTAGTCCAGGTCAGATCAGTCCCCCTCACGTCAGGTGTCTTAAACAGAGGGATGAGACAGCGCATAGACCCTGGTAAGCTCCTACTCCACGGACACGCTCACACAGGCAGTTGTTCAACAGTGGCACACTGCAGACGCATGTAAGAATCCTCAGGAGGGGCGAGGCATCTGGGTCAGGAAATCTACAGCGCTCCCCCCCCAGCTGCTTGTCCCATGTGGACCCAGCACTAGCAACAAGGGGGCGCTGCACTGAGGCCATCCCAGAAAGTGCTTCAAAAGTATCAAAATGAATCTAGAGGGCATAGAGGATTTTACTTATACTTAGTCAAAGTTTATTTTTTATCTAACATCTTATTGTCGCCATTACTTTATTTTATTTTATCAGTTTATATTTACTACTATTATTCATTGTCTTATGTTGCATAGTATTGCCAAAGCAAATTCCGAAGTTTAAGAATTTTCTTCACTGATAAAAGCAATAAAACTTATACTGATTCTGAGAGGGGACATACTGGTAACTTTATAAAAGCAAAAGAGGCCAAAAGAAGTTTGGACATTTACAGAAAATCTAAAAAGTAACTGTACTGTACCGTTTCAGTCATTATTCAAAATGATCTTCCAATGGTGCATTGGCTTTTCCTTTTTGCTCTGCAGGGTTAGAACTGTAAATATTCATTCTAGTCATCTTTCTGGTCATTTTTCTATACTTGATACTTGCAACTGAATTACACAAATATGGCTGTGATTAGGAATGGGACGGTATGAAATTTCCAATGACTAAAAAGACCACGGTATGACTGTATACTGTGGAGTTACGTATTTTATAATGCTTAACAAACACAAGGGTTAAAAAAAGTGGTAGTATGCTCAATTAAGATTTGGTGAAACACAGCTCAATTAATATCAGGGCAAAAAAACATTAAGCATTTTAACTAAAATATTATGGGTAAAATACTGTAAGCTCTTTATATACAGTTTGACCAAATAAAATGATAAAATCAATGGGTTTTGTTAGGAATTTTAGCCAATAATGTGCTTCTGCTCATCAATTACCTGCATAGGTTTATATGAATATGACATAATGCCATTCATGTCCACGGCATGCAGCTGTGTGCATCTGGCCAGCCAAACAAAGTGGACATAGAAGTAGTATTTTGTCCTCTGAGCCGTTTGGACAAGTTTGAGGAAATAAAAACATGGAGAAGAAAAAAGAGAGAATGACAATGTGAGGTGCCACTCTCAAACACGCCTTTTACAAAGCCATATGCTTTTTATTTTCACTTCGATACACAGCCATTCAGTGTAACTGCAGCCTCAAAGAGGGGATTTTCTCAGCACGAAAAACACAACATGTTTTTCACATACCCTTGGCTCTTGTTACATATTTAGTACACGCATGAAATTTAACCATTTAACAAGTACGCCAGCATGTGCACGTGAGGCAACGAGTGAAGTAGGTGTGTCCTGTGGATGCAGTGGAAAACCATTTGTCACAGCCAGAGCACACACCTGCTTTCTTTAATATAGATGTCTGATACACAGACCCTATATTGGCCCTGAACTTTGTTATACTTTCAATATAAAGGCTAACAGGTTTTCCCATAGCTCCATGTGTGTTTACGTGTTCACATGGGTGCTCTGTAGCATGATCCGCTCCGGTACAAGGTAAGGTGCAAGCGAAGGTCAAGCAAGGAGCAGAGGATATAGAGCAGACATAAGGACCACATCAACCGCACGTTAAGGGACTTAAAACGGCATCACTGCGAGGAGCACTGCTCTTCAACAGACCCAGACAAATAAATGACAGTATTAATACATTTTAATACCACGGTATACCTTAATACCGGTTATCATCCCATCCCTACTTGTCATATTAATGAGATGTGTGGATACATATGATTTCTTTGACTTTCTGGTAGGGGGGCAGTGCATGGAGACCACACTGGTTTGCATGGCTGCAGTGATCCCTTGTGACAGCTTAGCTCACTTGCTCACTTGCCTAATGCTACAGCTACAGCAGACCACGTAACTGGGCTTGTACTGGACTATATGCACGTCCACTGGGTCTGGCTCTGCATTATGCAGGGCTAAGCCAGCAATCAACATCGCTCTAGGATCCATAGCCCAAATAAGGAGGTGGAGCAGGTGCTTGTCGTTGAAATGTTTCATTAAAATCAAACCCAGCTATTAACTGTCAAACTCTCTGGTCAAACTGACTAGAAGGATCCAGCACTTGCAACTCCCAATGAAAATAAACCAAAGATGGATTGATTCAACATTAATTCAGGTGAGAAAGTAAATGTTTGTATCTCAAGTGCCACAATTGTACCTGTACAGTGGTATGATGGTTTGATAATGGTTTAAACTGATTGATTAAACGGTTAATGGTTCAACCCCAGTTCAGGTCAGAGCTATTTTTTTATCAGATGCTCCATAGGCACTACATTACTCATGTACCAATAGCATGCAAATGCTATTAAAAATGAAAGTAAATGCATGGTTTTTATAATGTACCAAAAGGAAAGAAGGATTTTTGAGAGATACAGGTCTCAAGAATGTTCTGGAAACTGTGAAGTGTGTATGTGCAATGAGTTTGCAATTTTATGAGCTGCCACATGACACCACCTGCAGGGTAACAGTGAAACCAAGTGTCTTATTTTGCATAAAGACCTGGAGCATCTTTAATTTGTCACCCCCCTCTCACCTGGCTGGGCCCAAAGACTCCCCTCCAGGGACAAGGGGCTGGGTCCAGCATGTCAGAGCCAGAAAGAAGCCTCGTGGACAGGCATGTCTCAGTGAGTGTCTGTCCCAAAGGAAGCTCTGCCCGCTCCATGTACGTGCCACATCACAGCTTCTCTCCCCACAGGAGACTGGGACTCAAGACACAGCCGGGGAACTGCTGATTAAATATTCATCTCTTTGTTTATTATGATTTATGCATGTTTCGCTGAGCCAGGGACAAAAAAGAGCGGAGTGCAAAACAGCTTCATTAGTACATATTGTGCGCATGCCTGTGCACAATGCCTATCTCTGCCTGTTGTGTTGTTAAGTGTGCGTTTGCGGCGAGCTGGCAGGTGGGGATAGTTAGGATTATGGATTGTACGTGAGCTTCATTAGAATGTTTGGCATATGGGGCAAAAATTGTCTGTCTCCAAAAAAAACACCTGCATTTTGAAAAACACATTGAAATTAAAATCCCTAAAATGATCTAGTGGGCTTTGGCATTGAAATTCAGAGGACTCTTTTACTAACTTCTAACCTAATTTTCCATTTCCACCTCTGTTGTTTGCCATGGAAATCAGATTGGCCTCTCATTGCTCTTTGTCGGATCCAAAACAGATCTCAGGCATGCGAGGGTGACAAATATTTACTCACGGGCAGTGTGCAAAACAATGGTCAATAATGGTGGATAAACGTCCAGCGCACCGCACACACCGGCGTAATGAATGAAATATGCAATTACTGTGAAGCCACTGCGTATCCAAAAGTAAAAGATAACCACAACCTTTCAGCGCAACATTAATAAACAAACCAAAATTTCATTCAAAGCAGGAATGCACTTCTTGAGCACATCTTATCTGTGTAACTAATAAAACTCGGGCTAATATGTTCATGCTCGACATGCTGTCTGAACACTCTCCAGTCCACTTGCCCTTGGTGTTCCATTTCATGTAACAACTGAGCAATTTCAAATCCATTCTCCTCTAAAAACCATTTCCTCCACAATGAAGCTCTGTGAAAAGCTGCTATCTGTCTGTTTGTGCCTCTTCCACCTGCTCCCTGCCTCTGTGGCAAAAGCTACCATTGGACATTAGAGGACATATGGCAGGGGCTCGGCCAGACACGACCCGGAGGTTACTCTGGCAACCCCATGTCCACAGTATGCCAAGTGCAGCTTCCTCAAATACCCAACAAGGGATCTGGATATCTAACAATAGAGGAAAGGCTGGGTCATATTCTGATCACTTCAGCGATCTTGAATTACCTTCATGCTCCTCATCAACATCAAAACTATTCACTGTTTTACTCTATTTTTTGTATCCTCGCTTTTAGCCTCATTCACACCATTAATCGGAAGTGCATGTTTATTGTTTTTAATTGTTAGCCATAAATAGATGAATAATTTTAAGTCATACAACCCAAAATGGCAGAATAAGGTATAGGACTGAAAACTTTTTCTGCCCTTAGAACTTCTAGCCTCTGCATGTTTCATGTGCACAAACTTCAAGGTGATTTAAAGCAACTATTCACTTTTAAGAATGTTTATCTTCTAATGACCTAATCATATTATGCAGTTAGAGGCCAGCACACCCCTCTCCATGCCATCCCCTCTCTCCCGCTAATGCTCTCTGACAGTGAAAGGTCAGTGCCCAGTGGCTGCACAGGGGGCACTAAGTGATGTAAAGGGGTTGTCATGGTAACATGCAGTACTCAGTGATGGTGCAGGAAGATTTATGTGCCAAACAAGAGGCCGGGACCCCGACAGGATCAAAAGACTTGGGGCTTGACTGGGTGTGCTCAAAGTGTGCAGAACAACAGTGCCGCAGGCAGGGGCCTGGATGTGACTGTAATTGACTGGCGGCTTACTGGCCTGGCAAATGGCAGGGGTGGGCCTGGGCCACTGACAATGAGGCAGATCTGCATGTAAGCTGACAGAGGCCTAAAACAGGCAGTTGTGAGCAGCGCTGTTCTGTCTGTGAGCCGGCATTTTGCTGAGCTTGGCTTAACTTTAATAAAAGGAGGATTACAAAAGTCTGAAGCCACCTCTCAGGCCCCTCTCCAGTCGAGCAACTGCTGAGGGTTGACTTCTTTCAGCTCTGTTTCTCCTTCACTCACTTCTTTTCTCTTCTCTTCTCAGCGTGCTCATCACGTTCACCAGAAGAAGAAAAATATGGGTTTCTTCCTGTTTTTTACTGTTCAGTTTTTACCAACTCTAGAGCAGGGAAATGCACCAAAAAATAAATTATTTAGATTTTCTTTGCACAATGAGCAGGTCCAGATGCTTAACTCTGCACTTTGCACAGAAAAGACGGAGAATGCCAGGTAAGGAAAAAAAAAAAAAAAAAAACCCAACAACACCTTTGATACAACATTCTACCATTAGCCCACAATATGTAGAATTCATCTTATCTAACACTGGCACAGAGAAAGTGTGCCTCAATAGACTTAGAGATGACAAGAGGACCAATTCCTCCCTTGTACATTGTCATTCACCCGTTGTTGTGGTGGACACCTCCAGATAAGCGGATGTATTGTTTCTGCTGACAATGTCATTACGGCACAGTAAACAAGTGAGGCGGGCGTGGGTCAGGATGAACTAGAGCGGGCCAGAAGGTCACCAAGACAATCTGGAATGAAAGTATGAAGACCCCAAGGAACCGATAAGACTTGTGTTTCAACTATCTCCTCTCGCTCACCCTGGTTTAGCCCCCTCTCCTACTCCAAAGCCAAGGACGGGCATATGCTTAGAACAAAGCCCCTGTGCTGGCTCCTAATCAACTCTTCTGTACTCTAACAGCAGAAACAATCTTCCCTGGAGGTCACCCACAGAGCGGGCTTACAGGCAAAATGCCGCTAGGATTAGGAACAATTTAGTGGGAAAAATATAGGCTGACATATGCCCACTTTCCCACTCACCGTATTTCTACATTAAACATTATGCTCCTACTTTAGAACAAATGTGAAATAAAATGCAGCCCTGATAATTTCATTCCATGTGAATAATTTTAAACGGTGCGATTTTCCCCTACAGGTCCATTTGTAAGTGTAAGGGAAGTAAATGATATCCTTCCATTCTTAACATTTAAAGAGTATTAAAGTGAGATATCATGGGACATGTATGGTATAATCATTCTGACTTGAATTGCACTTGAAATGATTAATGTGGTCAGAAAATCGACAGTAAAGTGGCAATTGTAAGCTGAAAGCATTTTTCGAAATCTAATGTTCTCCATTTTGCATGAAGATCTTTAGCAATCTGGGAAGAACGTTAACATTATAAAGTTGACATTTTAAATAGTTTCTTGAGATAATCCATAGGTAGTCCATTCATTAGCCAAGGCACAAGGGAACACATGCGTCCCTGTGTAGAAATGTGTCCTCTGCATTTTTACCACCTCCTTATCTTGAGCTAGGAGTGACAAATTGGAGGATTAGCCTATTTTAAGTTCATTTTTTTCAGTTTAGAAACACATTATGAATATTTACCCAGCCATTTCAAGTAGAGAATTATTTATTGATGAGGTTTATATTGCAATTATCCACATAGGATACCAGTGCTGACTATAATAAAGTTAATACTGTGCTGATTGAGGACCCAAAAGATTTAGAGCAAACTACCATTAGAGCATCAATCGTCTGCAATCCCATACAAATATTACGGACTGCGCTCTTTTAAAATGCTGCTTTATTCCCAGTGATATCTCTGAAATGATGCCAATTAACCTAATTAGTTGCAAAATGCTGGGCTTGTGTTTTTCTTTTAGATAATTAGACCAGTTTGTATCTTTAGAGTCTTTTGTTGCACTGCCCCCTAGTTTCCACACGCGTTATGACTTACTTAGATTTTGTTTATATTCTAATCGAAATTGTAAATTGTATTTGAGGAATGACTTTCACGTTAATTTATGGATATTTTGGGGGAAAACGGTGGTGGTTGTGCATGGTTCTGCTCCCATTTGGAGATTTTCAACAGGGAGATTAATTTGTCCGCTTCCATTAGTGGGGAAAGCTGCTGTCATGGCTGCTCAATTATACCTTAACAAAAATGAAAAAATACAAAGACGCAGGTGGCATCTATAATGACGAATGTGGATGGGACTGTTTGCATTTGGGTTAAATATACAAACACAGCGTTAGAAGAAGTGCTCGGGGTCAGGTGTGTTCTCCACAGTGGCTGATGGCTCATTAACAGCAAAAATTTCGCGTTTTTTTTTTTCCAGCTACTCAGCGTTGAAACAAAACGACACAGAGGAGAGGAGAGCAGGAGTAATGAAGAGAGAAAGAGCTTGTTTTGTTGTTGTTTAGGCTTGCCGTCTTCCTGTCGCTCTCTTTTCCCTCTTTTGTGGAGATTCCGACTTCATTAGAATTATAATGAACATGGCACAGGGCTCGCTGAAATATTTTTGGCTCCTTGGAAAAGTAAATGAATACACACGCAAATCAATTCAAATCTGCCTATTATGCCTGTTTTCTGGGTCGTATAAAACATGCATAATGGGCCACACTATAGACAGTGTCAACGCAGTAACACAGCAATGATAATAATACGCTAAAATTAGAAACTCATTTGTCATGATTCCCGCTGTCATGGTGTATTGTGAAATCTATTTTGAAAAACAGAACAATACTGATGTGCCGGTGACAAGCGTATTGATAGGCTATGAGATTGTGTGCCATGATGTTAACATTAAAGCGTAGTCATGAGCGGTGTTTTGTGTGTGTGAGCGTGTGTGTTGTGTACATGCATGTGTCTATGCGCGTCACTGGTTGTCGTGCTCGGCTGGTGTGGCGGTGCTGCTGTGTAGAGAGACTCGCTAATTGGCTCACCTGTCTCTCAGCCATCTGGAGCCTCTCAGAGAAATGGGGGGAAAAAATTGTCTCTCTGAGTTTTCCCCATAGCATTGCACAGTCACACACAGCCACACACACACACACAAATACACAGCTACAGGAATGCTATATCCATACGAGATAATAAGGTGGTATAATAGATAAGAACGAAATGAGGCCTCTGTATGCAGTGCAGTTGTTATGGAAAAGTCGTGTTTTCTTGGAGTGATTAAAAGCAAAAACATTAAGCTTTTGTCTACTTGCCGTGCTACAATGTACAATGATATAATGAGCAATTACTATAATACCAGTTGTATGAAATAGCTGCAAGCAACCATGAGTGAGAGTGAGCTAATGAAGTAATGAAGTAACGCTGACTTCAAATTCAAGCAGTAAAAAAACAAAAGCGAATGTGTAAAGTTTGCAATTGTGGTTAAATATACAAATGGAGGTTTTTGTAAATTTCTTGCAAAAAATTCATCAGAAATAAACTGACAGACTTAAGCAATAACAATTACAGCCATGTTTGAGATATCTATTGACTTTTTCCTATCACTATATGTGACACTGTAGTTAGATTTTGTCCAGACCAATATCATTTGAACTATTTAAAAATGAAATGTGATGAGATGTGATGCAAGTTGTTTTGTTCTGGGAAAGCATCTATAGAATGAATTCGGTATTATAAGAAGAAAACAGCAGCAAACACCATTCATCAGTGTATAATTGCATTCAGAGACTTCATAAAGGGACAATAAACATAATTGCCAGTACTATAATAATCCTCACTATGACATGAAAACTCCACACTGAGTTTAACAATGCCCCCACCCACACCCCCCTCCCGGAGCATCAGCTGGATGAGAACAGACTGCCATCCCACAGCACCCTGGGGCATAGAGGAGAGATATGTGCGTGTTTGTGTTTGTGTGCTGCGCAGTGTGGAAGTATATAGGAAATGTGTTTTTTCTATATCAACACTGATTCTGGACAATGGGCAGTGACAATGGGAAGTGACAATGTGGATGTGCTCATGCATGTGGAGAGGAACTGAATAAAATGCAATATAATGGAGGGGTTCTTATTCATTTATGAGCACTGCACAACATAATAGATGCACCATGATTGCAGTTTATTGTGTGGACCATCAAAACAAATGTGAAAATGTAAATATCTCCACGTGTCATTCAGTACCACCAAAATCGTCAGCGCAAATATGTTATCTGTATCGCAGTCTACATGAAGAACTACTTTGCTACCTCACTGTCATAATTACATAATAAAACACTGCAGGCAAAACTGTACAGGACCAAAGCTCGCGTCATTTATGTAATAGTTATTAATGTATTGACAAAAGATAAACTGTTCAAACTGCCAGAGGGATGTGTTTAACCTGACTTTTATGAAACGCTGTTCTGTTCTGGATGAATTCCTTTATGTCATCTAATCCAACTTAGAAATACATGCAAACTTGTCATATGCACACGCTCAAACACTACTCCTATCATTGCTACTTAGAGTATACTTCTTTAAACGAATGCTTTTACATTTTTCCTGATAAAATACTAGACGTATCTTCAAATCTATAAATGTCCAAGCTCAATTTCATGACTCACGCAAGTTCGCTTTCCGGCTGCTGTTGGGCATGTCCATGTAAGGAATGTGGAAAACTTGTTCCTAAGAGACGGGCAGACCTAACGTGAGGAACAGGGTTAAGACAGAATCTAAATGTCCAGCCAACTCTCCACGGGCAGTCCATCACCCCCCACATCTCCTCAGCCCCTCCATCATTAGCACTGCTTCATTATTTATGTGTGTGCATAAAAAATGAATGAACAGTGAGCATGACACCAGTAGAACTAATTCCAGCTCTCACCTAATACCAGGTCAACTAAAGGTTTATTTATATGAGACTCTTGTAAAAGCCAAAACGTTACTGATATTTATCGTTTAACATATGAAAACTGGCATCATATTTTTGTGGCTCAGTATTTATCGTGTGTGCATTTTCTTTGCACTACTGGGAAATGTATTGTTATTTTTTGGCTAGATGATAAGATTTAGCATAAAATAACTTTTATGGCTCATTACAGATGCAAACTATGTACTAAGTGTTTCATTCTGCATTTTTTTATTGCGGCTCATGATTTTTTAACAATATTGTGGATTTAGAATCGTTTTTTGTGGTTTAAATCTGCTCTTGGGTTATTGTGTCAGTGGTATAAATTAGTTTCAGTATTGTATTATCGTTAATCGACTATATTTACTTCAGCAATATATCGAACTTCAAAATATATTATCAAGACAGGCCTAGTTGCTGCCAGGGACGGCACCAGGAGGGGGCTTGAGGGGGCACAAGCGATGGAGCCCTATAGCTATCCCAAAGATTAGGTTTTATAAATCACTACAGGAGCTTAATTTGTTTAACCCTGGAGACCCAAGAACCCTATTCTTCTTTGGAAAATTAGGAATATTGCATTAAATCACTGCTATAAGTTCACTGAACACTGAAACTTTTTCCCCCCCCACTTTTTTAACCCTTTATTCCCTAATTTAGGATCAGGGCCAAATTTGACCCATTGGGCTGCTAATTTATCTACTTCTAGACATTCTGCAAGCTATTACTAAAAGGATTAACCAAAAAAAACCCAATTTTACCAACCGCTGGTTTGCTGAGAAGACAATTTTGTTTGGGTAGTTTTCCAGCTCAACAGGTCAGCTATTTTGTCACTACCACTCTAGCTCATTTTAGTTCAATATTCATCCACTAGGTATCGCTATACTGGGGCCAGAAGTGGCACTCTGGGCTTTTTGATTTTTTTTTATTGAAATTTGACTGTTTGGTTTTTTTTTTGGTGGGGGGTAGCACCAATTAACTGCGGCCAAATTTGATCCCACGGGTTCTCCAGGGTTAAAACTGTGAAACAAACATGATAGGGGGCTCCATTGTTAAAAGGCTCTGACATATTTTTTTAAGTGAGCACACATATTGACAACCTCAGCACCTCCTTAGCTCCTCCAATTGAAAATGTCTGGCACCGCCCCTGGTTACTACATCTATGACTGATAGAATGGGTATACAGTATTTGGTCTAAAGCCTTTACAAAACATTAACAAATGACTCAGACAGGCCTAGTTACTGCATCTCTTGACTATTTTATGTATAGAATGGGTGTACAGTAGGCTGGTCTAACGCCTTTGCAAAACATTCAAAACGACACTTGTCTGCTCTATATTTGATGAGTGCTAGACTGAAATGAATGAAGTTAATATGCCACTCATGGGAGTAAATATCCTCTGGACAGTTACATGGTTGCATTGTAAAATACAAAGCTCACCATTCTATTGCACACGTCAGTAACATTTTAGCCTGTTGCGCTGACCAGAAGTATTTTATTGTACACTTCCCAGATATTTTTTGCACTTGGGGATAAATTAGAGCCCAGAAAGAGGCCTTAAACACTAATAGCTGTCATCACTGTGGGGGAAGGATACTCCAGTTGTTGTCTTGTGCCTGCTGCAAGCCTGTTGTGCTCATAAATATTTCCAAGTGAAAAGCAGGGAAGAGCAGGGAAGGCCAGAAACAGCCCGATTAGCAGGAGCTGCGGCTGGGGACTGCTGTTGTCAAGCGGACACACTGTACCCGAATATCACATTGTGAGTCTCCATAATTATAGTCTTTGCCGTGGTGTGTGTCAGGCTTGGTAAACAGGAAGTACACCCGCATACACACACCTAGAAGTGCCAGTGCCAAAAAAGGAACTTGAGGCCTTTGGAGAAGCTTTTGTATCTGTTCCACTGCTGCGCCGATTCTATTCAGACACTAATCAATGCTTATTTGAGCCAATTTATGTATCTTTGTACGAGGTTAGTGTGCACATGTGTGGCATCCTGTGTGTCTCGGGAGGTCATGTCAGAGCCAATAGTAGGTTTGCGCTTCATAATGACCAATAGTGAAAGGCATCTGTAGAGCCATGCTTGCTAATTATCAGCTGTGCACTTTCAAAGCACATTATCGACACAAAGACTGCAATTACATGTGCACTGAGGCTCACTTCACACCCTTCATCACACCATTCCGGCTCAAGTCTTCCTCCGTCGCCTTGATTGCCCCCTTTGCTTTCAGTCAGACCATTAGAATCCTGTATGTTTACGGCTGCAGTTATGGTACATATAATATCTTGTAAACAAGCCAATACACGTTTTGAGAAATGGCATCTGTAGATTGTGCAGACGTAATGTGATGAAAGTATTCTTTCTTCAGTTTAACGCCATATTGATTGCAGAATAACATGGGCAGATGTAAGTATGCCTGTCATGATAATGACTATATTGACTTATCATTCAATATATGAAACCTGGAATTTTTTTTTTTTTTTTTTTTTGAGGTCAATATTTTTCTTGGTACTTTTTTTTTTTTTTTTTTTTTTTTTGCACTACTGGGCAATTTGTGGTCATTTTTTGGCTATATAATAATATTTAAGCATATATCACTTCCATGACTGTAGACACAAACTAAGTCCTAAGTGTTTATAGCAGCTCGTGTTTTTTTGGGGATAATTCTACTTTTAAGATTTGATTTTGTCAGTGGCATAAATTAATTTCATTATTATCATTTATTGTCTGTATTTTTTTCCTTTTTATATTGCACATAATTTGTTATCGTGATAAGCCTAGTTGTAAGAAACAAAACAATATAATGTGCATTTAATGGTTTATCAAAATGTCTCCTTATTGGTTGGCACAGGAGTGGAACAAACTACAGCGATCTGGACTTTTACCCTGTCTCACACATGGAACACACCATTCCTGTTTTTCCTCGCCTTAGTAGCTCTATTTTCCTGCTGGCCCCAAACACACCACTAAGGACTGGGGTGTCAGTCAAGCCCCCAGAGAGCTTCATTAAAGAAGGAGAACACTGGATCAAATTATACACCCAGTTCTCGATTTCTCTCTTTTTTCTGGGGGCGCGTCGACAAATGTCACAAATACCGTTCTTGTGTTGTGTGGCGGATTACTATCTGTGTGTGCCCATGCGGCAGACACAGCCTTTGCATATTTTCCCCAATCAGAGAGAAAAACAAAAGCTAAACTATTTTGCCTAATTATTCACAACTACACTCATCAACTTATTTTTTTCACCCATATCCCAGGCGTTTTTTTTTTTTCTTTTCTTATCTCTCCTGGCGTCTCATGCTTTGCTGTGTTTTTCTTTTGATCTGAGCTGATTTACCTGCTGTGTGTGCCAGTAAAAAGAGTCAGGTGTAGCAAAAGAAAAACAATGACAAGTTGAGGAAGGTCTTGTTAAAATTCAGCACAATCTCACTAATAGCAGTGATTATACTGTCTGTTCCAATGCGTTTTATCTTTGGAAGCTAAAGATAAAAAGCAATGTCCAATTTCTATTGTCTAGGGGCGACAAATGTAAAAAAAAATTGACAACTTTTCTTAGAATTTGCACCTGTAATTGACACAACCTAATATACAATGGCATAACAGTGGTTCTGATGATACTATATTACACCATAAGATTTAATGGAGGTCTTACTTCCCATTAGACACAGTTCATTTCACTGTATAATGAAATAGTGGCAAACGCTCCCGATACAATAGGCCATTCATCACACTGATGCGTTTTGTTTTTTGGTTATAGGATTGTTCTGTATGGAGTAGAAACTGTATCAGAATTATTAGGGCACTTACATATTTGTTTTAGATGCTTAAGGACAGAGCTGTGGACCACAAACTCAATGGGTAAAAGGCATTACAGTACTCAAAAATCCAAAACAACTGATTATAACATGTGTTGGATCTAATTTTATCAAATAGGGACCAGGTTTTCCCCGTTTATGGGTATGTATAACCCTGTATTCTTGTTTTTTTTTGTTTTTTTATGCGAGATGCCCTTCATATCCAGCACACATAACAAAAATAAAACTCGCAATTCCCTTTGGCTGGGTTGAAGAGGCGACTGATCTCTTCCAGACTGTTCTAAATTTAAAATAAGAAATATTTAATAATCTGAGCTAATGCCTGCATTATGGAGGTCATAAATGTTAATGAGGCAATTTATTATTAGGGCATTTCATTTGCAATCCTTTTTAAGAGATAGTTGAAGCTTTTCATAGAAACGGCAATGTTTGTTAATGCTTTGTTATAATGCAGAAGATATTTGTGATTGGATGATAAAAAAAATGTTGTAATGAGCCTTAATGAAGGAGACGGGAGCCTTGTCTGTGTGAGTGTTTGAGAGAGGGGCCGTGGGGCAAAGACGACTGCTCAGAGATCGGTCCTTCTGTTATCTGTGCCTCAGATGAGAAATAGGTGGTACTATTTTCAGATTTCTCCTTATTTAAAGCCTCTCCCCCCTCTCCTGCTTGATGTGTTGTTCTGTCGCTGAGGGCTTTAGTTTAATGACCCGTCTTGGCTCCAGATCTGAGCCCTGTCACAGCCCCCCCCCCCCCCCTCGTCTCCTCCCCCTTCACCCATTTTCCCATCTCTTCTGCCGGCTTTGTCCACCCCACATCTTCCATACTTTTGTACGAGAAACCAAAACACAAAGTTTGTGAATGGCCTACAGCGAGTTGAAAATATGCTGCATGCTTTGAACCATAAGAAGAAAAAGTTTGAGGTGAAAAAAATGAAGAATGAATTCCATTACCTTTGTATTGGTCCGGAGAGGTCACTGGCATCTTGCCTGTAACACAAGAAAACAACAAAAGGTTATTGTTTCATTCATCTACTTCAGCTGGAGCCTGCAACTGTGGATCTGAGCAGATGCATCATGGACACTGGCCTAAGTGTAAAGAAAGAGGTCAGACTCAAATCAATCCAAAATATGCACTTTTTTTCATTCACAGGAGGTGAAGGTGTAAATTTTGTGGTGTAAAGTCTACCACCTACTTGTCTCCATGGAGATATCATTATTTTGCCTGGAGTGTTCCATAGTACAGCATTAAACACGTCTATGTAACATTATGAGTGTTTTCGCTGCTGCAAAAAAAACATCTAAAACATTTATCGTTGTTGTGAGAGGGGCCACTTCTCCACAGATCTGATCACCTGCTTGTTTCCATGAAAAGAGATAAGTTTAATTTCATTTTGTTTGATACGTTTAATGCTATATTGTGGAGTATTTAAGGGAATGCAATAACATCTTCATGTAGACAAGCAGGTGGCAGACCCTCAACCAGAAAAGTTACACCTTTAACATAAAACTGCATTTAGAGGATGACTTACTACTACAGTTACTTACTACTACTCAGAAGAATAACACTTGTGCCATTGGGTTCTGACCTATTTCATCCATATTTAACATTAAAACA
This sequence comes from Periophthalmus modestus, assembly GCA_019594935.1. Taxonomy (NCBI): domain Eukaryota; kingdom Metazoa; phylum Chordata; class Actinopteri; order Gobiiformes; family Gobiidae; genus Periophthalmus; species Periophthalmus modestus. The sequence goes on along the minus strand of JAIEZT010000054.1, from coordinate 34,421,527 downwards.
TGGAAAAAACACAAAACAATAAGTCAAATCTACCGAGATGAATGCGGTAAACATAAGGTTGAAGTCTAAAGTATTGCGCTTCCTGAATATGACCTATATCAGTAAACATCAGACTAAGGCACTTAAATTGGGCTTGTTGCTGGGATGTGCTGAGGAAGTGACTTATTCCTTTGGGTTTTCTCTGTAATTCCGCTGTTCCCTCTTCCTCTTTTTATTTTATCCCCAACCCTCTGCTCCTCTTTCCACTGCATGTAAATAAATTGGTCCCTGGGCTCCACCATTCCTGAGTAAGCCACCATTACACTCATTGCACGACACTGGCCACAATCCTCTGGAGCTGTGACGTGCTCTGCATACCCACATGCGGCTAAATGAAATAAAATAATACTCTTATCCTATTTTTAATTACCTTTGCATGTGTGTGTGCGTGTGTGTTTTGAGCATTATGAGGAAATTTGAAAGTAAAAAATATCTTGCTCCTCCTCGTACATAGAAGCCAATGGGATCACTGCTCTTTGCATTTCAAAGGCATACTCTTGTCTGTTTCATCTCAACCACAGAACGCTCATCCTGTTATCCTACTACATGCACTACACACACGCACACTCTACGCTTCAGTCCATTTTCACCCAGCCATGAATTATACAGCAGGGTAAATGGAACATAAAAACACACATTATTTCCTATCCTTCCACACAAAATATCAAGAAGTCAAAAAATACTGTGCATGCATACTTTTCAAGGCCTCAGTTCATGAGGGAGGTGGCAGTAATTCAATAGAGCCTTATATTATTATTGTTGGAATATTGTGGATTGATCAGCATCATTGTACGTGACCCACGGTGCTTTGAGCAGTCCTATAGTGCAAATAATTATCATAAAATTTACATTTTTCCCTTTGAAGTAAATGAAAACATGTACAAAACTGGAAGTTGTGAAAAAACAAATAAACCTACAAACAAACAAACATATGTTAAGCAGAGTTAACTAATATTATTATTTTTATTTATGTGCTAAATGTAAAGAATACAAATGTAAAATGTTTGGGTTAATCGAGTAATCTGTACCACTTACCACTATAATAATTAAAACTTTGTTAGTCTTCATAAAGAGTGAACACAAACTCAATTCATAATGAACAAAAAAGTGTATTAAGAATGATTCAGGATTAGTTACTTAATAAAGGGGTTATGAGCAGAGGTGATTCTAGGTCTCCAAGTTTAGGGCTGCTTAGCACCTGGGGGGTAATAAACATGCAGGCAAATCTGCCAACACTCTTTCTTTTCCATCTCTCTCCATTATTTTATGTCAATCCATCTGTTTAGATCAGTTGTTCCCAAACTATGGCATAGGTGTTTAAGTCGAGTCCTACTTTGTAATCTGTGGCCTATTGTTTAGTCTTTCTCAATCCTTCCTTCCTAACTGTACTAGTACTAAATGTATTAAACTATATTCTAAACTGGAAAAAATAAACTCTCCTATTCTCAGTGTCTCTCTCTGACCCTCTTCTGTAGCTGCTTTTCCTGTGACTGAACTTGCTTGAATGAAGATGTGTGAATTTGACTTATTGTCGTCTGCCAGGGGTTTTCATTACGTCAGTGTCTTAAATGGATTCTTACTCACTATGTTTTGATGTTGAGTCAGTTTCTTTGCTTTTTCTGCTGTCATTCCTAGCAGATGGGTAGCAGTTTCAATAGGCTATCTCATTAAAACATATGTAAAACATAAGGTAGAGTGTTAGCGTCGCATCATTTCACTTTGTTTAGACTGTACAATAGGCCTACTTATAAATTGTCTATGTCTGCTATATTTTCCCCTGTATTATATTGTGTTTGCTGTGACAGTCCAACATGAAAACTAGGAGTAAATGGTAGAACATTTTGCATTTGTACAAAGTGACTTACATCGCCTGTTGATCTGGCAGTCATACTTTTGTTGCAACAGTCTTAGAGTCAAAATACGCAGTGTTATTGGCTGAAAGGCGGGTCTTAGAGCCGAGATACGCAGCGCTATTGGCTGACGGTGCGCACTGATGCCTGCTCCACAGATGCGGGAGCGAACAAGAGAGAGACAAAGACAGAGAAAGGGAGACAGAGAGAGAGGAGCGATCTCAAATCAACTCATTCAAATGTTAAAGCTTCTGATACAGCTGCAAAACACGGGATATTTCAGTGCATATACTTAAGTTTGACATCCTCTCAGACTAAGAAAACAGTCAGTTCAACAGTTTAGGAAGGTCTAGACTTGCCCCTGGTAATGAGTAAGGGTGATTGTTTTAGTAAAGTAGTTATTAAGCCTGAATCATTCTTAATAAAATATATGTTTGTTATGAATTTCATCTTTGTTCAGGCTAATTGTGTAAATTGTGTGTGTAAGTGTCACAGATGCATCCAAAACCCACCACTCTAAAGATGTTATTTCAGACATAAAATTATTGTGAAGCACTGAGAAATGCAACATAAAAGTGAACAAAACCTTTTGATTCTGAACGTGAATTGTTTGACTATCAGCATGTAGCAGCGGGCTCAAATATGGGTCAGATGTGATCACTGGGATGGAAACAGATGGGCAGCCATGTTCAGGTGGACAGCAGCCAGACTTCTGCTCACCACAGACACATTTGGCTGAGCGTCCCGACTGCAGAAGGGCGCCTGGTCTCACCCTGCCCCGGGCCAGGACAGACGTGAAACAGAGCTTCAATATGAGGCCCCATGCAAGGAGTGAGCAGGTGGCAGGCTGTCTCCATGTACTCCAACGTCTAATACATACTCGCCAATAACCAAATTAAGATCACGAAATGGAAGAATTTAAAAACAAGAAAGGCGCGATGCTATGATGTTAGGTTACTATGCTAAATGGAGCGACCGTTTCTGTGTGGGTTAGTTTTAGTTACATCATAGACCCAATGGTATTTAAAAGCACTCATTGATATAGAGTGGGTGAATTGTGGAAGTGTAGATGCTGAGATGTTGCACCTAGAAGGATTTTCAGTGTTCCGTCGTCCCACTCACCGCTCCTCAGCCCATCTGCGTCATTCTCACACTGTTTTTTAACACATCTCTCTTCTCACCTGCCAACCTGCCATTCACACACACCCCACCTGGCACATGGAGCGCAAACTCCACCAACAGGCATCTTTTAACACTCATAATGGGAAGGATATGATGGTGTATATATATTTGGAAGAGTGGGCAAGTCAACACTGTGCCAAGTCTTTAGATGATGTCAGATAGGTACTTTTGGAATACACCCAGATGGATCTAAAACTTCAGTGGAAATCTGGCAAAGTGAAGTGAGATGTAGCAATAATGTTGTAGTGGTGGAGGGAAAGCAAAAAAAAAGCTCTGTTTAATTTTTGTCTTTTAATCATAGACTGGTTAAGTGGACTAAGTGAGTGTGATGTCACCCATAGCGTTCAGCGTGGACAGAAGGTGCCTGATTTGTCTGTTATTAATGTTTACATCTTCATTTATGGACACAATAGCAGAATAAAAACACCAAGATCATGTAGAGCGGGTTAATATGAACATTTTAGGACCAAAAAGATGAGGCTCACCACAGGAGTTACAGAGAGAGGGGTGAGTTTTTCAATGTAAAGTCAACTGGAGTCGATAGAGGCGTGCCCTGTGATCACTTCCTATTTGCAACGTGGCGGCTAGCAGGTGTACATTTGTATATACAGTCTATGGTTTTAATCCTGTGGAGGGCCACACAACTGCCAGCCAACATACAGGGCCCAAAAGTCACTGACACTTTTAAATCTCCAGTAGCTCCTATAATTCTTAAGTTATACTCACCAAATTTTAGCAGTAGGTAAACTGAACCTTCCAAGATTTTTGGCAATATATATATGGTTATAATTGTTCACTTACACTTGAACTTATCACTATTTAAACTAGGGGAAGTAACAATGACAAATTTTTAAAATATAATGTTTTTTAAGTGTCCACCATTTTCAGTTTCACATTGAATAGCCTGATCCAACACACTTTGTATAACATTTGAAAGCATTTCGGGGCTTATGGCTCTTATTTCATCCTCGATATTACGTTGTAGGTCGTTTATTGTCTGAGGTTTATTCACAAACACCTTTTCTTTAAGATAGCCCCACAGGAAGAAATCGGGACTTGTCAGGTCTGTGGAGATCACATACTGCCCCCTGTCTTTGAAAACAACTTATTATTCCTTTAATGGCATTTACACTTGGGGCATCTCTGGTATTAAAATGTCGACGGTAACACCACTGGGTTTCTGAATTTGACCCATGTGACTCAAAGTACCACTGTACAATGAGGGTTCGTTCCTCGTGCTATATTTACTCATATTAATGCGAAAGGATAGTTCTTAATGCTCTGAAAAATACAATAAAAATATTTTAAAAAACAAAATGAGTTATTAATTTTTTTTGAACTGTCACTGACTGTACAAGAGTATATCACAAAAACATGTACATTAATTATATTGTATGTGTGTACAATGTATATTAGAACACTAATATACATTGTAAAACTATCAAACGTGTTTGACATAATGTAGGATATTTTTATTACTATCAACTTCAACTTATGATTGCACAATACATTAGAAATCCATTATCTGTAAGCATAAGCCAAAGGTTGTGGCAGTGGAAGCTTTCATGCATGCTAGTGACATATTGAGGACATTTAACTGGAGCCAGAGAAATGACCTGATTGGTAAAGGGTGAATAAAATGGAGAATTGGTTGTAGAATGTCAGGCCTCATTTGCCCTGTGATATTCAATGGCTATGAGAAACGCATTAGCTCCAGGTGTGTGAGCAGTGTAGAGCTAAAGCGTCTCCAGAGCTCACTGAAGAGCCAACCATCAGAGAAAAGACCTCCATTCGGTTGCCTCTCCCCCACTTCCACATTTAATAACAGCAGCCCAGATCAGCTCAATAAGCCCAGACCTCCTCACACATGCAAATGAGCCTGGTGTTATGAAGACATGCATTACTAATGACAGGCTTTGTATGTGGGGCAATCAAAACCCTGTGTGTTAGCAGTGGCCGTGCTTAAATTGAGATGTATTAACATTTTGATTTGGCGAGTAAACTTGATCACTTACATGTGTCGGATGACAAAAATATAAGAAGGGAGAGTTGCTAGAAACTGATATCATTTTGTAAGCACTGTTTTCAAGCCCTATGCCTTCAACTAATCATCATAATTAAAACAATCATCATCACAACGACCATCAGTACTGCTCACATTGTTTTAATTTGATATGAAATGCTGTCCCAAATGTCCACTTCATGTCCTGATATACTGTAAGGAATCATGTTGGTCATGGCTGCTCTTTATTGTTAACTGACAAAGGATGTGAGCATGTCACACTGAACCACAAACCAATTGGCTCTGTGCACAATAGCACCCGGCGACCTCACTGTTACTGACACTGCTTCCTGTCCAATTTTACCTCTGTGAGGGTTTTGCCGAGTCAAGCTAAAATAAAGACATATTTAAAGATGCGGCAGTGGACAGAGAGCTGCTGGTGGATGAAACTAACAACATGTTAAACCAGGGGTGTCCAAACATTTGTCATTAAGGGCAACAAATAAAAACACAGACAAAGCTGAGGGCCGATTGAGGGCCATAGACTGGTCACCAATGCAGTGAATACTTCAAATCTGTGTTACGAGTTAGACTGAACCACTAGACCTTTGTTCATGCTTACATCCTCAATGGGACACATGAAATATTTGAGATGGGCTTGTTAAAGTAGATTTTCAGAAATGCACAGTAAAAAGTACTGTTTAAGGTAATATGGGCCAATTCACCTGAAAGCTTGAGGGCCAAGAAAAGTTGGTCTGAGAGCCGCATTTGGTCCCCGGGCCACAGTTTGGGCATGCCTGCCTTAAACGCTAACAAATCAAATGCATACTTCAGAGGAGGACATTTTTGTGGTTACAAAGAGATGTTTGTGTCTCAGTACTAACCCTAATGCTAATTCTGAGGCATAATAAATATTAAAACCACACCACAAACTGAAGTAATCCACATATAAAAATAATTGTGTAGTCTTTACTTTAATTAATAGGTTGTTTATTTTATGTTTTCCAATTTTAATAAAAGTGAGTGTGCGCTGGCTGGTGAGCTGCTGTGCACAGAGCCTCTTCCAAACACTGTGTTGTTTTGTTATATGAAAGACATTTTGATTATTAGTTGGCCTACTGGTATGTGAGATGTTAGTGTTAGTACTGCTAATCAGTACTACTACATGCCAGGACTAGTCACTGAAAATGCCTTCGCCAAATTTCCATTCAAAGGTTGTTCACCATCAAATAATTATGCTGTAAGTTTTTCATTAATTTCTCACCCCGAGTGCAGTGTCATGAATGAAAACTACCGCTCAGTGAAAGAAAGGACAAGACAAATGCACACAGTCATGCAAGGATAAAAGAATATTTAAGAATCAGACTGCTACAAATGCTCCCTTTCATCTGCATGGCTCATATCTCTTTGTAAAATGTGTTGACACAGAGACTAATGGGCAACCTCGACCATGTCCTGCACCTTGTTAGCCTTGAAGGATGTGCGCCATAATTCAGCTGAAATGATAGTTTATCATAATTGAAAATGATTAAGGCTCTTTTGTGGCAACATTGTAAGTATCTGTTGCGTTCATTAGCAGGTTCAATACCAGCGGCCTGCTTTTGTCTTCTTGAGCAACGGAAATCACTACTGTCCTTTCCCACCCAGTCTTCAGCACCACTGCTCTTTGAAAACTCCAGATTTAATGAATAACCTTTACATCCCTAAACAATCATTCCTGGCAGTAGGTTGGGGGTTTCCTAGTGCCAAGCAATGGGTGACAAGGTGCCACGGACAGAAAAGGCCACCATATCAAGATGCACTGAACATCCATGTAACTAAGGACCAATAAGTGCAGGCGGGGAATAAATCAATATCATGAATGCCACTTCATCAGATCTGGAAGTAGCTCAGACTGTGAAATGTCAGCCACTAATCTTTTGAATAGTGCGATATTATGTGTTAATCCCAGTCTGATTCCTTAACTCTTTGATTTAAGTTGTCTGCTCGTGTCTGTCAAAGCGCGTAGAGAAGAGGAGAGCCATCAAAAGGTGTGTTCAGAAGTGTTTGAGAGTTCAAAACTCAAGTACAAACAAATTTAAAAAACTGTATTAAAGTTCATTGATGGGATATTTAGTTATATAAGTATACCTGTTGATTTATGGATTAAGTGAGGTGTAGTAACGCATTGCAACACAAATAAAATACCCAAGCCATCAAACTCAAGAACCAAAAGTCATGTTGAAGGAAGAGACCAGCACTAACCCGCTATGGCACGCATTACTCATGTGTGTGTGAGTAATCCTGAATTGTCCTGCACTCTAGCCTTCAGAGCTCTGCAAATTTTAGCCCCTATACTTTGACATGATAAAAAAATAAAATAAAAAAAATCCTCCGGGTCATACATGTTAAAAGCAAAAATGTCACATAGCCCTTTTCAACAATTTGCTGCTTACGAGGATTATATTTCACTATAAAGAGGAGTAGCCTATTAGTTTTGCATTTTTGAAACAGGAAATCAATGAACCTGTTCTATTTTTAAGAATTAAAAAGTAAAACAAATATCTACGTATGTTATAGTTCAATAATAAGCACCCCCCAAAAGCATAACATGTCTTCTTTAATTATGTGAAATATCTGCTGGGGTTTTTGATCAAACATTTTATGAAAAGAGCAGGTAAAAAAGGTAGACCCAAGAAGAATATAGTGGGAAAAGGAGGAGGGAAGCATTAAAGGAAGAGAAATGGCTGCTTTATGGAGCGTTGTGGCACAGTGCCATTTGAAGTCTAAATTTACAGTGTGGAGTGATGGACTGTGAGACAGAGAGGCAATAAAGTGATGTCGATGAGAACGCAGAACAAATTGATATGATCATAACATGTCACATTAAAGACGGGCCTGCCATCCATCAACATGAGAAAAGACCTCCTTCACACCAAGTCTAACAACACTGGCATTGATCTCAAAGCTCCACTTAGCTAAGCAATAACCATTTCTGATAACTATCATTATCCAGTTATGCTATAGTACAGAGCTATCATGGAGATGGCATGAAACAAAAAGTCTCATTTGTGCCATTGTTCGAGAACTTCATGGTTATTAGGTGGAAAAAAAATGAATTATCTTCTTCAGTTCGATTTTGTCATTAAATGATGATGAGGATGACATGACGTAAGCTCAGTAAGAGACTGTAGTTAATTAAGATTCAAAGATGGCAGTCACAAGACAGACGGAATAGCTGAAAAACACAGTTCCAACGCATTGTTTTATACTTCATACTATAATTTTTTTTAATAAATAGATACGAAAGACACATCAAACAAAAGAAAAAAACTACATGGATAACTCCAAACATGCTTTTAAACCATTCCCGGCAAATCAGTAAATCAATATCAATTAGGCTGTGAAAGGGCCCAAATGGACAACTGACTTTGTTTTAACTAATGAAGTCTGTAGAGAATCCAATCAGTTCTGCCACCCCACAGCCCCTCTCCCTTTATCCCCCACCTCCCCGTTGACTCATCCCTCTCATCCTTTCTATGACAATCCACAGTCACAAAATCCCAGCAATAAAACTGTTTCTGTCTACAACAAATCTGCACCCTGACCTCCAGCTCCATTTTATATGCAACCTATTAGCCAATAAATCCAATTATATAGAATAACAGCACCCTACTTCATAATTTAACAGTATGTTGGTGACCATTGGAAGAATAGAATAGGTAATAAAGATAGTTATATGTTTTGCTTTTAGAAGTTGACCTGGTTGAGAATACAAAGGGTGGAGCGTATACAGGCTAGGGCAAAATAAGTATCTGCAAGAGTCACACCCTCCTTGTTATGCAGAAGCAATAACCTATTCAAATAAAACAGATCTATGAAAAATGTGACAAAATGTTGTAGAATCTTGTCATTACAATGTGTCAGAAATATTGGCACTTTTGAACAAACACATATAAATTTTGTGTCGACATATCCCTGGCTGGCAGCAGGCGGCAGGGCTCAGGGCTGCCATATCATTTTAAACATCCATCAGCTCTGCACCGATATCACATTAGCTGCTCATTTGCATATGGTGCAGACAGAATGACAAATCAGTGAGAAAGATAGAAAGAGGGAGAGAAAGAGAGGGGGGCAGAAACAGACCTGCATTTCTCTTTAACCAGTCATACATTAATGGGTAAATACTTGGTTACTTGGTTTTAAATGTGCTGAAACATGTAACCTTTTGAAGCTCAGGGAGAGAGGACTTGAACCAAGAATGCCAGTCCAACTTATGTGTGAGCTGAGACATGCTGGTTTCAGATAGTCACTTGATTTGTCAAGTGCCAATAAAGCTTTTAGCATAAAACTTTGATTGATTTTACACCATGTTACAATGGTTCCACTTCCAAAAGAAACTTGGAGTTGTATTTTTCTTCATTGTAAAAAAAAAATACTGTGTGTACTTGTTCTCAGCACTTAGAAAACACTGATATTTGTCACTATATTTGCATAACAAATCATTAACCAAGAAGTTTCCTGCTCATATTAGTCCATAAACCATCACCAAACCTGTTTGGAGTATTTCTGCCACATGGATCTATCGGCCTGCCAGACCTGTCGCTAAATGGCTGATTTGGTCCATGGTACAGAATTCAAACTGTTAAAAATATTTTTTTAAAATTAATGGTGTGACTTTATTTGAGGTGAAGTTTGTCTGATCGCTAAAACTCAAGTTTTGTTCATGTTGGCTATAGAAAATACCCAAGGACAGATCCTTGTGGCACTCCATATTTTAACTCAGGTACTGATAGAATAAACTTGTTGAGGGAGACAGAAAATGTGCCTTTTAAAAGCTACATATGACCTTAGCAGTTTTACTGCTGTACTCGTGGTTCTTAACATGAGCACCAAGCTCTCTGAGAGAATGGAGAATGCTGTTGTCTTACGCAAAGCTCAATCTGGGATTTAATCTAAAAGGGGATAGACTAGTGTTCATTCCTTTCATTGTAAACTACATTATAGTGATACAAAAAAAAGATTCATTTCAAAAGTTGAATTCTCTTGGGGACAGTTTTTTTCATTGATGTTCATATATCACTTATATAAAAGTCCTTGTAGGCTAAGTTTTGCCTCGATGTACAGATGACATGCATGGGACCTCACAGCCGCACAGGCCGCTTCTTCTTGTTCTGCTTTGAAGTTGAGTGTGAAGAAAAGAATAGAGGGACCACAAATGGCACACCCCTCTAGGCACAGGCTTAAAGACAACAAATGTAGAACGCTGTGCAAAAATACACAACATGGTGACAAAGGCCTGGGATGCTGTGTCACAACATGGGGAGTGATGTAGTGAGATGTAGTCAAACTTATAAAAGATAGGGAAGGAATGAAATAGTAGTATTGTAGGATCTGAAGGCAAATCCCCCTTGGTCTTAGTTCTGCTACAGCGGATAGGACTGACACATGAATATTTCATCCTGTTGATGTTTAAATCCCATCATTTGTGCTGGTGTATGTATGAGCGTGCACAGAGCTTCATTGAAATAAGGAGGATGGGAGGCGTGCATGTACGAGCGCTGCAAAGACAGCGTTGATCTATAATGCATAGTTTCAGTAAGTTCACTTGTGATATGCTCTGTGTTCTAGTGGATGGAGTGCACATGTGCTGGAGTACACTTTGCTGTGGGTTAGCTCCTTCCCATTGGCCCAAAGATATGACATGAATATCTGTGCCATCCTGTACATGTGTGTGCGATGTACAGGATGGCACAGAGCAGAAAGACGACATGTTCAGGGACTACCACCCTGGTCAATCAAATCAGCACCAGGGCAGTTAGAGAGAGTTAGTTCCAGAAACTAGTTCAGAATCTAGTTTTCAGCTGACAAAAAATAGGGCAAAGCTATTTTCAGGAGAAAGTAGGTGCCCACAAAATGTTCATTTTTTACAGACTTAAAAGACAAAATGGGAGGCAGTGCAGAATGGTGGCACAGTTTTACACATTAGTTTTAAGTGTGACAAAGATCAAGGATGCAAAATAAACCGATCATAATTGTTTATTCCTTCAATGAGAATAATATTTTGAGTGATTCATTCATGTTTGAGTAATCCTTTGTTGTTTTACTAAACATAATGATTGTGAGTCTAACGTTGGGCAATATTTTGCATATTATGAGCCTCTTTGATGAGGCAAATACAATGAATGGTTCAATTTGAGTTTATTAGCACAGTATGGCTTTAATAATTGATCCATTCATCTTGACAGTCACACTAACATTAGAGCCTTTAGAACTATTGCTCATCCCACTTTTCCCTAAGGCCTATTACTCCATCCTCACTCTTTAGCAGTCTGCTTTAGCACTGCTCTCTGACATAACTCTGTGTTTTTCCCCTCGAGGTAAGCAATGTGCTCATACCACCACTTTCCACTCCGACTTGGAAATGCACAATTTCACAACTAATAGAGTGTACTCAGAAATGACTAATCAAATTGGTGGTACCTGGGAAATTAATTTACCATTATGTTTCCCCAAAAACTGTTACATGGAGGGCCAGCAACCTTGTGTAGTACCGCTGGAGGGTAAAGTAAACAATTAGAGCCTCAATGACTAATGAATTCTGTGATTAACAAGTGTGGCGGAGTTAAATGTTTACAAGACTGACACATACAAGCACGCATATACACACACTGTTATATGCTAACGCAGTGTGAGGCAAGGCTTATCTGCTCACAACATTCATGGTTTAAGTGAAATACTCGCCGCCTTTTCAAAATTCTTTTTTTCCACCAACCTGCCATCATCCTAACACTGCATGCTTAAGTGAAAGGGCTGGCATATCCACTCACAGATTGAGAAAGATAGTGCGTGTAAGCAGTAGCTGCAGTGCCGACATTTGGATGGAAGAGTGAGGCAAAAAAGTGAGAAACAGGCCAGAGTCAGAGTGTGTGTGGCGAGAAGGCAAGATAAGACCGGCCTGGTTTGTATAACAGTGTTAGATAAAAAGAGAGTGCTGAGGGAAAGACAGTGAAGCGCTGAAACGGGAGGGAGTCACAGGGCCGTAATAGAAACTTTCATAAGCATTTTATATTTGCACGAAGCACTCAGAGCAGAAACATGTGCATCTGACTCTGACATAACAGTGTGGCCACCTGCAAATTAGTGGTCGTAGATATGAGTCGGTGTAATCCCTCATTCGTCTAGTAGGACTTTGTGGTAGAAAGGCAATAATCTTGATGCCAAATGCTTATAAGGCCCTGAGTACATATGACAAGCTTAAAAATGTTAACAAATGTAGCAAGGAAGCAATTGTGATGACTTTATACACATCAAACCAAAGCTCTTTGTGACATTTCTGAACTGTTGAACTTCATGTGAATAGATTGGATATGGCTGAAATAGCTGACTCTGATACACACAGCATTCCTGTTTGTTGCATGAGATCATAGCATGAGGTCATCAAATCACGCACAGCATCATGAGGCTGGATTTAGAAAGACAGTATTGCACAAAAAGCAAAACAAACTGTGTAATCAACATGTTTCAGGGTCCAAATGTCCAATGGTAGGGGCCAGCGGAATAATTGAAGAATGTAGTAACACAGTGATGAATAGAAACAAAAAAGCAAGATACAAGCCCTGTGTTTGTGTGTGGACATCAATGTGAGGAGGAGAATCCCACAGTGCTGTAATGACTCCCCATGGGACCAGGACCGCAGGCTGAGACTCCCCTCTGACTCTCCGCTGTCAAGTGAAAGGTATAAGGGATGAAGCAGGAAGAGGAGCAGGAGAGATGGGGCTGAAAAAGATAGCGGTGACAGCTGTCGGCTCCTCAGGACGGTAATTGGTTGGCTGGGAGAATGATTATACACATTCGCTGGCACGCACACACACACACATGGAGTTCCTAATGCATACACCTCAGACTGGAAACCCCTCCAAACCAAAATCGAGGGTGGCACCTGGAGATGGTCATTAAGCAGAGCGCACCTGGCAGTAGAGCTGGGTGCCACCCTTATACTCACTGAGATTTGCTGGGACAGAGAGTGCGGAGACCCAGGTGAGAGAGATCATCGAGGGGACTGAAACATGCATGACAACAGCTTATTTGTGTGTGTATAGGCCTGCACAGAATAAGAAAAAGTTCTTTTTAAACGGTTTGCAGTGGTCCACAGTTATTCCTCACTTACCTTACGCATTCCAAGCATCCTAATTAGACTATTCACCGCAATTAGTTTAGATGTGAATTTTGCAACTTTCAGAAGCCTAAGGAGAGTGTAGCCGTCATGGGAATGTTAGCAAAACAACTAGCATACTAACAGCACACTTCCTGATTCTCGGACAATAAAACTGGTTTATTATTAGAAGCATACAGCACAAGGCGGTCTCGGTTTGACGTCAAGAGCTGATTTTACAATGTCTCTGTATTGGGGCAATTTGCTCAAATACACAGTACAACCACAAGACAAAAACAAGCTAAGCTCTTTATATTTGACTTTACTGCCAGATAAAGAAGTTTTTGTTGGTGCGATATGTGCTGTTTCTTGCTGCATTGATTATTGGGATATCAATAGTTTGTCATCCTAGTGTAGCATTATAAATAATTGATAGAAATATACAAAACCCATTAAAAGAAAGAGACTAACTGCACACTTCTGGATGGAAACCCATCTTGAGACAGGACTATTCTCCCTGACATCTCCAGTTGCTTCTTATAAACAAGCCATTGGACCCCACACCTAAAAGCCCCCCAGCATGAGTGACAGCCCCAAATCAGATGTGACAATGTGACTGACAGCTGGCTATGGGCAAAGGGAGGGACGGGAATATGAAAAATAATAAGCGGTAATATTATCCAGACGCAGAGGAGGAATATGTGTGTGCTCTGAGACATGGGATGAAGGTGAGCTGAGGTGATGATGCGCAGTTTTGGAGTGGCACTGGAAAATAAGCTATGACTTTATGGTCTGGCTATAAGAGATACTTAGACAAGAATTATTCATAAGAGACTTCTAAAACTCATATGCTGTTTTATGATGTTATTTTATGGCATCTCCAAAATCATCTAACTACTGGGGCTTTGAAATAGTTGATCAAGCAGCTCTCTTATTTGGCTGAGATAAAATTCTTAATGTTAACTTTAAAGTATTGGGTATTCACTTCATTAATGCTTCCATTAAAAGTAGTATTAAAATGGTTTTGTTTTTTTCTTTTATTTCATCTCTGCCAAAATGGAACACATTAAGAACATCCAAGAAGAAGAAGTTCTATGCAGTATTTTTGCTTATTTTCATGCATTAGTCCATACCCTAATCTGCTGTGTCACTATGTGTTTCTAAAGTGGATGAAACTGACAGTTTTATGGCCAGTACAGTATGCATATTTTTAATATAGTGTAAATGAAGACAAAGAAGAAGATGCAACATGGGTTAAAAATGTGAGAAGGCGAAGTGTAGGGGGAAAAAAATTCAATATATTTTTAATCTAGCAGCTATAATCAGATTATGCGTGTGCCAGGAGCGACGTATTTCATAAGGAATAACCATGTTGGTGGAGGGTAGGTGAAGTAAAGTGACGAGGAGGGCGCTTTGGCTGGACGATCTACATCAACAGTGACAGATTCTAATAAATGTGCTGGGAGGCGCCCCGAGAAACACAATGCCGTGTAATCATTTTATCATGACAAACCGGAATTCCAATGCTGTCCCAAGTGAGCCCAGCCGGGGGAAATTGAATTAACTGTGAATTGCTCATGCTTGGGGAATGGGTAAGAGAAAAAAGCAAAGAAAAGAGGGAGGAGAGTATAGACAAAGTGAAGAGAAGGAAAGATGGGATTTGGCCTGCATTCGTTTTGGCAGTGGCTTGGGTCTCTAGAGGCTTGAGATGGTTTCACAGAGAATTTCTGGTTTCAGCAGCTGCTAGCTAATGATGCTTACTCCGGGATCCACTGGCACAGCTGAGCACCTCATGACTTAACACAAAACACATTACAGCGGTTAACTGAGATGTACAGGCCTGGAGTACGCAGGGGCAAGGGGGCCACTTAACAATACCTCATATGAAACAGAGTGCCAGTTCTGCAGAGAAAGAACTGTTTAAAAGATGAGATTATGTGGGTTAGGATTAGCCTGGCTGTCTCTTTCTCTGTGTTTTCTGTGCAGAGGAAGTCAGTCTGATGCTGCTCCATAATAGGTTTGATTGCCTCCAGTGCATTCTTGCTATACCAATCACAGGGTTCAGGCCCAGTGTCAGAATTTTAAAAACAGAAAAGTCAAAAACAGTATGACTTTTGATGTGGTCACTTCACATCAAAAGATATTGTCTCATACATTTTTGTCTTTAGGAACTCAGTGTCTACTTAAAATCAAACGAATAAAATGAATAATGTGGGCTAGTCTACAAAGCCAGAAGGCCAGTGTGTGTTTGAGTTTTGCTCTTATCTAAGACTAGTGCTCACTTTCATCCTGTGTCCTCTGGGAAAGTAAATTAATAGCTTGCACAACGTGATAACATTTGCACTGGGTTTCTGTGGAGGAATTCTGCCTGGAGAGACCAGCACTAAGACACACAAAAGGTGCCATCTCTTGTCAGTGTCCTGCTGTGGCCTGTGAGTCCCGATTAGGTCCTGTCAGGGTCCGGGGTCGCCATGGAAACAACCTCCGCACTACAGCAGGAAGTGGTGACTGTGAGATAAAGGACTTCATTTTCCCCCCTGATGAACACCATCCATAAAAAAAACAAAAAGAAAAACAAGAACAGCTCCGTATTTAACATTAAACATACGTACATAAAAGAGCTTAAAGCCACTCTTCAGATCCCAGCTCCCCATTTCAACTCCCTCAGCTGTTACTCCATCTCTGTCTAATCATTAATACCACAGCTTTGACCCGGGCCAATGAGGATGAAGGAAGGATTTGCATAATTAGCCCCACTTGGTGGACAAGTCCCACTCCAGACCTTTGCAGAGTGCCTCCAGTGGCTATGCTCAATTTCACATGGAGAAGATTGATAAGGCGATCAAGGTGAGGAATAAACGGCTGACAGATGTAATTGCATTGGTGCCCTGAGGTATTGTTGTTTGACTAAAAAACAGTTAGAAGTTCCACCAGTAAACCAGAGTTCAAATGCTGAACTGTGGGTACTTCAAAATACTCCCAAAACTGTATTGGTATTTTTATGCGATCACTTTTAAGGCGTCATGTACTGCAATAATTCAATAATATGTATCAATAGTAACTGCATACTTTGGTGCAGTTTCCACTAATGTCAATGAATCTATATCTACACGGTGAGTCTTACATTTTCTTACACACCTAATTGTAACGGATCACTGAGAAACATTTAAGAATACCGCTCATCGACTAAACAGAATTCACTGCGACATTAGGCCCAGGGGACAGAAATAAACGAAGCACTTCTCTTCAACACTCCACAGCCTTTGTCAAGATTTCTTGGGTGATATAACATTCGGTTGTAGCAAACAGCAGTCACTAGTCATGCAGTAATATTCTTAATCAGTGTCTGGCTGCGTGCCTGAACCTGGCCTTGGAGCACAATCACTATTGTTGAGTTCTCTCCATGGATACAGACGTCCCATGACAGCGCTGATAAAGACAATGTGCAGAAATGCCGAAAAATTAGAGTGTTACTCAAGAAGGAATGGTCGTAATGCAAGATACAAACAAGGAAGTTCATTGAGTTTGACGAATCACATTAGTCAGATAAGCTTTCCACTCTGCACAGCACCTGGTATGTGACTAGACAATCAGACATGTATGCAAAGGTGTGGAAAGATGTTTATTTCTATTTGTATGACTAAGATGGTAAAACGTATAAGTCACTCACAGCTACATATAGTGTTAAAGGCCAACCACGTTCATTATTATTACGTATAATTCTCATGCAATCTGCTGTTATTTAAGCATGAACTGGCAATAAAATAGTACTACAACAACTCAGAAAATGTCCAGTCTTATAAGTATAATTCCATTCGCCTATAATTGTAAACTTTTCTAAACATAAGGTTCGAATGAGTTAAGAAGAGAATGGGTTACAAGTCATTTTAACAAGTTCTGAACGTAAAGGAGAGATTCTGAAAAGTAATACCAAAATTTCCATTTAAGCTGGGGTCCAGCTGCTGCCTGACTTTTCCTGAAGATTTAACAAGCGGTAGACATGATCTATCCGGACACACTTGGGTCTCAGTAGGATTGTGCTAAGCTTAGACTTGTGAGCTAACCGCCAGCATGAAGCGGGATTAAACAGAACTGTCCTTGGTCTTTCTTTAACAGAGTTCAAGTGAATAAAACTAAGAGAGGCGCAGCTGACCCGTGATAACCCAAACACTCCACTCTCCTTGTCTGTGGTCTCGAAACTCTACTTGATTATAGCCTAACAAAATTATTATGCTTCAACTTCTCTCATGACTCTATGTGTGTTTTTCTAAGGCAGTGAGGTCGAGGCTGCAAACGTCACTGGTTTGATTTATAGGCGGTCTTAAAGTGGATGGTATGTACAAAGTATAACAGTAAATGGGAGATTTATGTTACTGCCAGATACAGTCAGACAGATGTTAGCGTTGGATGATTAGCACCTGGGTCTGCATTCCAGTCTTAAGAAGCTTACAGAAAGTCCTGAATAGTCCTCGTGCTTTCACAAAAGTCGACACGAACCTAAACAAGTGAATGTTTCGGTTGAATACAAACATGCATTTTAGATCTCATTTGGAGGCAATGGAACGTACAGTAACTAGACAGAAGGCCATCTGCATTTGTTTTTTGCTTTTTTCATTTTGATAATACTACTTTCATAACAATTCTATACCATGGCCAATATATATACGTTCACTTATACTATGCGTTTTAATTTTGCACCAAGTATTCAAGAGATACGTGCAGTTTGTAGTGTAAAAAACATCCACATGAAAGATAGAAGGAATGTGTCTAGTGCCCTTGTTCACTATATGTTGTAAATAGCTGGACATGTAAGTTAACACAACCCCAGCAGGTGTACGCTGTGGTGAGAAACCGAGCATAGATCAAATGTGTAAGTGAGGCGTGACTGGTTGGTATAACTGGAGGGCAAACTTAACAGCTTCTCCATTATGTCTCATTCAGTTAGGTGTATATTCACTTTCCGCTCTTGGACCTGAGGAGGAAGAATGTGAGAATTGAGACCTTGAGATCTCATCCATCACATGCACACGAAGGGCCCTGGAGGTGCCTCATGTGGAGAACGTAACTGTATCCAATACGCTGAAACAACGGCACTCTTCTCCCTTCAGATACTCCATCTACATACATAGCACAACAGGGAAGAAATACAAAATGATTACTTTCTCTAATTTCTTTAGAGGAGACTATGGAAAATTGACTTTTAATAGCTCTTAACCCTTTCAATATGGTTCTTCTTACCATTAATTCACTCTATTTTGACTGATGTATGTTTTAGCAGTCCTGTATTGTTCTACATTTGAGGCTTGAGTGCTCCTACCTCCTACTACCTGCCCCCTATCCCTGCCCACAGACCTATATTTACTTTTAATAGTTTTTGTTTTTTTTTTAATGTAGGTTTAGAAATGTTGCAAAGCCATTAAAAACTGTATACTCGGGTAATCCTTTGGTTTTGTGCCGGTTTTGACCTGGAATGGTTATCATATGGTAAAAAATATTTTAAAATATTAAAAATATGCTGATTTTATTTCATCAAGCGCCATTTAACATAAAAAAGCCCAGTGTATTCCTCTTAAGTCCAAACTTTGTTCCAAACCACCACATGCTTTTACTGACAGACGATTGGCTGTAGATCTCTCGATTAAAACCCTCCAAGCATATCATTGACGATTAGACATGACTGAATCTCGATCTCAATTAAAATTTAATTAATTGCCCAGTCCTGAATATATAGTCGCGTTTCTCTCATATTTCCTGAGCTGTGCCTATCCCGTCATACATAAATCATATCTTTGAATAGCATAGATTTCATATGTCGGGGGCATTACTGATTAGTCAAAACATCAGAACCTTTAGCCTCTCTCCGTGCCTGTCTTTTCTCACATTTAATATGGCTGCACAGAGCTCATAGCAGCGAGTTTCCTCTCCATCCAAAGAGCTTTAATGTCCCACTGGGCCACTGGGCGACCCCTTCCACGCACATTTGCATACATCTGCATATTTCCCATTAGGCTCCACTTGTTGCCTTGTCATTGGAAACTGGGTTATGGAGATGATCACCCATGACAGTAATGTTTCTTCTTTCTTTGCCTCTTTTGTGTTGTTCTTTTTTTCCCCACTACCTTTGATCCTGTATTGTTTCTATGCTGCTGTGTTTTATACCGGAGTATGAAGGTCTGATCCACTCACAAAGACACGGGGTCCCAGTTCGATCCTCTGCTAGAGCTGGAACAAACCATTTGGGAGCACAGCCTCTGGCCAGCACCATCCCAACTACAGCACAGGAAAATCAATTGGCCACACAATGACCACGGCTGAACTGCACTAATTACATTAATATGTGATCAACTATTCAATTAGCAGCGTTCAGATAGAGAGCTCCAGAGGTAAGGATATGTGCAAATGAGATGAGTAAACACAAACTGCTGAAATGTCACTATGATAAGAGTGAATGGGCAAATGAGTGGAAGTGTTCCCGTGGGACAGACAGCTAATGTAGTGGTTGTGCTTGAACACAAGATGGTGAAAGAAGCATGGAGAAGTGGAGGTTCAAAATTAATATTGGGGGCAGCTTTTTTCTATTAAGTTCTTCACAAACTGTAGTTGTGATCAGCAAGTGTAATAAGACAAGACAAAGACATAAGCAAAAAAGCCAAAACTTAACCGGATCAAGGTGTCCAGTGGGGTCCAAGTACATGTTTAGATTCATACTGTTTTACTTACGGCCTTCAATCAGGAGTTATTACTTCTAAGCCTCCTGATTATATCAAACTATGCAGACCAACGTGCCAACATTGTGAACTTTTCTTTGATGCATATGGGGAAAAAAATTGTATTCTTCTCTCTCCACTTTCCCTGTTTTTATAGTCATCTTAAAATCAAATTTTCCACATGGGCAAATAACATTACTGATTCCTACATTTACCATTGGAGTAATTTCGCAGATATACAGTCAATATCTCAGAAGATCACGAGCAGGTCAGCCTAAGAACGTGTAAGCTACTGTGAACTTTGACATGCATTTCCTTGGCCATTCTGCCTCTCTAAGAAAAATAAAAAAAAACAGATCAGCTAAAAAGAAAACTATTTTCCATTAGCCTTTGTATTAAAATGCTGTAATCACTAACACAACACAAAACCTCGCTCATGACTACCAAATCTTGCGCAGGGTGCTAATCAAGCGCCTGTGTGTGCTCATGAATATAGAAGGAGACCGTAAGCATTTAAATGTGTATTTAATTGCAGTAGTTGTGGAGGCATCGTTAAGTAAGCACAGGGAAATACATTTCTTAATGCGACTTAGTGATGCCCAGCAAATCAAAGAGCATCAAGAGAATTAATGAGGGTGAGCCTTGACAGCATTAAGAGGAGAGACTAAGCGTCTTCATAAACAAACACACATCTCTCATCGCTACGGCACAAACAAAGCCATAATGTGGGAGACATAATGAATGGACTGTCAATATGCACACAAATACTGGCCATTTTTACAACGCTGGGGCCAATTTAAAAGAAAAATGCACACACAATTGCGCACCTTACTCTATAGGCCTATTTTAAAAAGGCAGACAGATGCTTCAAGTGCTGCGATCCTTTGCTTGTGTGAATAGAGCTGAGAGAGTTTCTAAAGAAGACAGGAGCAGGCAGGAGGAGGCGGAGGGGGAGAGGGGGGGAGCACATGAAAAAGACTGGAACTAGGAATATGAAACCTTCCTGGTTATTAAAAGCTGTCTTGCGAGGGCAGTGCTCCTGTCGTTAAGTACTCTTTCAATTATTAATGGTACCGTAGCTTTCATCCAGCAGCGTGTGAATGCCAGTACAGCAGCAACACACACCATACCTCCCTCTCCTTCCCTTTTAATCTCTGCAACCGGCAAACGCACACACACACACACTCTCTCTCTCACATGAGGTATTCAGCGGTAATTGTGCCGGGGCCGGTGAGATAACAGGTCAGCGGTGAGAAGGATTGTAAGAAGCAATGTCTTCAGAGAGGTCTCCGCCGTGTGAACAAATGACCGGAGACAAAGAAAATCATTTTATCAGGAAGAGAAAATAAAGTAATTGAGGCATTTTTCCTAAAGTGAGCGTGATGGCCTCTGGGGGGAGCTGCAGGTATATATTGCGGTCAAACTGATCTCAGTTCAGGCACAATTTGGAGCATTTTTCTTAACTGGCTGTAGACCATGGAGTTTCAGCAATAAAGGAGAGGAGATAAGGCTGCAGATTTGAGATATTTGGGATTGAGCCATGTGCAGTATGAGAGGAGCAGGAAGCTTTTAGGGCGTTATCCTGCCTCCTGTGTGTTCACAGCTCCAAATGTTGTGCCTGATGAGAAAGGCTCATATGACAGATTATCAGAACAACTGCTGCTGCCTGCGGGGAGAGCTGGCACACCGGGCATCTAACCCTCTGATGTCTGACTCTGGAGCAATGAGGAGTAGGCAGAGGCCAGGATAATGGCACAAGCACATGTGTACAGGAGGTACTCACTAGAATTTACATTTTCTCTTGTCTGTTTTTGTTGTATAGTGATAGTGATACATACTTCTAGCAGAAATCATTGTTGTGGTTTAACAGTTAACCATCTGTTGAGTGCTTGCACTTTTATCTTTCAAACCATATACTGCAAAAGCAAAGCGTCTGCCTTACGCTTAGGTTGGTATCATTTCTTTTTTACAATAAGTTTCCAGAAGGAGTGATAAAGTTGCCCGAGATGAATGTGGGGACAGCTTATTCTATGCCTATTCATATGTGAAATCCAGTCATTGTGTGCGCTCAAAGTTAGCGCCGTAGATGTTGGACTGACGGGAGGCCTGCTTATCGACCATGGCTGGGCGCATTTCCACTCCCGAGATGGGACGTGAGGCACTGGGGCGTGCTGACGAGCGTCCCCAGAGACTCCTGTCCAATTACTGCTCAAAATGAGCCAGGAGAGCGGCGAGATTGGGCTGGGCACTCGGAGGTGATGAGGGAGGGAGGGAGCACACAGATGAAAAGTATGGGGACCACGGATATGAGTAGCACTTGAAATTAATGGGCCAGGGTGGAGCGCGACTCCCAGGGGCGAGCTGGGGTCTGCTCGTGACATTAACTCCACCCTCGAGCAGCCATTAGGGGGCAAAGGTCTGCAGTAATCTCACAATACAAAAGCAAGACATAGCCTCGACAAAACAACACAGATAGAGATGGTTTCACGAGGTAACTGGGTGGCACTGAGATAAGGCAAAAACTCTGTTCTGAAATGTGAAGTTTAATCAGTGATACATATAATTCTGTAAAGAAAATGGAGGCTACAGAAGTGTATCAAGATACAAATGACTGTATAATTACTATTTATGTGATTTCTGGCCAAGAATCTCCACATTTTGTGTATCCAGACCTCAACTAACTGACTTATGACAGCATACTTGTTTCACACATGAACACCACGGCTCAAAGTGTAAGTTCTTGATTTACATTTTGATCAGCTCTCATTAAAATTTGGTCTAATTAAGTGACAGACAACTCAACCCTTTGTTTTTTTTTCTACATCCATTTAACTCTTACATCTGAATAACAATATCTTTCAAATCTTTGTTCTTGGGATCAGACTCGGTCCAGAAATAACTCACTAGTGCTTTAAATCTATTAATAACAAAGTGCAGCCGACTATGCACTTGGAGTCTGACAAAGAGAAGCCGTCAGTCACAGTGAGAAGAGAAGAAACACATTTAGTTTCACAGTCTCAAGTTTTGCCCGGAGTCAGCGATGCTTTTAATACATACAGTCACATCAGTGGCACATTAAGACTGAGTAACCACGGCAACAGACACCCGGATTAAGTCAAACAGGGGCTCACAAAAAGATCCCAGGATGCTTTGTTTTAAAACAGTGACTGCATAATTAACTCACACAGTTAAAAAAGAAAATACTAAATACTAAAAAAAACCCAAAACATTCAGATAACTACATAAAAACAAGTATGTAAAAGGATAATAAAATATAATGAGAGATAAGAATATACAAAAAACATACTATATATTTTTGACAAATTTAGATTTTTAAGCAGTAACCCAGGCCTTTCTTAACTGATTGATTGACCTTTATTTAGTCTTACTGAGATCTCTGTTTCAGGGGTGTCCTGGCCCCAGATGGGAGATGAATTGTAGATGTTTTTAGTGCTAGGGGGAAATCTGGAGCACCTGGAGCATTTGTACGCAGACACTGGAGCAGATCAGGCCTTCCACAAAAAGGCCACACGCTGCCTGGTATTTGAACCCAGGACCTTCTTGCTGTGAGGCTTAAGCACTGACCGCTGCTCCACCGTGCTAAATCTTTCACCCAAGCAATGATATCCCTCTTTTTAAACAGGTCTTGTCTAGAATCTGAGTTTCCGCTTAAATGTTTGTCTCTGTGATGTAAAAGAAACCGGAAGACTCCTTGGATCCTCTGACCATGAGCATTAGGCAACATCCCATTCTGCAAAACATTGCTCTGTTTCTACAGCTGTGGTCATACCATCTGTCTCCTCCTCCTCCCTTACACAGCCAAACAGACATGTCTCCTCCACTCACATCTCCATAATGTCTCCTTTTAGGGCAGACAAACACACCAGGACATGGGCTGTAGTACAGTTCATTTTCTTACTGGCACAGCTGACAGCTTGTGACGCTATGACGGTACATTTGGAGTAAATAGTGCATAAAATCTTTTATAAACAAAGTTGATCACAAAGTGGGTGTTTATCTCTCGATTTCGTTTTAAAACCACTTTGCTTATCCACATTAATCCCATTTTCTAATAAAAATACTGATTAAAGCTAACGAGCGGTTAAACATTGACAATATTTACGTGGGGAGAACACACACTCTGGCTGTAGACTTTCCTGGTGTAACAGATTGCCTCCTAAATGTCTGGAGTGAATCAGCGCAGGACTGTTACATCATTCTGTACTATATGCACTCCACCCTGCAGCGCTGCTCTGTTTGAATTATGTGCATGTGATCCCCTCTATGATGTATGCAGCATGGGAATGTAGCCTTTGGTAATTCTACTCCCCAACTTCTTCTAACTGCGCTTTCTCTTTTCAAAGGGGTAGATCACGGAACATTGACTAGTTCTACATGAATACACACTGATTAATGGACTTATTGATGACCTGATCAATACTCTATGGATTACCAATACAGTAGATCTGTTGCATAGGTTTTAACAAAGTGCTTATAGAGACCTGATTGGGTTTGTTTAGCCCTTTGGTCCTATTTGTAGTCTTCATTTTGCCCTGTTTAATCACTGGTTTAGTCCTTTTGTTTTCATTGTCAGATATTGAATGATGTGGGAAGAAAGAATATTTAATGATGTGGGAAGAATATATAATTATGATAATAGGATAGTGTTCAAAGTTCATGGTTAGAATGTCTAGAACACACAAACTTGTTGACACTTGGGCCACAATGAGTTCCACCCCGACAGAGGAGCCCCGGCCAGGAGATGTATATATGTATATTTGACAGAGGAGCCGGGCCAGGAGATATATATATATATATATATATATATATATATATATATATATATATATATATATATATATATATATATATATATATATATATATATATATATAATTACATTAGAGATTTGGCCTGTAACATGTAGCAAACACATGAATATGCTCAAGACTCATTGTGTACAAATTGTTTTCCAAATACATTCTTTTAAAAAACTCTCCTTCAGAGAAAGACTTGCAAGCTTTTGCTAATTTGAATGCCAGCAAAAACTTGCCTTGGTACTTTGATCGGACTTCAGTGAAAAAATATTGTGTTGTCCACTCAATATTAAACACTCAGCGCTCACTATCCATGTTTCTTTTCTTTGATAAGCTCATTTTTGCAGAAGGGCTGATAAGAGAATAAGAGAGAAATACAAGGTTGATGTAGCTGAAGTCATAATTTGGTCACATTTGGCAGGGCCGGATTAATAAGGCCAACGGGCCGTATGTGGCCCCCGGGCTGTAGTTTGCCCAACCCAGTCAGGAAGAATTTACAAAAATAATTAAAAATAGCTAATACAAGCATGTTTCAGAACATGTTTGCACAGCTCTAAACTACAAGGTAAGTTGTTTTTTGCAGACAGGATATGTTGTGTGTAGAGGAAATGATGGCACATCAAAATTGCAGCCTTTTCGATTTGCTAGTTCAAATTTCGATTTTGATTAGATTGCCGTACATCTTGCAGCCCTTAACTTTTGCTTTTTATCTCTCAAATATCAGCCCAACAGCCAATCTCGGTATAGACATTGTGACATGTAACTGTCAGCCTTTTGCAACTTCCTCTCTCAAATTTACCCCCTCCCTCACCCTGTACTCTTCAGTAAACTGTTCTGCATTTTTCTGATTGCTCCACACTGGTTTGCACCACTGTTAGCATGACACTTCCGTAACCTTTCGAGGAGGAGGGCGCTAGGCAGAGAAATCACGCTCTCTCCATACTATTCACTGCCTTCCCATAATTCATTAGCTCCCCTTCTCCATCCTCTGTACCTCTGTGACAACCGATGTGCGCCTCCCAAAGACCGTTCACTTATTTCGTGAAAGGAAGCTGCTGACAGTTGATATTCTGAAACACCATTCAGCATGTATAAATTTGACCGTGTAGTTCTATCGTGGGGCAAATTCTTTATATTATGGTTCGGAGGGCTAAAATACATTGCTTTTTGCTTGGTGTTTTCAATAAATGCGCTTCAGATATAGATGTGAATACAAGCTGAAAATGCAGAATCAATTATTTGTATATACTCAATATTTACAGTAAAACTCGCACTCTATTTCGACCTATCATTACTTATATTTGCAAAACGGCAAACTTCCTCATGATTGGACAGTCTCCATTTGGCCTCTGGCTCTTTGTACTCCTCTCTGCGAGCACCACAACAGTCATGCACACAAAAGATTTTAATTCCTTCATATTTATTTATTTTTTTTCCCACTGGGCACTGTGCCAATGTTTTTCTTTCTCTGCTGAATCTCACCGCTCCTCTTCCTCCTTCCTCTCCTCTCCACACTCTCGCCTAAGCTCTCCAATGCTGTTTCTTTCGATTCCAACACAGCTATTTTCCACTCCGCACTGTTGGTCCTTTATTTCCTTTCTCAATGAGGATCACTAAGAAGACAAGATGTATAGATTGAAAAGCATCATCACTGTACAGGATAAGAAAACATTTGGTGCTATAGTGTTGTAGAGTTATGTTTTATTGGACAGAAAACACTTGCAGGTTGGAAGTATCTTTTTATGGGCTGTTACAAGCGCACAAAACCAGGACCGTTGAGAGTTGGACTTGAATGCACACAGCTAAAATACAGCCACGGGGAATGATTACTGTATGTGTGTTTTGTACAGGAGCCGAGGAGAGAAGGTTAGAGAGATGGAGTGCCATGCTCCAGGTGCTGCATTATTAAACAGATTTGTCACTTTAGGCCAATGGGGTTAACTGCGTGTGGAAAGCACTGTTGTTGAATAAATAAAAGGGAAAAATGACCACGGTAGGTGAAGACAATTAAAGAATGGAATAAAATCAATTGGGGTCAGTGGGTAGCCATTGAAACTGTCTGACATTTACGCAAGCATGCTTCAAAACACAATACACGCCATAGTTACGAGCAAGAAGTCTCCATAAAAATAACGAAATAAACACGGTAATTTACAACACATGTAATTGCATAACTTACATTGATCACCTAAACCCAAAATGTGCTGATTTTATGTGGATCTGTAACTAATGATGAGCACTATGCATAAATCGGTGTTCCCTAAGTGTTTCCGTGGTCAATAAAACAGACTATAATTTAAACTAAATCATTCTGTGGCCATTCAAAACAGGCTAACACATCAACTGCATGACAGCTAAACGTCAAACCTCTGCATACAGTCTATTTGACAAAAGGCGCAAAAGTTTCTATTGTTTCATATTCCTCCTCCATTTCTTGTCTTATCCTGTCATCTCTTTTGTGTCTTTCTGCTCAGCTCTGTAATTATCCCGGGCTGATTTCGGGCATTTTTACAGAACAATCTCTCCCCCCCCTCCCTCTCTCTCTCCCACTTCTCTCCGCCCAGTCAGCCTCCGTCACTCACGCGCTCAAAGCCATATTGTTCCTGACTTAACTTTGACTGACAGCTACGGGAAGCACCGGCTGATTTGTGAATCTTTCTCTTCAAGTGTCACGGGTCTGTCTCCGCTCGTTGTCACTTGGAGTTTAAATCTCTTTTGTTTAAAGGCGAAGGGGCGTGACGTACGTACTCCGGGGAACTGTCCTACCTGTGACGTCATGTTGGGATGCATTGTTACATTTGGTGACACGCTGTACAGTTATTCACCGCTTTTGATGTGTGATAAACCAGCAATAAAAAAAAAAAAAAAACAACACAAAACTTCTTATTTGAAAAAAAAATTATATGTATATTTTAAATTTATATTTTTTTCTGTAAATTTCCTCCCACAGATATTATTCTACAAAAATATATTTGACATTAATACACAAAAGTTCAGATTTACTTAATATCTCTATAAAAATGTCAAAAAAAAAAAAAAGTTAATTGTTTCATATATTTTTTAATCTTTTTTTTTTCTAGAACTAACCCGTTTGCTGAGCTGCAGAACAATAGCACAACGCAAAGAGAAATTTAAAAGACACGTTAAAACACCTCTTGATTTTCTGATCTTTCTAAGAACACTGATCCTATACCAAGTACCGGGAGGATGATAAGTGCTCGCTTCAAGCTAAATAACGGAAGAATGTAAAATGCCATATTGAGTAATGAGTAAAGGTAGCATTAGCTCAAGAAACAACTGCCAGGGGTATTTCTTCACCTCTTTGTTAAATTTAATCCTGAAAAGAAACAGCCCTGGGTTATAATCCACACACACATAGTCTCACTCGGGCAGACTATCAAAAGGGATTTTAAGATTCAAACAGTGGTCTCGGCAATTAGGCAGATGGATTTGTGGCTCTCTTCTCCGTCCGGCGGGATATACAGCCACACATAATGCAAGCAATAGACCACCGCTTAAACGTGATTAATTAAAACCAACATTGCCGGGTCAAAGGTCACCCCCTATTTTTGCCATCAACCTGCAGCAAGCCAATATACAAAAATGCAAGGTTGATTATGAATCCAAGCCAGACAATAATGTTTATCTGAACTCGACGGTATCCGCGACAACAATGTACACAGGCGGTAATAGAATCAAGACCGCAGCTCTCATCTTTCCTTTTCCTAATTGAATCCAGAGCACACCTTGATTTTGCCACGTGCATGTGTGTGCGTATATAAGACAGAGTGTGTGTCCTTAGCTGGATGTAATCAGATGGAATTAATATGCATGCTGTTTCTCATTATGGAATAACTGAACTGCACTTCAGAGATGCGATGTGCCCGGCGAGAGGCACGCTACAGATTGGTAATAGCCATCTACTGCGCTGCGATCTGGATCTCTGTGTGCTTCCTCGTATGTGCATTGGAGGACTATTATAACTGATAAGACAAACCCAATGCAAAAAAATATCCCGCTGATGAGGAGATAAAAACACACACTTGCCTTTCGCAGACTTTTTCTCCACTTAACTCTTCATTGCGTTTACCCCAAATCGAATTCCACCGAGCTGCATTAATCAGCTAATTGTGCTAATATGCATATCATGCTGCCTAATTGTTTTACAACAGTGAGGTCTCATCTTTCATCTGCTTTATAATTCTCCCTTTTGACAAATCTTAGCCGGGCACTTGAAACTGCAACGTTTTTCACGCACAAACAGTTAGTAAAGCAGTATATTGTTCCCCTTTTGTTCCCTGACAACAGCAGACAACAAATGCACTGTTTATGATAGGAGTGTGCACTCTCTTAAGTGTGTTAAGTGTTTGTCGGAGCATGACGGAGGTGAGTCTCTTTCAAAGGGGAAATTGATGCAGATAAAAGGTGCTTCATTATCATAGATGATTGAGAGGTGCATCTATGGGCGAGCATGTGTGTGTGTGTGTGTGTGTGTGTGTGCGTGTGTGTGCGTGTGTGTGCGTAGGCTGGGGCATTAAGCTGCTTTTTATTGCATCTTCATATGAAAGGGGCTGCACCTGTGTCTAATCTAGAACAACACAATAATTGAAATAATCAAGAAAAGCAGACACAGTTTAGACTTCCATTTTCTTAGGGCCAAGTCTTTCATTTAACAGACTTTTTTGTCATAACTGTCTTTTTTTTTTTTTTTTTATTGAGAGTTTGGCCTAATTTGGAATACGTAAGAGCCTATCCTACAATGATTACTGCAAGCTTGTCTAATGGGTGAGCTGAATGTCCCATTTCTCTTGTTGGTCACCAGAGGCAGTTTAAAGATGACATCACTCCCCTGCTGGTTTCCACAGCTCTGGAGCAGCAACAGTGCAACACTCACATATGCACGCTCCACATTCAATTGTATTTTAGATTTTTTGAAATGATAAAATGGTTGTATACATACAAATTTGCAAAGCTTCCAGTTTGTTTTTTGCATGCATATTCTGAAAAGTTGCATTTTGAGTGTGTTTCATTGAAATTACAGTTAGGCCTACATAATAAAAGCACAACTTCAAGCACAAGGCCTTTGGTGTTATGATTTGTTTTATTTTATTTTATTTTTTGTAATACTAATCATCCTTTATTTGAACTTCTAACATATGCAGTGAAATACAGGGCACACCTACTGCACATGAGTTCACCTTTGACCCCTGAGAAACCCCACAGGATCCCAGTTGATAAAAACAGGCTGCAGTGCCTTTTTGCCTTGTGCCAAAAAACTAAACGAGTCTATTACTGGAGCAGCCCAGAAATCATGTTGAGATAAAATAAAATGTTCTCTGTTGCAGGCAAACAGCCATGAGTAAATGTTTCAAGATAAATTCCTCCAGGGGCGTTTACTTTTCTCTGGCAGTGCGTTTTTTGTGGGACTTGAAATCTCTACTGCGGTGGGAATAAGGGAGGAGGGATGTTATAACTGAGAATGTTTCAATAAAGTTTGCGGCGGTGGTTGTGGTGATGATGATGACGATGAAGGGTCAGCAGCGTGCACGGGGTCAGTAGCATGTACGTGCGCACCGAGCAGCCTGCGTGCGTCACAGGCGATGACAGCGAAACACAGAACAAGAGCCCACAAAAGTACAAACTCGGCGAACCGGGGTGCGATACGTGCCTCGTAAGTCCTCTAAAACCACTAGCACAATCTTTCCGCGTGACCAAACTCCCCGCTGGGACCCCATTCTTTCATTTCACAGGAACAGCGCTCCTTTGCTCTGCTCTGCTCTGCGTCTGGGCTCTCCAAACTTTCACCACAGTAGACCAAAGTAACCCAACGCTTACCTTAACACGTTCCAGCTTTTCAGGGGGTCCAGGTCTGAAATTATAGAAACCATGGTGTTGACGATTGCGCAGGGCAGCACCGGGTTAGAGAAAAGGGTAGGGTAAGACGAAAAAGACCGAAAGAAAAGGCGCTGCAAAAGGCTGTAAACTCCGACTGCGAATGACAGCAATTGCTCGGATGCAAGCCGTCCTGGCTGTACAGGGGCTGATGAGCGCTGTCACTGCTCCCCGTCTCTCTCTTTCTCACTCCCTTCTTCCTCTATCTCTCCCGCTCTCTCTACCTCCGCCCCCTCGCGCTTCAAGCTCGCGCTCTGCAGACGCTCCTCCGGTCTAGACCCTGGCTGCAACGCACAAAGAGAGGAGCTTTTTGCAGCGAGCACGGTACCTTTACTTCCCTTTTTAATCATACTTCCTACTATTTTGCTCTGCACTAGGTTATTGGCAATTAGCAGTTTCCTGGTTATAGTTTTGGAAAAGTAGGCCTAAACGGTTTAACAATTTGGCGATAAAAAAAAAAAAATCAAATGTAAAAAAGAATATATTTAAAAAGAGCAATTTAAAAATGTGTTGTCAGTTTGCCTGAAATAGATGGATTGCTGATTGTCACCCCAGCACTCCCTGCAGTGTCAAATGTCAGCTCTCCAAATTGTGATACCACTTTTAAAACATTTAGCTCACATCATGTTGGTTGTGGCTCACACTTCCTGTCTACCACTGCCACCATATCCTGGCGTGGATATTTTTCTCCTCTGTTTCTGCAGCCATCGTTTTGACATGCCAGTGGATGGCGTGTTATCTCTGGAAAAGTATGACAAGGCACCCGCCAACTCCCACCTATTCTGAGCCTGTGTCTATTTGCTCATTGGGAAAAACACATGCGCCCCAGTGGAAGAAGTGTGTTTCACATAATTGTCTGGACCAACACAGAAAGACAGAGAGAGGCGAGCGTGCCAAAGTCATCACAGTTACAGCACCAGTTGAATTGTTATTTCTGGGTTATGATATTAGTCACAGTTAATGGATAGTTTAACCAGAAAGCCTTGAGAAGAAATGTTCCTGCTTTTGTCCACTCCTATTTGCTTTTTCAGAGGAAAGTATGCCATAGCTGTAGTTAAAACATGAAATAAAATGACTTTGAAAGGTTCTCTACATTAGGCCTACTGAGTGCTGAGGTAATTTGCAGCCACGTTAAACACTATAAACAAAATGCAAGCTCACCATTAGACAAAACAACTCTGTGATGTGAGGATACAGTGTGGCGCTCTTAGTCTCAGTAGTGCATTGATTTATATAGAGTAAATTGGACATCTGCTTCAAATGGGAGGAGGAGGGCTGAGCAGGTTGACAGCGTCTCTTCTTGCTTCCTATTCCATCTCTATTTTTGTCTCTCACGCTTGTATACGCACGTACACTAGCAGGAGATCAAACAGCACTGAGCTCTCCTCGGCACATTTCTAATTTGTGCATAATGATGGCGTTTGAAGGCCTGACATTTTGCGAGGAGGCGTTGGTGTGTCTGTGGAAGTTAGCACACACTGTGCACCTGTCTGCAGAGGGAAGAGGGAGACCACAGGCAGCACCCAGGTTTAGATTAGCATCATTACCACCTTCTCACTCAGATGTGACTTTGTTCACACAAACAACCATATTATTTTTTACTTTTTATATTTGTCGATTGTAATAGGCTATGCATTGCGTATAAACCATGCTGCCTGCATTCATTTCACGAAAGACTGTTTCTTTGTTTGAACAGCCCCCAATGTAACATCACAAGACATCACTGTAAAAGCACATTAGCCTTAACAATGGAGCACCCACAATTCACAAAATAAAAAATGCACACAATAGGTTATTTGGGCTAATAAATAAATGCTTGGTGGCGTTGTATGTTAGTGAAGATGAGTACTTGGTTTAAATACAACATGACACAAGCGTGTGTAAAAGTAATTCCATTTGCAGAGGTACAAGTTTTTTTCTTGGCTGCAGCAACACTGTAGATATGTGTAGTACTCACAGCCTTCCAAGTCTAGTAGGAACTGAATGCCCTCATGAACATTTACACACACCTGCGAGCAGAAAAGATAAGAATATGATATGATGATCCTTTTTCTACTTAAAATCATTGTGATCAAGGGACAAGCCTTGAGCAGACTCATCATCGTGAATATGTGATGTGCATTTATCTAAACAGAGCAAGTGTGTCTCAAGCCCAGCTCTGATAACAGATTCCTATTTTACCTCCATCTATTTGGAAGCGGCTTGGAGAGGAGCAGGCAACATAAAACAGAACTGAAAGGATGCGGATGAAATAAGAATAGAGGGATTATTTCATAAATGACAGAATTTCCTTTGCTGTGTAAGTCATTTGATCCTGTCAAATATGCCTAAAGCCATACACCCACGTGCTCATTGTCTGAAAAATGCTCCATTTATGAGAATCTCCTCCGTTCCAAACAATGAGTGGCTGCTCGCTCGGCTCCACATCCCTGTCAGCCTTCAGTAAAACAGGGAAGGCAAATGAGATTTGAATGGAGGTATGCAGAGTGGCTCGTACACAGGCCCATGAGAATGGGCCAGTGAGTTTGTTTGTTTGTCCCACACTGCAATCAGTGCACACAACTGTGGACAGCTCTGCGCTGTTTACCTCCAGGACAGACGCCATGGAAACATCCCAGCAGCTACCTCACCCATCTGGACCCTGGGATCCCCCTGACCACTATGTCATTTGGATTCCTCTGTCAAGGTCAGTGTGGAAAAAAGGACTGCAGAGTATAAATTGGTCATTTCACCTGGAAACATTCAGACAAAAGCAAATAAAGATCAGAAGTAGCAGTCGTGTTTATGCTGGTGTTTCAGTGGTTTCTTGGTGGAGGACATACTTGAGTGACCTGGATTTGTTTCTGGTTCAGGTCAGTGTGCTCACTGTCTTAGCTCTCTCTCACCTGGTCGCTACTCTGTTTCCACTCTTGTGATTTCAAGTTAAGCCTCCTGCATGAAAGGCATTGTTGAAGGCGACTGAATAAGTACAAATGAAAAAATGGTACATTACTGATGCTAAGTATGGAGACCCAATGAGGCATAAAGGATTGTGCATTTGTACTTTTTTCCCTCATGTCATAACCAGTCTAAAGAGATGGCGAATACAAACCTATGCAGTCCAGCGTGTGGACCTTTTCTAAGTTGGAATGACTTTCCCATGGAAGAGCACAGAGACAGGCCACCCTCCCTTTGACGGATGTGTGTGGTTTTACAAGTTAACATGTGAAGACAGATGCTGCAACAATACCGTTACTCACAATTTATTGCGTATATATATCAATACAATTTCAGGAGTTTTGCATTTATGGAGCCATTTTTCCTGTATTTGTGAAAGCATGGCACACCTAGCCCTCTTTTCAGTGTGATGCTGGTATTAAATTCAGTATTGTTGCATAGCTGCTAGTGTGTTTGGGGGTTTAAATTGTGTAAACAGTTCACTCCAATCTCCAGTCTCCCAAAACATGATTGTTCTGTCAATCAATAGTTCGAACATCCATCGGTGTCACTGGTGGAAATAAAATAAAAATGGACCCTTCAAGATATACTTAATGGCCACTCAGTACAAACTGTTCCCATGACTTTTCTGAATTTGTTCAAATTATAATTTCAAAGCCAAATATATTCAATGTCTGAAAGTAAAAATAAATAAATAGAGAATAATTGAAAAGGAAATGGAAGCATCTGGTAGTTCGGCTTTCAGGTGAACCGGACGGGAGAAAATGTGCCGATGAGCGATTGAGCGAGAGTGGGAGAAATGAGTGGGTGACGGAGCGAGAGAGGATGAGGAGGAGGTGGAAGAGGAAGATATATTTAGAGCTGCTCCTAATCAACTTCTCCGCCGCTTTGTGTTTGTGGGGGTGCAAGGGTGAGCATGCCAGGGAGAGCCACACAAGTTCAACACAAAAATCAATATGCAGCCCACTCGCACACTGGAAACGGAAAAGAGAGAAAAAGGCCGAGGGAGGGAAGAGAGCGGAAGGATCAGGCAACATGTACCATGCTAAAGGAAATAAAGAATTTTTTTGTGTTACAGCAACCGTAGCTATTTTTCATAGGTTTAGAGATACTAGACTAGTACGTAAACATTCATTCTAGTTCAGATGACAGGTCTGAATCCAATAAAGAGTATTTGTAATTAGGGGCTGTGGAGGAAAGAAAAAGTCAGTAACAAAATCTGTGTGTGTAGAAATACATAATAATAGAAATGATCACAGTGGTCTTTGCACTTCTTCAAGTATCAAGTAGCAGCTGTCTTAAAGTCTGAAATTGCAAGTTTAATTAGAGAAATAACTTCTGCCTGGAAAACTGTACACACAACTACATCACATTTGGATTGGGCATTTATTCCGTTAAAAAAAAAAAAAAAATATCTTTCTCAGCAAAAAAAAAAAAAAACATCTTACTTCATGTTACTTCATGTCTGCGCCAAGAGTCATGGAAATCCAGCAAAATTGTGGTGGTCAGAACCTAGTATTGATACATTGCCAACTGATGTTTTATTGGATTCAGATATTGTAAATTCTGAAGAGGAAATATCTGAAGCTTTTAAAAGACATTTTATCTCTGGATGTGACATTTTGGATAATAATGGTGATCCTTCTGATCTTGATTATGTTGAATCTGAACCTCTGGCAGACAGCAGAGTCAGATTTTCTCTTTAAGACCTTTCACTTACATGGGGATCTTAAATGCACTCCACTCCATAGACTCAAAGAAGTCCACGGGAGCTGATGACCTTGATCCAAAACTTCTATTACCAGCTGCCCCATATTTAATTCAACCTCTTTTACATATTTTTACTTTATCAATTCAAATGGCAGTTATACCAGAATGAAAGAAAACTAAACATGTTTTGCCTTTACATAAGGGTGGGGCAACTAAAAATAAAAATAAATAATTTTCGGCCAATATTTAAAGGACCTTGTCTTGCAAAAGTTTTATTAACACTAGTTGCAAATCAAGCGACAATTTATTTAAATAAATGTTCCATTTTGAAGTGTTATCAATTGGGTTTCAGAAAAGGGCATAGTACTGTCTCTGCAACCACAAAAGTTTTAAATGTCATTTTCACAGCCCTTGATAACAAACAAGATGATGTTGCACCGTTTATTGATTTAACTTAAGCTTTTGATTCAGTAGATCATAAAATGCTCTTGAAGAGGCTAAATCATATTGTATTTGACAATGCTACATGTAATTGATTATAAAATTATCTTTCAAACAGAACCCAGGCTGTAGTAGCAAACAGATTTAAGTCTTTTATTTTTTTTTTTTTTTTATTTTTTAAGCAAAGGAGTGCCCCAAGGCTCAATTTTGGGCCCGCAAATTTTTAGTATATTTATTTATTCCATTGGTTGGTAAGAAAAAAGCCTCATACATTTATATGCAGATGATGCTGTTTTGTATGCAAGTGCTTCCTCAGTGGATCAGACAATTTTTAAAATGCAGCAAGAATTTAATGAAATCCAAAATTCCCTCAAAAAGTAGATGATATGCTAGATACAAATCTGTATATACAAAATGGTACGTTGACCGAAAGAGCCACCATCTATGAATATTTTGGATTTTGGCAAATTTCATATCCTTTAAAATATATATTATAGTTACAGTTAAAATAAAATGATCATTTTATTTTACAAACATTTACTAATTAATTACAGAAAAGACATTGTTC
Organism: Periophthalmus modestus; assembly: GCA_019594935.1. Taxonomy (NCBI): domain Eukaryota; kingdom Metazoa; phylum Chordata; class Actinopteri; order Gobiiformes; family Gobiidae; genus Periophthalmus; species Periophthalmus modestus. Next base: position 34,385,248 of record JAIEZT010000054.1, on the reverse strand, counting down.
AAGCAACCTTTTTTTCTGTACTCATCACTGTACACTATGAAAAAGTAGGCTGGCGATTTTTATTTTTTATTTTTTATTTATTCATACAGGGGGACCCAATGAGAGCACTTGGGCTTTCTTTTTCATGGGCGCCCTGTTTAAAATACAATACAAGTTAAAAAAACAAATAAGTTCATATAAAACATCAAAAACAGGTGCAGGTGTGTGCATGAAAGTTTGTTATCAGATTATAAAATTGCAACTGTGTCACCAACGTATCCAGATTTGCTTTTTCTTGGAGTGTATCCCATTTTTCTAAAGCAAAACAACTAAAAGCTACGTGTTAGAAGAGAACAACACTGTATAAAATGTATTTATAAGGAACTACTTGATCGACTGCCTGCCACTTGCTTGTTGAACTTTGATATGGGAACTTTTAATAAAATATTTCATGATTGTCTACATCAAAAAAAACGGCCGCACTAGAACTGAGATAGGACAAAATGTTCTTGGTTATTTTGTTTCCCAAAAATAGACTACACTTCAAAGACATGCAAAACTGGATACACTGACGCCATAAGTGTACTTTAATAATCTGGTGATAAGCTCATGAAAAAGAGAGTCAGAGTACTTTGATTGGGCTCTCCCTGTATAAATAAAGATAAATGAATGAAATTAATGACATTTTTATTAATTCAGTATGTGTTTACCCTCAGTGAAAGAACATTAATAATATACTGTATTGTGTGCAGTCAAAAATGTCTTCCTGAAGATGTGAGGCAGGCCTCTACTTTGAAAATCCAGGCTCAAAACGGTTCTGTTTAGCTGTGCATTTGACTGAAAGGTTTTTATTTTGCGCTCTATCCTTTTAATGTAATAAACCACACTTGGAGAGACTCAGCCATGCATTTGTCTCCAGTAGGGTAGACTACTGTAACGGCCTGCTCACTGGCCTCTCCAAACGAGCGTTAAGACAGCTGCAGTACATCCACAACGCTGCTGCTTGGGTCTTGACTAAAACCAGGAAGTACGAATGCTCAGGTCTCTGCACTGACTTCCTGTGACTCAGAGAATAGACTTTAAAGCAGCTCTGCTTGTGTACAAGTCTCTACCTGAAGATGTGAAACAGGCCTCTACTTTGACTATGTTTAAATCCAGGCTCAAAACGGTTCGCACTCTTCTCTTTTAAAGTAAATTTTATGATGATTATTTATGTTTTGATTTTGTTTGTGATTTTAATTTCTTGCTTATTTTGTAAAGCACCTTGAATTACTGTGTATGAACTGTACTATACAAACAAACTTGCCTTGCCTTCACGTACTGTGAAGACAAGACAAACCTTTTAGCCAAGTTACATTTGATCTTTTTGTCAATATCTTTCCAATTACACTAAATAGAGTATAGAGGAAACATGTACGTATCTTTCATCATATCCAAGCACAGGCTACTGCTGTATTCAATAACAAAATGCTATTGAGTTTATTTATAGATTTTCGTCAGTGTATCTTTAATACTAAATGTAGCCGCATAAGCCTTATATCAAATAACAAGATGAAAATGGCTCAGATCAAAACTAAAGGTCAAGATGCAAATGGCTGCTCCCTTTGTAACATTCATCAGGCTGAGTTGGGTCTACTTAAACAATTGGAGATAAATCCTGTGTGTCTGAATGTATTGATAGATCTGGATTAAGTCAATACTATGTGGGTTATAATGAAGAGCAGATGCAGAAGCTGTCAAAAGGCCTATATTTCTGAGAAAGGACGGGGGGGGGTGCTCAAATACTGTAGTCTCTTTCTGTAAGGCCAAGCATTTTATCGCCTCCCTCCCCCAGTATCTCTCATTAGCTGATGATCGATCCTCTCTCTGTGTAGCCCACACACAGAAAACGCAATTAGAGCATTGACCAAATGATTGTGTGAACTAGTGATCGATAGGTAATCATAACCTAAGAGGGGCAGAGGTGGGCTGGGAGAGAAGGAAGGAGGGGGCTCTGGCCAGGGGTGAAAGATGTCAGTTTGTGCGATGTGTGCAGCATCCGGAACAAGCACCAAATAACTAAAATGTCTATCATTGATCACAATTATCGGTCCATTCCATCATTCCAGCGCATACAGTGACAAGTCTTTAGTGTCAGGCTGAAACTCATGTCCCTTTACATAATATAACAAGATAAGTGCAGCAATACATTGAAAAACTTGTTAGTGAGAATGCGATCATTAAACAGTACCAACAACGATCAGTGAGACAGCGCAGGCCACTAATGAAGTCTCTTGTTATAAGAGGGTTCAGAGGGCATTTCAGTGGCTTGCTCATTAGACCCAGTTATTCCATTGTAAAGAAACTATTGACTTCCTAAATCACCAGATGCTGCGTACTATGCTACTCTTCTCAAATCAACACAGAGGACACACAGTGAACTGAATGTGTCACTTTGGAGTTGTATGATTGTGTGGTCGGGCAGCTTTCGGTAGAGTAACTGGGTGGAAGGATGTGTGGGATGGTTTTTAATGACTGGAAAGCTTTTGTGTTATATTTTTGTATGGGAAGCATTTTATGAATCAGGTTTGAGTGATTGATTTGGAATTCAGCTACTTTTTTTATATATATAATCATAAGTGAAATATAAAAGAAGGCATACTGTGCTTGAGCCAATAAATCGTTATAATCTGGGACACTTGTTAGAAAACTGTGGCTGACTGTGGAGCTGACGTCGCCGTAAACGTCATCACAACAAAGAGCCGTGAAGTTGTCAGCACCTCTGATGGATAGCTGCAGATCAGGCTAATGGCATTTGTACCAAAATGACTACTCAAGATAAAAAAAATTGGAGAACAAAGTAAGTACAGAGCAGTGGGCGTATGCTGGTGGAAACAACTATAAGATGGTTAAAAGCTCTGAAAAGTTTATTTTGCATACTAGGTCTGTTTTATTTTTTTAGAATGTACATTTGTGTTGCTTTTTTTCCATCAAGTATGAACTAATATAGCTGCTTTTATAAAAGATAAACAAAAAACAAGGTCTGTGTGAGACCTAGCAGTTTCTCTTTGCTGTTTTTGGGCTGGCGCATTGTGAAAGCAGATAGTGGACATGAACAGGAAGTATGCTCGCTCTCACTTCCTCTTTGTGACAGTGGCCTCACATGCATCAGCAGCACTTCCCTCTTTCACTCTCATGCTTTTGTGTCTTATTGTCTCTCACTCACTTGCTCAAAAACCTCTCCATCTCCGTGGTGACGCTGTGAATAGCTTAAAATGTATTATGCACCACGCTGGTTCACTCATATCATGAATAAAAGGACTCAAAAAGGGTAGACAAGTTTAACAGGAGCGTACAGCTTTGTGTGCTGTCAGATAGAATGGTTTTTAAAAGCTATAACAATATGGTCTATTTAAACACACATTACCTTTTGTATTTTTACTGTATTATACACCAGGTGTTGTTGTAGTTGGACTTTAGTTAGAGAAAAATAAAGCAGTGGCCCCTGACATCTGTATTTCAATGGCACAACGGCTGGTACTTTATTACAAATTTCTCTGCTCTTAAGAGGATTTCATTTTGATTCATGCAGAAAATATGGTGGAATATATTAAAGAGACTGAGCAGTTTGTTTTAGCAGTATGATTCAGCAGTGTGGACATCATAGTTACACACAGTGCGATACAATGCAGTCCTGTACAATACAAAAAATAATGATTTGTTTCAGATGGTCTGGTCACTTGTACCATAAGGTCAAAGGTCACACAGAGCAGGAGCCAATTACAGCCAGCATGGAGCCAATCTGTGGTCACATCTGCACTGTGCCTATGTCAGGACCTTGTATCCATTAGCTATTTTGCGGATGCCTTAAAAATCAGAAAAGTATATAACAATGGCAACAGTTTGTATATAAGACTCACGTCCCAAAGACCAGGAGAAAAGAGGTGATTGTGTATTTGTAGTACCTCCAAGGATGTGGAATCAGCTCTCTCTGCACATTAGGCGGTCTGACTCACTCCACGTTTTTAAATCCCTGTTTTTAATTTGCGTACAGTACTTTGTTCGACTGTTTTGTTTCTAAAATGCTCAAGAAATAAAGCGGAGTTGAGAATGTAATAAATATCATAACATAATTGGGTTTGTTAGTGTCTATCGTTAGCTACATTCAAACCTTTCACTTACCCATAGGCATGAGCTTCCGTCTTGCCTGCAGTTCAGAGGTCACTGCAACCCAGCGCACTCCATTTCCCAGAGTGCCGTGGGGCAGACAGAGGGCAGCAGTGTAGCTTGTTCAGGAGCTTGATAAAACGTGTTTCCTCTGTGCGTGTGCGCGCGGAGCAGGAGGGGCAGGGTCACAGCTCATTGTGTGTGAGACTGTGAATTTGCTGGTTCACGATGGCACGCTGACAAGTGAGAGGATCATACATCATCCTGTGGCAGAGGGATATTTATGGGGCTCTGGCACACAGCCCCCTGTTTGTGCGATGTGTGAGTGAAAAAGAAAGTGGGAATAAAAGATAGCACGCCAACTTACTAACTTTTACCTGGTTCAACTTCAGCTCATCACTTTAGTCACTTTTTTGTCAGAGGAAAACTTATCTTGAGTGTAAAGCTGGATATAATTACTGTCTACCTTTTTTAAGTGAAGTTAACCTTAACTTAAAGCCACAGTATGCAACTCTTTTTAGCTCCAAATGAAATAAAAGCTTGTTTCGGCGTTTTGGTTGTGTTTATTGCACTGAAAAAATGAATTACAAAGACTAAAACTTGCTTCCTTATTGTGAGCGTGCAAGCATAAAACCTATCTATCTCCATGGAGAATGTTCCATATGCATGCTTTTAGCTTTCTATTTCCGTGGAATAATGCAGGTGACACAATGTACTGTAAGGATTAAAGTAAATGTGCTGCATATAGGGTAAGGTAAGGTGTATTTTATTGTCCCACAGAGGAGAAATTTGTCTTGGGTATGTGGTGCTGCATCATTTACATTCACACATTCATACTCTAGTTTGCATTAAAACAGCATGTACCGGCACAAGACATAAAAAAATTGCATCAGCTATGTTTTCACCAGAGATATTTTGTAAAAAGATTTAACACAGGTTTCAGGATCCTTTTCTTTGAGTAGTGTCTTCATTTTATTAGCTATATTGATAATGATCTGATATTTTTTTAGTTCAGAGTTGACACCTTTGGTTGTTCTTTAAACGGTTAATGCATGTGACTCTTGGTTGCTATGCCGACAGATACTGGTCTGCTCTGGTGACTGGCTCTAGGAGTTGAGACTGCTGTGATTTTGTTCTTGTTTTGGTGCGAGTTATGGCCTACAGTCGCCCTTGTGTTCAGAAAATAAACAGAAGAAAGAAGAAATCGGGTGTGTTTCCTTACACCAGAATGCTACAAATTTTACATTTATTAATCTATTGTATTGTAAATGAATGCGTGCCAAAAAAAAAGGAACATAAGTTAATGAGCAGTTTTCAAATTAATGGCTTCAATCTCCCAGAAAACATCAGAGAACCAAGGTAGATAAAAAGCAAAATATCTGTGTCCGCTTTTGTATCTGAATGGTACATAACGCACCATGTCAGGGCATTCTAAACATATAATGGTTCTGTAATTCCCATTTTGACACTTGCTAGCTTGACACAGTGCACAAACGCACACCTGGGATGGTTGTGGTGCAGTCACGGGGTGTCGACTGAAGCCAAAACGCTGCTCCTAATGAAGCTAGCAGTAATAATGAGCGCCTGAGATGTCATCATGCCTGGATGTGTGTGCTTTATCCAGCCTGACTCTGCTCTGCTGGCTCCTCTCCAGTGGGTGGGAGAGAAACAACCTGCCAAGTTATTGTTTCGTAACATTCAGCTCCGTTCTTGACAAGCATGCACTGGCTTTACTGGCCGTAGAAAATTGTTGTTTCCCTGTCAGTCCCGAAGCAACGCCATCCTACACACTCTCACCTCTGTGCTCCTCGCTGTAGGGCTGAGTGAGAGGAAGCTGCAATGATCGTACAGAGGGACAGCCAGATGAGGGAAAGGAAAGACTGAAAAAAACACACACACAAAATAAAAAAAAATGAAATAAAATGTCAGCATGTGGGAAAGCTCACTGTGGTGTCATCACACTTGCCAAGGGCTTCGGTCACCCAATGTGTTAGCAATAAAGTTTGGACAAGCACACACACATAGGCAGACAGTGTGGCTGCAGGAACATGATCATCTGTTTCTCATTGTTGTGGAATCTGAGTTGCACTAACTCCACGCCCGCTTCTCCTCGTCCATGTTTCTGAGTTCAGCCTAAACATACTTGATTTGAGGCAATGTTCAAACCCCAAGACCTTTTGCACAAATCGCTAATGCTAATGTTTTTGCATGGGTGTTGACTGACCTGAGGACGAGACAAACTTAACTTGTGACTTGTAGACTGTAAATTTCAGCCTATGTGATAACAAATAATACTTTAGACTATGTTCCATTAAAATAACAATAAAAATACATACAGGTCATATTTTCAGCTGTTCTCTGTATAACGAGAGTACAGTCAATCAAACCACTGTAAACTGTTTGACATCATATGACAACCAGACTGTGGCTACGGGGCATGAAAGATGACCGCTCCACCTCCATCTATATACCACCAAGTACCAAGCATATTAGCTCGTGAATGAATTACTTACTAGAGCATACACAGATTCTCATTTAAAGCCGTATACCAAATCAATATTTAATGTGTTATTACAGAGTAGTTATGAAAAACACACACACAAATAAATAAACATCAAGCACTTTATCCAGAGCTTGCAAGGGCAATATTTAAATTGATTTAATCTTTGCCATGTGCCTTGTACTGTCTGGGGAATGCTCAGCTGTTTCCTATACACTGCATGCAGACGCTGAAGTTATTACCAACTGAAATTATGGCCTTGACTGGAGTGTAATTCTTTTTCAGAACTGGATATGAAAAATGCACAGTGTAATTATGTTTTATTTGTTTTTATTGCCAGCACCTCAATATATGGAGAATATAAGCATACATTCCCCTTTCCATGTATGCTGTGACACTTGAGAGCACGAATTACAGCTCCATTTAACAAACAGAAAAGTCAAATGTTCCAGGCCAGCCCACTGGCTAAAGACGGCTCCCTTAATCCTTTACACGTGTTTATTGAGCATGTGAAATCTCCCAAACAAAGTTTTTTCAGCTTTAGTCACTAAACTCCATCTGACGCTCTAATAGTGCATTGGGAAAGCTGGAAAGCTAAGAGGTTGGGACACTCAGCTGCGGTCGGCTGTCTGCTGTTTGAAGCTTATAGCCAGAAAATATTTAGTGGAAGACATCTTAACACTCGCTTGTTGCTTTTTTGTCTGGTGGGGTTCTTTGGGAGATCAGCTCACAAGAAATAAGCTGTATGTAGCACAGTCAGCACATCAAATGTGGGACTAAACTGAGACTAAACCTGAAACTAAACCAAGACTAGACCAGGACTAAACCAGGACTAGAGCGGGACCAGACCAAATGGGCATTAGGACTAAAACTGGGCCCCGAGCAGAAGTGTGAATGCATCCTAAGTACGGTCCTGGTATTACATTATATCATAACACTGTAACAAAATAAGCAAATAAATATGTTTTCAAAAAGATAGAAAGAGTATTCTCCAGAACCAATATTTCCCTTTCAGCTGTTAATGGGGAAGTCCTATGTGTCCTCAAGTCTTTCATGTTCCTCGATAGACCGTCACCTTATTTTGCATTCATGTTTTTGTGCTGCTTGTCGCTGGTGGAAATAGAGGGAAAATGAAAAGAATATTGTGAGCTAAATATTTGGACGTGCATATTCAAATCTGCTTGTGTGTTGTAGAGAGAAATGAGGGCTGCTCTGAGGTCAGCTCCAATACCTCAGGCCTAGATCAACATTAAAGAGGAACTGCTTCCCCTGCCTGATCCCAGTCTGCTCATTAAATATTAATGCTGCGTGTGAAAACCCTAGGAGCGTAGCCCGACCCAAATACAATTACAAGCAATAAACAGTAGTTCTGCTTTAATCACAAGAGCAGCGTTTACATGATTAATGCAATAAACTCCATCTCATATCGTGGTTATGAGCGGCAGCTCACAGCACACCACCAGCTCTGTGATTATACACATGATTATGTTGATTTTTTGTATTACCTCTTTTAATTTCCCTGTATCAAGGACTCTTTGTAGGTATTGTAGGCGACATGAAGTGGGATTGCCAATAGCTTTCTGTTTGAAATTCAGATCCATCATTTGCAAAATTGCTAATTTAAAGGCTTCTATCCTGTTTGAGGCTTATTGTAAAACATTTCTTATTGTAAAAGAGATTCATAAACTGTTAAGGTCAAGATTTCTTACACAAATCAGTTGCCATTAGGAACTATGGTGTGTGCTAGCACTGGATCATGACAAAGGGACATTTTCAAAACAGTATTTTTCAAGTGAACTGAAGACTGACACCTTTGATTGCTCAAACCCACACTTGATTAGACAAAAAACTGTAGGCTGTGAGTTGCAGAGGTGTGATTAGGGGTGGACATTTCAGCAGCAAGAGGCCCTCAGCCCTGATGTCTGCTTTTACTCTTACTTGACTTGTAGAAAGTTTGAATAAGGCTGCTTCATGAGACATCTAATCTCCATCGTATTTAGCTTATAGTCTCCTCTAGCAACATGTGCATTTTACATGTGCACATTTTAACTTTTACATTACAGGTGTTTTAGTGCTAAAATCACCCACTTGTCTCCACAGAGATATATATAAGTTTAAATGATCAGTTAAACATTAAGACCCTTAATTAAATATGTGTAACTTTGAGTCTTGTCACTGTGGAAATGTGACTTTTGTTGTTCATACAGTGTGAGGGTCATTCAATAAATAAGGTGAATTTTTTTTGTATAAGGACTTCTAATACAGATAGAAGCTTACTTTTTTTTTTTTTCAACATAGTCTCCCAGCACCGTCACACTCTTTTTCCATCTGTACACAAGCTTCCGTATTCCCTCAGCGTAAAAAATCTTTGGACTGATGTCTCAGCCAGTCGTTCACAACACTTTTGACTTCATCATCACTTTCAAACTTCGTGCCTCTCGTGAACGCTGGGACTTGAACTTCTTCTACACTGGAGAGGCTACGTGCTTCCACTCCGTGTACTGCCGTTTGGACTCATAGTGCCAAACCCGTGTCTCGTCACATGTGACCACCTTCTTCAGAAACTCATCACCGTCCTTCTTATAGCGGGAGAGACACTGCTGGGACAACTCGACCTCCCTCTGTTTGTGCTCTGCAGTAAGCATCTTTGGCACCCACCGGCAGCTGACCGTCCCACTTGTAGACATTTTTTCAGCTGAGACATGTGGCACCATACACAATTGAGATTCTCCTATGAATTTCAACTGGTTTGCACCCTTCCACAACCAAAAACTTGATAACTGACCTCTGTTCAATGCTGGAGCATGCTTCTTGGGCGGCCATCTTTGTTAATCGCCAAAACTCTTAAAGTTGTTTTTTTTTAATCTGCAAAAGAAATTAAATCCACGTGAAAAAGAAGTAAAAAAAAAAAAAAAAAAAAAAAAGTAAGCTTCTATCTGTATTAGAAGCCGAAAAATTCACCTTATTTATTGAATGACCCTCGTATATATAACTCTGATAAGCAAATAGAAATAAAGTAGCTGCAAAAGGGACTCTTCTTTTCTTTCTTTCTTTCTTTTTATTTTCTGGACCAAAAATATCAGCGACCTTGAAAATGGAGTGGTTCTTCCATTCATTACATCCTATAACAAAACCATACTTTTTATTAGCTCTTATTCAGTCTAGTCTTACTCATGAGGTGAGTGTATGTGAGGATGGATGTAGCTAAAGACATAGGTTTTCCACGCAATAAATTTAATGAGCACTAATATGAAATGGCTCCTTACATCGTGACTCAACAAAGTTTATGCCATCTTAGTTTAAGTAGTTCATTTTGAATCATGTCCAAAAAGAACCTCAAGGATTTCGTTTTATCTAAAATCTCCCAATTTGATTCAATATATCCAATACGTCTCTCATTAAAAGTACATATTATTTAATGCAATAGCTAGGAGAAATATTCATCTTTAAAACTCTAAATAGAACGAATGAACAAAGTGTAGGAAGAACTAATCACCCTTATGATTGCGTTACTTTTTTATGTAAATTTTGCAGAAAATTAAAAAAATCCGTTATGCCTTTTATTGAACTGAATCTCCGTATCCATATTGAATTGAGTAGATGATCCAGAAAAAGCTGAGAGAATGAAGGTAAGGAAGGAAGAAGGAAGAATCCTGGAGCACAAAGGCAATGTGATATTTATGCGAAAGGGACTCAGCAGAGAGAAAGCGCAAAGGACATGCATGGGCACGTGTGAGAGATGCAACTTCTCACATATGTAACTGTTACGAAATGCTAAATGAATCCTAATCCAAAACATTTAGTAAAAATGAATTATTCGAAAATGCTTCAAATATTTAACCCTGGAGAACCCACGGGATCAAATTAATTGCTGCTACTCAAAATGAAAAAAAAAAAAAAAAAAAATCAAATTTCAATTAAAAAAATTCAAAAAGCCCAGAGTGCCACTTCTGGCCCCTGCATAGAGATACCTATCCAAACAAAATTGTATTCTCAGCAAACCAGCGGTTGGCAAAATTGTGGGGTTTTTTTTTGTTAATCTTTTTAGTAATAGCTTGCAGAATGTCTAGAAGTACGTTTAATATTCTTTTTGGATAAATTAGCGAGCCCAATGGGTCAAATTTGGCCCTGATCCTAAATTAGGGAAGAAAAGTGGATATTTCAGTATTCAGTGAACTTATAGCAGTGATTTAATGCAATGTTCATAATTTTCCAAAGAAAAAAAGGGTTCTTGGGTCTCCAGGGTTAAAATAAATCTCAATACTAACTTCAAGAACTTTATGTCAGGTCTATGCTATAGAGTTGATCTGGAAAATGGCAAGATTCATATAATACCGCAATAATTATCATAATCAACAGCGTGTCCTGAACTGACTTTACTCCAGCAAACACTATGGACACATTTTTCACTCTGGTGTCCTGTCTCCAAATCCTCTCCTCAGCAGGTTGTCATACTCCGCCTAGCGACAGTCCGAGGCCCCTGACACTCTGTTCCACTGCTCAGACCCATGTGTCACCTGTCTCATTAGTGCTGAACGCTGCAGGAGACGCACACACTGTACCACACACACACACGCACGCACACACACACACACACACATCCGTAACCTCAACTCATTTTGTATGTAAAAAAGAGGAGACGGGGACATATATGGCTTCATTATCTAAAACAATTATAGGATAAATTTGATGCTATGTTTTCATCTGACTTGGATTTTAGAAGTGTGACTGAACCTTCACTGTCTTGATTGTTGGTCATAATTAAAGTAAATCACAATTAACCCATATGATATAGCAGGGATTTCAATTTTGTTTCGTTAAATTTTCGTTTTTTGGTTGTTGGATGCTCTTCTGGCTTTAGGGACTGACAACAAAATGTGCTATATCAGAGAGGCAGTATCATATCCGGTTAAAGCAACACCAGAAAAAGCTATAAACCCTTCAGCCACTATGGAAAGAGCCAAGTGCTGATTCACGTTTTTTTGTATATTTTTGTTGTTGTTTGAAAAATCAACACACCAAGAGCTGAATTATGCTAAACATACTTATGCATACTTGTGTAGAATGTGATTGTAATAACCCATTACAATTAGATCAAGTGACAGTTTTCCACACAGTTAGCCGACGCACTCTTTAACGGCTCCATGGTAAAAGCCCAGTGGAGCTGCTATGCAAATGAAGTGAGGCACGCAGAAAGTGTAAAAGTATGTTTCATGCTGGGCTGTTCCAAGAGGGTGCAGGTGGAACACTTGTTAAGGGATTTTAGCTCAAAGATCATATATTTATTTCACTATTAAAACAAACACACCAAAAAACCCCCCAAAAATCTAACTTATTCATCCATTTTCTTCCGCTTATCCGGGTGCAGCAGTCTAACCATGTATTCCCAGACCTCCCTCACCCCAGACACATCCTCCAGCTCCTCGGGTGGGACCCCAGGATGTAACCTCAGCTGGCTCCTCTCGACGTCTAGGAGCAGCAGCTCTACTCCAAGCTCCTCACCCTATCCCTAAGCCAGTTTGCAGCCGAGCGTGAAGCGGATGGGATGAGAATCGGCTCCTCCAAATCCGAGGTTCACGACCGGAAAAAAAGGTGGCTTGCCCTCTCCGGGTGGATGGTGAGTTCCTGCCTCAAGTGGAGGAGTTTAAATATCTCAGGGTCTTGTTCATGAGTGAGGGAAGGATGGAGCGAGAGATTGACAGTTGGATCGGTGCAGCGTCTGCAGTGATGCGGTCGCTGTATCGGTCTGTTGTGGTAAAGAAGGAGCTGAGTCGAGAGTTGATGTACTGGTATATCTACGTTCCTACTGTCACCTATGGTCATGAGCTCTGGGTAATGACTGAAAGGAGAAGATTGCGGATACAAGCGGACATCTAACTTACATGTTTGTTTTTATGTGTGTGTTTTACCAATCCAATAAAAGTCGGTGTTGGTCACTGGTAGAAGGTAACAAAGTAAAAGTAGTGAAGTACTGTATTCTTTTTTTAATTTTTAGGTATCTGTACTTTACTCAAGCACATTTTTACATTAGATACTTACTCACTTCACTACATTTGAGAGCAGGTGTCTGTACTTACTACTACTATTTTTGAATAGGACTGAAAAGTAAAAAGTGCTTTTCATATGATTTGAGGAGTTATTTTTACCATGTTTGTGGTAACACCCTGACTAAAATTTTCAAGTTCAAGCTTCGGCTTAATCAATATCACATTTAATCAATATCACATTTAACACTTGTGTGAAATACTTTTACTTTTTACTCTTAAAGTGCTTTTTTACACAGGTACACTTACAGATTTTTTTCATGTGATACTTTCTTTTTCTTGAGTAACCTTTTTACCTCTGCATCTGCACTTTTACTTAAGTAACACAATTGAGAACTTCACGCACCACTGGTGTTGAGACATGTTTCAAATAGGATTCAAAAGCAGAACACACTCTTAGCACTAAAGATACACGTAATCTTTTCTACAATAGGTGATTTAAGTATAAGAGAAACAAACACAGGACACAGTGTGTTTAAAGCAGACCCAGTCACTTTTACAGGGGAAGTAGGTCAAAGCAAAGCAAATCCATGGAACTGCACAATAAAAGAACAATATAAAATCTGTCAACTGGACAAAAATGTTGTAGGAGTGAAGACGTTTTGCTGTTCATACAAGCCGCTTCTTCAGTTCTGATCAGATTACTGGTGGACACTGCCTTATCCTCCTGAGACCTGGTGTCCACATATGTAGACAACACATTTTGGGTTGTCTAGGCCACAATACAAATATTTAGAAGAAGAAGAATAGCATACAAGAACAGCAACAATGCAAAAATGTTCAATTTTGAATATTTTTAAGAGTTTAGAATGTTCAGAATATTTTATATTTTATTGACTGATTGATTGATTGATTGATTGATTGATTTTTGTAAAGGCATACAGTATGTCTTCCTGCACCTCTTAACAGCACTTCAAATGAGCCACATTATTCCTAGAAGAACAACAGTTTTTGACACAAACATTGCTGTGTTTAGGCACTTAATATATAGTTTATGCAAAACATCATTCAACTGTTCTATCAAAATTATTAAAAAGTAGAACGAATGTCCTCATATGTGGACATCATTTTTCTCAGAAACTACCCAATGTCAAAAGATAACAACAAAGCATGTCATGTAAGAGCTCAGGTCTCAGGAGGTTTAATCTACCAGGAAGGAGGAGGTAGCTACACTTAAACTAAAAAAACATCTATTGTTTGCCAGTTAGACTGGCATTGCTCTGTGGTCAGGAATTGAAAGAAGTTTCTATGAACTACATGCCAAATAAGTGTTGCTTTTTTATATATTGCATAGCTCCATTATAAAAGCTATTAAACTGTTTTGACTGTATTTAAGCTTAAAAAATAGTGGTGTGAGGTTGGTTCAACACTTTCTTTTTATTCAGCCACCGTCATCCGACAGACACACATAAACTAACTAAACTAAAACTAAATCACTTTATCTAATAATATATTTTTTTTTTTATTAAAAAAGAAAGAAAAACACACACATGGCACAACATGGCAGGTAAGACGTGACTTGTATATGAAATATTACATTCTCACTGGATTTTACCCTGAAGAACCCTTTGTCTGGCATACAGTCATTCATTTGCACATGAACTCTTACAAAACCATCATTGTCATGTCTGTGGCACGTCCGATGGAGAAGAGAAGAGGAGGATGATAATAACAACGAAGCTCTATCAGGGAAAACAAACTGAGTGTGTGGGAGGAGAGACAGGTGGAAACAATGGACTCTTCACCTGGCTTTAAGGGTCCTCTACACAGGACTAGTGCAGCCCGGAGAGAGGAGAGGATGTGGAAAAGAGGGCAAAATCACTGCTCTATATAAAAGACTACAACAGCTATGGCTCGGGGGGATACACACCGGCCACAAGCTCTCAAAGTCAAGCAGAGTTGTCTTTAAAAGGTGATACATACAATTCATACCATTTCTTTGTCAAGGTGTCCAAATAAGTCTTTGTTTCCCGGACATTTTAAGTGCACCATGATGTTTTAATAGAGTTTTATGCTGATATCAACCATTTAATGTCTGTTCTTAAGTCATTAAATATTCATAGTGTAGGGCAATAATGATACTATGTTTCAGTTTCATTGTTCCCACAGTTAAATGTATCTGAAATGCATTGTAATTAGGTTATGAAGGCATTTTTAAAGCGCTGTTGTAATAAATAAAAGCTTTTTTCTTTTGCTTTGGTTCTCAAGTGATTACTTTTGATACATTTACTGCCAACGAACCAAAAGCAGAACACAACTGGTAAGGAGTTCAACTGTTTATTGTCCATGCTGGTAATCGGGTAAATGGTTAAGTATCTGTCCGTAGGTGCATTTAGGTATTGACAGGTTGGAGAGACGGTGGGATCCAGGTGTGCCAGCTGTCACATCTGGTGAGCCGACGCCCAGGTGGGAGGAAAGACAGACAACACAGAAAAGAGGAGGAGACAGCAGGGATAATGGCAGAAGGAAGGATCCTGACATTTACACAATTTAGTTAAATACATATGAAACCATCAATATAATTTACTGATGCTTCCCCGGTATTTAAAATGAAGTCAAACTGCTCATAAAAGAAGACATTATTTTCAGTAAAGTGCAGCATTATCCTCCACACCCATCTTGCCTGTGGGACCAGGCCCGATCAGATGTCTGC
This sequence comes from Periophthalmus modestus, assembly GCA_019594935.1. NCBI lineage: Eukaryota > Metazoa > Chordata > Actinopteri > Gobiiformes > Gobiidae > Periophthalmus > Periophthalmus modestus. The sequence continues at coordinate 34,369,926 of JAIEZT010000054.1, read as the reverse complement.
AGTCTCCATCCTCTCAGCATATTTCCCTTAATGCTATTTAGACTTTGAGCTATTGCACACCTAGACATCAAAATGCCTGAGATCAATTGTCTTTTCATGTTAATAGGAGTCATGTGTCAGTTCTTAAGTGATAGTTGCTCATGTGATTGTGATGTTTGTGAATGTCACTGTGATGTGTGAATGTTAACGTACCTGCTAATGTTCATGTAGTGTGTTCTTAACTTTTGCCCTTTTACATTGTGTGTTATTTATTTATTTTTGTAAATTGGTTTCAAATGCTAATAGTTAAAAAAAAATTTCTATCTGGTATATAACACACAGATCCTCGTCCTCCTGCTGGTGCCCAGAATCAGGACTAAACACGGGGCGTCAGTATTTCAGTTCAGTTTAAATCTGGAACAGTTTTCCTGTAGATGTGAGACAGACCTCTACTCTTACAATCGTCAAATCCAGGCTCAAAACTATGCATTTTAGCTGTGCACATGACTGAAAGGATTTTATTCTGCACTCTTCTCTTTTAAAGTTAAAATAAGTGTATATATGGTTTTAAATTCCATAAATATGGCATAACCACACCCCCAGATATATGGTAAACATGTTCAAATCAAATATAACTTTTACTGATAATAACTGTAATGCTGATTTATACTTAATTACAAAAATACTGGATATGATGTCCCATTTACTTGGTGTTTTAGTTCTCAAGACAATTATCCAATGAGCCTCCTGAGTCTTTCTTTGTAACAGTAAAAGAAAAATTAGATTCTGTAAACTGGACAAAAAGTTGAAGGAGTGAAGATGTTTTGTTGCTCATCCAAACCACTTTTTCAGTTTTGTGTAGCACCATATAAGAAAAAAAGATGAGAACAGATCAGTGTGTGGCAGAGGAAGGGAGGTAATGGCACAGGAAAAAAACATTCTAATTTAAAAGCTCTCAATAGTTGATTTTGCACAATATGTCTCTTTTATGGTAACAGTAATGAGCAATATATGTTCCTGTGCAGTTCTCATACTTCTGTAAATTAACTACATGCTTATTACTTAGAAAACATAACAACTAAATTCAATTTTCTTTTCAGTATCTATATCTGTAATGCTTGCAAAGACACACATACTCTCTTACAGTCCTATTTATTATGCATGCTGACTTTATCCACCCCCTCTCTCTTCACCGTGGCATGCGCACACACATATATGCTAACAGCGTGATCGGCTCCGGAGCCAGGCCAAAGCGGAAGAGCACAACCCTGGGCATCCTGGGATCCTGCCAAGCCCAGCTGGAGCTCCCCCATCAGCTGAGGGAAACAGGGGAGACTGGAGGTATATGTGTGACAGCAGTGTACTCATGATGGGCTAGATGAAGGGCTGCAGAGACATATAGCTTCATGAATGTATGGATGTGCGCCTATCCGTGTAATGCACTGTGGAGGCACGGAGAGGAAATGATATAGAGGTGGTGTTGAGTTGTACATTTTTGTACATTTTTGAAAGTCACCAAATCTGTCCATTATCCGCAGATAAGGCACTGACGGATGTTTGGAGACGAGATAGAATTTGAATCATTCATGTTTAAGTGATAGCGAGATAGCGAGCGTGGTAAGGAAAGCTGGATGCAGACAACAGATACTGGTATACACGGCACCACAGAAGTACTTCAAGGCTTCAAACTTCAGGGTATTGTATCAGTCAGCTCCTCGAGTGTTAAAATGTGAGCGTTAATATGAGTAAGGAGACGATTTGTTCAACTTCCACCATATTATTTTTGTTAAAATTTGAAACTTCGACAACTACAGTCAGAATAACACTTTTCGACTATGTGCGGAAAGCCGTGTTCAACCCCCTTTAGCCTGTAGACTCGAAACAAAATCTATTAAAATGGAAGAGGCATGAGGCATTTAACATGTGGCAAGTTTTAGCCTGCTAATATTTTGGGGTGGATTTAAATGTATCTATTTTCAGCTGTAACCACTTTACCAAAAAAAAAAAAAAAAGAATACAAAAGAATACAACATCCTCTTCTCATTCGATTGCAAATCTCCAGTGAAGCCCACATGAATGAAATTGTCCCCGGTGTTAAGCAGCTCCTTCACATTTACACAACAACAGCCTCTTGATAATTTCAGACATGTCACTATGGAATAGAAATGACGCAATAACCTGCATCAAAGGTGAAAACACAAACAAGGCCGGAGTGTTCAAACAAATCCAATTAGAGAGACATATCCAGGTTGATAAGGAGCAATTGTTTCAATGTAAACCTCACTGTAGACTGTTATGATGGGAAACAGTGGGATCTCTGTCTCTATTCATTGTTCAACCATTCAACTGGGAAACATTACATTAACGGTTATGGTTGGAGTGTAACTGCGACTAGGGATTTGTCACATCTCAAAGACTTTTCATTTGGCCTAATGTTAAAACAATGGAGATTTTAAGAGGAGAGATGTTAAAGCTAGAGTTCATTCAAAAGTGTTCTGAAACCAGAGTGATGAGTGTATCTACCAGCGACCCAGCAGCTTGTTGGGTTGTTCCACAGCTACCAGTAACATAAGGGGTTTTTTTTTGAGGTTCTACTGAGCTCTATAAACCTTAGATCAGGGGTGTCCAAACTATGGCCCATGGATCAAATACAGCCCTCAGACCAATTTTTATTGGCCCTCAGGCCTTCAGTTGAACTGGTCCAATTGATCATAATCAGCACTTTTTACAGCAGATTTGAGTAATCCTACCAATATAACCTAAATAGCATCACATTGCATTGACATACAGGCCTAATATTAATATTTCAAGTATGATAAAGTATGATTTAAAGTCAAAACTATGTTAAATACACCCATCTGATATATCCACTGTATTGACCACTGGCCCTCCGTGTCAAAAATTTTTCAAGATGTGGACCTGAAAGAAAAGAAAAAGTATGGGCACCCCTGCTTTAGATGGAATAACATAAATATCTAGATGAAATAATGAATAATAATGAAGATGAGAAACTCTAAACAATAGGTGTGTTCGTTTCAGCGTAGCTTCCTCCTCTCTTCAGATAGATATAAGGCATATGAGCAGCCAAACGTCTTCACAAATACAACTTTTTGTCCTGTTGACAGATTTGAATTTTTCTTTTAATATGAAGATACCTGACCGACTGAGGGATTGCACAAACAAGATGAAAAAGCCTTCATCAGGGCTGAGCCAGTTTTACAACTATCACTCCAACTCATAATTCAAAGAATGACATAGGAGGATGTCACTGGGAGGTGGTTCAATCTCTCCAATCACGTTCAATCGCACTATTGTTGTGTCCTTGGGCAGGAAGCTTCACCCAATTTGCCTCCAGTGTCTGTGCACTCGGTTGTATGGATGAGTGGTTCTTTAAGGAGTCATGAAAAAAGAGCTTTAGACATAGAGGTTTGTGGCACACTGACAAAAAGCATTTATTCCAAAAGTAACATCCCTGATATGGATCTGTATGTGTCCAAGTGGTCTTTTATCATTGTGCCGTGTTGGGCTGCATTCCAGTATTAATATTATAGTGGAGGAAAACAGTGACTGGCATGTGATTGCTATTCTCAGGCCGACTGGGTTATTGGTAACCTTAGCTGGACACTGCTGTTGTTTGTGTGTTTGAGAGGCTTGTGATCCGATGTGATCCTGAGTGAGAGGAGAGAGATAGAGAGGCATACTGACTCAGTGTTCATCATGAGCCACACACACACACAAACACACACATCACACCAAACTAAAAGAGACCATTGTCCTGCAGTGGACTGGGCGAAAAGGCCAGAGGCAATCTTCACTGGCATCTTCCACAGGACCGGCACACAGCCACACACCTCTGGCTCTCCGTAGCCAATCATCTTCGTCTTTATTCACATGACACCCGTGGCCACATGATTAATGAGCAGTCCCGGCAACACTCACTCACAAAGCCAAAGGTCAAAGGTCAGAGCGAGGTTTTTGAGGTCGTCGGCTCAGTGTGGGATGCCACTATGCTGTCCACTGTACGTCTCCCGGAGAGAAACCCACTGCGCCTCATGCATATGACATGAAGCCCTGCCATGACAGGATGGAGGAGAAAACAAAAGGGCACGATTTCTATCTGAAGAGAGGGAGCATGGGAGAGACGGAGAGAGGAGGGATAAAGAGGGTCCTGTGAGGCTCAACAAAGACAGGCTTTATAGCAGCCAGGGTCAAATGGGTGTTTTATTCATGGTTTCCCCATACACACTGAGAGGAGCTCCCTCCGGACCCTTGAAAGGCAAGAAGGTGTGTATACAAGTGTGCTGCTGATACACTTTTCCTCTCTTACAAGTGCAACTTTTTTCATTTCCCTTTGTACTTTTCATACAACACTGATTTATTGCAATGGTCAACTGTATGAGTAAATCTTCCTGTAAGAGTGTATAGACCAGCTTCTCCCTTTGTGCATTGTTGAGTGTGTGACCAGACAAGCAGCAGATGTTTGGTCTGCACTGCCCCAGAAGTAAAGGGGACATTCTTCTCTGGTTCAAGCTGGAATCTAACGCCCGCATTCTCTTTTGGATAGCCAAAAATAATCTATGTTTATCTAGACATTAACCCATATACACTGTCTGCTGTTTCATCTAGTGCTCCACATTTTTGGATACTAGAACAATTTAAATTGAACAGATCCAGGCCGGAACAAAACAGAAAAAGATGGCATCAAGAATAACCCACGAATAAGCTGCATAGGATTTTGTGTGATGATTCAACCATGTATTTTATGTGATGGAGAACCATAAATCACACTTGAAACGTACCACTTCTGATCACTAATTAAGACTACCCTGTAAGGAGGCTAAAGATAACAGAACAGCCTTTTTGAAATAATATGGCAAAGTAGTTCCACCCAAGGACACAAACTTCTGTATTTTTTAAGCAAATAGATTATTGTAATTGCAACAGAAAGTAAACAGAATGGCCGCTCATCGAAAACATGACTAAAATGCATCCTGGCATGGACAAACAAACTGTGTTATTTGCTTTATGATGATTGCCATGTCCCTTGGCGCTGTCCCTCTCTACTTTTCACTATGTCTTATATGCCTGTAATCACCATTGTAAACCTTGTGTCATTGTGAGGACACATATAATTAAAAGAGGATTAGCAATGGATGGGCCCAGATGCCTTGTGCATGTAATTAACATTCAGACAATGTGGCGGGCATGGCGAGAAAACACCTGTGTTTGCGTGTGCGTCGGAGGCAGGAGTGCGTGGGTGTGTCTGGACAGTGCACAGTCTCGGAGAGAGATTACATGGCTTATGTTCATTGTGACATTAGCCAATCAGGGTCATTCACACAATAGAACCAATAAATATAAACAAGGACTTTAAAGGTGCACTGTGTAACTGTTCTGCTGTTATACCTAGAAATGCCTGGAATGTTTCACTGTATGGCATTATCAAACGTAACTCTAGTATTCATTCAGTTACAGGTGTGGTTATTGCTCTAAATACCTTGGAAAAACATGCATTCTTAGAGCAGGTTTGCCTCTCCACAGAGCTGGAACTTGACCTGATGGTGCCACCTGATTGTCTCCATACAGATAAGTTTATGGTTTAGATGATGTTCCTTTTAACTACTAGACCTCAGATGGAGTTTTTGACATAGAGACAAAGCTAAGCACTTGTGTAAAAGGTCATTAGTATTACTGACCCCTGAGAATGCAAAAAATAAAGCAAATTAATGTGAATGGACAAGAAGTGGACAGACTATTCAACTCTGTGTGGCTATAAGACATGTGTTCGAGGAGTCTTTACAAGATACTGACACAAAATTGTATTGAGAATATTATGTGGCTTAGCAGTGGGTCACGCTGGGGGATGATCCCGGGCATACAAACTAAAGAGCTATGTCGAGGTATACTAAGAAGTGCAAGAAGCAGTTGCTCTTTCCAGGCCCTGTGACATTAAAATGGGTCTGTCTAATAGAGTTGACCTTTGCTTTATCTTACTATCATGCATATGTGAGGAGGACGCATTCAGGTGGATGTGCGCCGGTGACCAAACAGGTAGTTTTCTGTCCTGTAAAAAAACAAGTAAGACCTCAATTATCAAAACTATAAAAAAAAAAACAAGTATAACAAATTTAGTTTATTTTATTATTATTTTTTTTATTTTCTTTCAGTTTGAAGACTTGTGGTATAGTTCAGAAATGTTCACTCACCCCCAGTTCACACCAGAGCAGTTTCAGCACATAAGTTCAGCACAGCATGGGAATAGGAATCACTTTAATATTAATCGCTCTGACAATCAAATAAATCAAATGTCAAAATAAAGCGATGCCCTTTCAAGTTTGATGTGTAAATGGCGTGAAGTCACATAGGCCAGCATATAAGGGCGTCTCTGGTAAAAAGTGACAATCTTACATTTACCTGTGTATGCAGCTTCGTCTGCGTTATGTGTCGCTGTAGCTCCAGGTATAAATTTGGGGTTATAGTTTCACAAATCAAAAATACGCAGCCAGATCTTTGGGTGTGTGTTTTTGCAGCACTTGATGGCCCCTGCTCTTCTGCTGGGTGCTGAGTGCTCCTGCTCTAAGAGGGCACTCTGCTTCTCACGGACAAATCACTCAGGGCTCATAAAGGAAGGGCCAGACGCTCAAACGGACGCAGCATTAGCTGAGCAAACACACACACAGAGCTCAGCTATAGGCTGGCCCAAACAAAAGCTTTCAGTGCTAATATGAGACCAAACACAACCATATCTTCCAGAATCTAGTACTGGACATAGAACAGAATGCTTTGAAAACTGAAAGTTATTCAAAACTAAAGTGATCATTCCTTTAAGTCATGAAATGTGGGTGGAAAACACAACAACACACAACACAACACACACTGGGAGTTAGCAACATTTTAAATGAGCATTAGTTAACCTTGCACAGCAAGATGGAATCTCGCAATATTTGTGAGTTCACAAACTCACGTGGATCCATCTTGGCAGACTCCCGCTGGTGCTATTGGCCTCGGCTGCTGGCGGCTTTGGTCAGAAGCCAAATGTGCAGCTCTCATGTGAACCAAAACTAACATGGCAACGTCTGTTGGCGTCCTTAAACCCATTTTAGAGGGAAATAGCCTTTTGTCTGTAGAAATTTGTGGACATGTCGATAGTTCCCGATCACTTTCTGCAAGAGACATCCCAGAGTGATAATGTGTAGAGCTGGAGTCAGAGTGCTACACATATCAATGTGGCATAGCCAGGTTAAGCATTAGTGCTATTTGAGGAGATTTATAGCCAACACTGAGATTGGGGAGTCCTTGCACTAGAGGTGACTTTTTCTATACATGATTTGAGTGTTAAGGGAAAGTGGAATGTCCATAGGTAACTTATGCAGACAGAGGAAAACGTGGATAACAAGCACAACCCACAACGCAAGGTCCAGGACTTTGTGTTTTGCAATAAGTGTCCCTACAATATTGCAAAACATATTACACACAGCTGATAATCTGATAACCTGACAGAAGATGGGGTTTATGTATTATGGATTATATCATTTCAAGTTAAACTTTACTAAATAACACATGACCTTCTAATTGGGATTCAGTTGTGGACCGGAGCAGGCAGCTATCAATCTCATTATGTGCCAAGTGAAGCAGCCAGCAAATCATGTTAATATACAGAAATGCCTATTCACACTCAAACAAGTGTTTAATCTATTTCAATTGGACATGGCTGTTGCAGGTGCAGTATTGACGTTTAAAAACTCCCACTGCCGAGCTATAATTCTTTCAGATTTGATGTAATGCATACATTTGCGTTATGCTCATATACACACAGGCTTTACAGATAGACGCCCAGACTATACCCCCACACAGCAGCTGTTTACCAGTGTCAGAAGTAATAAAAACAATATGAGAAGAGCATTTGAGGGAGAAATATAAAACTGTGCCAGTCCATATGCTGCCTCTGTCTTTGCACATCTCCCTCCAGACGCTGACATCCTCAATAACTCTCACTGCGCTAAAATTAGCCTCAGATTTAGCTTTGAAGATGAGACCGTTAGCCCCCAAAATGACATAGATTTATTGATTTTTTTTCTTATTTAAGCACATCACTTTAGACAAACCCTTATCTTTAGACCCACAAGCTGTGAATATTCTTTATTTTTTAGGCACATGCAGCCCTGTCGTCAGTGATTCACAAGGATTAAAATGGAGTCAAAGGGAAAGTCATTAAAATGCAAAAAGCACATTCATTTATTCCACGCTTGGTCCATACGACGCTCAAGATTTGGAGCTTAGTTTCATCTTATGAGCAGGAGGAGCAGGAGTCGCAGTCGCAGGCTCTCCACAGGGACACACACTGGTGTATATATGTAACACATTGCCATCTGCAGGCAAACCAGCAGGTTTGAAGAACTGTACGTTTATTATTTCACACAATGAAAACTAAAGCAGAACAGATGACTGTGACCTGTGCTGTGTTTCCCCATTTCTCAATTAAAACTGAGTTTAAGTTATGAAATAGGAGACATCATTTTTATGTGCCAGTTAAATCTGATACATCAAACATAAATCCTAAACAAACTTGCCTCAGAAAGTAAAAAAAAAAAAAAATGCTAAAGAGCTTTTAGGGGGTTTGTTTCATGTGAACCTTGCAAACTCACCTCAAATAAAAAATACATTTTAATTAAAATAAAACAAATGCCCCTGAGTACTGAGATCGGAGCAAAAATAAACTTTTACTTTAAACTTGACTGAACAAACTGGAGTCCAAACATGTCGCCACACTTAGACACATACCCTTAGCCTGGACCAAATGAGAGCCATCAGTGGACCACTGATAGAAAGCAATGATGACACCAGCCGTCAGCTAGCATCAGCCGTAGGAACATCGCCATGACAACCACGACATCGACCCCTCCAACAGATTATCGTCAGCTGCTGCCACGAGAGCACACGCACACATGTGCGGGGGAAGTGGTCACCAGGTTGAAACTTTAAAAATATTATACTGAGCAGAAGAATGAGTGGTAATGGCCTAAGCGCACCTGAGATTATTTCAGTTCATATTCAGTATTCAGAAATACATAAAAAAAATATAAACATGTTTCCTATAATGTCATCACATTACATTGACAATCTCTCTTTATTATGTCCATGCAGGACAAGTGTGTCTGTGTCCCTGACAGCCTTGAACAGCCATGTAATCACCCTGTGCTGCTGGGGAAGAGACCTGATTGTGCCCCACTCTTAGAGGCAGTTTGTGGAAATGACACTTATCTGTGCTTTAGCTTTCAAACTCTGTATTGGGCTTTACACATTGTGAATTACACATATCACCAAGACACAGTACCTCCTGCTTAATCAGGAGTAACATGATCATGTTTTGCATATTCAGTAGTATCTCCTACAGACCTAGACTGGAGTGTGAGCTCCATGGAATCAGGTATTTGTTATTTTAATATTGAAATATCACTGTATTGAAAGATCAAATATGACAAGGAATGTGCAGAAGAATTAAACCAAAAACTATGAAGAACAACAGTAACAACAGCAGGTTTGGCCACACGTCAAACATGATAACTGTTCAAAAGATGTTCATTTATTTTTACATAAGTATTGAATTATACTTTTCTAAATGATTTCTAATAATGACTTCCATGTTAAAGCCCCAAAGTCATCGTTCCAAACATGAATCCTTTGCATGATCAAAAACACAATTTCTCTTCAGTTCTGTGATGTCCCAGACCCAGACTGTCTGTCCGATGTTCGCAGTGTGATTGTGCTGCAGTACAGTACAGGGTGTGATCTGGGAGTCAGCTGGTCCGTCCCTGATGAGAGCCCTCATGCCCACAGAGAGAGGACACACAGGGCCTTCTCAGGAGATAAGACTTGCAGAATTAATCCTCTTGATGAAGCCTCAGCCTTAGCCCTGCTCTGTTTATCTACCATTCAAAGGCACCAACAGGACAGGAAAGGAACAGGCAAAAACAGATTAGCTTCTCCTGTCTAGACACCACACATCGCAACACAGAAATCCTTCACTTTATATTGACCAATGTGGACTCAGTGTCCTGGAGATTTGCTATTGTTTTTTTTTTTAAATGCCACTGAATCTGGATATATGCATTGTTATATAAGCTAAGTATTCAGTGTTGATAACATTATAATTAAAAAAGATAACGATATGTACAAAAAAACTGAAATATTGTGCAAATATTGAAAGCATGAACATCAAAGAAACACCTTTAGATACACATCCCATCACACGTATCTGTTCACAAAATGTTTTAATCTTGTTGCATCATTGTCCAATCTACTGATACCCACTGACCTGAAGCTCCCTCACTGTGCCGCGGAACAAGTGTCCGACTTCAGGAGAGAAAGGCTTTTGTTACCTCCCGGCTCACACTATCACTGAATATGATTTTATGCTATTTTTACTGGGTCAGGTCTTTGTATTTGTGAAGATATTCTTAGCAATTCACGGAAATACAATTGGGGCAGATCCTTTGCTGTCAATTCACAACACATTGATAAGTTGTAAATAGAACAGAAACGTGTCTTACATCTGTTTTGGCTGTGAATATACAGTGCAAAGTTTTTTTTTAATTGTTTTTTTCTCTGTTTTTTCATATCCCTATGTGACAGTTTGACACATCAAACCTATTTTGAAATTGCTTTGCTAGTTCTCTAAAGAAAAAGAAAACTACTGTACATAATTATCTATTAACTTCTGCCATGGCAACACAATAGAGAATTCATAATCATTTACTAAGAATAGCACCTGAACTAGTGGGCAAGGAACTCAAGACAACAAGTATGACACTTATTAATGCAAAAGAACACTGCAGCAGAAAGTGAAACATTTCAAACTAAAAATGAGCTCAAGTAAAAGACGTCTACGGCACTTTAACAAGCGCACGTCCCAAATGCTGCATGTGTTGTTGATGTGTAGATGTGTAGACCAAGTGGAGGCCAGTCTTATTACAGGTCATCTTGGAGGATTACCCAGGCAGAGTTCGGCGTACACTGGTGCCTTGCAATTTACCTCCATGAAAAATAGATGTAGTCCAGGAATGAAGTGACAAACGCACTCACAAGGAGACAAGGACTGGAGCTGGAGAATCTGTGAAAACACACTTCAGTGACGGACGTGGAGAGTGTGGTGATGCTGGGCTTTATTTAAACGTGTTCATGGGTGTAAGCAGAAATTTAAACACTGAATATCTGGCAATGGATAGGATTTAATTTGATGGTATAAAATGTTATTATACAGGTGGTGTGAGATTACTTATTGTGTAAAGTTTTGATGGTAATTATAATGCTATTATAATCACTTCTGAGAGCGCAGACACTCTTTCCATTAGCACGATTTCTTTCCGCAACAATCTATTGAATAATATAGTACTAAGTAGAAATCTTGCCTGCTGCCCTGATTTATTTGATTATTATTTATTTATTTTGCGTTGATTCCCTCATCCATCCAGGAGTGCTCCTTCCTCTCAGCATAGTTGAGTGAAGAGTCATATTTAGTCATATAAGAGACATATTTTTTTAGTTGATTTAATAAACAAAGTCATATGAATATGTATCTCTTGTTACGTCTCTGCATTAAACAACATGATTAGGTGAAGTTTTAGAGCTAGACTTCTATGCACTGCTATGGTGCATATTAATGAAGTCTAGATCTTTACTGAGCCACTGGGTGGATAATGTGCCTGGCAATAATCATTTATAAGGTGTCTATACCCTAACTACATTTTAAAACTTTATAGACAGCATAAATTGACTCCAGTGATACCTGAGAGAAAAAAATGCCCTGTACCTCTTATTGTGGACAAATTGTGGTCTTCCGAACGTTCTATCACTTGCCTCATTATTACACTTGGCATCCTTCACTTAGCCCAGCCACAGTGAGGTGAAATGTGTCTCCTACAAGATAATTCTTCTCAATATGTCACATAGAAACCGGTGGCTATCCGGTGCCACTGACACAAGGACATCCTTTTCCCTCAGGAGACTAAAGACTTTTGTGGCTTCATATCTGGGGACAGGCTCCTCCATCATAAACACAGACAGCCTGCTACAGGGCACTGTCCTCTCTGAGAATAAAATCGTTTAATACCTCATTATTTATATCGAACTGCAGTGCATTGTCATATCTATGTACATCATACTGTCATCAATTCAGAGTCAACACCCATCCAGCAAGCACCAAAATAAATCTCACAGGTCCTCACACAAGCTGTAATGGTGACGCTAAAAAGTGCTGGCTGAGGCGTAGCTCTCCTCTTGCTTAGTTGACACGAGATAATTTGGTTTTGACAGCAGATGCTGCCTGTCCTCTGCAGAGCGCCCATTAGAGACAGGTAGGAATCGGCACTGACAAGCACAGGAACGTGGGAGAAATTCAAACACAAACCATTTGTCAGGCTTTTCATCCCATTTGGAGGAACAGATATCTTGAACTATGAGAGTGATTATGAGGATCATTTGCAGTGACCTAAAAAGAAAATAAAGGCTCATGACATTTGATAGAAGCGGGCAATATGCAAAGGTGCAGATGAAATCACATGGTATGGGGTCCCTATCTTTTTGCTTGCTTTTAATATTTGATCCTTTCACTGGATGTCTCATATTTTATTAAGCCACTTACTGCCATTGAAATGGATGTACTACATTATGCAGTATTACTAATGAATGATGTTCAATCAGTGTCAAGGACTAGCTGCACACACACTCACTTAAAGAGGTGTGTTGTGTTTTGGCCTATTCTGATATTGTAACGGTTTATCCAAGAAATATGCCCCAAACAGTGACCCAGACCCTAAGCTTTAAAATTATTCTAACTTTTCACAGTGTATGTATGTATATCCTCACATTGAGCACAGATAAAGCTCTGGTAAAGGACGCTAATGAGTCCAATGAGACTGAGGGATAAAAGCTCGTGCTATTCATACTGCTTTAAAGTGCCCTTAGAGAAGCCGAGGGGTAACAGGGATGCTCAACTGATCGCGGGGGGAACAGAAAGAAAGAAAAGAGCGATAAAAAGTGAAAGCAAAAGATGGAAGTAGTGTGTGGTGTGTTTCTGGAGCCCATGCAGAGATGTTGCTGGTTGTAACTATGGTAACAGGTTCCCATGGTGCATGTGCAGTGCAGCCAGTGAGTGTCAACCGAGGGAGTGGCTGTGGGCTCTATCTGCAAGGGGAATGTGGCAAATATGGTAATACTTCTATTAAATTATTTGGGGAAATTTCTCAGTCATGATCCTCTGTTAGTGAGTGGGACCACGGCTCGAGGGGACTGTGAGGTACCACACGGACGCACCACATTTGGACAGACTGTGCTGTCTATCAAAGGCACTAATTATTGGAACAGTCTTCCACTGACAATAAGAGAAAGTCCATCTCTGCCCACTTTGAAACTGCTATTTAAACTTTAAACTGTGGGAGAAGGAAAACCCTGTCCATGAACACCTTCAATCTGGCCCTTTACTGTTCTGTCGTTTTTGTAACGTTTTGTACTTGTCTTCAGTGTCACCTCCCTGGGCACAACAGATGGGCATTAGCATCTCTGCTATAATCTGGCATATTCACACTGTAATTACAGATGTTCATTAATATGCACTGTCCCTATCAAATAAATAAATAAATAAAATTAAAAAGTTACCAGGAGGATGTGAGGTAATGTTATCTGATATTATCTAATTAATAATATTGAAATATAACAGACGGTAATCAGGCCCATAAATGGGTTTGTGGACAGAACATGCCTTGAATGGGAAAATTTGCCCTCCAGGTCAGTGTCCAAGACGCTGCCTCCAGTCAAATATGTCCACAGAGCCTCCGCAGCCTGGAAGACATAGAGTACTACATATGTTTTATCAGTACAGAACTTGTACGGCAATGTTCTCTCTCTCTCTCTCTCACTCGCTCTCTGTCTCTTTTGCTCTCTCTCTTTCTCTCTCTCGCTTGCTCAGTCTGTCTGTCTCTCTTCCTCTTTCTCTCTGTTTCTCTCTTTCTTGTTCACTTGCTCTCTCTCTCTCTCTTTCTTTTTCTGTCTCTCTTGCTCTTTCTCTCTCCCGCTCACTTGTTCTCTCTCTCTTTCGCTCTCTCTCTTTCTCTTTCTGTCTCTTTCTTGCTCTTACTCTCTCTGTCTCTCTATTTCTCCTCTCGCTCACTCTCTCTTTCTCTCTCTGTCATTCTCTTTCTTTGTCTTGCTCACTTGCTCGCTCTCTCTCTTTCTCTCTCGCTCACTTGCTGTCTCTCTCTCTCTTTTTCTTTTTCTCTGTGCCTCTCTCTTCTCTCTTTCTCTTTTTCTCTGTCTCTCTCTTGCTCACTCTTGTTCTCTGTCTCTCTCTTATTCCTGGCTGTATTTTGGCTTTGTGAAATCACCTCTGGGTGAGATGATCCAGTAGTCTAACCCTTGCACTACATGGCATGGCTGGAGGCACATCTTGAACTTCATGTCTGCAGATATCTTGTGGTCAGTCATGTTTTTCAGACTAGTTAAAGGTGACTGCAGAGGAATAAAAGGCATGTTTTATGCACAGCACGAGTAAACATACTGCAGCTCTCACCAGTCCAGTTGGATGTAAAAAAAAAAGAGACATGTTTGTGGTCATATATATATATATAGTCTACACAATCTGTGGTGTGTGGGTGTTCACAGCTTGCTCCAGGGCCCATTTGGATTCAGTTGTTTGTTATCTTGTTATATAGGGAATAGTTTGCTATATGACCAAAATATACATTTATTTCAGTGGTTCCATCCATCCTCTTTTTTAATCTGCAACCCAGATTTTACCAGTGGTTTAGATCTAGGCCTAGTGTGTGTGTGTGTGTGTGTGCGTGTGCGTGTGTATTTACATAAGTGTGTATTTACATATATATGTGTGTATGTGTGTGTGTGTGTTTTACTGTACACATTTTACGGGCCCAAGCCTTCAGCTCTCTGTAGTCCTGTCCTGTCCTCTTTGCCCATGTGATCCTGGCTGTGTCTCATTTCGTTTGTTAGTCACTTGTTTATCTCTGTGTCTAACTTGTGTGACATCAGTTTACTGTTGATTTTGGCTTCATGTGTCTTGTTTTCATTTGTCACTTGATTCTGTGTATAGGTCTATGTGACTCATTATTACTGAGACACTCGTGTTTTTTGTAGTTTTTGTAGCTTTTGTAGTTTAGTTGGTTATTTTCATGTGCCTATTTTAGCTCACTTTTGTATTACATTCCTGTTAATTCAATTACTACTTGTTTTTCCATCTGTTTTTTTTGTTATCTCCCTCTCCTGGGTTGTAACAACAGCTCCTAACCATAAGTGTATGTGCGGTAGATGACTGTTTTTATATAAATTTATGGCAAGATGCTGTTTATAATTTTCTTGGTAAAATGCTGTATTTTCATCAGACGAACGTAAATTTACAGTTCAAATACTGTTATTTTATCAGAGTTGCCAAACCATGCCCCATATAAACCAATAATGCACAGGACCAGATATTTCAAGCCAAAATGCATTTATTAAAACATCCAACAGGTGTGATTAGTCTTACAATGTGCACTTAGAGCCACAGATGAAGTCCTATAGGTCTTAAAATCTTACAGGTCATTCTACTGGGCTCCTCTTGGCAATGATGCAGCTTATCTAAAACACACAAGAACAAGAGTAAGTCATTAATTCAATGATTTAAATGCTTTTATAATCAAATCAATGTGTATGTAATAAGTGACTTGACTTTAACGTGTGGGGTGAAACTGTTACCTCTGGACTATGTGGAGTGTCCCACATCAGGCGGACTTGTGAGACTTGTGCTGTATTTACCATATTTTTCTGCATAATAGTGTAAACGTTTTCTTCACTATTATGCAAACATTTGAAGAAGACTAAGAACAGACACTTTATCTTTAAAAGCAAGATATAATAATAACAATAACACAGAGAACAACAGGCTGAATATCAGTACAGCACGCTAACGTAACACACAACAAGTTTACTCTCGATCTCACTCACAAATCACTCAATCCATGGAATTCTTCATCTTTGGTGTCGCCTTTGAACTTCGTCAACTCTGGAAGTAGATGAAGCGGTGCTTCTGCGTGGCTGTCATACTGGTACAAGCCTAAAGTAGCCTCACGCAGTTGTCAGTGTGACAATAACGAAGATGTGAGATTATATATTTTACAGTGACGTGATGTTAGGTAAGGCTGTGCCTCACCTGTCAACACAGAGAAAAAATAAATGAAATAGTTATATTTATCAAATGATTTGTATTATAAAGTTATTTTCTATTTAACTTTGCAATTGTATTATTTTTTTTACTCAAAATCACTGAATTTTTACGTTTACCGTTGAAATACTGAGAAGAGACGCGCAGTGAGGCATCGGCCGTTCGTGCCTCACATGGACTGACTGTGCATCCATGTGAATCCATTCACTTTTTTCTCCTTGTCTGGCCCTACTTTTTAAATGTAGGAAGATTAGACATTAAAGCTCAAGCAGTTTTCTAAACTGGACTTTTGGACGAAGCAGGAGGGTATAATTAAAGGAAGACCAACGCTAAAGGAGCTAAATGGTTTGCGCCAGACGACGGGCCGAAAGACTCGCTCTTTTCAAACAGAGTGGTACGAAATGGTAAAGAGATTTAATAACTTCAATCCATTGAAAACTGGTGAAGCAGAATAAGGTTAAAAAACAATACAAAACCAGCTTGCTTTTTATTTCATACTGTTAGAGCTATTTCATAAGGACTTCGGAACTTTTATTTTGAAATTATTTTTTATTCTGGCCCCAAGTCACTGGGAGAGAAATTGACCCGGGGCCAAATGTCCTGACACCTGGTTTACATGTTTGTAAATCTGATTGTGATGACATCAGTCCCTCACCAGCCAAGAACCTCACCGCACATCACTGACATTTTAATAATTTCACATATAATCGCATCTGAGTATAAGTCGCACACCCAGCCAAACTATGCAAAAAAGTGCGACTTATAGTTCAGAAAATACAGTCGTAAAAAACACACTGTGTTTCACTCAAACTGAGTCCGGTTTCAAACTCAGAGACCATCCTGATGTGCTCATTCATCCTGAAAAGGACAATATAGATTAGATTTACAAGAAAATAGTATTGCAGACAAACAAAATGAAAGTGTACTGCAGTAACAGTGTTATTATTATTCAGCGCATATTTAAAAACATGTTCTTACCAGCTCAAAGTCCATCATGGTGATATCCCAGTCCCTTACATTTGCAGACTTCAAGCAGAAACAGGCTGAAATAAGGACCAACACAAAGTTAGCTTTCCTTTATTTTACAGCTAAATGCTACTGCAAGTTTCTGAAATCCCCTAAAATGAAACAAAATGGTTTTGAGGGATAAATCATATTGACTGTGAAAGAGCTTTAAATTCACCTGGTCCTGCCCTGCTCTTGTCCTGTGGCTCTTGTGGGCTCAAGTCTGTCTGTGTCAGCCCCATGCAGGAGAGAGTGGAGGAAGGACACATATGATGGCCCTAAATGAACACAACACATAAAAATACATAATAAATAAGTCTACATGGGCCAATAGTCCTACTACACATGTTTTGTCACTATAGTAATATAATAAAGTAGAGCAGATATAGCAGCTTACAGCTAAACTCTGGATACTGCGTGTGAATGGGAGTTAAATGAAAGAGGCCCAAACAACAAAACCTCACTTCAGTCTGTTCGAACAAAACCAATACATGAATATATTGTCTTAATTATAATATTTCAGAGTTGAACATTTTAAGTAATTTACCCATAGAGGCTGCAGTCTGTGGTCCGGGGGTGACTGAGGAGAGGCAGGCAGGCTGTTATATATGAGACAGAAATGAGTCCAAGAAGTCCAAAAAGTAAAAAAAAAAAAAAAAAGTAAACTTTGGATATGCAGAGAGGACGACTTTAAAATATTTCACTCTGATTTTCCCGCTCTTTTTCAGAGCTGTTTCTTTCCCAGGATGCACAGGCGGTAGTTACAGCAGTGTAGTTAAAATACAGTTGTGACTTGATATTCCTCATTTTCCCATTGCAGCAGACAGTACGCTACCGTATTATCGCAGTAATGCAGTTTATCAACTCTCCCACCCTTTTTTGTCCCAGAATGCATTGCAATTTATGGTATAGTATTGTTTGTGTGTGTATTTAAAATAGTACACAAAGAGTAGAGAAGAAGCAAGTGTAAGAGAAAGGAGATATATGATAGTTATTGTGCTCAGTGGCAGATGTGCCTTTTGCCAGGATGTAATTTGAGCCGATCTATCAGGGTGCAGTAATGAGGTCTAATGTTAGTGCCCAGTGTTTCCTAATGACACCGCGGCTGTCCCATCACAGAGCCACTGCAGGCTGCACATGCCCGCCCCTCTAGCGCCCCCGCAGCGCTCAGGGCAGCTGGGGCGTGACACCTGACCTTTAGAGAGACAGCCCCCTTCATCAGGAGCAAACCACAGCTCCAGCACACAGCACACATGTGCCCCAATCAGGCATAAGGCTCAATTACTGTGCATCCCGTATCCTGTAGCATTTACTATATATGTTTTTCACAAATAATGAGCAGGACTTTTGCTTAAAAATAATATGGTCTTTAAAGCTGGTTCTGGCTTTTTAATGAGGCTAGTACAATATAAGTCTGTGTACCCAGTGAGGCTAGCATTGGGTACAGAGATTTATATTGATTAAAAAAATAAAAAATAAAAGATTAAATAAGTTCATTCTGCAAATTCCAGGTTAAATGCGAAATTAATGCCATATTTTGAGTCTTTACTGGTATCTTATTAAAAGTGTGTAGTGTAAGGGCCAAATAATTCACTCACTTTAAATAAAATGGTAAATAGTCACATGTATATAGCTCTTTTCTACTGAACAGATTATACTGATTGTAAACTGTAATAATATCATGACGTATTGAAAAACATGCCAGGTTACATCTGTAAATTAGCAAGGCGAGCTTTAACCCCAAATTACCCGGAGACTTCAGGACAAGGCAAACAGCAGCTAGAGCATATCTGGCATCCTGCTAAATGCAAGGCTGAGCTCATTAGGATTGGCCCATCATCACACACATACACACACACACAGACACACACCCCAGCCCAATCTGTCAGTGTTTGCACTTTAAACAAGCAGCCACAAAAAAAACACAGCAATAGAGACAATGCAACGCGAGAAACCCAGAAATGAGGAGGAGAGCGAGGAAAAAGAGTTGGCAAAGCAGCACTGATCACACGGGGCTGCAGAAGAAGCGGCTGGTAAAATGACAGAGCGCGATACGTGAAGGACGGAGGGAGAGATAGAGACAGAGAGATGGAAACAATGAGGGGAGAGACAAAGCAGGTGGCCTGGGTAATTGCCTGGGGAATATAATGAATGAGCCACAGTGCGTCTGACGGAATGGGAAATGGTCTCTATCTCCTCATTCCGCCGTGCACTTCTCATTATCGCTCACCCTCTCCTTCCACTCATCCTCTTATCCATCTCTCTGTATCTTTTTTTAAATATCCTAACCCTATGTTTCCATGCTGACAATTGCCAACATTTTTCGACAGAGAGGGAGCATTTTGCAAGTTTTTTTTTTTTTTTCCTCAGAATTCCAGTTTCAACCTTTTCTCCATGCCTCCTTCAAGGCCTGATCATCAGAAATCAATTATTTCGTAATGACAAACCCAACCCAATCCAACCTTAACCTGCTTTTGTCAAATTTATTATTGTCAGAATTCTGCAGGTAAATGCTTTTACTTCATGCAGTGTAGGGAAAACCAGACAATAAACTTGTTACATTTGGATCAAACTCTTTAGAAAATGAATTTAGTGGTGTTAGCCGGCTTTCTTGTAATCTTAAAAAAAAAAAAAAAAATAAATAAAAAGTGATGATTATAATGATTACTTTATAATAATAATAACAATAATAATAATAATAATAATAATAATACAAAAAATACTTGGATATGAATACTATAAATCAAAATTAGATAGATTTTTTGTTATAGGCTCAATAAAGAAAAAACTGTAAACACACAGGATGTATATTGTTCTTCCTTTTCAGTTAATAGTATTAATTTATAGTAATTATTAAGTGGAGTTTCCTTTGTCACAGCTGCAGAGTTACTTGAGCAGTATTGTGAATCGGTGCAGGACCCTGGTCAAAGGTAGATAAAAGACCAGAGGAGATAGTGGACTTTAATGGCAAGGGAAGGTAGATAGGCCAGGCTAAAAAAACCTGGAAGGATATACAAGTGACACACCGAGAGGAAGAAGGTTGTGGTGCAAGTACAGGGGAGCCCGATAGTGTCACGTCAACTATTCAAGTCAGTTTGATGAGATGCCTCCACCAGCTTAAAATAGGAGAGACGGACGTAATTCAAGAGTGAGCGAGCCCTTTCATCAGTGTGGTTTGTGCAGCCTAACCTCTCTCACTCCTCCTCCTCTTTTACCCTGACACAGATAGATAGAAATCACCATGTTGGGAGCTGGTGTCATGCAGCGTAGAGCACAACCATCTGTTTACTCATTTTAAACAGACCAAGATTTTATCAGTATATTTGAAGTCAGTATGGCGGATGCAAAGCTCAAAATTGTTCTATTGTTATTTAATATGTATAAAGAATTCATTAGCGTAGAGCGTTTGTCCCCTGATCTGAAGGTTGGCGAAGGTTTGAATCCCACTCTTGACCTAAACATCATTGGTTGAGCGGTTAGATACATCCCACAGATGAATACTGCTGTTGTGTCTTTGAGGTTTTGAGGCCAGGTTTCAAAATTCAACAATCCTACCGTGTTTTGTTGAGGTTACATATTTGAGCTTATGTATTTTAGTTATTGATACTTTTGTTTTGAAAATTTTAGTGCATCATAGGACCTTTAACACTATAGCGTAATAAGAAGTCACTTTTTGGTATTTTTCAGTAGAGCAGTTCAAGATTAAGACAGAAATCCTGGATATAGATGAATTTTAATGCATTCTTCTTTGTTCCCACTGATTTCTCTGGTTGATCTAGTGGCTGTCACGCAGGCACGAGCATGTGACTGGGATGGCAAAGACTAACTCATTAGTGTTCCTCTACACAGCAGGGGGACTCTGCAGTAGTGTGACATACAGGCCTCACACATACACACCTGTTTCCTTCATTTTTCCCTCATCAGTCTCTTTCTTAGCCCTGTTCCTGCTCTCATTTCCATGCTTTAGTTTTGTCTCCTTTCTTCCGTGGTTGGAGAGCGTGAGTGGTGGCCTCTCTATCCAGGATTTAATTAAAGCAGTTTAAATGGCCAGGGGTGATCCTCATCATGTCACCCCTTCCTTTTCTCTCTTCCACTGGAGGTTAATATCAGACTAATCCACTCTCACCCCCCTTAAGCCTTTCCTCAATAATGCATGCCTTCTTCCCGGCCACATGGAGTAGCTGTCTCCTCCACAGCCTGAAAAGTACAGGGTTCACATTCATGCTGTCACTGACAGGCACGCCCTTATCTGTGTAAGGCGGTTTTATCTATGTACCACAGTTTTATAGACCCCCACAATTCTGCTCAGAGCACATGTGAACTCATTTAAATGCATGTTTTGTATCTGGCAACACTTTCAATAGGACTCTGTTTATTTGCTGTTAAATAACTTCTGGGTCTCTACTTGAAAATATTTTCAGGTACTATGCAACATCATAGGCTTTTAAGATAAATGTCCACAGAACAGTGTTGGTTTTTGATCAGCATCACATCTAATAACCTTTCCACCCATCTCTATATTACATGTGTTTGTGTGAGTGTGCGAGTGTGTGTGAGAGGAGAAGCAGGTACTTCTGGGGTTTTAATGAAGACAGGGATACAATGTACACAGCTACCAATTAAAGTTGTCACAAAGTGCACTCGGGCTTTGACAGTTTCTACACAGCCTCTTTCCATATAGAACAATTAGACAGTGGGTGTGGTGACGGGACAGAAATTACCTTATGAGCAAATGTTCTTCTTGTCAGAGTGGATGTATGAGTGGTATTGTGCGTGTGACTGTGGGAGTGGGTTCAGCAGCCGTCACACGTGATTGTGGAAAGCTTGCTACAAAGCCACCAATTAGAGCTCCCCTTGAGTTCCCTATTACAAGAAAGGGCATATATATATATATATATATATATATATATATATATATATATATATATATATATATATATATATATATGTGTGTGTGTGTGTGTGTGTGTGTGCACACTATTTCACTGAGAGAGATAATAGTTCAGAATATATAGTCTTTATCCTCCTAAACCACAGTAGCATAAATCTTCCCCAGTGAGATTAAACGACAACATCGAGGTTCCGTGTGCTAACCAGTGTGGCAAACAGTTGTGTGAGCCATAGCCAATATCATTCATGGCTGTTCTACATAATTTATGATGGGCAGTTTATAGGAAGCAATTACCACGTTACCAGGCTGACCTTATCCTAATTGGAGTCCCCGATTCACATTAGTAGAATATGTGATTAGGCTAAGACTGACAGCATTTCATCAAAATGCAAAAATTAAAAAAAAAAAATAAAAAAAATACATTAACAAATGACATTAAATCATTAAAAAATGCAGAAAGGTTACATAAAGAAAATTACTTGTTAACCTCAGTGGAGTGACTCTTATTTTTTACTTTATTTTGAGTACTGTTACTAACCCATCCATCTTCATAAAATATAAATGATTGTTCAATTTTAATACAAAAAAACAAAAAACAAAACAAAACAAAAAAATAAATAAAAATAAAAAATTCAATACACATAGTCTGTATGTACCTCTGCTACCTCAGTGCACTCAGAGTGCACCTCGAAGGAAGGGAGGGCCACACCAATGGCCAACTCAAAGACAAATTTAGGCAGTGCATAGTTAGCTACTGAAAATAAACCACATCTAATCGTTTTAGAGAAATATTTAGACTAATATAAATACCTGAGTGTCGCTTTGTTTCTAAAAAAAACTTTTCCAATCACTATTTTCATTGTAAATGTATTGGCTCTTGGGGGCCCTCTGGTGGCCTCGGGGCCCTAAGCAGCTGCTTAGTCCACCTATAGGCTGGGATGGCCCTGACTCCAGTTTGTGTACAGTCCACATTATTGCACATTTTTCTCAGTGGACTCCACATTATTGCACACTCCACTCATTGCACTGTCCACATTATTGCATACTCTTCTCAATGGAGTCCACATTATTGCCCTTTGGGGGGTGTTCCGGGAGTATGGGGTTCGGGGCCCTTTGCTAAGAGGTATCTGGTCATTGTATGACCAGAGCAGGAGCTGTGTTTGCATTGCCAGTAGAAAGTCTTCTTCCCAGTGCACGTTGGACTCCACCAAACCCTTTGTCACCGGTTCATTTCATTGTATTTATGGACATAATTTCTAGGCTCAGGGGTCGGAGAGGGTCCGGTTTGGGAACCACAGATTTAATCTCTGCTGTTTGCAGATTTGGTGGATCCATCGAACCAGGATCTGCTACATGCACTACAGTGGTTTCCAGAAGCGGCAAACCGTGAAGCTACTGCAATGAAAATCCTCCAAACCTGAGGCCATGGCTTTTGACTGGAAAATGTGGCTTGCCCTCTCCAGGTGGGTGGGGAGTCCCTGCCTCAAGTGGAGGAGTTAAAATATTATGGGTCGGGGGTCTTGAGTGGGGGAAGTATGGAACATGAGATTGACAACGGGATCAGTGAAGCGTCTGCAGTGATATGGTTGCAGTGATATGGACTGTTGTAGTGAAGAAGTAGCTGAGCCAAAATGCAAATCTCTTGATTTGCTGGTCAATCTACATTCCTACCCTCACCCATAGGTCATGAG
Organism: Periophthalmus modestus; assembly: GCA_019594935.1. NCBI lineage: Eukaryota > Metazoa > Chordata > Actinopteri > Gobiiformes > Gobiidae > Periophthalmus > Periophthalmus modestus. The sequence continues at coordinate 34,346,153 of JAIEZT010000054.1, read as the reverse complement.
CTTTGGGTATTGACCGAAGGATAAGATTATGGACACAGGCAGTCGAAATGAATTTCCTTTGCAGGATACCTGAAGGCTCCCTTAGAGACAGGGTGAGGAGCTCAGTCACACGGGAGGAGCTGAGGTGGCTTGAGCATCTGTTGCCTCCTGGACGCCTCCCTGGACTGGCCTGGGAAGACCTTGGGGTCATACTGGAGGAGCCGGAGCATATATTTATATATATATATATATATATTATATATATATATATATATATATATATATATATATATATATAATATATATATATATATATATATATATATGTGTGTGTGTGTGTGTGTGTATGTGTGTATATATATATATATTTATTTCTCACAAATTTCTTTGTTTTAACCTTATATAACAGTACAGTCGAACTCGGTGACCTGTGCCTCCTCTCTAGTAACCTAATATATTAACAAACATGAGACCTACAAACATGAACATAAAGTTCACACTTTTACCCATTCCACAGCCATTATGGTAAACTGACTTTTTCAGATTTTTTCTTAGGTCAGCCAGGGGTCAATACCTGCCCTGGTATTGACCCCATTGTTTTTGTCCCCTGACTCTTCTCACAACAGCATGTATCGTTCACAAAGTTGGCTGCTATATCGTGCAGTCTCTTCAGCTGGGCCACAGGTTGAGCAGCACTTTGGGAATAGTCACCTGCTTAAAGCAGACGGCACTCCAGGCGATTGCTGCCAAAATTCTTCACACTACATAGTCATAGCCATCTGGTTCATGGGCTCTGGAGAGGTCAAGGTGCATGCCAAATATGGTTGTGGTCAAAGGGTGTAAAATGAGAGTTATGCAGTAGACTAGCTCCAGTGTGATAATGTTATGTTAAGAACTCCATACACTTGTTTTGTACTTTCTAAGCTTGACAAAGGAGCTCAAAGTGTTACACCGTTTTCATTATTCAGTCAGTCTCCACTTGCTAGTGTTAAGCTTCTGTAGTCACACCTGCCCTGAGGTGAACTGATGGAAGTGAGGCTGCCAGTCTGGTCAAGGTTGGTGTTTCTCAGAGATAAAATGGCAATCTGCACTGGTCATAACGGGATTAGAATTACTGTTTGCTTTAACCAATAAATAAAGTATTAGTAAAGTTATAGACATGATGTCACATGCTGCCTGGACAGTTCAAATATTACTAAAGGTTTTTGAATGTCAGAATATCAGACATGTAAAGGCCGACCCAGTAAAACAAATTCTATTTCAAAGTGCAGATTAAACACTAAGCAATCTATGGCTGGGGTTAGAGTGGCTGGCCCGCAGTAGTCACGGTTGTTGGAGTGAAGTCTGAAATATCCGACAGTGTTACGGTAGTGCCCCAGGCCTGGGCAGAAGAGCTTGCCTCAGTCTGCCGGGGGATCAGGCTCAGCCAATCAGAACCATTCCACATCATTGGCCAGAGCCATCTCTTATCTGAGCAAGTGGAGAGGCTTTCCCTACTAATGCCACCCAACGCACAAGCCTGTGCCTCAACATTTTTTCTCCTTTCAATCTCTTTTCATTCAGAGTTCATTCATTTTTCTAGTTCTTTTATCTATCATTTCAAACAATTCTGCTTGTATATATTTTTTTTCTTTCACATATTACTTTCACTTATTGGTTATGCCTTGCTGAGGTCTCTGATAAATCCATCATAATGAAAGACTTCTGCAAGAACAACCCTGCAGCAGCAGAGCAATAAAAAAGATACAGTGCCCAATAAACAAGTGGAACAATTATATAAAATAACTACTACAAAGGACTGGTTAAAGATAATGACTAACATTATCTGGAGTGAAAGGAACAATAAACAATAAGGTTTTGAATAAGCACCACTAGTGTCACCATAGTGAAATAGGGAAAATATAGGGGCACACTGCATTGTAGCAATGATTGTGTTGGATTTTTTCCACACTAAAAGAGATCAGCGTTGAGGAAAGTGTGCATTTATGTTACTAAATCTTTTGATTATATTATTAAATAGAATTCTCCTCATGTTGCACTCTTTTGGGATGTCACAATGCTTCCATACTTCATGTTTGTTTTCAGAAATAAAAAAAACAAAACAAATTCCCATTTATTTATTCTTGAAACATCCCTGCAGCAAATTGCGGTGTAAATTGTCTAGTTCCCATGGACTCTCCTGTAAATACAAAGTCATTGGCGATGTTAATAATCCTTTTGTTTGCTTGACCAGGATCTCTCCAACGGTGACTGCCTCTTGATTCAATTACTGTGGTTTAGGCAGCGAGGAGAATGAAGGCTGGACCCCAGTGCCACTGGTGTTAATGACATTCAAATTGATCACTGCCACATGTTGCTACGGTGCAGCCTGTTTAAAAGCCAGGGTAATGAAAAGAGGAGCTCTCCATTACCAAGAGCATAACTAAACATGACACCTCCCCGCTGAAAACAGAAGGCTTTTTTCTTCTGTTCAATATAGCATGTGCAGTAGTTATGTTATGTTTCTAGTGTTTCTTTCTTTTTTATTTTAATTTTTTTTTGTATGCAGTATGTCCATAAAGTCTCTTTACAATTTTAAAATTCAATTACAAGGGCAATTGATAAGATATTAATTATATTTGTTTCATTTGTTTGTTTATTGTACTGAGTGGTTATAAAAGTTTTAAATCACATTGTAGTTCTGTATGTCAAAAACTACAATGCTTCCTGTTGATTAAAGAGGCTACCTTATGTGTGAGACCACAACTGTAGGACCTTCAGCCAACCATGATTTTCAAGCAAGATGGTACCCCACCACACTGAGGTCTGCATGTTCATGAGTCCCTCAATCAAACATTTCCAGACTGTTGGATTGGAAGGGATAGACCAATTCCGTGGTCACCACCTTCACCAGATATCACACCTCTGGATTTCTTTCTAAGGGACTATGTTAGAGATATTGTGTATCAAACAAAGATATGGGACATTACTGAACTAAAAGATAATAGATGCGATTGCAACCATTGATGAGGCTATGCACGAACATGGCAAGATATCAAGTACCGTCTTGATGTGCTGTGTGCAACTAATAGTGCTCATATAGAAGTGTATTAAATGAGATAAAAAGCTTTGAAAACCACTGAGTACATATTTGATTAATGGTCTGATTAAAATATCTTATCAATTGCCTTTGTAATATTTTTTTTTTATTGTAGAGAGACTACATTGACACCCTGTATATAAATAAACACAGATTTAGTTTTACACATAAGGCCTCAGTTATTAATCCATGGGCTAAACTACGAGTATAAGGTGGAAAATAGCTTGTGCAATTTGTGGGCATGTTGCACGTGATGGTCCTTTAGGAAGTGTGCGTATTATTTTTGCCACAAAAAAAAAATGTAATTGAGAGCATTCAAAGAGTGAAAAAGATTGTCTCCTTCTGCTCCCGTAAACTGTTGAATTGTTGAAGTGTTGTGCAAATTTACATTTGGCCCTACCTCTGAACTTTTTCATTAAGGTCTGACGGGGAATTGTGAAAACTTTGAACAGCAAGTTTACTAATGTTATCCTTTTTGTTTGGAACAAAACGTGGAATGAAGGATTGTGTGTGAAAGTGGGAGCATGTGGCATTGGAGCAGTGTAGAGATTGGGATGTACATTGCGCCTCATGTAGGATGACTGGACCTCATAATCTTTAAAAGTGAAAGCCCACTTTGATGAACATCTGCTGTGTTCAGTGGAAAACTTGTGGGAGTCAGGGCCAAGGTGTCGCAGGTAAAGAGTTAAAATTGTATTACTACTTTGAAAATAAAATGCTATTATCTGTCCTTGTGGTTCATTTTAAAGCATTTAAAATCAGTATCAAATCCTCTCATAGTTGACCCACTTTACATATTCATTCAGCTTTTCTTTGAGAAATTCTGTTGGGTTTTTGCTCCACTTTTAGCGTGTTTAGCTGTTTAGTACATGAGCTTGATAAATGAGGCCCATAGCATACATTAGTGTGAGCACAAAAGTCTCATTTCACTAACGTGTCAAGAACCTCTCAAAGACAGCCACACCACCTGGGAGGGAGACCGCTGGGAATACCAAGTGTTGTAGTGAGGCAGGGGCAACTCAGTGGTTACAGTGGATGCTGCACACTGTTGTTGTGTCCTTGGGCAAACACCCACCTTTCCCCCGTTGTCTATATAAGCTATTGACCTTATTCTGTCACTTCACCACTGTCTTATTGCACCTTATTGCACTGATAACAGGTCAAATACCAGTGTAGGGAGAAGAACTGGGGCAGATTCGTACTTTGACACCTCACCATCAACGGTTTGTGTTGACAATATTATTAAGATGTTTGATGGGATGATGAACAAAAGGCATTGAACAGGAGATTTGGAGAGAAGAAGTGTTCAATACACAACCAGGAGCCAAAACCACTCAGATCTTGATATGCGTGTTTTTTTTTTGTTTTTTGTTTTTTTTTTACTATTAGAAAGCAGAGATTGTGTATATGATATACATATTTTTAAATTTTACATCCTATGATTTAACCCAGCGTTCTTAGCTCCTTCCATCTGTTTTCTGTGTGTTCTGAACCCTGTAGAGAGTGACCCCCACCTCTGATTATTTAGATTGCTTAAGAGAAAAAAAATACCAATATCAAACATTTCCTAGCTCCTTTCATTGCCATAAGCAGTTATTCAGTGGCATTCTTGGGGCAGCAGTGGCTTAGTGGGCAGAGCAGTGGTCCCCCGATCTGAAGATCCGAGGATCAACCAAGTTCTGCCATTGTGTCCTTATCCCCGACACTTCACCCACCTTGCCTGGTATGAAAGTGGTGTGTGTGTGTGTGTGTGTGTGTAGATGATTCATGGTGATTGCAGACTGGCAGTCAGTTTGCCCCAGGACAGCTGTGGCTACAACTGTAGCTTACCACATTACCCATTACACCCATTACATTTACTAAACATGAAAGATTTTTAAATGAACAATAATCTTACTTTGGCCAGTTGGAATGTTAAAGGGCGGAATCATCCAGTGAAACGCAAGAGAGTCTTGACACGTTTAAAACAACTTAAGGCTGAAGTGATTTTTTGAAAGAGACTCAACTGCAGGATTCAGATCGTTCGCACCTAGGGAAGTGCTGACCAGGACAATTTTTTTATTTGAATTTTAAGGCAAAGGCCAGGGGCGCTGCAGTTCTCATTGACCGAAACATTATGTTTACACTCTCAAATGTTATAGCTGATAAAAATGGGCGCTTTGTTATTGTGTCTGGCAGCCTCTGCAATAAACTGGTGACCTTAGCAATTATTTATGCACCCAATTTTGATTATGTGATTTTTTTTTCAGAATCTGTTCTCCCATTTCTCTAATTTAAACTGCAATTCTAATTCTAGGGGGAGACTTTAATTTCTTTTTGGATGCAATATTAGACCGTTCATCCTCTAAACCTGCATTTCCTAGCAAATCTGCAACTTATGTGAAATCTTTTCTTGAAGATTATAGCCTCACAGACCCTTGGCATTTTTTGTACCCCACTGGTAGAGACTATTCTTTCTTTTCTCATGTGCATCATTCGCACACTAGGATAGATTATTTCTTTATTGATAGTCTCTCACTTCCTAATCTCACTTCTTGCACTTATGAAAGCATTACTGTTTCTGACCACACCCCCCTTGTACTTAAATTGACTTTCCAGGGAGGTGATTCTGCGAGAATTTTTTTACTGAAAATAGAATACCAGGTATTCCAGAAAGCACAGTATAGGAGGCAATAAAAGAATTTCTTAGGGGGGAAATGATTTTGTTTGCAGCTTTTAAACGGAAATTTGCGAGGCAGGAACAAGAGGACATTTCGGACCAGATTTTAAACATTGACAGGGAGTCTGCACAATCACCATCAACCGCACTGTATAAAGAACATTTGAAATTGCAGACTAAGCTCAATCTTCTTTTCACCCGCCAGGTTGAGGGTTGTTTGCTTAGAAATAGGAGCAACTTTTACGAACATAGTCAAAAAAACTGGTAAACTTCTAGCCAATCAGCTCCGCAGGATTAGCGCAAGACGAATTATAACTGGAATTTGGACGGATAATGGGGAGGTTACATCTGATCCAAAGGTAGTTACCGATACATTTAAGCAATTTTACTCTAAATTATACTCATTGGAATGTACAGTGAAATCTGATGACTTGGACAGTTTTTTCAACTCAATCGATATGCCTTCGCTTTCCCCAGACTCAAGACAAACTCTTGAATCCCCCATTACAAAGGAGGTATTTAAATTGGCAATATCGTCTACGCAGTCAGGAAAATCTCCAGGCCCAGATGAGTTTTTCGCAGATTTTTTCAAAAAGTTTTCTGATGACCTTTGCCCTTTCCTGTGTGATGTTTTTACTGAATTGTTTAGCTCCGGCAAACTCCCTTCTTCCTTTTACCAAGCCTGCATCTCCTTGCTACTTAAAAAAAGATAAAGACTGCACATCCTACAGACCTATATCTTTATTAAATACGGATGTTAAAATTTTGGCCAAGCTTCTGGCTGGTAGACTTGAAAAGTTCTTCCCTCTATTATCTGACTGGTTTTGTTAAGAATCGTCACTCTTTTTCAACATTTGTCGGCTTTTTAACATTATCTACACCCCTAACCACAAAACACCCAAATGTCTTACAGCTATGGATGCTGAAAAAGCATTTAATAGGGTCGAATGGGACTACTTATTTTTTACTTTAGAAAGGTTTGTCTTTGGTCCTTTATTTTGCCCCTGGGTCAAACTCCTTTACATAAGTCCTATCGCTTCTGTGCTGACAAATGGTCATTAATCACAATTCTTTAAACTATATCCTGGAACAAGGCAGGGCTGTCCCTTAAGCCCATTGCTTTTTTGCTTTAGCAATAGAACCACTGGCAATTGCAGTCAGAGGCAGTAGAGAGATACAGGGCATCTGGAGGGGTGGAATTGAACATAAAGTCTCCCTTTACGCAGAAAATCTCCTTTTATTCCTTTCCAATCTGCCCACTTCCTTATTTGCTGTACTTAAAGTGCTAAATGCTTTTAGTAATTTATCACATAAGATATAAGACAAACTTAACTAAGAGTGAATTGTTCTTTATCAGTGGACAAGGTGGAGACTAGGGTCCTCTTGCCTTGTCTCCTGATAATAATAAAGTAGTTCAACAGTCTCTAAGGATCTGGTCCCAGTTCAGGAAGAGTTTTGGTCTCTAGGCTTTCTCACTTCAGAGTCCAATTTCTTTAAACCACCTGTTTGCCCCTTCCATGACTGATGGGGCATTTCATGTTTGGCACAAAAAAGGCCTAAAATGCTTTGCTGATTTATATTTGGATGGACAGTTTGCTAGATTCTCCCAACTGTCATCAAAATTTGGAAGTGGCTCAACACATTTCTTCTGTTTTTTACAGGTCAGACACTACATGCAGAGTGTGGCAGTACAGTTCCCTCAAAAACCTTTAGACAATCTGGTTGACAAATTCCTTTCGGTCAAACCACTTCAAAGGGTGTTTTGTCAGCTCTTTATAGCATAATTTCCGATCTTGACTGTCCTTCTATGGCTGCTATTAGATCCAAATGGGAACAAGATCGAAATCTTCCTCTTACAAATGAGGTGTGGGACTCGATTCTTTGCTGAGTTCATTCTACATCAATGTGTAGTTGTCATGCACTCATTCAGTTTAAAATCATACACAGAGCGCATTTGTCTAAGGTTTAACTAGCATGCATCTATCCTGATATGGACCCAACTTGCGGAAAAGGTAGCAGCGCACCTGGCACGCTGTTGCACATGTATTGGTCTTGTCCGGTGTTAGTTCATTTTTGGCAGTCTATGTCGGAAGTCCTGCAATATCAAATTAAACCAGATCCACTCCAGATATAACCAGAACCAGATATCTTCGGAGTGGCCCTGGACCTTTTTTTACCAAACTCCAAACTAAAGGTTCTGATGTTCGCACTCTTTATTGCTATACGAGCTATTTTGTTTAAGTGAAAAGACTCGGCAACTCCCTCCCATGCACAATCGATGAAAGTTTTATATGGATTTGGAAAAAATCGGATATACTGTTCGTGTATCAGGAACAAAATTTTATAAACTATGGCGCCCTTTCTTAGATTATTTTGAGAAACCTTCAACTATTGCTACCAACCTACATCACTGAAGCAATGGGAAGGTGTGGAGTGACAAAAACTCCTGCAATCCGGCCACAGGAAAGAAGCACACAGGGCCAGCAGAAGAGAAAAAGTGCCAGTTGTGTCCAAGAAACAAAGATCACAAAGCCATTGATTGCTGTTGGAAATGCAGTACCACTGTGTGCAATGGTCACCGCCAGAAGCAAGTAGTTTGTGACAGCTGCACACAGTGAGAGGAGATGAGATGTTTGCATGTGTACATATGCGTGGACAGTGTTATGGTCTCCGGACCTGCTGAATGCTCTCTGTTGGTCCTCCAGACATAGGGACACACAAACAGGTTTCAACACCTGATTGACCTGATTGATTGTTAAGTGCTAAAATGTGAATGCAAAGTAAAAATGTAAATGTCAAAAATGAAATTACTCTTCAGTTTGAACAAAATATATCATCTTAACCAAAATGAGAGAAATGCCTTTAGTTTATTGCAAAAACACATTGATTTTAATTGGGGTAATTTTTGACCCCACTTGTGGAAGTGGGGATAGTGATACAAAAACGGCAATTTTTTTTAATTGTTTGAAAAAATTAAAAATGCAAATGGCCTCATGTCATAAAATATCATGGAATATGAAAATATTATAACTCTTTGTTTTTTTCGAATTTGAAAAATAACAACACAGTTTATTGCAACACCCATTGATTTTAATTGGGGTCATTTTTGAACCCACTCATGGAAGAGTTTAGGTATTGGTAGGTTGTGCATCCAAGGGTTAAGAAAGCCACAAGTTTCTGTATGCACCCCCACCTTTTTGGTCTGGCTTGGCACCCTCTGTTGCTTCCAGAATTCCAGGAAGGCTGCGCTGGCGGGGTCCGCATGTTGGAGTACCTTAAGGTCAGCTGTAGTACGAGATGGCAGGGCTGTAACTGACTGAACTACAGCTTGCAGTGACCTTTCAGCACCCCTCTGGAGAACTTCTGGCAGGTGCCCGGAAGAAACTACTGCAACTGCACTTGGCTCCTGTTGGTCTTCTGCCTGGACAGAGCATTGGCATTCTGATTAATTTGACCTGGACAGTACCTTACACTGTATTCAAAGGCTGACAGTTCTGTGACCCAGCGCTGCTTGGTTTCCCACAACTTGGTGGTGTCCTGGTGGCTCAAAAGGTTATTGTAGGTCCACACAATGTGCTGATGGCCCCACAAGTAATCCTTGGGTTTCCTGTCACAGCACCTCTCCAAGTCCTGAATGGCTTGCATCCACTTCTGAAATGAAAGGTAATGAAAAGCTGACAAGGGTGGGGGGCTTAAAAGTCGAGCTTTTAATTCTTGGAAGCTCTGTTCACAATTCTCCATCCATCTTCCAGTGATAAGCCTCGTTTTCTTCGCCCCTTAGACCATGTGAGCTCTATAACAAGGGAATAGAGAGGAATGGCACGTTTGGAGAAGCTTTCCACAACCCTTCTATAATAGGTTGCAAAGCTGAGGAACAATTTCAGGTCTGCTACTTTGGTGGGGCGGGCCAGTTTGAAACGGCAGAGCTTTTACCAGGATGCATTGACATACCTCTGCCAAGATGAGATGACCCAGGTACCTCCCTTTTAAAGAAATTACACTTTTCAAGTTTAACGATAAGTCCCTCTTTGAGAAGCATTACGTCTTGGCATCACCTCCAAGCACCTGAGGCCGCCCATCGACACTTTCAGAAAACACAATATTGTCTAAACACAACAAAAGAGGTTTTCCATCCTGTTCCCTGAACATTGTCTCCATCAGCCTCTGAAAAGTTCTAGGAGCATGACATACTCCAAACGGCATCCTGTTGAACTCAAATAAGCTGAAAGGAGTGCAAAAAGCAGTTTTAGGCTTATCACTTTCTGCAACTGGGATCTGGTTGCATTCACATTCACATGCATTTGTTAAGTTCATTGTTGTGAACCATCCAGCGCCTGATGTTGCGTGGCAACGGGAAAGCGTCCTTCCTTGTCCTTTTGTTCAGTTGCCAGTAATCAATACATAGGTGCAGGCTTCTGTCATTTTTTCAAACAAAGACAATCGGTGGCACATAGTGTCGGCTGCTCTCTCTGATTACCTGGGAAGCCAGGAACTGATTAAAGTGTGACTGTGTAGCATTAATGCACCAGGACCTAGTATCAGTCATTAAATTAGCACAACCCAGGTCATCCTCAAACGCCAAAAACACTGACTCATACCTAAACAAGACTCAGGTTTGCTGCTCAGGTTCCTTTCATATGGCCAAATCAAGAGACTGTATCTTCTCCGTAACAGAGCCTGTAGTATCTGACCTAACTCCCACCACAACTTGGTCCTGTGCACATGGAACTTCCAGGACGTTGGATTGTAAGCTACCCACCTCAACTGGGGACAGAATACCGAGAGCACAATGGGACTCCAAATAAAGGGTCATACACCTACGTTCATGACAGGGACGTATGCCGTACCCCTTATGATTTGCACCAGAGAAGCGGACACTAACAAACCCTCAGGCAACCCGTATTTAGCATTCAAAGGCTCCGGGCTCAATCAAAGCAGACTCACAAGACGCAAAAACAGAGGAACAAGTAGCAGGCACAAACTTTGTAGTCCCTGCAGGCACAAAAACATGGCTTCTGCCACGGAGCTTTGCAATACCAGTTGAGTTTGGACACTTTTGGAGTTCTGCTACGTGCCATAACTGGAGGGCTCATAGCCAAAACGTAGAGGCATTCAAAATGGGCTGAAGGTTATATCCGATGTCCCCCGGCTGCTACTGTAATTTTGCCCTCTAATTTCTCCTCAACCTACCAAATGCACAGCACTACCAACTAAAAGCCAATTAAAGCACTATTGCCTTGTCTGCAAGATCCTGCACAGCAAATACCAGGTCGTCTAACCAAGGGGAAGTTAAAGCCCCCTTAATATAAATAATGCAAGCAAGTGGCCAAACAAGGGACAAAGGTGGAAAATAATGGAAATGTACAAAGTGTATTTAATTAGACAATCATGTTAAAGACTTTACTTTTAATGGCTTTCAAAATTTAAGGTTTGTCACAAAAATAAAATCAATTGACAACAGATTAGATAAGACAGATAAGATTATTATGTTATCTTATCTAATGCAGGATCAGAACCACCCCCTGAATTCAGTACCTGCCATCGGGTCAAACACTGGCTGTTTCAAAGTGCAGGACCAAAAGATACCGAGGCAGTTTTGTTCCTGCAGCCATTGCACTTATGAATAAGGTCCCTCGAACTCACTCACAAACTTCCCCCATCCCAGACACTTCCTACTAGGGCTGGGTATCACCAAGAAGCTGCCGATACGATACGTACCTCGATACACAGTCCACGATACGATACATATCTCGATACAGTGCCATTTCGATACGATACGATTCAATATATTTCAAATCAATACGATACGATTCAGAAAAAAATAAAGGCCTTCAACCTTACTTAAATGGTCAACCCAATTTTCACAAAAAAAACAAAACAAAAAACAAACATTAAATGGTGCATTTATCTTCCATTTATTGAATATTAAAAAACACAATGAAGTGCTTTTTGATTAATGCATGTTTCTAACTAGAAGGAGGAAGGCGGTTGAAACATTTTTTCTGACGTTTTCGTTTCTCTTGCTTCTCTCTCTTCTCTCTCTTCTCTTCACCCGTAAAGAGTAACGTCTGGGGGAAATATCGATATTGATACTAGAAAAAAAAGAATCGATACCGTATCGATTTTAATAATATCGATACATATCGGTGTATCGATATTTTAGCACACCCCTACTTCCTACAGCTCCTCTCGTGGGACCCCAAGGTGTTTCCAGACCAGCCGAAAAACATAGTCCAGTGTGTCCTGGGTCTTCCCTGGGGCCTGCAACTAATAGTTGTATTGTATTAATTTTGTCTGTTGATTGTGTGCATCTGAAGATATGTTTGATGCTTCTTAAGCACTGCAAACCAAATTTACCCAAGGGTACAAATAAAGACACCTCAATCTTAATCTTAATTTACTTAGATTATTTGTCCAACATTGCTAAACGATCCAGGTGAATTAAAGAATTAAATATTCTCAAATAATATTGTAGTTATTTCAGTAAAACTAGTGTCAGGAAAGAGACACATGTCCACTAAAAATAAAAAAATAAAATAAAAAACAAGGGTCTCTTCACCTCTCCCCTGGCACAGAGACAGATGAGGAAAATCCTTTCTTCCCCAATGAAAAACGTCCCTCTGTCTCCATTTAATGAAATGGCATTACTAGCAACACAGCTTAGCCAATCAGAAAGCAAAGGAGCTTTCATGTGACATATGGGATAGATAAACCATCTCATAAAGTGCTTTTACATGGAGCCTGCCCGATGAGGGTAATATCATCACGTTTATAAGAAAATAATGATTTCTTCTCTGAATTTATGAGCGTCTTAGAGAAAGAGGCTTTTATATGAATTATATCAGAATGAAAAAAGACAAGGGAGAATTTAGAAGAAAACTTCCCTTTAATTTATTTTAGCCCTCAGGGAATAAATACACAGGCATAATATTGGAAATAAAAGTCAATCTTATCAACAAAGAATCACCCAATTAGTTGAGCTAGCAAGAGATGAAACAAAGGAATCAAAGCAGATCAATAGAGCAGTCCCTTCTTCAGTTGGATCACCAATCAATACACACTGTTTGGAGAGCTGGACTTGATTAGACCTCACAGAATCACGGCTGTCGCTAATCATACACTGCATCATTTTCATAACTTTGCACACTGAATATGTTCTTAAATTGGTATTTGAACCATTAGGAATCATCATTGTCTCCTTTTCAGTAATCTGTTTATAAGCTCTTACACAAAAAGCCAGGATGCATATGACAAGGCAGGACGTTTTGTATGAACTTTTTGGATTTACAGTTTTAAGGTTGCAGGATGTTACAGGATCTATTTCACTAGAACATTTTCACAAGCTTTGGCAAAGAACTCCACTGATTAAAAATGGCCATACAAACTACTCCACATTCATTGTCCCAGTCACCCATACAGAGAAAGAAAGAAATTAACAAATAAATTAATCAGTACAAGGAGAGAAACAGCTGTCTTCCAGTTACCAAAAATACAGAACACAGTATTCTATTTCGATTGGGGACCAAAGATGTAACCAGAATGGTTTCTTTTTCCTTTTTTTTTCTGCCGGGCTGTAAAAGAAATTTTGAGAGTTCATATTTACAATTGTTCTGTTATTTATCTGGGCTACATGACTGGCAAAAAACATCAGTTTCACTGTTCAAATTATACAGAACTTGATAAATATGTGTACAGTGGTCCCTCATTTATTGTGGGGGTTGCGTTCTAAAAATAACCAGTAACAGGCGAAATCCGCAAAGTAGTCAGCATTTTTAACAATTATTATATATGTTTTAAGGCTGTAAAACCCCTCACCACACACTTTATAAATTTTTCTTAGAAAGGCATTAACATTCTCTCAAATTTCTCTCTTGTTTAAACACTCTCAAAGTTCAAACCTTTGTATATCATATCCCTCTTCCTCGATAATCTCTTTAAATGTGTTGTTCATGTGCCTCTGCTCCAGCGGTATCCGCAGAGGAGACCTCTCCCTGCAGAGAAACACTTAAGTCTACAGCATTTCTGAAATTTGTCGCTGCAGAATGTTTCATCAACATTGTGGGTTTTTGGGGAAAACTTGCAAACATACAGCACTTCAGAGTCACACTGCGATCGAACATTTATGTACATTTGTCTGAACACATTCTGTACTGTACAGGAGACACGCCACAGAGGTTGACAATGGTCTACAGTCCCTTCAATCAGGACGCAGAACACAATGCACGTTCATACGCCATAAAAAAGAAGGCAAAACTACATTAAAAAATATCCATGAAACAGCGAGACCGCGAAAGGTGAACCGTGATATAGTGAGGAACAACTGTACTGCAATGACTGCAAGTTGTTTTTGTGTGTGTGTGTGTTTATTACACTTTTTTTTTTCTTTTTTTTTTAAATAAAAATCTGAAAATTATATGTTATTTGTAGTTTTGGAACTGAGCACCAACTTTATTCAGAATACACTACGGAATAGTTCTAGCATAAGCAGAAGGTTTGTTGTCTTCACATGTGTCCTGTATGAGTCAATCAGTGTACTGCCCATCCCATCTGTCCCACAGGTGCATCCCACATCCAATCACACGCCACATCATTCGAAAATTTTGGCACCCCCCCGACCCCCAAGAAAACACAATAAACTGTGCTCATCTTTTATGCATGATATTCAGTGTCTCTCAAGCTAGCTTGGCTTTTGGTGTATATCAATCATCATAGGACGCTGGAGGGCATGGAGACACAGAGACAAAATCAAAAATAAAACACACACACACACAGTGCTGCAGAATATACATGGCTACAGAACAAGGCAAAATGAAGAGTCCATTTTCTTTATCCACTGACTTGGATTTCTATTTTCGATTTCACCTGCCCCTTCCTCTCACCCACACCTGCTTTCTGCTTTGCTGTTCCCTTTTTACAGCTTGAGACTGCTTTGGCAAGCTAAGAGAGAAAAGAACACGTCAGTGATATGAAAGTGACCCACTCACCCTGTGCCGTGCATCCGTAGCTGCCAGTTAAGAGTAGCATGTTGGTGTTCTGAAGAGACACCTTTTTCCTGAAGCTGTGCGAGTGAGGCTATAGAGGGCACTGGTGCTCCCTCCCACACATCCGCAACATAGACTGGAGAGATTTGTACACTGTGAAATGTGGCTAAACCTGCCTGACATACTAACATTATCAACTTTCAGAGCACATCTGGACTTTTTATTGTAGAAAAAAATAAAAGATTTGTTTCATCTTGTTTCATGCTGGCAGTAGTCACTGATCGTTTATTTATTGTTTTAATACATATGTAAAGGGATGCAACTGCAAGCCAGCATCGCAAATGTTAAAAAAAGAAGCATGTAGCATGTAACAGTCATAAGTGTGTAAGTGCAACAATTTGTTGCTAGGGATCAAGTTAAAAACGCTTTATGATAAATAAAGCAGAAGTGTTTTATGTCCAGCAACAGTTGTTGATCATAACAGGTAGACAACACACATTCTAACGAATGAAACTGGGTCACTGGGTCACATGCACAAACAATGCTCTCAATCAAAAATATGCACAGTGAACTCTGAGTGTCTTTATGCCAAAACCCTCTTGTCCAAGTCAACATGCAGGTCAAACGACAGGTGTCAAAGGAGGACTACAAGACATTTAGGTGCATCTAGTAATTTAGCATTAGCATAAAAAAGCTTGACTCATACTTGATGCATTCACGGGGGACATAATGTTTTCAGACGTGCACCCCCTGATGTAAAAAACGCAAATTACTATGCAGTCTAAAATAAACTTATTTTAGATATTAAAGACATCACAATCTTAAAAGTAAAGTAAAATTGTATAATCTCTGTGGTGGTTCCAACACATCTTGTGTGTTGTTGTACAGCTGGAATCTACAATGTACTGTAAAAAAAATAAAATAAAATAAAATAACCAAGCTCATTAAAAGGTAATCTATCATTTCCCTGTTGGCATTTGTTAGTGTATTTTATACATGCTATAACCTTTCAAGCACACCACACACACCACACACATAGATATTATTTCCCTCACATCTAATGCCTGACAAGTGTTGAGGGCCAAAGATCTTTTATAAGAAGAGTTGTACTTTGAATAACCACCCCAAGCACCAAGGTGTTCATTATTCTGATCCACACCCCCGCAGGCCAAGCCATCACAATCAATCAGTCAATCAAACGCTCTTTTTGTGATGCTTTTAACCGCACCATTTGTCACCCTTCATCTACAGTTTCACAGTGCTGTGCACAGCAGGAATGCCAGAACAAAACAAAATGTTTTACGTTCATAATGGAACAGTCTAAGAATAAGGTGTTTAAAAGCCTCATGTAAGTGCGGCAAGTGTGTTTCCAGGTACATGAGGGGCCGAGCGCAGCCACAGGGAGGCTGAGATTACAGAGTAAAGCCCTCCTCTCCATCCCTCAAGTAATAACAGCACAATGCCATTGACATTTCACTCTGAAAGTCACACACACAGAGACAGCAGACACATGCAGTTTACATTATAGGCACTGCAGTAGGCTGGAATAAGCAAAAATAACACACAATTATAATAAAAATAATTATTATTTTGCCGCCACCAAAAATATTCTGCAGGGAAGCTTTAAATTCTTAATTACATGCCAAACACTATCTCATTTCTTTTTCCAGAATACATAAAATAGTGAAATGTCACAGAGGCCGAGCTACCAATAAGGCTCTGCAAATAGCAATTAGCCAAACTAAAAGGCCCTGAGTCAATACAAAGCCACCCAAATGAGAATAAGGCTGCAGCTGGTTATAAGATCAAAGGTCATACAGTGATGGGAGGTCAAACTCCAGGTCCATATAACGCTTTTAAAGGTAAGAAGGTTGTAAATGTGGTCAGAAAATAAGCACGTGAGAAAATGAAATCTAAAGCTGTTTCAGTGAAGGGCGAGTGTAATGAAATATACATCTACTTTAAAATGAACCAAACTGATCTGGTGAGCCTTACTTACTTGTGTGAAAACTATAAAGACTGCTTATGATAGACCTCACTTTTTGCTTCTCAAAATGTCGTTCTTTGTGGTTTACTTACTTGACGCCATTTATAGACATTACAGTGTTTGATTTGGCTTAGGAGTTGCTGTAAACTTTCTACCTGTTCTGGGCTGACACTCACTGCTCTCTTTTGAACTTGAAATAAGTCACCCCCGGCGCTGGAGTCGACGGGGAGGGTCTGTCCCAACGCCTAAGGTCTAAAGGGCCCACCGTCCTTTTATACAAGAATTCAGCAATATTATATCATATCGTCACTGCAAATGCAACGACCATGTTCTGAACTGTTCTGAAGACACAGATCAGCCAAGAGCCCAACAAATACACATGCTGGGTTTCTCTCGCTTATGGGAGTTCTCCAAACCACCAGCTGGACGTTGCTGCTGAAACATGTCTACGTTTGGTATGGTTAAGGTATACTTTATGAATCCTTCATGAGGGAAGTTTGTTCTCTGCATTTCATTCATTCTTCAGCTGCTTTTACCTATGGTGCATGATGGGATAAATGGGGGAAATAAGAAAAAAATCATCTAAACGGAAGGAAAAACATGCAAACTGTGCTCGCCAGTCAGCCAAAAAGGAAAAAAAAAAAAAAAAAAAAAAAAAAATAATAATAATAATAATAATAATAGACTTCATTCAACTCAAATAATAAAACAAATAGTTACATAATAGTAGTTATTATTATTAATTTATTCTTACTTAGAAACTTGCTAAAATATTAAAATGCCGTGTTCATGCTGACTGCTCTCAGATAGAGCTGTGAACAAACAAGTCTCTCTCATTCTAAGACAAAATCTCTGTGTTGTTGACTTTATTTTACTTTCTTTTCTCAGGCATTTTCAACCAAATTTCAGTCTGCATGTCAAGTATGAAGCAATTGTAAATAATGTGCACCTGGAACCAAAGCCAAAATGTGTTTTATGCATTTGACAGTGCTCTTAAATATATTCTGAGACATAACTGAAAAATCTTGAGTAAGATATGTACACAATATTCTGATATATTGCCTCATGTTTATTCAACAAAACATAAGCAGGGAATGCAGATAAGCTTTGGAACAGTGAAGAGCAGGATTTAGTCCCAATGAGTTAGATGGGCTTTACTTTCAGACTGTATATTGCCATTGACATCTGGAGCCGGATCAAAGCTGCAGCTGTGTGAGATCCAGACGAGGTTTGGTCAATTCCCATCAAGTCAACTGGATGTGGAATTTATCCATAGGTGCCTGATCTAATTCTCAGCACTGGCACCGATGTGAAGTGAAATTGAACAGTGGACCGAATGTGCCGGCTAGCGTTATTGGTCTTTTCCTGCGCGGAGAGACGAGGGAGAAGGTGGCTCTTTCCCAGACGCGGTGCTCACCTTGTAGCTGCCAGGCCCCATTAGAGGGTGACAAACACACGTCCACTTGGCTCACCGCTGTCAGACCCTGGTAATGAAAGACACATCAAGCCCTAAAAAAGTGCGAGAGCAGGTAAAAGGATGTGTAAAAACAACAGGCCAAGCACAGACACAAACACGTTTTAACAATAATTGTATTGATCACCGTGTGGCACAGGGGGCAGCAAAGGAAGGGGGCATATTTACTTAGAAGAAACAAATCCATTGGTAGAGTGTTGATACAGCGAGCTAGACTTATATATTTTTAATGAAAGAAGCAATGGCAAAACAAAATAACAAAATAAAAACAAATACTTTCTTTGCGTAGGTGCGACATGAGAATTAGAAACTTCCTAAACAAGAATGGTTCATTATGTTCTCAGTTTGTTTCCATTAAAAACATGAAAAGCAAATATTTGACAGAAGCCCTTTTTATTTGTTTGCTGGATGGTTAGATGCACAGATCGTGAGGACAAACTGATGTAAGCACTATTTTATTAAATGACACTTACAGCATCAGGTTTATGCATAGTTTGTGTTGTATTGAGCTGTGATTTTCAGAACTCACAAATAGAAAAAGGTTCAATTTGTGCTTTCTATGAAACATGCGCTCTTAATTGTTTGGATTTGCACAACACATCATGAGTAACATCAAAATGACTGAGCACTCCAAAACTGGCCTGACAAAACCATGGGGCTTTTTGAGGTTTAACGCCACACTACATGTCCACTAGACTAATGGATGGAGCTATAAACTGGTAAAAGGCCAGGTTAATACAATCAATTATTTTGAACAATAATGGCTGTCCAAGAGTCCTTGATGCACCCACACACACCGGCACAGCCAGCGCAGGCTACTTTGATGGCTTGGCTTTAGTTGCCTCCTGAAAAAATAATGAAAAACTAACTGCAAGCAGCGAGGCACCTGCACCGTTTAACTATGAAGGATAGAGGATACAGCTTTGTGTTGAATATGAAAGAGCAGTTACAATTAAATCACTTTAAATCTCTTTGGAACTTTTTTCTTTCTTATTTTTTATTGAGGTGATTTTTGTCAACAGCAATAATATGAATAGTGAGTAGTTAAAGATGTCTGTTTAAAGACATATACACTTTCTAGTATCTCATTTATGACTCACAAAGATCATTATTTTACCTTTTGTTCATTGTAAATCAATCTATAAAAGCTTATATTGATTTCTTTTTCAAAACCACATAAACGATTCGCTGCTTCTGGCCCAGCCTCTTCCTAAAGACATTTCACCGTATCAGACGCAGTGGATTTTCATTTACATCTATTTGAATTTTTTATTTTAAATGTGATACATTTCAAGCCTTGAACACAGGGCAAAGCAAGATTACTCTAACATGCATGAACCACTCAAAACCAACTAACCTAATAATGATGGAGCACCATTTTTCCACAATAAAAATCGCATGTGGATGTTTTCTCTTTTGAAAAATGTTCACTACAATATGCATCTGGCCATTCACTGGTCATTGATTTATTATCATTTATCATGTGTTTATAATTTATTCATTATTGACAAACTAATCTTTCATTTTGCCTCATTAGTCAACCTGTGGTACTATATCCACTGAATAATACAACTTCTGCTGCTGCTGCTGCTGCTGTCCACAGAGTGTTCCACAGTGTGAGAGCAGGACATGTGCACTTGCAGGACTTTAGTCTAGCCAAAGCTGAGTGTCCAAGGTTCCTTGTCAGTTTTGTGTTGATCCACATTTGTTATTTTTCTCTGTATTCCCAGAGTCACCAAAACAACTGATGTGCTTCTCTGCCAGAATACTTGGTACTTGGTAGTTCTATATTTTTCCTTATAAATGCATAAAAATCACTTGATATAATTCTGACCTTATGTCTTAACTTCAGTCTTATTTATCATTTATTTCATATCATGATCCATGCATTCCTGTTCCTGTATTTGCCTCCTGTGTCCTCCTCTCCCCCTCCCTCACCTGTCTGACTCCGGAGCTGGGCGGAGCCCTGGCTCCTCCCGCACGCACCTGCAGCTCATCGGCGCTGATCAACACCACCTGCGGTGAATAAATGGGACCGGCTCCAGTCACTCGGTGCAAGTCCGTCCGCGTGACAAACGTGAATGCTCCTGTTCTGCCTTTTTGATTATTGAATGTTCTCATTTGGTACACTTACCGGATTTTGCTGCCTCTACAGGCTCCTGCTCTGGGAGCCCCCAGCTCCTGCGCCTCTGGCTCCACTCCTGCCTCCCGCCTCGTCTTCCTGGTACAGTCCTGCCTTGTCTTGTCCTCACTTCGCTGTTACCTGCACTCTGCTCACGGCTCCTCGAACTTACCTGCTCCTCGTTCCTGGTTCCGCGTCCCGTTCCTGTGTCTCCAGCTCTCTCCTGGCTCTCCGTCTCCTGTTCCAACGCACTCCACGTCGCCACTTGTTTGTCCCCTGATAAACCTCACTATTCACTATTGTAAATAAACACTGTTAAAAACCGCTACCGAGTTTTGTACCTTTGGTCCGCTTCACACCCCCATTACGACATTTCATTATCCAGAATACGCTTCAGTGTGGGCCATGTTGACTCGCTAAACTTGTTCCACGCGCAAGTCACGTGCTTAACCCAGTTATGAGTTTAGATTCATTGAGAGAACATTTTTGGTGATGGGGTCTGTTCAGCGCTGTTAGCTCCTGCATAACATTAAGTAATAACTTGAGCTAATAACCATTTTATATTATGTTTACTGTGAGGCATTGTTCCCTCACACTAATACAGACAATGGAATGGCATACAATAAAATGGCTTTGACTGCATAATTAAGCACCTTGCCAGCACTAAGCCTGTCTATAAGTGTCAGAGCATCGGGAGCTTTAAAAGCCTTTCATTCACTCGAGCAGATAATTTGATTTTGAGTCTGGTGAGTGTCCAGAGTAATATAGGGGCTGAGCAGCTGTCATCTGAAAGCCGCATCAAACATCTGATAATGAACAATGTGCACCCAGGGTTAAAATACTCCAAAGACCATCAGGCCATCAAGGTCATGAGAGCTGAGGTGGGTAGAGTTCAAGTTGTGAGAAAATAGAGGAAATCTTTTATTTATTTAGTTTTGTTAAGATCGACATGAATGATGATAATAATGGGACAAACACAAACAGGTGCATAAAAGGGTCATTAATTGGCAATAAACTGCATTTAAACTTAAAATGTAAAAGTGGCAGTACAATATTAACCAACTAACTATGAGTTTCCATTCTTTTAATAAAGAAATTAATGCATACAATATTAGTTACTCGAGTGTAACCCCTTCAAATAATTTAGACATAACTTGAACTCAATATAACACAGTGACTCTCTCTCGTTGCATTCTGTGCCCTTCCAAGTAAACAATGAGGAGTGACTTGACAACCGCAGTGGCATGATATTGCCCTGTTTTGTTATGCACAAAGAGACATTCTAATGACTTCCTCTTCTAAAATCTAAATGTAAAGGTTTCTAAATATTCCAACTAACGGTTGCTGTGAACTGTAGCACTGAAATTATTTTGACCAAATCCACATTCTCAAAACACAAAAGGAATAAAATCACAACAGATAAGTTTCAGTTGAGCACAAACTCAATCAGTGCATGTGAGATTCCTCTCTAAAGATGAGTCGATGTGACAGGCCTAAAGACGTTAGCTATGAACTTTATTCAATTGCAGCTTAGCAATAAACAGTTCCACAATCCTCCTATTCCCCAACCTGATCAGGCTTATCTTCTGCACGTTCTTTAGCCACCCCTCATATTTAAACACACACACACACACACACACACACACACACACACACACACACACACACACACACACACACACACACACACACACACACACACACACACACACACACACACACACACACACACACACACACACACGCGCACACTGCATGTTTCCAATGGACCAAGCTCATGACACTATTTGTGATGAGTGGGCATCATTTTGCATGAAGATGTGCCAATGGCAAGCTGCCCTCAGTGAGTGCAGCTGCACCAATCAAATATTCACAAACTCAATTGTGGTGGTTATTTTTAAGATTAGTGAGAAGCCCTTTGCATGTGATGACTATGTGATAGTCTGTTTGCCTACTGTGACTATTTGGGGGACAGTCAGAAGGTCTTGATAATCTGGTTTATGGTAGTGGCTTCATCCATCAAGAGCCGCCATGACTTTGACATTAGCGCGCAGACATATTAGCACATTAGCCTGAATGGGCAATGATGTGTTCTCCGCCACTTAAGCAGAGGATCTTAGCGGCTGTGTTATGGTTATGATGATGGTTTAATAGAGTCAATGACAACTCCATTGATCTCCAGACACATCTGCTAATGCTGCATACCTCTCATCTGCAGGGGAATACGAGGAGGAAATTGACCAAACAGCTCCTCTGAGACAATTTCAGCAACCTCCAGCTTCATTAAAAAGGCTAACATGTAAACACTGTAGCTGGTAGCTTTGGTATATAATTGAAACATGTTTATTAATCAATATTTAACTGCATTATATGAATTGTTGGTTGTAACTTGTGTCTGATGGTGCTTGGAGTGGCCTGATTGCCACCACTTAACCAGCATTATATTAAAATGCCAGGGCTCATTTTTGGTGGGGAGGGAACAGTGGCAGTATTTTAGTAAAATTATAAAGCTGCATTAAGTTCTTGTAAGTTGTTTAAACATGAAATACTTACAAGAATCAATTCGTAAGTCCCTGGAAAGTAATAGCTTGAGTGCATAATTATTTCTGGCCATAAGCACAGATCTATAAATGTTTGGTATTAAAACGGACCCATTGATGGCCTGCCCTCACTCCCTTTGCTCCTGGTAATGGGCCTTTTATGAATCTCAGGCCTCATTTGTCTCTCATGGTTAGGGGCTTTCTGTAGACTGAATTGTGTAATAATGGCAAACCAATTTGCTTTGTGCTACGTTAATCTCAACACGCCCCTTCTCTCTCTGTCATGCTTCCCTAACTGCATTCAACTCATTCATCAATGATTCTATTATCAGTCTATTCCTCTAAGTGCATGTGTGTAAAGCTGTTATATTGGCATATTCGGTGGTGGTGGTGGTGTGTTTGGGTGTTAGAATACACCCGAGTTGGGCTGCTCTAATAACAAAAAAATACAAAAGCAATCCATGATATAACTTAAATTATAACCAAACAACTGGCTTAAGATACTACTGATCTTGGGTTAGTATTCAAATGTGGGCTGTGTACAAAAAAAAATTGCCAATGAGGGATACACATGGTCTGCCCATATCGGAAAAATTTAAGGGAAAAAATATATAAAAATATCACAGGGGGGCTGAAAAACATTGTGGATTTCTGTAGAATCAATGAGCAAAGCACTAAAATCTGTAAATCTGGTGAGATCAATTTGATTTTATTTATAAATCACGGGCGAGGAATGAGGTCCTTCGTTCATGTGTCACTGAAAAAAAAAAATCAAAACAAACAAATCTGACTGCATGATCACGTTTGGCACAGCTTTAGATGCAGCGGAGGGCGTGGGGACCAGACTGATATCAATTTGTATAAAAAATACAGAGATATCATTCTGGATTTGCCCGGCAAAGAACAAATAACTTCACAGGAAATTAAACCACAAGCACTGATTTAAATTTTTGTCAAATTGTGTACCATGTACGGAGCCCTGCAGATGACATCATGGGAAAAAAAAAAAAATCACACGTAGCCACAACACAATTGTCTTGAGGGAAAGAGCTCATTATCATGTGTCCTCAAATTACTAACACAGTTTGAGATTAAATATGGTTGTTCAGTGTAACATTTGTTCCCATTTGTTTACCTTGCCTTTACTTAACTTGGGTGGGTAAGATTGAAATAAAATGAACTCAACATTTGTTTGAAAATTGAAACGATATGCAACTTCTAACTGTATATGGTATTTAGCTGTTACAGCTACAAGATGTCAAAAGTGCAATAGGCTTCGACGAGGAGACCGGTGTACAAGGGGCTTTTAGTGAATGTGTCCATATTCAGAGTCAAAATCTGGCTTGACCATGGACTATTGTTTTTTTAGTGTCCAGCCAATGGTTGGTTCAGCCTGCATGTTCTGTTGTATATGATTCAACTAATACATTAAAATGACAATACAAACAGTGCAGAAATAATTATGCACCACCACGGATATAAGTTTGTGCCCTCTGCCAACCAAGGAGTCAGACAAGGAGGTGAGCCGGTGCTGGATGAACTCTCCTGATGAATCTCACAAGGATCAAATGCTGCTGATGATGCAGAAGCATCGTTCAAGTCTCAGACTGGCCAGCAATAGACGAACAGGCTGTGTTTTAGCAAGTCATGCATACGGGATAATTATCTCTTTCCCTCAAGATAGTATTTTGTTCTCTCAAGATAATTATCTTGTTCCCTTAAGTTTTATATTTTGGCCACTTGGTATTATTGTTTTCCTTAACATCATCTGCAGGGCTCCGTAACAACAACATTGCTTTGTTTGTCCTACAGTATTTGGTCAATGCTTTCTATTCTTTTCTACAAATTGTAGCATGAATAGGAGTAACAGGAGGACTAAATATCATAATAAATAAGATGAGTGAGTTTGTGTATCCATTGTTCTCAATCACTGCTGATTTTTTAGAGATATTGAGTGAGGGTATTATGTCACAGTAAAACACTTAAAAAGGCCTTAAAAATAATTTAAACACAAGCTCCTCCAGATTTTGTCAGACAGTCTCCGCATATTTAACCAGTCTACTCAATGATGAATAAAACTCAGAGCTAATCAATCTCTTCATCATGTAAATCAGGTAGTATATTTTCATTTAAGAATGGCAATCAAATTCTCATCCATCCCAAATTACATGCAAAAAGTAGACACATTCCCAGAATCACAAACTCCTCTGAGACGCTCTGACCTGAACTGTGTCTTCATCAGGACTTTTTGTACTGAGAGAGAGACTGGCTCAATACTGTCAGATGTGTTAACTCCAAGCATCGACAATAAATACACATTGCAATCCAACACCAGCGTTTATATATCCAGATAAATATATATAGATTTTGTGTAGGACCATAGACGACTGTAAGTAAAGAACACAGAATCATTTTTCATTTGACCAAAAAAACAACTCACTTTTGATTGATCTTTTGAACTATTATAAATTTATAAAACAGCCAAAAAATATTCCCAAAGTTTTTACTGTGATTTCACAAATGTTAGTTTTTGCAAAAGAACCCAAATCAGTCAGCACCAGGGTAAAATTGACAAAATGCATCTCAAAGAATTACATGGGCAAATGATTAGTGTAGGAGTTGGTGTGAAGGAGACAGTTTCATCTGTGCTGTGAAAAGATGGCAGAGAGAAAAGCAATGGCAACGGAGAAAACAAGAGTGCGGGGGACGAGCAGGGAGCCAGGCGAGGGAAGGAAGCAAGGCAGGAAGGCATTTGTGATTGGCTGCCAACTGGACACTTTCTACTATACTCCAACATCCACAGGCCGCCATGACACCTCCTACACACACATGCAAAGTTGTACTCACTTCACAGACAGACACACACTGCAATCAAATGACCTAATAGCATACGCATGAGAGAGTGATTGAGAGAGTGGGTGGAAGAATGATTATGACTAGTTTTTCGCTTCTTCTAATAATCCAAGTATTTCTTGGATTCTATGGCCATTTCTCCCTGAACAACACTGAAGTAATTTGTCACCTATGGCAAAAAAAAAAAAAAAAAAAAAAAAAATAATAGACTAATAATACTAGTAATATAACAAAAAAATAAATGAATAAAAATAACAGTTTTCTTTTTTTTTTGGAAAATGTTTTAGCAAAGAAAAAGTTGGTTGTCGATTGTTCCCATTGGGTGTCTTTTTAAGAGGCCAAAAGTACCTGCACAACCTGGAGGCACTCTTAACTAAAACCCACTGAAAATTCCAAAATAGAATCTATTCCTAAAAATTCAAAAAGGATCTATTACCTCACTATTACACAAGAAACATCTAAGATCAAAACACGCTAGCTGCTCCATGTGCATATTTTTTTATCTACAAATGCTTTTTTTTTTTAAAGGTTTTGCTCTGTTACGCTACCTCATCCCCTGCCACGGCTCTCTTGTTTTAATTCCTCCACATGTGTTAATGCATATGTCCCGGAGCCATTCGGATTCTCTGTGTTTTTTCATTGCATCGGTTTAAGCTTGAGCAGATGTGTTTGGGCTTTTTTTCTAACCCCTTTTCTCAAAACCTCCTCAGCAGCCTCGGCGGAAACACAGAATACCTCTTCCTAATCCACTTTACCCGCTAATCCCTGCTCCGTAGACCTGTTGGCTTGCTTTTTCCATACAAGACTAGTTTTATCTTTCCCTCTCCCCCCTTCCATTCACTGGGGGTCTTAGTAAAAGATCACTATCAAGGAAACCAACAGAATTAGCCTGCATCACCACGGACCAAGGGGACAGGATCTAGCCGCCACTAGATTTACTGATATTCGGGAGAAGAGTGGAATTGATCGCAGAGCTCTGGGATCCGGCTGCTGTCTACTATTATAGGGCTTTGCGGCGCTGAGTTAAGGTTGCCCATTCAACGGTCGGCCTGCCAAAGCTACGGGGACAGGATTTAGCTGCTTGACAAAAGCTTGAAAGGTATATGTGATATGTCATCTGCTGCAGTGGGCTACAGGGGGATTTTCAGTGGCACAGCGTAAATAAAGGCAGAAAAGGGAACAGCCAGTACTGGAGACCCACAGCGCAGGCACAACCCACAACCCCACGTGAATGACTGGAGGCAGAGATTTGATTCAGGCGACTGGCAGTGGGACATCGAAGGGGGACCGATTTAGGCTAACTGGTGCATTGCAAGACTTGTATTCTTAGAGGCAATGGGGCCACAGGATGGTGAGGGAAACGTAAATGAGTTGGCAAGTGTTAAGAATTGGTCTGCGATTTGTACTGGTCAAGCACATTAACAGCTGTATGAATAAATGTAAGACTTTGGCCATGTTTACAGAACGGTGATGTCAGCATGCAAAATGATCTCTGTATTTCTATAGTTCACTGTGTCTCCTATGAATGTGGCCTGTGTGTGAGTGATTGGTGGTTAGAGGGGCTCATGGTGCAGATTTTCTACAATAGTAATATGCATAGAATCATAGACTGTATAAAGAAGTGGACTAAATGAGTGTGACGTCACCATGGCATTCGGCTCCAGTTAAATGAAGCTCAGCGAGGCTAGCGGTTACACTGTGAATTTGGTGCCAGGCTACATATTTGGAATTCCATTGCAAGTATCATAGCAACCAAAGAGCCAATCTGGAGCGAAGCTGTGGAAAGTAACGCCCCTTCGCACCTGTACCGCTGGTTTCAAAGAGTGGGTGCTTAGCAATGCTGTCAATCAAATCTGTTGCTAATGCTAGCAGGAGCGACCTCAGGGAAAGAGGGCAGCTGGTTTGTCTCTTATTAATGTTCATATCTTGATTTTCGGACAGTGAAATAAAAATAGCAGGATCATGTGGATGAATGTGAACATTTTAAAACCAAAATGGCGAGCCTGACAGCAGCAGTTAAAGAGAGAGTCGTGACATTTTTTCAGTGTAAAGTGAATTGGAGCCAGAGTCATTGTAGCCGGAAGCGCAGCCCATGATCACTTCCTTCCTTTGGAACGTGGTAGCTAGCAGGTTAGCTATGTCCATATATATATGCAGTCTATGGATTGAATGCATAATGTTTGGACGCCTTGTATGGCTTGAAAAGTGCCACAAATGCAATACTTTTTTTACCAATGCGTACCAATACCAATCACTTTTGCTATTATCAGTTTATTATCAGTAATTTTAAAATGTACTTAAATTGATCAGTTGAATGTTAGTGATTCCTAGCATCTATCAACAGTCTTGCTCAGCATTTTGTATGAAAAATTAGGACAGAAAGCAAAACTTTACTGTTGCTGTAGGTCAGTAGCTGTTGGAACTTATTTTTATTATACAAGAGAACAAACTGATGGCACACTGCTCATTTAGTTCATAGCCAGGGAGGATAAAGTAAACTTTCTGCAAAAGAACAAAAAAAACACCCAACTTCTGAATGTAACTTTTGTTCCAAACTTGCTCAGTAACCAAGTTCCAGGCTATTTTCGGACTCTGTTTCTTAGCAACATGTTTAAGTCAGAGGTGATGTGTTGGTATGGGCAACCAACTTATCTGCAAGTCTTCTTTCAAATGAGCTTTTATTGTCACAGGTTTGAAGATTGGAGATAATTACAAAGAAAATACAGGCTCAATTAGTATGGCTTATTTTAATTGAATGTCATTGAAAATGGAATTAAACAAATCACAATGAGAGGTACAAAGATGGGTTTAGCAGATGGTGAATGACTGCAATCCCAGGGAAGAGAAGGGGCCATAATGAGGGACAATAAGGTGGAGGGCACTGGGAAGACCACACTGGAGCAGATGGAGCCGGGCTCCTCTCCCCACACACTCCGGGGAGCGCGCAGTGGAGGCTAGTTCTGGACCATGGACGGACAAAAATAATCTATAAAGAAATAAGAGACGCTCTATGTAAAGGTGCCAAGAGGGAGATATAACTTTTTTGTTGTTTATTGTGAACTTGGAATGGAGTGAGTCACACATTGAATTCAAGAAACACATTTACACTAATGTTGAATACAAAAGCTGAAAAGGTAAAAAGGTTTCAAAGGTAGTCATCTGGGCCCGGTTTCGATTCTCACCCAGAAGTCATTTTCAACTTGATAGTTCTGGTCTGAGACACTAGGATTTATAATGTGCTAATTATGAACGACCCGTGAGGCTCGCTTGTAAACAAAGGTTTCAGTTGAAAACTCCTCCTTGGGGGCAGGACTTATTTAACTCAGCGCATTATAAATTTTAGTCTCTCAGACCAGAGTCATCAGACTGCAAATGACTCCAGGATGAGAGTCAAAACGTCATTTTTTTCCTTTTTTTTTTTAAGTGCTCTGACTAGCTATAAACCTTTTTGTACCTTGGACCATTCCTAAACGAATGAGGGATTACACTGTCACAAAAGCTCATAAGGTTGCTTGTTTGAAAATATGTATTCATTGTAATGATTATTATCAACATATGTGTACAATTAACCAAACATGCAGTATCTAATACATTTGGAGGGCAAGACATTTTTTAAGCTGTGATTACTCCTTCACAAGTGGAATGTCAAGACCTCGGAAGCAAACGAGGACAATGTATAAAAAGAATGGAAGATAAAGACACTGTTGTACGGAGCTGGCTTGTGCTGAATGGTAATTAAAGGGGAAAATGTCATTAATTAGCAAAGAGGCCAGCTGTGGCGCTCTTTAAAGGCCTGCTTCCTAACATTAAATATAGATTACAGGACATGCAGAACACATACACACGTGAGAGGAGACAAAATAACAGTGATGCACAGATCTAATTAGTGGGATCGATTTTGCTAACCCCAGTGGAGAGGCAGCAATAGGAGCCAGATCCTGTAAATGCCACCCCACGGCAGGAATCTACACTTGATAATATGATGAGAAATAACATACCAAAAATGAAAAAACAATTGTTATTCCTGGGTCTTGTCAGGGCACTGCATACAAATATGAGAAAAACATATGCTAACATACTTTATTCCTGTTTAATAAAATTGACTCCTGTATTAAAAGTTTTGTTTACATCTTTATTTGTCTGTGTGATTACAGACCCTGCCCTTCTTATTATAACTCTGCAACAATACAACAAATGAGAAGCAGAGACGGCCCAGAAGCAGAACAATCTGCTCAAAATAGATGCTATTTACATGAGTATTAATAGTATTCCCAGTGCACTTACACAGTTGAAAGGTGTTTGTTCAGAGATATTTTCGTATTGTGCTTTGTATTTGCATTTTCAGATTCTACTAAGCAGACATTTGGATCATGCTCTTATACGCGGTGAAAGGTTATGGTTAATCGTTTACAAGTAGTTGTCCATTTTCAAAACTGCACATATGGGCACAGACAGTCTCCATGGAAAAAGAAGAAGCTGGTGCATTTTCAGTCTTGTGCGTGATGTTATTAATATATTACTTTGTGGTTCATAACTGTACAGCTCACTGAAGAGTTGACTTCTAACAGAAAACAGTTGTAATGTGTAATAAAAGTTGGAGAATGTACATCAATACTGTGTTGAAAGAAACATAAAATAAAAAGTACAACACACGACTGGTATGTCCTGCTGCTTTGTTATATTGGTTTATTTAAATGCTACCACTCTATGATTTCTACATGATTTTTTCTCTTTGTGCTGGGGTGAGGGTATACGGACCGCAGTAGAGCCTCCTCCCAGGCTCACAAACCAGAATGCACAGTGGAATAACAGGAGGCTTTTGTCTTCTTTCATGGTTTACAGCACTCTTTGGCTGCTCTATCGATCCTTCCCTCCATCTCTCCCACACACTTGGCCCCGTCCCCATAGCCGTGCAGTAATGTGTGTGTTTGCCAATGAGTGTGTGGGAGTCATACAACTTTGTCTGTCCACCTTTTGTACATTCACTGTGTCTTGTTCAACAGAAATAGTATTACACATGCAAGTAGAACAGAAAATACATATCCGGCGTTTTAAAACAAGCAGAAAGAGTAAAATGGTCACAGCGGCACAAGTTAGTGGAAGGTGTGTAGTCTTTCATGATAATCATTGTGTGCTTTTCACTGTGGTGTCAGCACACATGACAAAGTAATCATGTTTTACCATGATTTACACAGTTCGGGCAAACTCTGCTCAGACTAGCGTGGAGTTTGCTAGTTCTTTCTGTGTTAGGATGGGTTTCCTCCCATACTTCCCTCATCAACCTAAATCATCTGGCAGTAGTTGTCCACCTGAAAGGCTCACCCAGCAGCACTGAAAGATGGGTCGAATGTACAGGATATACTTTCCTATGGAGACAATACCTTACCTTTAGTGGTGTTAAAACAAAGAAAGAAAATTATAAACTTTACAATTGCTACTGCAATTGAAATGTGATATTTCTCTCACTTGGTGAGTTAGAATGATACATTCTGTGAGAGATCTTGCAGACAGTATGAGATCAATAGATTGACAGGTTCTCCCCCTCCAAGCTATAGCTAACACACTCATACCCACACAAGCTCAAATATTCTTGTTCCGGATGTTTTTTTTTTTTTTTTCTTCGAGACCCTCTCCTTAATCCTGTTGATTTGATAAGAAATCTCATTCCCCTGCGCTTGGTCACACAGAGCAGCCAATCCGACAGATCTGACTCCACTACAGCCCTGTCAATGCTATCTCCAGCGCTTACGGCTACAGCAGACAGAAGGTAAAGCCTGGTACAGGTGGGGGCTGAGAGCCTGTGAGGAGAGGCTATGTGGCCAGGACCTGTAAGACCCTCTCCGGAAAAGGTCTGAGATACCTGAGACAATCGATTCTTATCGACACAGTAGGTAATTACATTTCATTAGCTGTTGGTGCTAATCCACAAGGCCCCGTTTCAGGAAAATAAGACACAGACAAAGAAATAGAAGAAAGAATACTTGAGACTATAGTATCGAGCATGGCTGCTGAAATACCATTATTATTTTCATAACGAATTAATGTAACATCTAATGGTATACAGATGATCAGATTATGACTAAAGCTACCACCTGCCATGTTTTATTTAATTGTAGCCTACTCTGTGTTTAATTAAGGACTATGAATACAAATACAAACATTTGAAATACTAACTGGCAAGTTTTCTCTCTATATCATTTATATTTCCTTTTACTTTGTTCCAGTGTATCTTATCTTCCTGCAACTGGGACAGAAGAATTCAGTTTGAATGGACCATATTTAACCCTTGGTCTGGAGATTTAAGCAGAGTGAATTAAATACTAATTCTTCCCACTTTTTTCCCTCTCGTCTCCACTGACCCCTCCTCTCTCATTTCTCTCTTATCCTTTCCTTTCTACTCTTCCTCAACCCCTGAAGAGCATGTCAAAATGTTAATTTCTCTTAAATTACTTGCCATTACAGTGCAGAGATGGTTAGCAAGAGAGGGAGAAGCTTTTACTTTGTAAAGGTGAAGAACGCTCAGAGCTGAGCATGCCTTTGTGAATTACCAGCAGGTAAACTCCTTCTTAACTGTTTTTGTATCAGATCAGCATTCTTCCAGATCAGATTTTTACAATAATGATTTTTGCAAACAAGGTGAGGCAGCTTTTTTTTTTTTTTTTTTCCCTAGTTTTATCAATTTTGACAAGTTTATAATTTGACTTCACATTTGGACATGTTATTTTTAGACAGCTGTGAAGCTATGAATATTATTTACCACAAGTTGCATCCTGCCAAACTAAGTAATGACTTGTCCAGTTCTCATGTGCACATTAACATTTCAGTTGATCGTTCACATTATTGCCCAACAGACAAGAGGAGATGGGCCTAGCAAAATAATCGTAGTATTAAAAGGACTTTTTTATCAACTTTATTTGAAGTGATCCACAAATCCATATTCCATGTGTATTCACGTATACTTGAGCTGTCAGCTTTCTTTAATCAGGTTCATCTATTCTGGACCCCGGTGGGCGGTGCCCGCTGAAGCATTTACAGAAAGCACATGAGGACTGTGCTGCTGAGCTGCTACAGACTGACAGATCTAGCGTAGGCAGGGGCTAGCATGTCGAAAAAGGACCTGTCCTCCAATCACAGCGAAGAGCATGAGTGTAGGAGGATAATTACAAGTATTCCTGTCAGAGGCGTCACGTTTCCATTGATGCACTGAAGTGAGACCAACGCTGATGTAAAGGAGGAAGTGGGAGTAATAGAAAGACACAAGAGAGGTGGGATTAGAAAGAACAACTAAGGTCTGTGACTACTTTAGATTATAGAAAATTGCTATTATATATCTTTTTCTTTTCTTGATCAAAAACTCTATGTCTGAATACTGCACCACCTTTAATCGACTTCAATTTCACAGCAGGACAAACATTGTTTTGTGTCTGTAAGAAATTGACCAAAGAACCAATTTTAGCTGACAGATTTAGCTGAATAATGTTTTACTTCAATATGAATCCAGATCACATTGTTGATTTGTCAGATATTTGATGCACATGGGCTTACTATCAGCTAGATTTTTTTTAAATAGACATTTTTGGCCTTTAGACCGACTCACAATATAGAATAATGTGATACATTACAATGGTCAGTACAACACATAAAATATCATTAATGTCATTCTGTGTAATCGTGTGGTTGTCATTATCCTAATCATTGTGCCTAATGTCTGGCAACTGTCTTGTGTGCTTGATAATGATGTCTATAAGCCCATAAGGGATATGTGTATGAATTTCATTTATTCATTCATTGTTTATAATAACTCTAGGCCGCGAGGTATACACACACACTTTGTGGTTGGGTCCCACACAAATAAAGGCAATAAAAGTTTATATGAATTTATCTGATGTTTTAATCTGCATGCCAATCACGGCCATCGGAAATCAGGAAGACAGAAAAATATTTGTGAATATAACTTTAAAAGTGAACAAGGCCCTATCATGGTGTTCATTTTCCTTGAGTTATTATCTTAACCCAGTTTTATTTAGTCATTTCTGTAACCCTTGCCGTGTCTCAATTCCATGATTGCACACTTCGAAGTACCATTCGAAGGACCTGGCTGACGAAGGGTGCTCCTCCATGTAGCCTCTGTCAACTGCAAAGGTCGGGCTGAAATGGGAAAGACCTATGCCACAGAGCATACGCTGTATATACATTTATGTTATGTTGCCTAGCAACCGTTCATTATTGATGAATGATCTCAAAGTTTATAATGGACTGCGTAATACTTACCATTTTACTTTTAATTATTTAATTGAAGAAGAGTCAAAATATCATTGTTGTAGGCACTTATTTCATTGTTCAACTGAATGAAGTAAGGAATGAATCTTTCCCTTTGAATATCAATAGGCAAATATAACATTGTAGATGATTTCTTCCCAATAGTAGCTAGTATTACATAATTGTAAGAAAATATACCTTGTTTCTCCCGTAGAAGAAGTCACGCACTGTGCATGATGGGATACAGAAATACGCAAAGTCTGCTGAGATGCATGTTTCGTTCATGGCCGATCTCCGTGGAAACGCTGGAAACGCAGGGCAAATTTGTCGGCCACATTCATGGGGTGCATGAAATGGGACTGGCCCTGTCGCGCTGGAAGTGACATAAGTGACCGTCAAATGCAGCCGACTAAGTGGTTCAAGTCCTATCTAGAAAACAGGGAGTTCTTTGTTGAAATTGGAAAATGTGTCTCAGATAAAAAGTCCCTGAGCTGTGGGGTGCCCCAGGGGTCAATTCTGGGACCCCTGTTGGTCAATTTGTACATGCTGCCGTCAGGCCACTTAATACGCAGCAACAATGTGTCCTACCACAACTATGCAGACAGCACTCAGATCTATGTCCCACTGGCAGCAGGTGAATATGGACCAGTGGATTCACTCTGCCACTGCATCCAACAGATGTATGTGTGGATGCAAAACAACTTTCTTCAGCTAAACTGAGACAAGACTGAAATCATAGTCTTTGGTCCACAGAAACATAAAGAAAGTGTCAGCAGTCATCTCCAGTCTCTTTTTCTAAAACCTTCAAATCAGGCTAGAAATTTTGGGGTAATAATGGACTCAGACTTGAACTTTAACAGCCACATCAAATCAATAACATCTGCAGCTTTTTACCATCTAAAAAACATTGCAAAAATCAAAGGTATACTGTCAAAGCTAGACTTACAGAGACTTATCCATGCATTTGTCTCCAGTAGGTTGGACTACTGTAACGGCCTGCTCACTGGCCTCTCCAAACGGGCCTTAAGACAGCTGCAGTACATCCAGAACGCTGCTGCTCGGGTCCTGACCAGAACCAGGAAGTACGAGCACATAAGTCCTGTGCTCAGGTCTCTGCACTGGCTTCCTGTAGCTCAAAGAATAGACTTTAAAGCAGCTCTGCTTGTACAAGTCTCTTCATGGCCTAGGTCCAAAGTACATCTGACATGTTGGTGCCATATGACCCATCTCGCACTCTAAGGACTTCAGGGACCGGCCTCCTGCTGGTGCCCAGAGTCAGGATTAAACATGGGGAATCAGCGTTTC
This sequence comes from Periophthalmus modestus, assembly GCA_019594935.1. NCBI lineage: Eukaryota > Metazoa > Chordata > Actinopteri > Gobiiformes > Gobiidae > Periophthalmus > Periophthalmus modestus. The sequence goes on along the minus strand of JAIEZT010000054.1, from coordinate 34,310,915 downwards.
AGTTTCATGCAGCTAAAACCTGGAACAGTCTTCCTGAAGATGTGAGACAGGCCTCGACTTTGACAATGTTTAAATCCAGGCTCAAAATGGTTCTGTTTATCTGTGCATATGACTGAAAGCTTTTTATTTTTTACTCTGCACTCTTTTGTTTTAATGTTTTAATGTCAAATTTTATGCTTGTATACAGGTTTGAAATTTTGAATTCTATTGTTTTGATTTGTGTGTCTTTCTTATTCTGTAAAGCACGTTGAATTACCTTGTGTACGAATTGTGCTATACAAAGAAACTTGCCTTGCCATGCCTAAGTGTGCAATTGTCGAATTGAGGCATGGCACCTGAGTTTGAGTTTGACTTCTTGTCTGTCATGATCACGTGTTCCTGTCCTTGTTGTGCCTCCTGTGTTCTCCTCTCTCTCCCTCCCTCACCTGCCTGACTCTGGAGCCGGGCGGAGTTCTGGCTCCTCCCGCTCGCACCTGCAGCCCATCAGTGCTAATCAACACCACCTGCTGTGGATAAGAGGGGCCAGGACCAGACACTCGGTGTCAGATCGTCAATGTGACTACTCCAGCTCAGCCTTTTTGAATGTTATACTTGCCTTGTTTCGAGTCTCATTGGATTTTTGCTGCTCCCTCAGATTCCTGCTCTCTGGACCGTCCCAGCTCCCGCGCCTCTGGCTTTGTTCCCGCTCCTGTCTCTTCATCCCGGAATTGTCTCGTCCTTGTCTCCTCGTCACATCCTAGACTCTGGCTCTTACCTGCACTCTGCTCCGGCTCCTGCTTCCTGGATCTTACCTGCTTCTCGTCCCTGGCTCTGCTCACCGTTCCCGTGTCCCCGGCTCTCGTCCTGCTCTCCGCCTCCTGCTCCCGCTCACTCACCTGGCTACCATTATTGTTGAACATTTTGCACATTATTGTAAATAAATACTGTTAAACCGCTCCCGAGTTCTATACGTTTGGCCCACCTTTCCTACCCGCTACAACACTGTCATATGGATTGCTTGCCCCGCCCCAATGTGATTTACCTGTGTCACGTTCCTCTGTGTGTGCACACATACCCCCCTGTGCTCTCCTCTGCCCTTTGGCGGTCCATTGTCAGTGTCCTGTCCTGTGTTTAGTTTTACTTCTAGATTTTGTTCAAGTTTACATGACAGGCCCATAAGGTGGAGTAAAGTTAATAAAGTTTCCAAATAAAAAATGATATTAAAATGTATTTATCTGGTATATAGGATTACTATAATGTTGTATTTAAGATGACTTCCATTTGAAGTCACTAGTCAGTTTAAAAAGACACATCTGATGCAAAAAACTGAGGCCAAACTGGGAATAACACATGGGCACACAAATACTGGGGCAACTTAGAAACAGAGAAAAAAAAAGCAAAACAGATGTTGCCGTTATAGGCATATTCCTTGGCAAAATGAGCTGATACTTGAATCAGTTTTCTAAGTAATAAAATATGTTTAGTAAAATATACAGGTAAACAAGCAAATTTTAGATTTGTTGTTTTCTCAAAAAATAAATTTCTTCTCCTTTAGAACTATATGATTAATATATTTGATAATCCATGAGACTTTGGACCATTAAGTGGTTGCTAAAACGTGGCTGTTACAATAATCAGCAGTATATTTTTCTGGTAAACTTGGGAGCCTCCAGCTATATTTCAGCTCTCCCAAACTGCCAAGCCAATGCTACAAATTCCACTCAGGTCTTATCAATAGGCAGCCATCTAATCAGCTACGGCTTCAATTTAGCCCAATACACCTCTGGCCAGTCACCACCAGCACCACAGCAATCAGCTTAGCACTGTGCACCGAGCTGCAAAAATGGCCCACTCCCACCTCCCTGCAATGAGAGTGGCCAGACAGACGGGAGAGTGCGATAGCATTCCTAAACTGTACTTTTCAAATCAGTATCCACATACAAATGACTTGTCCTGTACGTGCTGATTCTGCCCGATATCACAGCAAAGTGGTGCAGCAGAGGAAGTAGTGGGTGATCGGAGAGAGCCGTTGTAGTGGTGGAGCAATGCATGATATCTAAGACGAATTAGAGAGACATGATGAATGACGCAATATTTTCACGCCAGAGGGAAACTATTGCACTTGAAATTAGAGGGGGTGACAGGGAGAGGGAAGGAGGCACCAGAGGAATGAAATAAAGCTGCAGGAATAAAGCCTAATGACAGGGCAGAGTGGTTCTGGTGGGACAAGCTACACAGATCAAGGAATGCAGTTTAGAAATCATTTGACAATGTGACCCCTGACTGGGCAATTTTTCTGATACGTTGACAGTTGGAGGAGCCAGTACATGCTACATTCTTGGTGAAAAATTTTTTTGAAGTTTGGTAGTAAAATTATAGTTGGCAGTTTATTAACTAACATCTGATTACATGGAAATGAGTACATCTTCATACAGATTCAACTCATATTAATAGCTGAATCAGCGTTGCACTCATTCATTGAGTATATTCATAGCTACAAAATGGCTACTTAAATTACATAAAAAATAAGAACAGATTTGATCTGAAACATTTAATCCCTATTTGCTGCAAACATTTTCCAAGCAGCCCTTTGGGAAATGAACAATTGTCTAAAATGGTGATCTTTGCCTTCATGTTTTTCCTCTGTATTACCCAAGACGCCCTTACGCCGATGGAATCATGAGAATAACAGCTAAAAAAAGGATCACTAAACACATGTGGCATGTTTACACTCAGGTGGATAGTTTGGAATTTATGTTGCGCTCCAGAGGTATTAGTTGTCTGTGTGTTTCTCCCTATTTAGGTGTATGAGATGGGTCAGCATCTGTTCCCTCAGCTAACGTCTTGTTTGCAGTTGTAAGAGAAGGGGTAAAGAAAGAAGAAGAGGGGGTTTTGATGTGACACCAAAATGGGAACAAAATGTAAACACGCCACACGCCCAATCTCCCCAGGGAAATCAGGCGGTGTGAAGACAAGATGTCAGAACGCATTCAAACACGTTGCTGTACTGCTTGCCTTAGCATTCCTAGCTTTAAGACAGAAAAAAACATAACGATGCAAAAAGAAAAAGAAAGAATAAATGAAAGGTACAGGGGAAATAGAGGAGAAAAGCTCAAAGTGTTGTGCAGTTGTACAAGCCAAGCAGATGGAGGGGAAAAACAAAGGCAAACACTTCATCAAAGTTTGCGAATGTCAGCAGGAGCGTGTATTTAGTGGCTGTGACAGTGCCGAGTTTTACTAACTAAACTATTGTGTATGATATTTGTTCTCATGGAAAATACTTTCTATATACAGATCAAAGAGAGTCACTGCAGTCTGACGTGTTGTCAGGGCCAGTTTTTCCTTTTAGCCTAATTACAGGCCTATGTTATTTTCAAGAAATATCCAAAAGAACTGCACATTTTGAGCCAGATCATTTCTATTAGTGACCTTGATGCCCTTGATTTCATTTTATAACAAGAATAAGATGAACAATGTCGCTGCTTGTGCCCAATTTCCATTAAATATCATTAGCCTATGTTACGATATCAACTGAATCAGCCCAGCAATATGATGTAGGACTATTGACATACATAAGGCATACAGAAGTCATTGAAGGAACTGTACCTTAAGCATGTTTGACAGGGAATAAATAACTGAGTCACAGCATCTCTGGAAGGGTTTTAATGGGTATTCCTTCTATAAAAGCTGGCCCAAAGAAGGGACACACTGATGAGCTCAAGATTAGACAGCCATGACATTATGTCTGATCACTGTTGAAAATAATTAACATTAAAAAAAAAAAAGAAGATACAGAACACCTACGATGATTTGCCTGTAATAGTTGTAATTGTAAACAGCCAGTGATGAAAAATGTAACAGTCACCATGGGAACATGAATTATTGAACTGATTGGATGGACAGGTAGAACCAGTCTTGATTTCAGTGTAGCAGGGGCACACTTCTGTACTCATTGTTGTTGAAGGAAAGAAGAAAACTAAAGTATATTTGAGGAAAGAGTAATCACCAACAAGCTCATGGCATTAATATTTCAGACTTTCCTCCGGTGAGCTTCCTGTATGTGAAATCCTCTGGACCAGTGTGATATCCATAAAAGGACTTCTTCCTGAGGACCATGACAGATGTGTCAGAGCAGGAGTTGACATGGAGCTCTCCAGGGACTGCTTTAAGTGTCACTGGGAAAGCACATACACACACGCACGCACGTTGGGTTTACATGTCGTACGGGGACATTACATTGACTTCCATTCATTTCCTAGAGGCTGGTCCTAAGTTTAGCCTAGTCACTACTTAGCTAACCTTAACCTAAACCCTAATCTTTTAACACATATCTTAACTTAAAAACATGTTGTTGATCTAATAAAAAAGATTTTTCATGGGGAACTGATTTTTGTCCCCATAAAGGATGCATGTCCCCATGAATTGGGTGTGTATAGAGATTTTAGTGCCCACAATGTGATGAATACTCGCCCATACTATGTTTCTGCAGAAATGCTGAATAATACTGCTATACTAAAGAGGTTGACCCAATTAGACCCTCCAGAACGAGAGTGTGTATTTGTCAGCATTTGGAGTTCTGGAGTCAGAGGCAGGACTGAATGTCAGAACATTTCACCAGCTGCAGAACAGTCACACCTCACCATGACAGGAGCGAAGACGGAGGCAAATGAATGGCATGGGAGACAGGAAAAGCAAATGATAGAATCAGGCATAGTTCCACAGTGAAGACTAATGTGGGCTTTGGCAATAAAAACAGTCTCATTATATATATATGTGTGTGTGTGTGTGTGTGTGTGTGTGTGTGTGTGTGTGTGTGTGTATATATATATACACTCTTGGAAAGAGGTTGAGACCACCAGCAGAGGGTGAAAAGGAGATTTTATTATTTAAATTAATGTATGCTTATATATAATGTAGGAATTATAATTTGTCTCAATGCTTTTAGTGATAAATAAACATTTTATAATACAATGTAATACAAATACAACTTGGTCTGCAAGTTATTTTGGTCTCCATACTTAAGTTTGCTCCCTTGCTTCAGAAAAAAAATAAAAATAAAAATTGCCATATCGCATTTATTTATACCTTAGAGCAAAAAAAATAAATCTTGCAATTGACAAAACAACATATAACTGAACACAAAATGACACAAAGTAGTTGTGTGTGTTATTTTAAAAGTATCCCTGGGTGGCTTGTTGTTACAGTCTGATCTCATATCGCCTCCTATGGGTTTTCCTACACACTCCAGAAGGTTCCACCTACTCAACAACCAGTGTTCACACATGCACCAGTCCCCGTCTGGAAATGCAAGCAAAATGACAGGCCTTTCAAGCAAATTGCTGTTCCATTAAAAAATAGTCCTCAGGGTAAAACAGTCTGTTCTTCACACGTTACCACACACTCTTACAGCTGCCTGCGCTGAAGAATGGCAGACCACACTATATCACTGTACTTATTTACACTATATAGATGTTTCATGTGATTAGAAAATCAACAGACATTCATAGCATAATTAAAAGGAACATCCAGCCCATTAACATATATCCTCTGTATGTGGTAGCCGTATGAATTAAAGGAGAATTAGCAGACCAACTGACCCACAACGGTCAACCCATATTAAGTTGAACAACACCTCTCTGGCACCAGACCTGGTCTCTGGTACCAGGTTTGGCGCACCAATGACAGAGCAGCCTTGAGGTTTATGTGGAAGCCAAAGGCGCTCAAAAAAAAGCACTCAAGCGTACCAAAACAAACATGGCGACGCCGACAGATGTATTTCAGCCTATTTTAGCATCAAACAGACTGTTTTGTTTGAGAAAAACGTGCAGAAGATAAGTGCTTTGTGCATTTGCGAATATGAAAGATCTCTGTTTTTTTCTCTCAGCTGAAGAAGTAAAAGTTGTGACGCTTTGACCGATCAGATTCAAATAATTGTCATGACATTCTGCATTTTCAGATCACTTTCAGCGAAAGCCATCCCAGATTGGCATGAGCCAGGTAACCGCAATCCAACCTTTGCCTTAATTGAGCAGACATACTGGTGAGGACGCTCTTAACGCAGCCAGTCAATTACTGATTTTCTTTAGAAGAGCCAAAGTTGGGCCATCAACCCCAAAAATGAGTGCAAGGTATTTCCATAGAGCTGCATGATGCGCTGCGCAATAATCACAACTGTAGAAGCGCAGAGAGCGGCGCTAAATGAATAAAGGAGATATAAAGGAGCTGCAGAGGCGACTGAGCTAATGAGGTGAGAAGGAGTTGCGTAGGAGCGGCTCGTCAGCGGCTTTTATCCTGTGGATTAAAGTTTTAGATGAACTATTTGGCCTGCATGATTAATTTAGATGTGCCGTACAAATATATACCACGATTTATTTGTTGTATTTTTACTTCTCCAAATCCAAGGTGCTCAGAGTGAAGATGCAGCAATAAGACTGGCCTCTGAAGATGCCAGAGCTGCGAGACAGTGCATTGTAAACTCCAGCAAACTACGCAGGATTGAATGTAAAAGCTTGAATGTATGACTTACCAAAGAGAGATATAAGGTAGGCACAATGAATGAAGAGGATAATATCACACGAGCACAGCCACACATCATCCCCATCGATCTACAACATGGTTAGTTCCATTCCAATGCCATGATTTTATGAATGGGAGGGCCACTACTACTACTCACCGCCAAGCGTGCGAGCCAGCTGTGTGGCCACCGGGCTATAGGGCAGTGTAAAGGTAGCAGATTCACAGGTTATGTGGCTGCGGTTGCTGTAGCTCTCGTGTCCGCGGCCAACTTCAGAGCACCATGCTGCATATCAGCGTCAGAGGTGAGGAAGAGGAAGGCCAGGTGAAAGGACCTCCCCAAATAGATTTCCACTGCACGCAATTGGTCAGCCAGCAGATATGTGTAACACCACACTCTGTAGTAGTCCAAACGTGTAAATTCTAGTCAGTTATTTTCAAAATATGGGGGAGGGAATACCCCGCTAGGTTTTTACAATAATACTAATCCTACAATTAGGCATCGATCTATGATTGACTGATGGGAGACTCAGCCACAGTGATTTTGCAAGAGATAATTCCAGTCCATCATTGTGACGGACAAGGTCCAGATAAATACATCATGAGCAATTGCCACACTCAGTTTATCTTGCTTTTATGATCAAAGATTATTTCTCCCCGAGGTATGCAAACTCATGTGGGCGCATCAGAATCACCACTTCACTAAAAAGCTGAAGGGAAAGAGGGGAGGGCCGGGGCGCTCTTTGGAAAGCACAGTTTCAGCCTCAGCCAAAGAAGTTATGTTGATATAGAACTTTCAGAACTTTTAAATCAGCTGAAAATAATCACATTTGCTCAGCTACCCATGTTGTGACAAGGACAAAAATATACTCACCACTAAGTAAAGCTACTTACCCTTGCCCTCTAGCAACATAATTTGGTTTGAGAATCTAGATTCTGAGAAACAGTTAACATGCATCTGATGTTCTTTTAAAATTATTTCTATACCCTTTGATGCAACCTTTTTTGCATTCTCCACTTTCGAATTAAAATCTCTTTTGTCAAGCATCTTCCTACAGCGGTTGTTATTTCAATTCACTTATAGAGCAGTCAATGCTCCTTTCCCAATACTGCTAAGTTTCAGATGACACACTTGAGCTTATAGGTGCAATCAGACAGCAACAGGCCCAGGAGCCCTGCAGCGCCGCTAATGTTTCCTACCACTTTTAGAAGTCACAGTCCCAGAGTGGATCATTAAACTGGAGAATACCAATGGCAGACGAGCCAAAGGCGCAAGAGTATGTCGGATCACTCCAAAAACAGGCAACAAAGGAGGATGAATAGAGAAATACATTTCTTCTAAACATTACTCATTAGCAGAAACAGGTAAAAGGGATAGGAAGCTAAAAGGAAGATGTCATTGGGAGTAGGAGAGGCAGGGGGTGATGACAATGGGGGAGTGACAGTTGCTGAAAAGAGTGTCTAATCTAGTGTGAGACATCCGCATCAAAACTGTCTGCAGCACCAACAGCTTCCTGTCAATTAGAAGGAAGGAAATCGTGCACACATTTGTCCAAGAAGGAGAGAGGCACACACCCAAGTGCCCCTATAGTCTCTCACCTACACACGCACACGCACCTCATCAAAATCAGCCAGCCAATGTGATTAGTTTATCCTCAGCCCAGCATGCACCAGGGCTCTGTCTCAGTCGTCATGGTGAAGCAAACATTTTCCATCACTTGTTTGATAAATAGAAATGGAATCTACAAACCGCAATTGTAATTTGGTAGGTAGTGAAGTTTTTTTTGTTCTTTTTCTTCAAGTAAAATAAAAGAAAGTCACAAAGCCCTGGAGTCAGCGATGTAGAGGGCCCACTGTTACCTGAATAAAGATGACGAGCTGAAATTACCATTATTACAGAGACGAATCAAGTGGAGAGGTGCCATGAGCTGGCAATTAGTCTGCAGTGCCCAGCAACTGACTGCACTCAGGAACAAGACAAGAAGTACCTTTTTGGCATTACCTTGAAATTAGTTGCAACCAGTAAAAGGAGTCTAGATTGGAATGTAGCGCATGTTTCACATTTTAATAAATCAAATGAAATCAATCTTCATAATGTAATCTGAATTGCATTAGACCCATCCCTTAATGCATTGAGCCTTATTAGGAGAAGTGGGCACCACACAGGGACCTCCAGATCTTGAGGTAGTCTTGGTCGAAAGTGTCCATGTCCTTCCTACAGGCACTGCAACGTTTTGTGTTGGTGAGGGAAACTGGAGTTCCCGTACAAAATCCACCTAGACCCAGATCCACCCAGACCCAGATGCCCCGGGAGTTGAACCTTGAACTGCTGGTATGCTGTGAGGTGAGAGCACTAGCCACTCAGCCACTCAAGCTAATCCCTGGTTTGTGGGAAAAAGATTGTGATGAACGTGTTGGATGTGAACAATCCAACAGAATCCAAATGTTGCAGATCAATTTCCCCCTAAAAATGTAATACCAATATAGCCTATACCAGTTTTTGTACCTTTTGCATGTACTTCAAAGCAGTGAGGCTCCCAAAGGTGCATTAGCCACTCTCCTGTCCTCCCACCTTTCACATTACATAAGACACACTGTTCTTCTGTGGCTCTCTTTAAGATGTCAGTCCATCAGTGCGAGGCTTGATGTTCCCGTTCTTGTCTTATCTTGGCTGACAGAGATGACAGTTCAGCTTTGTTCAAACAGTAGATCAGGAGGCTAACATTAAGAGACTATCTACACACTCCACCACCTAAGTAAATACACATCTGCATTCAGACATGTCAAGATTGATTTTCTCGAGAGCCCTTTGGTGATTAGGGCTCGCTTTATCAAACAAGTGATATGGGTAATATATCACATTTGTATGCCGTCAAGACATAAAAATCCTGGTATGTAGTGCTATTATGTGGCAATAATCTTTGATTGGAGCCGTGCACGTCCTTTTCTATAGATTTTCTCTCTTGACTAGAAGCCATGTTAAATGAATTGGCGAATACATTTTTCATAGGTTGGCAGTCTGTCTTTGTATCAGCCCTGCCAGTGTCTATTTTTGTGAAGAGTGCAATAACAAAGTTGCTCGGATATGAATAAATAACTGGCACATATTTTCCCTCTAATATATATTATATATTTTATATATATATATTCCTCCAAGCTCATACAGAACAATATAGTTGTCATTTTTCTTCAGTTTCATAGAGAAAGCTACACAAAAATAAATCATTAAATCAATGGATTTAGTGCTACCATTAGGAAGAGTAGCCGGACACCTAGAGCCCCCAAGCCTAAAAGGGCCCCTATCAATTGACCTTCAGGGCCACCAATAGCTCAGGCCTCAGACCCATTTGATCTCTAAATATCACAACATATTGAGATTGGATTACTTTTAAACAAGAAAACACCATCAAAATATCTAATTGTCAAATCTTTTTTTTATTTCTTAAAGCATCCTCCCTTTCACGTTAGAATAGACTGATACTACAGCTCTGAGTGAGGGGCCCTGATGCCGCTGTGGTAGTTTCAAAGATGTTTACAAAATGGACAGACATTGAACTATTGAACGATTCCAATTGGACTTTGGAGAGGCTTGAGGATGTGTGTGGTGAGGTAGGCAAAAGCATCTCTCTTGACTCTCTACTTTTCTAGCTTTATTTTCACTTAAGACACAGCTACCTATCAAAAAGTCTGTTCACAGAATCAATGTTCTGGTGCACTTTTAGACAAACATGATGTGTGAACCAAGAGTGAATGTATTGAATGTGTATTAATTACCAGCATAATTGTATGTATAGGTATATTAAATGAACCAAAGCCCCAAAATGATGTTGTTTGTGCATATTAATAGTCCATACCTAAGAATCGGATTGGGAGGCAGGGAGAGGACGAGCTGCTGAACCTTACTCACAGAAATGTAGTCCCACTTAAAAAAAAATCAGTCTGAAACCATCACTTAAGCCACTTAATATAATTTATTTCTGGGTCAGGACAAATACTTTCAGATATTTAATCTGCCCCACCCCAAAACTTTCAGCTTTCACTGACAGATTTGAACTCATTGCTTTGGATGTGACTCACCCCTCTCTTTCTCTGTCTCTCTGCGCGTCTTTACGCACAGCGCCAGCTCGGTTGGCAGTGCAGGACAGACACACACACGCTCCTCAGACTCCTCTGTGTTCAGCAAAAGCAAGCTTGCAGGGGGAAATGAACGGAGCAAAATGCCAAAGCACATCTAAAAGTGCGCAACTTCAAACCGTCTTTGCATATATTATTATGCAAATTAACCGGTAACGAGGCATTATGTGCTCAGATGCACACAGAATCTCCTTCCCCAGTTAAGCATGAAAACTGCGGGGAGAGTATAGCCTGTGACTGCTCTTTGTGCACAGGGTGAGCAGGCTACAGAACGATGTTTAATGTGCACAGAGGGGTAGCTGAATGTGACAGATTTTGTTCACCCCAGAGTCAGCCTCGCTGTTAAAATGTATCAGAAAACTGTCTACTCAAAAGAGGGGGAAAAGCCTGACCCTGATTTGAACATTGTTGTTGCCCAAGGTCCTGTACCTGAGCCACTGCGGAGACAAAGTGTGAATGGTTTCCCTGACGCATGTTCCTGATCAGGAAGTCCAAAATACTCCATTAATGACAATATCCTCTATATGCCATACATTCCATAAAGACACAATCAAAAGACAATACTTCCACTTGCATTTTTAAAAATGTTTTAATATTGGACTATAATGTGAAATCCATGTGTGACGAGTGATGAGTCCTGTTTTGACTGAGACTAAACTTCATGCTAAAATAAATCTGTACTGTGCTTTGAAAAGACTGGCGGGGCGAGAGAATCAGGCCAGGTCAGATTCCCACTAAATTTGTTCCAATCTATATCTGCTGCAGCGTTCTTACCCAGCTGTGGCTTGGTGTTTTTCCACCCCAGAGGTTGCACTAGAGATCCAGGTCACTCTCTTACACAAGGGGGTGGGGTGTGTTACTGTGCCCGACCTTATCACAGCGCATAAAGCTAACACAGACAATATTTCCTGGACAACCTGTCACACATAAGCACTCGGTCCAAATCATGAAGAGCCTCAAACGTGTGTCTGTATGTGTACGGCCTAGAAGAACATCACATGCCCCCCTCGCCTCTGCTGTCAATCTTCTGCTCTCACACTGGAACCGCCGGTGCATGTGGCCTTTTCCCTCTTGCACCTCACAAAACTAACACAAAAAAAAAAACACACTCGCACTCTCCCACCTGCCGCGCCACAGCTCCTGATGGACAGCCAGGCTTACTGCTACCGTAGCACTGCAATTTCAATTACTCTGCCCTTTCTTCCCTTCTTTTCCTTCATCCTTGGCGACACAAAATGCACACCTCACTTTCAGAAAAAAAAACAGTTTATTTTCAACTTCCAATTCAATTTTATACAGTTAAAGCAGCATTTTCGATTTCATCTAGAGCGCCAATCCGGCCAACACCAAAGCAATGGGGCTCGAAGTAATGCGACTCAACCAAAGAGACACGCTAACCCCCCTCGCACCCTTCACCCCGCTAACAGGAAGTAGCGGAAGAATAGCTTGGTAACACGCTGCGGTAAACCACTCATGCGTAAAATCACATCGAGCTAATAGAATGGCACAGCTATCTGAAGCCAGTTGTAGAATCAGTGGATAAGCATTAGCACTCATTAGTCACATGCATTAGCTCCTGTATTGGCTTTGACAGGGCAGAAGGCCAGGGATTCATTTGACTGGAGTGATGTGTGGACAGAAGGACGGACTGATGGATTGACATGTGTTAAATGGAGAGGGGATTTGGGGAGGGGAGACCAGGCATAAACGGGGTAAAGGCAGACACAATGATGAATTGAGTAAATATGATGGAGTTACTCAAAGTGCAAATGACAGGTTAGACGCTAAAATATAGTTAACGTGATTATATTTAAAATGGTACAAAAAATCTTGCCTATTTTTTTTTTCTTTCTTTAATTTATTCTTTAATTTTATTTTTTTAACGTATTTATTTATATGGCATACATAGAAGTAATTCCATAACTGTTATCTGGCAACCATGGGCTAAAACTTAAATTGCAAGATAGTTATGTTTAGAGTAATGAAAATCGATGACAACGCCTTTATTTTAGAGGTATTCTGTTTTAGAACTCTGACACTTCCTGTATTTTTATTCTTTTATTCTTTTCTCAACTTTTTTCCCCCACAAATTTCCACTTAACTGATGTAAAATCACATTCCACCAAACCAAGTAATAATTTGTAAACTTGTCAAATACACTTTGGGTTACAGGGATGTCTCACCAAACACAGAAAAGAAAAGATAGAGCAGGATTTTAACATATTAAACAATCATTTTATTAATATTTGTCAAATATAATAGTGTCCATGAACATGCAAAGTATAAATATGAATATTTAAAAGACTAAAATAAACCATTTTTCCATTATTGAGTATTCAGTGATATTTTTGTGAATTAACATATGGAGTTCTAACCCTCTTCATTATCTGGGAAAAGAACTCAAGCCAAAGGTACACTGCACTGGCGGGTTTGTGCCTCAGTGACTGCACATACAGGGAACTGTGACCACAATGACTTCTTATTGCATTTATCCCAATTATCCCAACTGTCACCCCAAAGCATTTAACAATCGGGTATTTTTGGGCAAATTTAATCTAAACCTATACATATATTTAAATCAGGAACACAGAAACTCAGATGCAAATGAGCCAATCTGTCCATAGTCCATAGTCATCCACTAAAACTAATGGCCTAATGCCTAATAATAGCTCAAACAATACATCCTATTCTTTTATATTTTTTATACATTGATACATCTGTCAGCAAAAAAAATAAATACAAATAAATAAAAAACGACCAAATGTCATGCTACATCTTTATGACATTTCGGCTCTCTCAGTGGGAGGTGATGGGCGTTGGATCCGCCCTGGTAAATGTTAATCAATAGCACATCGCTATTAGAGTGGTGCAGATGACGCCTCCACCCCTGAGGTGCTCTGAGCCTTGTCTAAATGAAAGCTAAGGTCAGAGCCACAGCTGGTTAGCACAAACTCTCACACACGCGCCGCGGTATATGAAAGACGAGGCAGAAGAAAGAAGCGGCCGACCGTAGGAGTAAAAAGAGATATGTTAGTTGAAGGTGGCCAACAAAATCAGCCACAGTGCCACAGAACTGGCTAAAATAATGAGGCCGGCATAGCGGGGAATAAAACTAATATGGGAAGATCAAACCAGGGTAGACCTCCAGGAACATGCTTCCCGTGCTTCTGGCAACACCCGCTGGCTCTGCTCCACCCCACACCCACACGCACATACAGGTTATGCCAAGCAGAGGAACACATTTAGTGCAGTTCGTTTAATTACTTATATAAAGAATTCAAAAATCTGACCTGAACTTTCACTGCTATAGTGAGGGATGCGTGCAGTGTGAGCCAAATGTACCTATAATGAGGAAGGCATAGGGATAAATAACAACATGGGGAGCTTTTCGTAAATAAAATGTGTTGGAAATCTTGGTGTGTAGTGTTTGCAGATAATGCCTTCCTTTGATATACACGCCCACTGCTCTGTATTTACTTTGTTTCTGTTGATTTTTGTTTTGCTGTAATACATGTAGGATTCAGTCACATTGCTGCTCCTATCCATAGCCATCTACACCCATAGCCATCAGCCTGGTCCTGCAGCTTTGTTATGATGATGTTTACTGTGATGTACCATAAAGGGGCAGATGGGCATGACTGAGAGGAGGATTAGCCAATCAGGGACATGCATGGTCTGCCTGTAAAGAAATATGGCTGGTTACGAGGAAAAAAAAAAAATTTGATTGGGACTCATGGCGCAACAGAGGGTGTGGGGACCAGACTGATATCCATTTGAATAAAAAAAAAAAAAAAAAAAATAGATATCATTCTGATTTTGTCAGGCAAATACCTCCTATCAGCAAAATATTATCTGCCCTTATGTTTGCTTTGTTTCAGGTTGTCTTAGACCTCCATATTTGTTCAGAGATTCAAAGATGGATTGTCTTTTTTAACATATATAGCCTCTTTTTCACACCTCTCTTAATTTTAAATATAAAATAAAATAATGATACATATGACACACCAGAATAAAAAAAGACTTCAGAAACTGCAGAATATTCAAATATACATATACATATACAAATTGATTTTGTCATGGTTGACAAACTAGTATATAAATATTTGATTTATATATTTCTTGTGCAAAGAACACGCTGATAGACTCACTGTGCATTCCTGCCTCTAACGACACCCATGGGAAACACTGTCAGATAAACAATGAGATGTGATTAAATGACATTATTATTTAAAACTCGCTTGACTCAAGGGGGAAATAGGCAGACAGAACAGCACATTAGCATACTTCATTAACTTGACTGGTACAGTGATTGGTTATGTCAGAATGTATTGATGCCAATGCAGACAGTTCTCCTATGACATCCCTCCCACTTAAAATCCACAAGACTCCAAGCACCCCTCCTCTCTTATAATACCAAGCCCATGAACTGTACATTGAGACCACATTCATTCAAGCATCCTCTAAGCTAATAAACCTGGTTTTGGACTTACGCTGTCTTAGTCTGAAGTGTCATTAGAAGTGGCAGGCAGCTGTGGCAGCCTAGGAGGGGCTAAGAGGCTTGAGCTCCCATCGTCTGTAATCCTCAATAAATAAATAAATAATACAACAAAATAATACATGCATCATCCAGGCAAACACGTGCCATGTCTTACAGTGCTAGGTGATGTGAAAATACTATTTTCTAAACTTCAAAGCAACACTGGAAATGCAAAGTCATGCTTATGTCAATCCTCCTTAAAAGTAATCTGACATGTTGACTTTCAAAGGATGCAGCACTGAGGTATGCAGATCAACGGCAGCTTCACAGAGAGGTAGAGAAGCGAATCTGTGAGACACACGAGCATACATAGCTAAGTGGTAATAAAGGCTAGGGCTTGTTAATGGGACAATCTGACAAGCACAGAAAGTGTGCCGGGCGTTCTCACACAGGGGCTCATTTGTGACGGCTGTAAGTTATTGGAGGCGAGGTAATGCTGCCGGGAAGCGTCTCCCTGAAGCCACATTTCCACATCGAGATGAAACAGCTAATTGGAGATGGGACCTGCTCAGCTCTGCAGACACAAATAATAGCTGCAAAGAACTCCCCCAAAATTATAAGCCTCATGCTCAAATCCATGGTATTTAATTCTCTAGCCTAAATGAGCTTGCTTGTGTAGTTCCCTGGTTTATTTATATTTACCCTGTACACTATTTAAAGTATTATATGTGGTTTTGGCCTTATATTGGGGGTAATAATTGTGATTGGTGTTTAGGCAGACCCATCGCTATGGGGTAAAGGCAAACCAGGATAGTGGCTATACGCCCCAAAGCTGAAGATGGCCCAATACATAGACTTGAAAATGTAACAGCTGTTATGTAACGTTTATGCTTAAATGATCTGGTAAAGCAAATGTGTCCTCTGCCTTTGGCCCATCCTTCAGAGCTGCTGAGGAAACCCACAGTAGTAGTTTTAGTAGTTACAGGGTGCATTCACATCAGCCTTAGTTTGTTCCTGATGTTCACATGGTTTGGTCCTATTTTAGCCCTGGTATCTAGGCCAGGTTAAATTATGAAAAATATGAGATCTCACCATCTCTTATCAAACCCATATTTTATAGAGACCTAACCTAACACAACTATGGAGGAATGTCATCCCTAACGCCTCACTCGACACGATGTTGGGAAGAATACTTTAATATAAAAACGGAAAGTGCATTTAAAAGAGTTATACTATCATGTGTGTTGTGTCCATTCACTGTCAGCCGTCTCACAGGAGATTATTATGGTCTATATTGACCCATCCCGTAATCATTGCTGTCCACTATAGTTTTCAAGATGCACTGTGAATTCTAAGTGCACTATTTTTCAGTTTGTGCACACCAATATAAAATGCTGACCAGTATATTGTCCCATGTAGGGAATAGTGTAGACATTCGGACACAGCCACAAAGCCAGGGCAACAGCCACAACCAACTCACAATGAAATAATCAGTCACTTATCATGACAACCTCACCCTGACCCTGTTGAGGAAGCGAAGGAATGCTTGCAGAAGTCTGAATTCTATCTTCTCATGCCTGAGCATTTTATTTATTTATTTGCAGTTATGCGTCATCTCTCTTCCTTTCGATTTATTTATCTTTTTCATTTTTTTTTTTTCTCTGCAGAGCTAGCGGTGTGAGTTTCTCTTTGAAATGCTTTCTAATTACTGTGCACAAAACATAGCCAGGGTTACATTAAATTGCAGAGATTCAAGGAGGTGGAGGTCAATGGCTGTGAATAGACCATCATCACAGATAATTGGAGGAGATATAAGGAGAATTATGTAGCCTCTTTCTGTGCTAAATATCTATAATCAGAATGACAGTGGATGGCACACAGATTTTGGCGAGAGCTGTTTGCAGAAGCAGAGCCATCTTGGGAAGATAATTTTATTTTTAGGAGTAATTATGAGAATGATAGGAAAAAAAATCAGTTTGATGTCTCTCACAAATTCTGTATATGCATTGTATACTGTATTACTTTTGATTTGTACCTAATCTGTATTGTCAATATAGCTTTAAATGTGTTAAGGATTTCTGGTGTGTGAGGAAGAAAATACATAATACTCAGAATACAGCTGGATTTTAACGATGACTATATGTGCTAAGGTGTAAGGGGATGAAATATTTTTACTCTGTAGTGTTTATTGTCGTAATAGTGTACTCTGAAACTTGGGTATTCTTATCCCTAAAGCTGAGATATATTTTAGTTACAAATAATAACCATATATTAATTAAAATTATGCATTATCCTCATCCATAGATGTGAAGTAAATAATGCAGACAACAAAAGATTTATGTCACAAGGAAGCGGGGGTGGAGGTGCATTCTGGGAAAATGAGAGAGTAATATGTCAGCATTGTAACACCATCGAAAAGTCACCGAAATGCCAGGTCACTCTACTCGACGGGGAAAAAAATCAAACGGCAGAACAACCATTCATGTCACTAAGGCAGCCAAACAGGAGTGTGCAAAATGACTTCAAAATAAAGTGTTTTGTTAATTAACACATTGTATACAGTAATAACGGAGACTTATAATGCAGTATATACAAGCTTTTAACCCTGTTATAATGGTTTTGCCCAACAATTAGTTTAGTTGTCTTTTTAGATTTGTGTAAGTATAGTAAAATGTTGCTCTGTGTTTGAGTATTTTTTTTCTTTTTAATTTTTGACTTTCACGTTTAATGCATGAAATATAACATAACCTTATGATGTGCAAATACAGTGCTGGTGCATACACAATAAAGTTTACAAATCTTCACACTTCTGAACAAACCAATTTAAATCTAATATTGACTTGAATGCAAATGAATAAGTTAAGCGAACAGTGTGTGACATAGTTTATTAGACCTTAAAAGCCTAGTTCAGGTGTGTATTGCTACAATAACGTGCATTTCAATCTGCCTTCACTCATTGTCTCAGAGCACATGGGTGGGAGAAAGATGAAGAGAATGTGTGTTAAAAATTTATTTGCGCTTCATTAATTTTTCACACAAACGAGCGTGATGTACAAACGTGAGGCGACGATGCTCCGGAAAAAGCTTCCCACGAGGCATTGGCACATGTATTGGCATAACCTGCTGAGCTTTGCACTGTGGAAAAATAAACAAAATTTCCCCTTATCACACTTTTCTAAGTGTAACTGTTTGACTTGAGTTTAAATACAAACTGAAACTGAGGCGAATACGCAGCATGCCCCAGCTCTATCTTTCATCATATCAGCGACCACTGAACCTTGAAAACTCTCCAAAGTAGATTTTTTTTACTTGAAATATGAGATGTCTGCTGGGATGCAATCTCAAGGCTCACCCACACTACTAAAATCATTCTGATATTGTGTTTTGGGGACATGCTGTGTTTTGAAAGTGTTAATCCATGAGGAACCTTAACAAAAAGAAAAATGGCAATGTGAGAACAATCCCTCTGTTTAAATGAGCTCCTTCAGATAAGACAGAGGAGTGTGCAGCATGGTTGCATTTTAGTTTACCAAAGCTAACTAGTGAAAAACAAAGTTGAATAAAAAGCATACTGATAGGACACATAAAGCAGCTAAAACAAATCTATTGGGGAAATTGTTTCTTCATAATATGGAAGCAGAATTACTTCAGCTAAATCACAGCTGACTAGCTCGGCATGCCATTCTCCCTTGACAGCCACTCAAGCTACTATCTGCTCTTCACCCTATTTCCATGGTCAAGTGTAATAATTTACTTATACTGGTGTGGTCCAGGGCATTGAACCAGCAACCTTGTGCATAATACACAAGGTTCCTATGGTGTAATTGACTTTTTTGACCAGACTGACCTAAATAATATCTGTGTCAATTTTCAATCACTTTCCACTTTGCACCCGTGATTTATAGAACCATAGTTACATATGTAACTCTCATTATACTGGTGCGGTTCATGGCTGCGAACCAGCTACCTTGTGCACAGTAAAGCTCTAGTGCAATTGACTTTTTGACTGAAATAATGTTTGTGTCAATTTCCAATACATTTGCGTAAAGTCATGTCTGTCTGTATATAGATTTGGAAAGTTACATGTGAAATAGTGGATGTTCCCACTGGCCAAACAATAAAAAGCATGATGTTGGTCCAATTGACTTTTTTGCATGTCATGGTGAATGCAATTAATCCTCTAGGTTTTTTGACAATTAGATAATTTTGAACCTTTTATGTGTATTATAGGGGGTGCTATAGTCACAATGTGCTTACTAGTCGGCTCTATTCAGGCTTTGCACTGTTGGTTAAAATTTTAGTTCTGTAGGCTGATGCATGTGGCTATGAGCAGGTACCAAAGAAACACACAAAAAACGCAAAGAACATCCAAGAAAAGATAAGATAACTACTGATTATCAATATCTCTGGATGTGGCATGTGGAGTGTAAGCTCATTTGGATCAAAAACCTAGAATTAGATAGGTTTTATATAAACATATGTCAAGGTAGCGGCATCAAATTCTATCCAACATAGCCAACTTCCTGTTTGACTTATGTATCATATGATGGCAAAGTACATGTGTCTCACATCCTACAGAGGTCACTTAAAAGGTGGCGTTGTAGAATCATTTTTTGTGGACCATGTAAGATATTGTTATGAGAATTCATTTTTTTCACTAAGATGGTTGACTCTGCCTTTTATTGGGTGTTTTAGTTCATGTTTAGTGGGACTTTTCCTCCCTATGGCCTGATCTGAAGTACAGTGCCATTCAATTGAATGGGTGGTTTGGATGGCCCTAGAGCCAAAACTGTAAAATTAGGGCATGGGTCTAATAATGTTTTATTATCAGGGGCACATAAAGGAATTTTCTGGAAAATTCCAGCAATTCCTGTCAAAGCATTTTTCTCCCCAGTCCTATTGGTGGCGATATTGCACTGAGCATTAAGTGTAAATTATGAATTGAATCAGTGTCAGCCAGTGTATAAGTCATGCAAATTCCATCCCGGATGGACTAAACATGCTCCGTGTAAGATTTTTTCTTTGCATTCCTGCTGGCCAACAGTGAAAATGCCCCATATCCATATTAGGCATTTTTTGTATCTTCTCATTCATAGAATTGAATCTCCAAGTTCACACAAATCAGATAATGTTGATGTATAGGGTAGGGGGCGCTACAGTGTATGCTGATCATGTGATTATTAATCTATTACGTTGCGAAATCTTCAAAGAAACAGGAATTGATGGTGTTTTTCACTGGTATCAAAAAACTGAGTATCAAAAAAAAAAAAAAAAAAAAAGGCTCATTATTGAATTTCAGTATGTTTAGATCTAAGCTCATTCGGACATAAGACCTCGTCTCATGGAGCTCCATAACTGTTCCGAGTTTTGTGAGTTGCTAAAATGTGCCTGTCTCCACTCCCACAGGGGTCCACTTCTAGGCAGTGCTGTTGAGATAGTGGGCAATGGACATTATCATGATGCCCATTTTATATCTTTTTTGTGAGGCTGATTGCTTTTATACCCCCATGTGAGACTTTCAGATGTTCACTGGGTTAAAAATGCAATAATTAGATCAATTACAATTTTTCCCTTGCCCTCTGTTCTCTAGCCCTCTGTTCTCTGACTCCTCTCCAAACCTACAACAAATTAAACAAAACCTACAAAATACTGTAGCACTAAAAACGTGGAGCCATAGAAACATCTGCGTTGCTTACTCACGCAAACAGAAAACACTTTCTGAGGTGCTTGCTGCTCTCCTTGGACATAAAAGCTCAGAGCCTGTTTACTGTGCTGTGGAGTCACAGGGAGAGGAGGGAGACAGTTCAGTGGTGAGGGTGCTGGAGTCACCCCTGAGGAGAGCCTGGATGTGCCTGCTCATTACAGCAGCCACGCAGGACGCTTTGAACAACACGCCATTAGAAGAAGTAAACAAGATACGCAGATCAGTATACATTTAATTAAGTGACATCAATGACATTGGCTGGATTTTAATGGGCACAAAGCTTAAGGGGATATCAAAGTTTGATTTTGTTAGAGAGAGGAGGTGCACTGATGCTAGCAAATACAGAGTCAATCAGACTTTCACATCATTAAGGGGCTTAAGGTAGAGCTCAAATACAATATATACTATAGGACTACAAATACAGGCAAGGTGGTTGAGTTGTTTTGCCCAAGAAAACAGCAACAGTATAGACAGGTCCAAATGGGGATCTGCCAGCCACTGGGTTAGGGGGTTAGTGGGTGAACGCTAAAACCAATGAGCCATTCTCTAACACTTTTCCACTTTTTTGAGTGTTGTATGTCTTTATGATGCCTCATAATAGGCAAGACGTAAGTCCAATGTCACTCATTTTACTAGAAGCTAAAACACTAATAGGACTAGGACTAAAATAGTTGTTTTTGCTTTTTTGTTGTTTGTGTTTATTTCACTGGGAAAAAAAAACAAAAAACAAAAACAAAACATCCATGATTAGTCTAAGCGGGCATGCATCTCCACAAACCTGCACTTTTACAGCATTTAGCCTATAGCAAAAGACAAAGTTTAAATCTGTCAGCTGGACAAATCGTTGTAAAAGTGAAGACATTTTGCTGCTCATTCAAGTTGCTTCTTCAGTTCTGGTCAGATTGCTGATGGACACTGCCTTATATCTATCTGCAGGGAGGGGCTAACTACACTAAAACTGTAAACAGCTATTGTCTCTAGTTTCAGCTGAAACTACCCTATTCAGCCCTTAACGACGCTGCTATTGTTCTCATTGTCCTGGGTCTGAGGATGGAGTTGTAGATGTGATTTCAGATCTGACCAGAACTGAAGAAGTGGCTTGGATCAGCAGCGAAACGTCTTCACTCCTACAACGATTTGTCCAGTTGACAGATTTAAACTTCGTCTTTTGCTTTGGATCAGACCTGGACGACTGAGCGTTTACACAGACATTTGGCCTTTATGTATATATCCTACTACCTCCTACTTTACAAGGAAATGTTGTTCCTTTGGTTATAATCTTTCAAACTTTGACATAAAACATATCTATTCCTTGAGCATGGAGGCATGGAGAAAGTATGCCTTCAACTTTCTATTTCTATGGAATCATCCAAATTACATGGTAAAGTTACATAGTGTACCTTTAACGCAACATGGGAAGAAGTGTTAAATTGCTCATTATAAGCATGAAACAAAGGAGTGATGTCACCTCTACACAGCCAATGCAGAAACTAAAAGCATTAGGCACATTCTGTTATTTAGAAGACATATAAACCTCTGCATTGTAATACGTGGCCCACATGAACATTGCATAAAAACAGCTTTTGCATAATGGTGACAGTATTTACTGATCCGGCTCATGTGCTGGACCAGCCTCACTAGCTGTTTGATGCGTGCACATTGACAGGGCGCTCTGGCCACAACTTTATTCTCCTCACTGACTTGGCCTTTTGAGAATGGGAGAATTTAAATGAGCCCTCCTCTCTCCCCTTTCACTTAGAGTTTGTTCACACACACGCACAGTTTAATGAGTGTGCCTCACGCATCCTCATTATAACCGCCCAGAGTCTTATCGCAGGCATCAAACGCAACACGCTGCCACCCATGACAGGAAGAGAAGATCCTTCCTCTTCTTTTTTTCTTTGTTACTTCCTTATTGCACACAGAGGTTAATAAAACATGTTAGCATACACCTGTATTTGATGCAAAAAAATGTATGCTTTTCAGTCCTAGCATGACTAAAACACTAACTGCAGATTGTGCTTTGCCTTGGGAAATGATTGTTGCTATGGCGCTGATGCATATCTTGCCATTTATAAATAATGAGGTCTTAGGAGTGAACTGACAGAGAAAAACCGCATGGCCACCTGCTTGAGCTCTCAAAGGGAATGACTACTTAAGAGAATTAAGAACTTCTACATCAAAGTGTCAGGTGCCAAGGCGCATGACAATAGCAAGTATTCACTTACTTGGTGGTTGTGACAAAAACATCAACATGACAGCAGCCTGTGACGCACAAAGTCTGTCAACCAAAGATGTGTTGCTGGTGGTGGATTTTTTTTTTCTTTTTCGGGATGACTTCATTCAAAAAAGAAACAACAGAAAAAAGCTATAGAAAAAGGGGTGGAATAATGCTCAGGAGTGAAGGGTCTGAAGACAGGCAGTGAGTTTTAGGCTTGAGATGCCTAGAGCAGTGCAAAGTCATTAGAGAAGATTTGTCACGTTAACAAAGGAGGAGGAATCAGGCTCTTTTTGGAAGAACAGATAAAGAATGACACAGACAAGAAGACACAAAGAGGCAAGGCGGCGAAATAAAAGGCTCCTGGAGAAAGGAGGGAGGAGATCAGGAAGCGAGCGCTGATTGATTGATGCTAAAGAAATGGGAAGATGTTAAGATGTTGCACAGTTTTTGTATTTGATTTTCAGTGACGTTTAGTGAGATAAATTCATTGTTTTTTATTTAAAGATTTCCTTGAAGACATGTCTTATAGGCTGACAGACTGGACATTATCTTTAAAGGGCCCTATGCAAGTTTTAAGGTGGTGGGTCTTCTATTCTCCCTTTGCCTGGACTACTTATAGACAATAGCGATAATATTTTCATTTGACAAGCAGGTGACGGACACTCCTTGAGAAAACTGACACAGTGCACCTTTAATGTTCTTTATTTTCACATCCTGTCATTCACGCCTTAGTGGACCTTGTTTTGCATATTTATTCCTGATATCTTCAACCTACCCTCACTATATTCAGGGACTAGCAGTGCCTTGTGACCTTTCCATGCACTGTTAGGTGTAGTAGCATAATTGATCAGGACAGTAAACGTGTCAAATTATTATTATTACAAGAACATCTCTATTCAGACAGCAGCATTCTCCCAGTGCAACCTAAAGCGCCTCTGCAGACAGCCCTTATGCTGTGTGAGATAACCCTTTCACTACCTGTTAAGATGTTAAACAGCCTCCGGTTCGCTCCGCTGGCGCTTTGATCCTTTGACAACCTGGTCATGCTAAAAAATGCTAAGAGGTGGACCTGAAAAGAGAGGATCAGGTCGCAAATAATACACCGGGGCAGATGGATTTAACACAGTCTCCAAGGGATATAGACTCTTTCTTCACTCTCTTTTTTTCAAATCTATTTCTTAAATGAGTCTCTTTGCAAAGGTGAAGAGGTGTGCCATGGAGACTTATCTTGGGTCTGTATCATTATGGCAAAGGCTGTTGTTTCCACCGGCTGTATTAGCTATTGCAGGGTTCAACTTACAGCTAGAATGATGCTTTGTGCCCTATAGGCAGACTTAGATTAAAACCTAAAGCTAACAGCCTATATCGCACAAAGTTCCAAACATGATTTGCCAGCTGGATCCATAGAGATGGATTTGTAAAGTAAATACCTCGAGTCCCTCCATGCTTCCCGCTGGCACACAAAGAAAGCAACTGATAATGATGACATAGCTTGTCAAAATCTGACACCTTTAACCTCGGATATCATCGTTATTGCTTCCCGGTGTTGCCGCGGCTACAGACACAGTTGCCATCATGAGCCGAGAAGTGTCCGGAAGCGGGGATAAATCTTCTGTATCTCGTCTATCTCTGACAAGCTTTCTGTGTGTGTGTGAAAACAGCCATCTACAGAAGCGCCTCTCTCCAACACAAAGATAATAGATTCATTCATTTTCGCTAATAAAAACCAAATCATCATATAAATGATGCTAAATGGTGAGATTGTACGATTTAATATATGAAAAAATTCAATCTTATTAATTTGATGTGACAGGGCGATTTCAAAATAATCCAGATGACTGAGCTAATGTTGTTTTTTGCAATATCTCCTCTTTTGTTAGCAATTAAATTGGCAATTATCAGTGTTTAGGCAATGGATTCCATGGCAATAACAATTCATTTTTTATCTCTAACTCGGTTTTGTTTTAGCATATAACAGCAGAAGTCATATTGTGCGAGGCTGTTAAGGGATTGGCTAACACGCTTGGAGCAGAAAGTTGAAACATTTGTGAGTGCTAATCTGTTTTTTGATGAGGCTCTGTCTCGTTACCTCAGCTTGTCTTCTGGTGATGACATGCACAATTCTCTCATGCCTCAAATTCACAGTGGGGCTGAAAAAAATGCCCTACTTTTCTTTCAATGTGGCTTATAATAAAAGATCAAGAGATCAACTGTGTGTGTACGTGTGAAATGTTACAGGCCATTAAGTGAAAACAACACATTTTACCTGTTCCCAATAAATAATAAAACTAAAAGTAATAATACATTTCTTATAACTGCAATAGATCAGAGTTTTGCAGACACATTAACGCCAACAATAGGGATGGGACGATACAAAAATTCGACTTGCGATTATCGTGACCAAAATATTTCGGGATTTACGATATTATCACCACATTTGTAAACGTTCCGGGCCTACTATACAACTCTACAGGAATATACATGTACTCCTGCGTCACCCACGCAAACAATCTACACATCAAATGAAAGCTCCAGCACTCGTCTTTTCATACATGCAAACAATTTTAACCAGGAATCACCACAGCGCTGACAGGAAAGACGTTTTTACAGAAAAGCCAAAAATGCGGATTTGGACTTCACTCACCTTTGAGGCTCTGATTCTGTCAAACATCAAGATATTCCACAAAGTTGTTCTCATTCGTTCCGTACACGTCCAGAGAATAATCCCCAGAAATCATGTCCACAAAATAAGTTAGATCCTCCATGTCGAACCTGCTGCAGGAAAAAGTATTCCACACGTGAAATCTGCTCCGTCCCTTTTTTGCATTTCTTTGGTCAATTTTAGGCATAATAAACTTAAGACAGCGCCGACTTTGTTCCTCAGTGATAAACACACGTGTTAGCTTCTGATTGACACCAGTGTTGTCCAATAAGGTGGAGGTTGGGGACTGGAGCCGCAAACAGCGAATCAGTGCTACATGTGACTGAAAGTTTACGCCCCACTCTCCCCCGTGTAGAATCAACCCAATCAGAATCACAGTGACGTGACGTTTTCTCCACAGCCAATGAGCAGCATGCCGTGTGTGACATGCCGAGATTTTCCGTAAACAGACGGACTTTACCGAGTAAACGAACCGTGTTAATGCGCGCGCATTCTAGGCGCTGTTGTTTCGCTTCTTAACATGATGATGGCCGTGTCTCAGTTCACCAAAAATTCACCAAAGTGCCCTTAAATGGTAAGTCTGGCGGTACTTCGACCTGCACTTCGAACCGTGCATGTGGCGAATTGGGACACGGCAGATGAAACGGACAAAGCGGACAAAACAAAGGAAGTACGCCATCGAGGACACTGTGGATGTTTGTACAAGTTAAACTAGAGGTATCTCTGACCCGGAGCGGATCGTGTCAAAGCGAAGACGGCTGGAGCTTATTTTTGATGGATTGATGCTGTTCTCGATCGGTAAGCATGGTTTATTCTGCTATTGACATGATTGTAGGTAAATATATATCATGTGTGTCTGTAAAATGCTGTTTAGCTAACTACACACAACACAATCTACATTCAATAGTTTATGTCACTTACAATGAATATTTTCAGCTCAAGTTTGTCAAACAATGCAGGATGTTTGTCTCGTAAATGCGCGTGCAAGTGCTCGTGTTTTGCCCTCGGACCCGCAACTTTTTTCAGCACCAGACTCTGCCACCAGAACAGGCACAGACGCAACAAGTGTCATTGCTGTGACAGAGGCGCCCCCTTGTGGGCAAACACCAAAACTAGCATCTAAACGTTGTATTGAAACCAGAGGCAGTCTGAGGCAGTCCGTAAAGACGCTTATAACGATGCGCGACTGTCACAATTATTAAAAATGCCACGAACGATTAATTGCGGACCTTTTTTTTTTTTTTTAGGGATTAACGATATTATCGTATATCGTCCAATCACTAGCCAACAACAGCTAGCATGCTAACCATGTACTTCCTAATAAATGGACAATAAAACACTTTATAATCAGATGCAGGCAGTACACAGTAGACTTATTTTAACCTCAAGAGCTGCTTATACAATATATATATGTACTCAAATATAAGATAAGAGATAAGATAAGATATGCCTTTATTAGTCCCACAGTGGGGAAATTCCAATATTGCACCGCACAGTTAAACAACAGAAACAAAATCGTACATGCAATAAAACAAGATAAAAGATAAATAGCTTGAAATAATTTAAGAAATAGACTTATACAAAAAATAGACTCCAATATACACATATATATACATATAGATATACATCTCCATAAAGTGACTTGAGTATTGCACATGGGTTGAATGACACATGTTCAGTGTTAAAGACACATGTCCAGTGTTAGGATGCAAACAGCTGCTGCTCTCACCAGCGCCGGAAGTGAGGCGGATGTGAGTGAGGATGTATATGTGGGAAAAAATCAGGTCCAGGCACTACAGATACTTTAATGTCCACTTCTCAGAACCATTCACTAACACTGTCTCTAATGTGAGTGGTTATGTTCCTTGAAGTTCATTTTTAACCATACAATCATCTCAGAACATTATAAACTTGTTAAAGAGACTTGCAAATTTCACAGTTTTCCGTGGTAAGCCTGTGACAACACTCAAATGGGTCACATTACAAAAGCAATGCTGCATATATTTTTCAGCTTTTCACTGGGAGGTGGCATTCGGCAGATTTTCACCGCAGCACGCACAGCTGGAGCAGAAACAAGATTCCAACATATCAGAGTGAGTGCCAATGATATATTTAGGCTGTGAAAATGACTTAAAATATAATGCAATTTTATATCAGTGTCAAGACAGGCTTTTTTCCTTTCATGGGTTGGCGCCTCTGACAGAAAGAATTGCATTTACCACGAATGAGGTAATAAAGGTGAACAAACAGGGAAAGATTGGGGGAAAGAAGGTCAGATAAGGGCTTTGTGAAGCTGGGACTCCCCGTTAGGTTGTAGTTTCTTCAGAGCACTGACAAGATGAAAACACATGCTTGTTAGTGCAAAAATATAAGGACATAAGGAGGAAGATGAAAAGAGTTAATATCTGAGAGATGCAAAATGGCTCCAAAAGTGGGGGTTGGGAGGATGCAGTCTTGGAGAAAAGCAGGTTGTAATATGATGCACCTTTATCCCTTTTGCTTTTATTTGCCATTTCTCCCGGCACTTTATTAATATATCTTCGCTCTGGCACGTATAGCGGCTGCCACTCATTGCGGGACCCAATAACACTGTCATAGAGCTAGGAAATTATTCCCCGCACAAGTAGCTATTCATATTAAAACAAACAAGGATATGAGAGGAGGAGCACATATTAAAAGTCAACCTTGTCCAAGTATCTGGCAGGCTGCTGGCCGATATAGAAAAACAAGTACGTTTAGTTCTGATGGGATGATGTCTTTGGCAGCCTTTTAAACACAATTTTTCTTTCTGTGAACATGTTGTCACTTTTTTGTGTTCTGATCTCCTCAGAGACAAGAATAGTATTTTTAGCGTTATGTACAATCCAATCCAATACATGGCAAGCTCATTGGATAATTTTCCACCAAATACAAAATGATAACTATTGTTCCCAAAAGAGTTTTTTCTTCTCTTTTTCTGCATGGATCTATTCTCAGCAACACTCCTAACACCATTAGTCCTTTCGATGTTTCATTTGTTTAAGTTGTCTTTCCAGGTGTAACCTCATTCACCTTATTCTGGACGTTGCTGTGGGCGTTGCCATGGTAATTCAGGTTGTATTATTTTGCATGGGGCTGCCGATCCTGACAGCAAATATGTTCTATAGGGACTACAGAGCCGTTTTAAAGCATCCCAGAGAATTGGTGCAGTGTTCACTTGGTGTTGCACAAAAACATTGAACATTTGACATCAACCGACCTACTTTATATAATATAACTTCAATTCTCCATTGAAAGGAACCAATTCCCACTTAACTGGAAGTGCCACCACAAAGAAATGTATCGCATTTATCGAAAAAGTGGGCGGAATAAGGTCAGTAGCATTAAAAGTGCTGTAGTGTTTGAAAATGCCATATTATATTGTAAATGATTTTATTAGTTGCAAGGTAAGGCAGGTTTATTTGTATAGCACATTTCTTACACAAAGTAATTCAAACTGCTTTACAGAATAAGAAAGACATTCAAATCACAATACAAACTAATCAAAACATAAATCACAAATCATCATCATAAAATTAACATTAAAAGAGAAGAGTGCAGAATAAAACCTTGCTCAGCTAAACAGAACCGTTTTGAGCCTGGATTTAAACATTGTCAAAGTAGTCTCACATCTTCACGAAGACTGTTCCAGGTTTTAACTGCATAAAACTGAAACGCTGATTCCCCGTGTTTAATCCTGACTCTGGGCACCAGTATTTATTGAAGCCAGTTGGTTGCTAAAAGTATATTTTGTTAGACAGTTTCCCTTCCTTTTACCTTTTTCCTTCCAATCACAACAAAAACGCTTTGCAGTTTTCTTTTGTGTGTCACAGGGATAAAATCTCTCCATGACCTTTCACCAGACTGGAGTAGATTGGCTTTTGACCCCTGTTGTGATATGGTAGAATAACAGATCACCTATTCTTCCAGTGCTTTTGATCCAGAGATTGTGTTTTTCTTATTGAGGCCTAATTGTGAGTGTGTGTCTTTTGAATGAAGTCAAGGACAGTCCAGATGGATGCTCACCAGGCTTCTCTTTTCATGTCGGTGTGATGTGCGTGTTGTCTACGTCCATCTCCCAATCTGGCGCTCGCTCGCTGCACTCCTCAGCTACATCTTTTGAGCTAAAAACTTGCTCAGAGTTGCTCTAATTGGCACAGACGTCACTGCCATGTTCACGTATACCATTCGTTGAGCGTGAGCTAGTCAAGCATGATCCATATGTCTCGAACTGGTGATCAAAAACCTATGTGAACCTCCGCCCATAATGTTGGTGCAATTGGTCCCACTGGGGCATACTTAAAGGTGGCTATAGGGAGAATTAAACCTGTTCTATCTTAGTCTATACATTTGCAGCGTGCTATCTAGGTTTAGCAGGCCTCCATCACCGCATCCTCCTCTCCTTTTTTGCCTCCACCCATCTTCAATCGCTCATTCTTCTTCCCCCACACACCTTTTTTCTTCCTTTCCTTGATGTGTGCAATCCCTTAATCCGCTTCATCTCATATGCATTGGGGTACCTCCCTTTCTTCAGCCATTTTGCCATGCACATTTCTCATCACATCTTCTCGCACCGCTCTCCAACCTCTCATCTCTCCATCCGCTTTCCCCTGTCAGTCCTCAAAAACCTGCCGCACTTCCTCATTTTTTCTTCACCAAATCACAGCCAGCCATTCCCTTGTGGTTTAGATCATATTTTTAGACCCACTTGATGTTCAGTTTTTATGACCTTTTGTTCCTTTTCATCACAAGTCCCTGATTTTATCTGTCTGTCAAACTTAATCTTCTCTCTCTTAATCAAAATTCTCTTCATCTGATCCCATTCCTCCTATCTACCGTGTTATGTTTACATACTTCAAAATAGGAGTCATCCCTTTAATAATGTTTTATTGGGTGGCAGAGCTGTGGGTGTTGCACCGGAGCTAATATTTGCTTAATTACACCAGAACAGGCACTGGCATTTAATGAAATTTGAAACATAATAAAGAAACCATTTTAATTCAAGCATAGATTATGTTAATATTCACTGACAATTTAACTGATTATATAGCCTCTCTTTTCCTGTTTGCAGAGGCAGAGTGGTGAACTGTCTATTAAATGCCACTCTTAATTATATGATAAGACCAGCAAAGTGCACACACACAGACATAGTGACTGATTGAGATAGTTGTGACGCACACACTTACATTGTATTATTATGTGCACATTGATGTAGACCAGCACACTGGCAAACACATTAATCATCATACATGCTTAAACACGGACAGCTTAGCAAAGTCCCTCCGGAATCGCTTTCTAAAGAGGGGCCTTCTGTGTCACATTAAAAGGAATTACAATTAATAATGTTATTATAGAGGGTTGGCTCACAGAAAGCCAAAGGCCAATGCTAAATAAAAGCAATGAAACTGTTAATATGGATATAATTAAGCATGTAGAAAATGCAAAGAGATTTTAATTAGGTGTTTAGCATAAACAAATCCATTAATACATTTCTATGAAAAAAATTTCTGAGGCATCTAAACTGAGGTGACATTAAAGTTGAGTGCAAAGTCAAATTTGTAAAGGGAACTAATAGTTGAAACTAATTATCACTGTCAAGACTCACAATTAAATGATACAAAGGTTAAAAGTATCACTTAAATTCTTTCAAAACTTTTAAAGACAGAAAAAGAAAAAAAAAGTATTGTTTTATCAGTTAATTGTGTTATAAATGCACGTTGATTGATTGACAGTGAAGTGTTTTTTGTATTGCAAATCAAAATCTCATCTGATCTTATCTTTTGCCTTCTCTTGTTATGCCAACTAAATAGATTCTGGTTCCAAGCCCAGATAAATGTGTGTAGTGTGTCAAAAAAAGCATGTGGACTCAGAGCCAACCTAATGCTTCTTGTACATAACATATTTTAATGTTACATTCTGTTACATTCTTATAACTCCAGCTGCAGAAAGGTAACTTTCCTCAGTATTTTATGTCAAGTGTCTCTGGACTTTAACCTGCTGCTTGTCGTATTACCTTCTCTATGTCTCCCCTGGCCCCTGTTTGCTCCGTGTCTGTTGTTTTGTTTTTGCACTCCACCTGATCCCTGCCCATCTATTTCACACTCATTTTACCTCACTTTATCTCCTCATTGCTCCTCTGCTGTTGTCCAGTGCTATCTCTGTGCCAGCGTAACCTACCTCACCTACTTCATCTCATGCAGCATTACCTACTTCGTATATTCTGAACGAGCGGTTCTTAAGCTGTGGTCCACTGGCTTGTTTGTTGTGTGGCATTAATATCCAGACACAGCCATACCCACTTTCTCCCTCTGGCAAAGCCTTATTGTGTTGAGCCGCTACAACAGACAATGTCACTGCACAGTTTTAAATTTGCTGTTTTGAAAGAGCAAACACTTTGATTGCCTTTACCTGTCTTATATGTGACTCAGCCAATATCTAGACCTGATATGCAATGATGATTCACATTTCATAATTTATTATTTTGATTTTGTGATCCTAAACCAAATGCCTTGCTGTTAAAATAAAGAATCTTGCAGGGTAAAGCGATCTCTAAGCAGACAATAGAGTAATCAAGTGTCAGAGGGGCCGTGTGTACAGAGAAGAGGTGTCTGGGGAGATGGAGGGGATGAAGGATGTTACCTGGGTGTTTGTCTGACAGTTCTTCCTCTTGGTGCCTTCACCCCTGCTGGCAGCGCTCATCAACAATATTAATCAAAGTCTCATGTCTGCACAATTAAAGCCTGGCTCGTCTCGACAGCAACCAGATAATACAAATCCTATGGTGCACAGCCATCCACACACACTATTTCATCAATAAAACATGTATTTGTAAATGTATTATGTTCTTCTCCTACCCACGTTTGGCAATGATGTACTGCACAAGTCTCAGCATTGCACAACTTGTATCATGGTATCTTTTTTCCTATGGAAAATGATATCTGATCAGACCAAAACATTTTGACCACCTGCTTATGGGGCTGGGGGTGGAAATAATAGGGCAGAGATGCAGAGATGGGACAGACTGAGTGTATTTGAGAATGTATTGCACAGCTTCATAGGTCATATACAATTGCTACTTTCTCTAATTGTATAAATACTGTGTAGATGTCAAAACAACTGAACAACACTGAGGACAAAATGTTCACTCGGTACCTAGGACTTAACACCCATTAACAAATGCCACAAAGAAAACATCCGCTAAACCATGTTGTCTTGGTGAATAATGACACAATTCTGTGTTCCTGTTTGTTTTGATTTTTGCACCCACTTTTTTCTGTTGGTGCTCCTGCAGGTGCCACCCATGTCCCTGTTACCTCAGCTGTTGAGCAAATGCTGTACCTGTTCTAAACCATTACGAGACCATTGGAGGTATACAACAGGGTTTGTGGCTCATGATCATTACACTGTGAACATCTCCAGCGTCAGTGCCGTGTGTCACTGTTGCCATGAGAGATCGGTGACATTTCTCCTCACTGCCCACACAGTCTGGAGAGGAATGCATCAAGAGCCAGCACTGAAAGCTCACTTTCAAAATCTGCAGTTTAACTAAAAAGACAAAACTCTGCAGCTTGGATCCATGTATTAAAGATTGAATCAAATAAATGTTTTATTTTAAAACTGAATACAAATTCTGAGTCATGACTTGGAGCCGAGCATTTCCTGAGCCGTTTACGAGAATAAGCAGTGTCAAGCCTGTGTCAGAGTGGTTAAATGCATAAAACAGGGCAGAGTTGAAATAAAAAAGCCAAGTGAGGTGTTCATTTAGAGTGGGCTTGAAAGAACATTTATAATCATTTTACATATATATTAAGACCAAAACAGTGACTGAACACGACACGTTGCAAAGTTCTGCTTCAATGCTTAGCAGGAGAGGTAAAGGTAAAAAGCTGTAGTCTTGTGACTATTGGTTGGACCAGCAGAAAGCCCCGGGTATAAGAGAGACAGAGACAGGGTGCTCAAGTTATTTATCTTCCTTTCACTCCATTCCCCTTCTGCACATCCCACTGTTCAGGCATGTTATTAAAAACAAACAGCCCGTTGTACTTGGTGACCTACTACTTCACCTGGCACATCAGTAGTGCTTCTGGCTTGAATGACTCCTCAGAGTCAGAGTCATTCAATATTTTCTATTATTTATTCAATTCTATGTATTATTTGTTGCTGTAACATGTATTATTGATAAAATGGTTACTTATAATTAATTCTTTTGAGCTTATTGTATGCACATGCAACACCAATAATATCATTCTTCTCTGATAAGACCATTCGTAATATTTAAATAATCATTCTAAGTTTCTCAAAACTATCCCATCAGTAGCCAATATGTTGTATAACATAATGTAATATAACACAGTTAATATATTTTTATTCATTTTGCTTGTCTATTCCGTTTCAAAAAGTATAGTTCTGGCCAGGTGTTGAGTTTGTTTATTTGCTTCTCTTCTCTGGAACAAGTGGGTTCTGTTTGAGACTTAACTTAGCTTTTACCCTGTGTTTAAAATTTTATTTTGGTCACATTTCCACCACTAAACCTTCATTTTAGAAGTATTTAGACACTAGGCTAACTAGTTCCTAGTTTTCCTAGTTTTTAGATGCACCCACACAACTTTTCTTTGTGTACTGTAATTATTTTTACAGTTAATAGACAGTCATTATAATTATTTCTATTGACAGTCAGCCAACGAGCTCTCTTCTTTATTCTTCCTTGTTCATTTCTGTCAAACCATGTGCACGTGGTCTGTGCAGAGATCTTGAGCTTGTCTTGAGCTTTCACTCAGTACATTTCTGACCAGACATCATAGTATGCAACACCAGAGTATCATCAGAGTATGCAGAGTATGCAACGCCGGAGTATGCAACGCCGGAGTATGCAACGCCGGAGTATGCAACGCCGGAGTATGCAACGCCGGAGTATGCAACGCCGGAGTATGCAACGCCGGAGTATGCAACGCCAGAGTATGCAACGCCAGAGTATGCAACGCCAGAGTATGCAACGCCAGAGTATGCAACGCCAGAGTATGCAACACCAGAGTATGTAACATCAGAGTATGCCACGCCAGAGTATGCCACGCCAGAGTATGCCACGCCAGAGTATGCCACGCCAGAGTATGCCACGCCAGAGTATGCAATGCCAGAGTATGCAGTGCCAGAGTATGCAGAGTATGCCACACCAGAGTATGTAACACCCAGAGTATGCAATGCCAGAGTATGCAACACCAGATTATGCAACACCAGATTATGCAACGCCAGAGTATCACCAGAGTATGAAACGCCAGAGTATGCAATGTCATAGTATGCAACCAGAGTATGCCACGGTAGAGTATGCAATGCAGAGCAGAACATGAGTCACTCACCGTGCATGTGTATGTGTGTGTGTGTGTGTGCACAACCCAGTGAGTCCAGTATTGGGCAAGATCCTTCAAAAAAGTAGTTACAGTTACCCGTTACTTTTCTCCCAAAGTAAATGGGTTAGTAACTGCATTACTGGGTAATGAAAGTAACAAATTACCATATACGAGATTATTAAATTACTCCCCCAAAATCCTCAAAAATACACCGCCAGATGCCTTTTCCAAGTAAACACAAGGTATATTTAGGATTATCTATCCTGCAAATCACCAAATGCACGCAGTACAGTAGCGTAGCTAGATGGTGGCCAGGGAAGCCACAAGCCTGCCCCCCTTGCACGACTGGGCAGAGTGTAACTGAATGACACTCACCAGAGGCTTTATATTTTCATGCACTGGCCATGGAACGCATACATAACAGCGCTCTATTCCACACTACACCTTGCATTCTCTCTGAAAACCTTTGCCCTGTCACTTTTAACTCTGTCTAGCCTCATTCAGATGGACCTCTTTGGGTGCCGCAAGAGCTCCGTCTGATCGCTCTACAGTACACAGATTGTTAAGATTGCTAAAGTCTGCTTCAATCATATGCTTTTACAGGGCATACCCGGCTCGAAAAATGGACTACTAAACCAAGAAAGGGTGAAGGACACGGAATCTGGATGCAGTGTATACAATGAATAGCACCGGGTCACAGCACAGCTCCTATAAAACAGGCTCGACCAGCACCACGCACCGGACTCACACAACGAGGTATTTGAACAGTATCTGTATGAGCATATCCAGGTCTAACAGCACAAAACATCACACGCTGTCGAATACTCGCAGTTTTCAACACACATGAGGAAATATGCCAATTCTTGTGGATTGCATGGATATACATTGTTATTTGGCGACTCTTGATGGGAGTACAAACAGACGACAGCAGTGGGGGTGACACGTAGGTTTGGAGTTTACAGGTAAAGAGCTAAAAAGACGTCAGTATGGCAGTAGTGGACACTGCCCTCTGCTCACGCTACTTATCATAAATGCAGCTAATCTAATATCTGTTTGTCTTTTCACCTCTGTCTTTACAAGTGTCTCACTGCTGTCATGTGGCGTGCACATGTTATGTTCTGATATTTGTGTGTTTGGTAAATGCGCACTTCAGCCACAGTCCACTGTGTAAAGGGGACAGTAGTTAGCTCTGCGTTGTTATGACTGTACAGTTGTGAGTTCATTTTGGGAATTTTGAGCTCTGTGGAAGAGAATATCTTATAACGCTGGCTGGTTTATGACAGTATTTATGACAGAATCTGTGATTGTTTTGGGAAGCAAAACAAACAGAGCACGAGGTGGTGCTGACCAATCATACATCAGAACAGCACAGCTACTCATGAGTCCAATCACAGGGCTGTTGGCTACACGTGTTGGATCAGTTTTACTTTCTAACAAAGAAATAAAGTGCACTGGGAACAAGGAGGGTCAGTCTCATTCCAGATCAGATTAACAGTGAATTGCAGCAGAAAGGAAATAAATCATTAAACAAAAGTACAAGCCAAAATTAAAATCTGTCAACTGGACAGGATTTGGGGCCTTAGACAACATCTTTCTCCCATCTATAACTCCAAGGAAAGAAAGAGAACAATGGAGCTAGCCAGTATGCCAATAGATGTGAAAGCAAAAATACTATTGATGTATTTTATTTATTTTTATTATTTATGTTACTGAACAGTGAAAATAATATTATTGCTCAAGCAACTTAAGTTTTACTCATGTTTGAGTGCCACCCCAGAAACTTAACTGGCCCTTGCTGGACCCCCTGTAAAAAAAAAAATCTTAACTACACCCCTGACACAGAGCCACTGTTATAAGCTCAAAAATACTGATTCACTGACTTACAACAACAGTCCAAACAAGATAGGGCAAGCAACTGTCCATTTTAAGCAGCAGACTGTGGCCAAAGAGCGCATTTACCAAATGCAGATATGAGAACATAACAAACATGTGCATGTCACATCACAGCACTTATGCACTTATAAAACCACCAAACAGATATTAAATTAGCTGCACTTACGATAAGTAGCATAAACAGAGGGCTGCGTCCCTGTAAACTCCAAACACACTTGTCACTCTGCCTGTAGTCATCTGTTTGTACTCCCATCACAAAAGAGTTGTCACATATCATTGTAAATCTATAAAATCCACAATAATGAGCATACTTCCTCATGCGTGCTGAAAACAGTGAGTATTCGCTCGCCATTATACCAATGAAATACTAAAACAGTCTTTACGGCTGCCTAAAGCAGCTTCTGATTGGTCATTTTTACAGTCAGTCTCTTGTTTTGGCGAATCACTCTCTCTAATTCCTCTAATTTGTCTTGTTTTAGTTCCTTAAACAAAGGAAAAACTCTGCAGCTCCTCTGAATGACACAAGAGAGTGGAGTATGATCTGGCATTGCTTCTGAGACTCACATATAAATAATAACAAAATAACATGTCCCATTACACTGACAGTAACTATAATGTTGTTACAGGAGAGTAATTAGTTTGTAGTTAGATTGCTCGTTAGTGGTATAAGTAACGCCATTACTAATGCCGTCATACTGAAGCGGTTGTATTCGCTTGTGTGTCACTCACCACTAAAATGAAAGGCAGGAGTTCCATCCACTCAAAAACAAATCAAGTCCATGTGGGGACATTTTAGGTATCCCAGTGGTAAAAGCTGATGGATCTCGTAAAACCAATATGCATATTATGTAAATTCTCTCGTTGTGAAGTTGCTATCAAAGGCACTAACACGTGATCCAAGTTTGTTGTGCCAAGTTAAACTTGGGCTGTGGTTTGCATGTTAGGATTGGGAAGACCGAGTTTCAGGTGAGGAGCAGACGGGACGTAAATTCTGTGGTCCAACAATTGCTGGTCTCTGCACAAAGCTACTGGTCCTTTTCAGTGTGCTGGCCTCTTAGGATCATACGACAGGCCATTTTGTTGGACTATGCAGGGCAATAATTGCTGGGGGAGAACGGCCAACATATGTGAAAACCCCACACATCATGCTTTTTCGTTGAAGTAGAAAAAAATCTGGATCTCCACATGGATAAAGTCTTATGCGCTCTTTGGTGGCATGAGGAAAAAAGAGTAAGGGAATCGGTGGCAATAAACTGCAGCTCAGGATCTACACAGCGAACAATTTGGGGACGAGCTTTTTCCAGAGTATCCACGCACAGAGACGCGTTAACAACTGTGCCAAACGCATCAATGTGGGATAAACACAGATCTTCACATGGACAAACCTTTCAGTTTTATATCTTAATTGGTGCCGCCAAAGATTGGGTAAGGTGCATGTCAACATGCCCGACAGCACAGAGCCAGTGGACGTTTGCCTTTGGTTACTGTGGGCAATATACTAATGTAATACATTGCTTACTTTAACTACGCACAGATGTGCTCTGGATGTGCCCTTGTCTCCAGGCACATTGGTACAACACCTTAGAGGTAAGCCTGGAGCTTATTACAGTAGACCTATGCCTACAAATCGAGTGGGGATGTCAAGTACCCCATCCTGATGAATGTGAGCAAAATTATAATTATACAGATTATACAGGTTTTAACAGGTTATATTATCTCATAAAATAGATACAAAGGCTGGTGCCCTAAGTAGAGGATAATGCGGACACATTGCATTAGTAATTGCGTTCCCTCGCAAAAGCTTTGTGTTCCTAAGCAAAGTTTTTCGTTCCCTTGCAAAAATATTGCATTCCCTTGGAAAAGCTTTGTGTTCCCTCGCAAATAGTATTTTTTTGGATTCACACTACATCCCCTTGAGGGCATCGGATATTCCTCACACTGTTTTGCTTGGTGTAAAATGTCTATTTCCTGGAAACCTGCAAACGCTATTTTGTGTGTTTTTAGTTTTTTTGTTTTTTATAATATATATATTATATATTATCTTGATGTTAGTAGCACTATAATGTTGACTAGTGATATTACCCTATGCTGTCTTGAAGACCTACTATTGTATGAATTTGATATAACGTAGGCCTAAATGTTTATCAGTTGATTCTGGAGTTCCGTGAGTTGATCTAGAGCTGATGCATTGAGTAAACATATATTGTATATGACATCATGTATCCCCATTGTGCACAATAATTAACAACCGGCTGTGCGGGTGAATTCTTTCCCCCAACAGTTACCGTTAATTGCCACAGCACCTACTTCTCTCTCCCAACTAACCTAATAGTCTTAAAAACATCAGTAGGAATCAACAGGCTTTTGTAACACCCAAAAAACAGACATTACATAAAAAGATAAATATAATCTACCATGTTTTTTTTACACCAGCCTGTGGTCACAGTCTCTGCTCGGACTGTGAAAGCTGCTCAGCACCAAAATGCTTCACTAATCAATCGAATCAATTACAAGGCCTCTACAGTTATTATCAAACCAATATTCGGCTTGTAAGTTTAAAATTATTATTAAATATAAAGCTTTACACAACACATGAGGATGTTACTTTTTTTTGCTTTGACTTGTCAAACTCTGTGAACCTGTCATAGTGCTACAGTTCCCTGCATGTTCTCTAGAGTAATTTACTGCGTTACGGAGCACACAGTGTATTCTCTATATGTATCCGTGCTTGGCTTTGTGCATCAGAATATCCCAGCTGACCAGTATCCCCAAAGAGTTACATTTATATTCCCTCTATAAATAAAAGCATATCATACCATACCAGTGTTTCCTGTTAATACAGGAGACTATTGTGGCTCCCCAAAGTCTAAAATTCTCTGCTATAATCTAAAAACAACCTGGACTATATTTCAGCTTAAAAAATGTATACAATTGCTGCTATTTATATTATCAGAAATTTGTCACAGTTCTGCCAGTTGTTTTCTTGTTTATCCCAGTCCAGTTCCATTTCACAGCCTGCTCCAGTCCGTCTTTTTCTATCTCCTATCTCTTTTTCCCTGCAGCTGCCATTAATTTCCTAATCAGCTCATATACTCCCTCTGTTCACTGTGTCTTAGATAGATTGTTGACCGGTAAAGAGAGACACTTAAGCTTTGTATTTAAATAAATCTGTCATTTGCATTTTTGCAATTCTTCATTTTGAGTCTTCATGAATCTGTTTGCGGGACCTGTATTGAGTTTGTTTTCCGAGCCTGTTTTCTGATTGAAAATTCCCCATAATGGAAGAGATTTTAGTTGACATTAAATAAGACATTCATTCCTAAGTTGTCTATTTCCTGATTTGTCAGGCAAGTATTATCTATTTGAAGGACATTCTCTATTGAACTTGCTAAGACTTAAGTTTCACTGTGTTCTTTGTGTTGCACTTGAGTCCAGTTTACCTGTGTGATAGTATAATCTCAGTACAGCAGACAATGAGAGCCTGATGGAGCGGCTTACTAGACTTTAAGCTGCAGCAACACCAGGCCAAGCTAGCATCTCCTGCTTTTGCAACTTGTCAGTCAACTGCAGCTACTGAAGAAAATATTGCTAAATTGATAGCTCAGATCCATTAACTAGCAGTCACGGTTACTCAGCTAGTCACTCCTGCTCCAACCAATCCTGTACCACAACGTTCTGTTGATGATTGCATCAGGACTTGTTTCAGAACCTTGAGTAGATGCACCTGAACACTATGGAGAGACCCCGAAGGATATTCCATTTTTGACCAACTGCTGCATTCTCTTTGCCCTACAACCTCACATATTCGTCACTGAGAAAACTCAAGTGGCCCCATCAATCAGCTTATCAAAAGAGCTTGGCTGTGGGGAACGGCTAAGTGGGAGTGCCAGACAGCCAGATCTGTGACTGGGGCGAATGGAAAACCTCCTTTTACACACCCACAGGACATTATGCGCACCTGGTTATGCCATTCCGTCTGCCGAGGCCCCACTGTGTTCTAGGCTCTGGTCAACAATATCCTTCATGACATGCTGAATGGGTATGCCTTTGTGTTTACCTTGACGACATCTTGATCTTCTCTAAATAGAAGGAAGAACATATTCATTATGTACAGACATGTACATCTCTGTCTTTTGCTTCTCTGGAATATATCATTGGTCAGGAAAGTGTTTCCATGGATCCCTCTAAACTAGAGGCTGTGACCTCTTGGCCTGTTCCCAGGCCCCATAGATGTTACAGTGCTTTCTGAGGTTTGCAAACTTTTACCAACGGTTCATCCATGGCTATAGTTATGTTGCTGCTCCCCTTACAGCTCCAAGTTGTCCCACAAGTGGTCAGCAGAGGAAGATGCGGCCTTAAAGACTGTGAAAACCCTCTTCACTACAGCTCCCATCCTTCGAGTTCCAGATCCCGAAAGACTGTTTGTGGTTGAAGTAGATGCCTAAGATGTGGGTGTAGGTGCTATCTTGTCACAGAACGCACCTGATGACCTCAAAGCTACATCCCTGCGCCGTCTTCTCTCAATGTCTAGCACCTGCTGAAAGGAGTTACGATACAGAGTTGCTGGCTGTGAAGTTAACTTTAGAAGAGTGGAGGCATTGGCTTAAGGGTTGCACAATTTCATTCCTGGTTTGGACAGATAATAAGAATCTGGAATATTTTCAAAACGCCTCAACTCCCGACAGGCCAGGAGGGCATTGTTTTTAAATAGATTCAATTTTACTGTCCTGGTCGACATAAGAGTAAGCCTGATTCTCTGTCTTGCCAGTTCTCCACCTCAGAGGAATCCGCTGCAGAACCTAATACCATTATTTACAGTTCATTTGTTTGCCACACTCACCTGGGAAATGGAGGAATGAGTAAAGGGTGCTGTGGAAGACCAACCGGGCCCAAGCAAGTCAAGTTTGTACCAGTCAAAATCTACT
Source organism: Periophthalmus modestus (assembly GCA_019594935.1). Lineage (NCBI taxonomy): Eukaryota > Metazoa > Chordata > Actinopteri > Gobiiformes > Gobiidae > Periophthalmus > Periophthalmus modestus. Next base: position 34,269,045 of record JAIEZT010000054.1, on the reverse strand, counting down.
CACCAAGCACCTGCTGGCCATCTTCTTCCTCTTCCTGTTCCTGTCTGGCCTTGGTCCCATATATCCCTCAACTTTGTCACTGGCTTACCTGCTTCTAATGGACACTCCCTCTATGCTGTCTACCACTGAACGGTTTAGTAAGATGGCCCATTTCATTCCACATACTTCCATCTGCCAAAAAGACAGCGGAGCTTATGTTGTGGTGTTCTGGTGTCAGTTCTGTTCTCTTCTAGAGGGCACTGTTAGCCTGCCATCGGACTATTGTTGTAGAATTTCTAATGATAAAAACCTTAAAAATATAAAATCAACAGAGAATTGTCTTGAATCAAAAAGTATGGTTTATTGAATCAATTATGTACAATTGCCAAAGAGCTGTTGTCCCTAATAGTGTCGTCTCTCCCTCAGCTGTCAAATGAAAATACATACAGTGTATTTATACCATCAAACAATCATACCTGTTTAGTCTAGTCAAAGTGGCTGGAGGCTGCTAGATCCACCTGAGATACACCCGTGCATAACAACAGATGGAATTACGAAGGTTAGGTCAAAAAGGTGCATAACAAAAAGTACAGATTTAAAGTAAAGAAAGCCATAATAATCCTCAGTTCAATGGCCACCGAAAGAATCAATCAGCAGATGGAGAAAGCATTGCGTTGTGTGGCCTTGATGAACCCTTCCTCCTGGCCCCGGAAGCTGCTGTGGGTTGAGTGCTCTCACAACACTCTGAAAAGTTCTGCCACTGCTTCACGTCCTTCTGAGGCCTTCATAAACCACTGCTACAGAACCTGGAGACAGACTTGGACCGCCATTCGCACAGCACAGTGCTACATAGCTTCAGCTAACAGCTGGTGATCAGAGGCTCCTGCTTACCTGGCCGGCCATATGGTTTGGCTGTTCACCATGGATCTTCAACTGCGGGTTGAGTCTAAGAAGCTAGCACCAAAATTCATTGGCCCCTTTGAAGTAGACAAGATGGTTAACCCAGTTACCGTTTGCCTCAAGTTGCCCAGAGTTGCGTATCAATCGGACATTCTGATTGACCACGTCTCTAAGTTGAAGCCTCTGTGAAAGCCCTCTGGCTCCTGTTTTGTATCCTTGCTCCATATACAGTGTGGCAACTCCTGCATTCCAGACGTCATGGTTGAGGCATCCAACACCTAGTTGATCGGGAAGGCTATGGTCCAAAAGAGTGTATTTTGGTCCCCGCCAGCTTTATCTTAGACCCTATTCTCATTACGGCCTTCCATGAGCAACATCTGGATCAATCTCTGAAGGTTCTCAGGTTTTTCCTCCTGCAATCCTGGGTCAGTCATGGAAGGATGATGAATTTGTGGCTGGCAGTGGTTCTTCTTGTATTTCAGAAGAAATTTGTCATTTGCGTTTCTGCACTTCTGCATTCTGAATCTGCATTAATCCCTGTTTGAGGGACTGGTTTCTGAGTTTATTTTCCCAGCCTGTTTTCTGACTGGAGATTTCCCATGGTAGAAGAGATTTTAGTTGATATTAAATAAGACATTCATTCCTAAGTTGTTTATTGTCTGATTTGTCAAGAATTACCTGTTTGAAGGACACGCTCTGTTGAACTTACTTATGTTATATTGTATTCTTTGTGTTACATTTGAGTCCAGTTTACCTGCGTAATAAAAAGAGACTGTACTGGTCAAAATGACTACTTAAAGATTAAATATAGGTAGTAAGTAGTATTTATGCATCACAAATTGAATGATGATTGAAAAAAAAAAAACAAAAAATCCTTGTGCCACCATAACCACATCTCTGGAAAACGCTGCATACCATACACTCAACTGATATGTTCCCAGTTCTCATCACAGACTATTTGTATTTCAAGGGAACATCTCCCTCCACTTTTGTTAAAGGAAGGAACTTTCTGTTTGTGATGCCTCTCGAATTGAGGCAAAGAGGCATGATGCAGGAATTTATTTACCATCAGTACGAGACCCACCACCTGGAGACATGAGATGTGATAGTGTTGTACATTCCAGTCTAGTACAGTCCAGTCTGGATTCGCTTCCATTGTAGGGAGTATCATAGCTCTGATGACACAGGCTAAGATAAGGACTGACCTGGCAGTAAGCCCTCAGTACACCACAAAAATGCAATTTCTCTAACAGAGGGTCCTCCTTTCCCTTACAGGACAAGACCAGGGAACAGACAGGATAAGGTACACAGAAAAAGGAGAGGCTTCCGCCAGCAGGAGCTGAAGTAACTTTGTCACAGTACGCCAATGATGCCCACACACTCTCCACATAGCACCCTTTTTGTAGAAGGGTTTGTGAGTAATAAACCTGATACTATTACACTATGTTAAATCTATTGCCTCTTCAGTTTATCTTACCAGGGCCTCATGTTTATTTGGTTAAACATTTAGTTTAGTCTACCTTACCTTGACACACATCTACGGCAGGAGTTTCAAACACATTTTCTCCGAGGGCTACATCAGCAAAATAGCTGCTCTCAAAGGGCCATATGTAAAATAAATCTAACAATTTTTTTAACTTGTAAATTAACAGTTTCTGTATTTATTACTTATTCAAATTACAAATATTGCATATGCATTTGCCTAGATGTAAACATATAGCTGTGTAACTGCATATCTCCTGATAAATTGAGATTTTAAGCCATCATACCTTTAAACCCTTTTTACCCTGTAGAGGGCCACATAAAATGATGTGGAGGGCTACATTTGGCCCGCGGGCCTTGAGTTTGGCACATGTGATCTAGGGAGTAAAGGTGTTGTACAGGTAGCAGCAGTACAGATTTTATGAGTAACAGAAACAACAGAAGTATGAAAGTAGTATGTTTTGTAAAAGTCCACGCATTAATGCTCCTCCTCCTTTTTCACAATATACTTTTTTTTTTTTCTTTTTTTACTGCTGATGTCCAGTCTCTGTCCTTTAAAAAAGACCAAATGCCATCTTGATCTTTTGCTAACCCCTTTAAAAGGTGTATTATTGGCTAATGAAGCAAGTGTTTGAGTCCCCTGGTCCCCACTCTGGACTCTTCCAGTCTGCTCTTTATGCATTAGACTGGAACACTCAGGACAGCTCATGCTAATTCTCTCCCCGAAGAAAGCAATTAGAGCAGCACACTCATCTAATGCACAGAGGAGGTGGGGACAGGAGGGCTGTGTGTCAGTGGGTGGCTAAATGGGAATGATAGCGAGATGGAGGTAATGACAGGGCAAGAGAGATTGCACCAAGAACTCAAAAGCTTTTTACCATCACATTTTCAAGCATCTATTCCTCCACCAATTATGGCAAGTAATAATAATAATTTCGTCCAGGTTTGTTCCTTAAGAACTGTTGGTCGTGTATAATGTGAGCACAAAATGGATGGAGCAGAAAAAAGATGGAGGTACAGTTTGTAACCGTCTTGTTTCGAACTATCTGTTGTACAACGTCTAGTCAGAATGACCTCAAACACATGTGAGAAAAAAATATGAACAAAAACAATTTAAGCAAAGTTGCGTGTAACTCGTGAGACTCTGCTGACTTCTCTTCAACTTTGTGAACATTATAGTGTTTACAGATCTTTGTTTGTAAATGTGTCTAAGATGTCTAACAGAATCCTAAAAGTCTTGCAGTTTTTAAGTCCATAAACTGTCCCCAGACTCATTCTGACCATGTACTGTATAAAGAAGTGGACTAAGGGAGTGTGACATGACCCATAGCGTTCGGCTCCAGTCAAATGAAGCTCATCGAGGCTAGCAGTTATAGGCGCAAATTTGGAGCAAAGTTCCAGATTTGGAATTCCAACTTCAAGTATCATAGCAACCAAAGAGCCAATCCGGAGTGAGCCTGTTGAAGGAAACGCCTTCAATGATCATGGAGTGAGCGCTTGGCAACACTGTCAATGAAACCTGTTTCTAACGCTAGCAGGAGCGACTTCAGGGAAAGAAGGCACCTGATTTGTCTGTTATTAATGTTCATATCTTGAATCATGGACAAACTGGCAAAATTAAAACACCAGGATCTTGTGGAGCGGGTCAATACGAACATTTTAAGCAGTTACAGATAGAAGGGTGATTCTTCAATATAAAGTGAATTGGAGCCTGAGTTGATGAAGCCAAAAGCGTGCCCATAATCTCTTCCCATTTGGAAAGTGATGGCTAGTGCATTAGCTATGTCTGTTTATATAAACAGTCTACAGTTCTGACCAATTCTGCAGTCAAACTGTGTTCACAACAGCTCTGCTATTAGCATAGCAGGTATGATGCTCAATGATTGAATACATTTTTTTTTTCATTCAAGTCAGTGTAATAACACTCCGGCCACACGCACAGGCTGCCATCCTGTGTGGTTTAGGGCGGGGCCATTTTTATCTCAGAATGCTCTATGTACCTGCCAAGTTTTATGTGCCCACATTGAAAAAAAATATATACCACTTAATTGTATATACATTATCGTTTACTGCTTGATTTTTCACGACTTTCCTCAAAATTGTACAAATTCAACAGGGCTTTCGCACGAGTGCGACTAGGTCACTGACTCGCCCTCCTTGCACCTTCGTGTTCGGGCCCTAATTAAAGCAAATCACTTCAAAACACTGAGATAAATCAAACAATGTTGCCAAATTCTGCCATCTTTGTTTTAAGTAGGCTGTATCCATAGAGTTAATATAAACATTTTTTTAAATTTATTTATTTTTTAATTAGAATGATTATTTTTGGTTTTATTTACTTATTTAAGAATTTTACTTTTTGTTCTGTAAGCCATCATATTATGTATAAATTGTTCTATGAATCTGAGTGACATAATCCATTTGTTGATATACCTGTCCCAAAGCTTTAGGAAAAATACTACTACAAAAAACAGTAGGCCACCATAAACTGATCCGTCGCTCCCTTTCAATCTTGCCCCAGCAAACTAACTTGTTAGAGTCACATTATAATATTTGAGCTGAGATTATATATAAACAAACAATGCTAAATTTCCTGAAAAGTTGGGTATACAGCTGTAGACCACCACAGCCACATAACAGAAGCGCACAGCTCCAGTGGGGGCTCAGCCTTGATCACTCTGGACCTGTCATTTCTTTGTTTTCTGGACACTGATGAATGGGAAGTGATAGAATGTGATGTGAATGTGTGTGGTGGTTTGTGCGCTCCCCCTCTGTGTCTGTATACACGGTGGTTGCAGCGGGCTGTGGCTGTCAGCTCTTGTTACCTCAGAACTGACATGGGGCTGGTGCTGTAGGAGAGCACCGCATAAAATCAACACAACAAACTGTGCTCGGAGCCACTCGACTTGTGTGAAAATACTAAAATTAGACCGTTTTCTGAACAATATTACATTTGGAATATTTAAAGTTATTTACATAGAAACACCCCAAAAACATCATTAAGGCTGCAGTGCACAGACCTGAAATAATGAATCATTTTGTTCAGGGGTAAATTAGCCACAAAATCTCTATCTCAACGTTCAACAAACATACACACTCCAAGTTTTACTGTTCACTGTTTAGGCCTGCCGTATAATAAACTTTAGACATCCACGCAGCACTGTATGCACATGTACTTCAAATAAATTAAAAAAAAACGAGGATCAGGTAACATCAAGTTTTTCTTTATGCCATTTGTTTCTTGTGCATGAAGAGTTCTGTAATTTGACTTTCTGGCGCAACAACAATCAAAAATTAATTATTAAATACATTTGAAAACTGCATAGAGTTTTGCATGTATTTACAGTAACTCATCTAACTGCTGTACGTACACTATAAAATGTACTACATGTGAGACAGAGGTCGGTCCAGCTGTGTCTTGTATCCTGCCCGACTAAAACATGCATGACCGATGTATACGTCTGTATATAACAGCTCTGTCAGCAGTGGAGTAATGGATGTTGAGTGCTCCATGCTTCAGGGCAGCCCCAGGGACCGGCTGGAAAACTGACCATTTTGCCTTTATGTAGCTAACTCATCAGACAAAATTAAACCACTTTAGCCAAATAATGCCAAATTTAGTTTGAAGTAAAAATTGGACTAACTAACCTTACTATAACCAAGTAACAGGGAATGAAAACTGATATTTTGTTGGAAAATTAGATAGGCTTTTTTTGATCATGCATGAAACAAATATTTCTGTTTTCTTTATATTCATCCTACAGCGGGACAAGGTGGTCTAGCCCAATGTCAATGGGGCTTTAACATATAAGATAGTGTGTTGCGTCTTATGTGTTTATTGTGAGATGAAAGAGAAGTCAGATATGGCAGTTAGCTAATTAAACAGATGTGTCTTGCCTTCTGTTTTTTAACTTTAACCAATAAACAAACTAAACACTTCTGTGCGCATAAGTGTGTAATTGAGTAATTGCAGGTAATTGTTCCAATGAGAAAAGCAGTGTCTTGCTACTACCAACAATGCTAGTGCAGATGTTCCAATAATAATGAATCTGCCTATGTTTTCACACAGCATTTAGTCACTGTTTTATTTGTTCCTGAAAGGGAGAGTGAGCCAGTGCCGCAGGCTGCATCTATCAAGCAATAAGCCAGTGCAACCAATTGATTTCTTAATCGAATATCATTGTTTGTAGCAATTAGCATGACTGTAGTTCAAATTCGTCATTAACAAATGCTGTCTAAGTGTGTCTTGAAGAAACAGAAAGATGCATCATATGAGACTCCGTGAATTGTCACACACCTATTCTTAGGAGCAGGTATTAATCACTCTCTCATTGGTGTGTTGTTTGATGCAGCGCTAAAGCTGAGGCAGTGGGGGCCCACCTGTTTGTGTGTTCGGCAGATGGCCTCCAAGGCGTGGTGCGAGCTAATTACTGTTGATTCCTACTAAACATCCAGCATGGCTTTTTAATGGAGACATGATTTTTAGTGAACAAGAGGGAGGGGCCGACAGGGGGGTCATTTGTGAAAAGTAATCTAACAGGCTTGGAACACATCGCCCAATAATTGACATATGGTGAGGTTGTAGTAGCGTTCTGCGTCATATGTTTTAGGTTATTTCTTGCTTGTTACTCGTCCCATGCATTTGTCACCTTTAGTTTTGGTAACTCTGATCTATAATAAATACTAAAATCCGTTGAATCAGCTGTTCAAATTGTTTTTTGCACAGGACCAGTAAAACCAAAACAAAAAAACAACAGCATGGTATAATTTTATTTGATTAAGAACATGATGATGATGATGATGATTTGAATCAAGTATATATCTTGATTTTTCAAAAATATTATTGTTAAATAATTGGTTCATTTAGCACGGACTGGTTATTTAAGTGAAGTTTAAAAACCCACTTGCTTCTCATACTATACTGTTCTCTCACTCATGTTTGTTTTAGTCTCATTGTCCTGTTTTTTAGTTTGACATTTGCAAAGTGTTGCTGGTGCGTGGGATGTTCAATTGTTCAATTTTATAGTTTGGTCTTTGGGTGTTTTGTTGATCTCACCAACTTGGCACCTTGAAGTAGGCCTACAAATAAAGATTGTGTCAGGATTACATCATTCATATACACTTGCCATATAATATCATTTGTTCTGATAGAAGTCAAGTTAGTATATAAACAACCTATACATAAAGCCGAATCATTGGAATATGACCAAAATTATTACTTAAACTTCAAAAATCACAGAGCAGCATGCAATAGACATTTTTGAATTCTTCACAAACAACAGTAATGTGAGGTGAAAGCGCACAGGCTTTTGGATATCAGGTCATATCAGTCGCACCTCACCCGGACTTATTTTGGTGGAAAAGTGGAGGCGAACCGCAGAGAGCAAATAAAGGCGACTAGCTGATGGAGAGGACCCAGGCAGAGGCGAAGCGAACAGAGTAATTCGTGTTGATTCAAATGTCACCAGGGCAGAGGGAGGTGCGGTTCAGGGGGATGCTTTTAGCTCAGCCGCAAAGGTCCCTGGCAGACTGGAGTGGGGAGAGCGTCCGTGGCTGGTGGGCTTCTGCTGAGGTCTTTGTTAGGGCCCATTCTCTCAGTAGCTGCGGGGGGAAGAGCTGAACGTCGGAGGCCAAGTCGACGAGACACGGAAATCAATAGAGCTGCTGGAGACCATCTTCCCGCTCGGCACGGCGCTCACACTGCCAGAGCTTGCACAGTGTTAGCCAGCGCACTATACCCCAGCTTGACCCCGTCTTTTCCCTTTTATTTTCACTCTCTACCTAACAGTGTGCCTCACTTTCTTCTGTCCAAAAACTGTCTCTCTCCAACCATTTTCCCTGGACTTACTGTGCTACATTTTGTCCAGACAAAATTCAGTTTGGAACCACATAATACTATCAACAAAATATTCCTATGAGCAATGTATCAAAGATGTTAACTGCTGCATTTCTTATGGAAAAATAATGCAATAATAAACATGCCATTATTTGTATGGAGCGACAATTGCCCATAGCTATCCCCTTCTGTTTTAGACATTTAATTGGAAACATAAAAGCGACCCACGCCTCAGCTAATACACACAGTGTTTGTAGCCCCCAGAGGTCTAACCATGATACAATTTCAGTTTTCACCACAAGAAAAAACACATCTCAGCATCTATCCCACACTACATGTGAGGATGTCATTTATGAATATGGGCACTGAGTTTGCATCCTGGGAAGGGACCTCCAGGCCACACTGGTGTTCAGCAGTGTGCTTCTAATTAAGCCTATTAACAGAAATGCAAAGAAACAACTAACTAGTACAACAAGGTGGTATATCAGCTGTCCAACAAGTCATCTGATGCAAGAACTGCCATACAAAAGTGTATTCTTCCAAATAATAAACACAGGAAACCAATATTGCATAAATACAATTATATAACATTGACATATCCTCAAAAACAACTCAAATAGTGTTTAATCAAATACAGCCACACTATGGCAACTAAAAGGGTAATTTCTCTGGTTTAATGATCTATTCTTTGACAAGGCTATCACAGCGGTATGCTGATAAAGAACACAAGCGCTATGAGAGAACTTATAGGGATTAGCCCATTAGGGTAAATCAGCTAATTACATGGAGATTTTCTTACCATTTGATGGGCTAATTAATTGGAATGAGTACCACCACTGTGCTTGACTCCTCAGAGAACAGATTACGTCAAATCATTTTTCTGCACGGAGCATGTCTCGGTAAGGTTCAGCATGACTTCTTGGCATGAACTATTGTTACAAGTTACATTAAGCCAAATAGATCAGTGTCTGTTTTCCTTCACAGTGTTAAGGGCACACAAAGAATGATGGGCCATCTCTGTAGGGTCTATGAGTCAGTACAGGCTGGAGAAGGATTTTTTTTTACACATCTGTAGTATCTTTTCTGGTCAATTTATGACTTAACCTGTGGTCAAGATTTATAACAGGCAGTGTGATCCCAACTTCAACACAAGAGTTGAAAGCAAAATTATATTTGTAGCAAGAGAGTGACTAAAGTAACTAGATGATTCACTCATTAAGATGTTGTTAAGAAAACAGCGCATTTGAATAAATACTTTAAGTACCACATCCAGCATGTCAGAGATGTGGAAAACTAAACCTCCAATTCAAATACATGGAGAAAAAAACAATTCAAGCACCAATAAGATGGCAAATACTGTACAGGCATTGCATTGTGGGAGACGAGTTGGCAGGTGTGGGTGGGAGGGAAAAGGAAGAGGCGGAGAATATTCAGATGTCTAGGTTTTCACACCATTAATTTAGCCGTGCCGAGCCCCACCGCACCACTCTCTCACTCTTTGGCGCTACTGTCGGAAACATGCTAATTAGGGAAGCCAACTGACGTGAGCGAGGTTTAAAGGGTAATTAGCATAAAATCCTACATGCTGTATTTTTACTTTCTCTAATCAACACCCTCACACGTACACATTTTTCTGATGTGAGGAAAAAAATCACACTTTGACGCAATTAAAATGAGAATCAGCATCAAGGGACATGGGGGAGGGGAAGACGTTATGTTCTGTGTTTAGTTGTGTATGCTTTTTTTCTCTTTCATCAAAAGGAATATTGCGGTTGTTATAGGAGACGGGACTTAGCTCTTTTGTCTCAGACATTGTTGGAGGCAAAATTAGTGATTGCTTGATTAAATTAAATAGGACAGGAAAGAACGAGATATGCGCTGTGTACTTTCTACCAGTATTATTATTATTATCATTACACGCTAAAAGTGAATCTATCTGCTTGTCTTTGCTGCATCTTTGAGGCACTCTGGCAGGAACATTCCTTCCTTTATTGAGTAAAAAGATAATGAAAAACAAATTGAGGTAATATAACGCAAATCACGTTTAAGTTTTGCTTGTAGATAACATAACTCATTTATTAAAAATCTAAGAAAATGGGACAGTTGGCTAACCTTTCATGGGCCCATCCAAGAGCCAGCAGCCTGAAGCCTACATGGAAAATCTTGGTCCTGGTTCAAGCCTCCGAAGCTGATCCCATCGTCTAAATAAAACAAGAGAGAGAAGGAAGAATGAAAATCTAGCTTACTCGCTTCACAATCCAACAATAAATTGGAATCAGTAAGAACTAGGACAATCTTGCTACTCTAAAGGACTTGCTTACGCCATTATAGCATAGCTTTTCAAAGTATTAAGTTGAACATACGTATTTTGAATCCTACTAATGGCAGTGTATTGTTTTTGGATGGCCCTTGCAACATATAGAACTATTATATTGAAAAAAATATGTACATTAAGCTTAATTACCAGCCTTGTTTCAGTGATCATGCCCCTATATGTTGAGCCTAAAGAAATGGTGCACTGTGTTAAGGTTTTTTTTAAAGTTATTTAATCAAAATTCCATGCTCTTCTGTCATATCCTCTCTTCATAGAAAAGTCCTTCATCATGTTCACATTACTGGCCTCTATACCAAACCATCTCAAGTAAACATAAAGGAACTCTCTACAATTTTATTCAGTTCAATGAATTATAAAATATTTCATGCATACTGAGCAGTTCTTTAGAAAATCTAGGTCCATTTACACATAAGAAATGCCAAATTTACAACTGGTAAAAAAAACCATAAAACTTCCTTGAACTGGTAACTTTTTACAACTCGTAAGACATGATTCGTGTTAATACTAAATGTGTTGCTAATGCTGCACAAATGCATGAGAGCGCAATGTACATGGGAGGTAGGGCTGACGCTGAAACAATTATCACTTTCCTATTTTTGGTGCTGGAGGTGTGAGACCCGCCCAGTACATTCTCAAAGTGATGTCATTGTTACCAAGGCAACCCACCGCCGAAGCTTTGCCAAACTCGATGTGAGAGTAAAGAGGCTGCTCGCTGCCACCAGCCCCATACATGTCCTATAGGAAATGCTATCACGCCTTCCTCAAGATGGTTTCTACCCTCTGCAATTTCTCTATGAAATCAATGGCATCTGTTCATTAAGATTTTAAACATTTTTTTTTCATGTTCAGATGTAGATATGCCGGAGGAGCTCTTCACACTCCCTCTAAACATAGACTATGTAGTATTTATGACCATCTGTATCTAAATTATGTCACGATGTCACACTAGTGGTGCCAGAATAATATCTACTGCAGTCATTTGGGTGGCTGAAGGCATCTCCACCTCTAACCTTCTTCAAACTCTGGTTTCTATTTTGGGGGGTCAGCAGCTCATGTTTGGGTGATTCATCATCCTCTGTCAAATACTGAGCTTGCCAAAAAAAATTATACCCAGATACTAATCTTTACTAAAACTACAAAACTTTATTTTCCTGGCAAGTCCATAATGATATCTCATCTCTTTTACACAGAGTGATATCAGTCTGGACACCACTCCCTTGTTTGTGCTTCAAGCCAAGCTCAAACACGGCACTGCAATTAGATTTGTAAATACATGTGGAACAAAGGAACTCACTGGTCACCATCATTTTGAACAAAATTTACCTCGAATTAACACAGCATTTGAAATTTAGCAACAAATATGAATTACAATGTTTGATAAGTTGATAATAAGTCACAAAGAGTAAAAATATGACTGTAAATTATGTTGCAAGACAAGGCACATATTAAGCACCTAGTTTTCAGGTTAATAAAAATGTTGCCTTTTTATTGCACATAATTAATTCATTATATTTCTTGGAAAGTCATAAATGTGGTTTTGCTGAAGCATAACTGACTATATGACTGCTCTTTATCTAACCAGCCGCCACAGTCTATAAAAATCTATGAATAGCACTAGGTAAATAAGGCCTTTTAGCTTGTTAGTAGAATGAGACCAGACAGACTGTGATGGACATATGGAGCCAAGCTGGCATCAAGCTCCCACAGCCAGTCCAGTCCCCTCAGACGTATCCATGCAAACTACACACTACACACATATCAATGGTGCCTCAAATGTGTGTGTCCAGAGCAGACTTCACTTCCTGCTGTCTCCAACCTGCTTCACACAATCACTGTGGGAATTATGGAATATCACTCAGTACTCTTCATCCAACTTGGCTTAAGGCAGGCATCCAGAGTGAAAAACAGACCATCCACAAAGAGGGGCAGTGTGACAATGGGTGAGCAGTGACAATGGGTGGGCAAGTGACAAGATCAACAAGATTTATTTAATTTTTTTTTTTATCTTGTTTTAAAATTAAAACTACAAAAGCAATTTTTTTTGTATTCCTTTATAAAACATGTAATATGGTGATAATTAAACACACACACACACACACACTGAATGCTGTAGAGTATTTTATTTAATGACAGCAAGTATCATAAAGATGGGTGTAGAAGAATTTTATTTCTTTCTTGATACAAAATACATGATTCCAGAAGATTATTAAAAAAAAAAACAGTATAAAGACTCTAAAATAGAATTATTAATTGGTTTGCCTATACACACAACACACACACACAGACCTATATATTTCTTTAACGTATTCCTTATTGATTTCACATTACGTGTAGCACTGCAGCCATCACGTCTTTAGTCTTGTAAACTGTTTGGACACATGTTCTGTAGGGGTAGGCTTGTTATCACCCTTCAGCTGGGGACAGATAAATCTGGGCACAATTAGTTGCAGTGTCACGGCAGGCCGGGGTCTTGATGTCCACACTGCCCACAGCCCAGTTGTAAATCAGGTGCTTTGTAACAGACTATATGGTGTTCTCCTGAGCACACTGCACCTTATTCTCTCCTGTTGTCCAGGTTTCATTGTTGTGTGCGTAACATGGCGCATATAACATAGAGAAGTTATGGCTTTCCACATTAGATCAGCAACATAGTGCAACAGAGGCTTTAAGGGCAGCTGGTAATTTGTGTTAATACTTGCAGTCCAAGCCCTGGGAGACTTTGAACAAGGAATTTTATGCTTTCGAAATGAGGGAAAGGTCACTACCCGCTTTATTCCATCGACCAGACGGAATCAATGCTGGCTAATGTTCACCTCGTAACTTTGTTGTTTCGCCTAGTTAGAAAATCAAAACCGTATTTATGATGGTCATTTCGTTCTCCCATCTCGCCAGCTGCTGGAGTACGCATCTTTATTCATGTTCCCTGTCAATTCAATTCCCAGCTTTGTCCCTTTGAAGCCATTTCAAAGCCCTGTCCCTTAAAATATTTAAGCGCAGACTAAACCACAGAGCAACAATTTGGTTCAAGTCAGGGAGTATTATCTTCAGAAAGCACAATGTTGAGCTGGCACTCAAAGTAATGCTACTATCGCCAAGAGACACGCAAGTGATACAGGAGCACAGTACTATGAAGATGACATGGGTGCAAACACATCTATGAAAAAGGATATTCATAAATCTAAGTATATATACAAAAACATAATGAAATAGTTGTGTTTAATGAGTTGGGGGAGTTACATTTGTATTAGGGGATTTGAATGGGGTTTGAGCAGGCCTTCATTTTCTTTTACTTCTTAATAATTGTTCTTAGAAATGATTCTCTTGTTAAATTTGTCTCTATTCTATCGTCAAAGTCACATATAAAGAGGAATATTGTCTGTCAAGTCATTGAATGTCTAAGAAGCCTCCCAGTAATATTTTTTTTGCATGTAAGGTACACTTTATTGTCCCTGTAGGGAAATTAGTGCTTGCATCTTCTCAGGAGCAGTGCCACAACATATCACGGTGCTTGGACATCTCCATGATCGAGCTAGGTTTGGTCAGGACTTCTTTAGGATTTTACCAATGGTGTTTTGGGTTGATGAGGCAAACTATAAAGCCCAGAGGAATAAATAAATTAATTAAATAAATACATTTTTAATAGTTATTGGTATTCTTGATTGCATTTTTAAAATTCTCCAGCAGTTCTTGCCTTTTTTTTTCTGGTGTTCAGCAGCAGAGGGGAAGAAACCCATAGCCTCCTGCCTGAGTGGAGTGGCTCAAATAGTCCATGGCCAGGGTGAGAAGGGTCAGCTGTGATCTGACCTGCCGCTCCTGAGCCCTGGAGACATACAGGTCCTTGAAAGATTTTCACTTAGGACTCCATTGGATTCTTGAACTTTCACCTACTCCCTTTCAATTCCAATATTTATTTATTTTATGTTGCAAACACAAATCAAATAAGCAAATAAAAATATATATTCCCCATGGTTTGTCCCCACATTACATAACTTTCTTTCATAACTTTTTTTTGCAAATATATTTATAAACAGTCTTAAAATAATGCAATCAACAACCTTCACCCTATAAGCCTCAGGACAAAATGCTTGAATTTCTCACAATGTAAAAAGCAATCGCATTATGATTCAGATGTGTTCATTTAAGAGGGTCTTTTAAAATGAATCTCAAAGGCGTAAGGCGCACAGTCCGTCTATCACATGGAATGAGAAATAATAAGAGAGTGTTGCCTCATTAGATGGTGACATGAGAGAATTGTACAATAACACAGCAGCATCATTGGCCACTGCGATCCACCTTAACATGCTTGTTCTGACAAGTCAGGATTGGATGTGTCCTATGGAGTGCACCAGAGTAATCCCTGTACACAATGCAATATGGCGCTCAAAATAACAAAAAGATATTTCTCACAGTACGCCATAATTATTTCTCGCTGCATAATTTAATCCGTGAGTGCATATTCGATTCCGATTGGGGTTCCTTGGTGCGCTGTGAAGTGCTCCACACGATTGTCTCTGAAATTGGATTATGATAACCTGTCAGCACTTTAATTCCATAAAATATTAGTTGTGGTGATGGCGAGGTAGAGGAGCACAGTGATTGTTTGGGGGAGGGGGGTAGCCATTGTGGGAGATGTGTTTAATGCATGTTTCATTCCGTTTCCTCAGGGAGAAGCAGGCCTATAATGCGTGTCTTGAGGAGTACTCAACACTTTATTTCCTGATCTCTGACTTACCCTTTAAATATCCATTAACAGACGGGGCAACGAGGCAAGAGAGGGAGCTGGTGCCATAGAGAAAGCCATAGATTTATTTGTTTATGACGTTATCTTCTGTGGGAATTATGTGTGGTTTATACCCGAATCCATGTACTTTAAATAATAGTGTAGAAAAAGCTAGCAATAATCTACTTAATGTGATTTTCACTTTTTGTTTAACCTTTTCTTCAAAATCAGAAATTCAAATTCATATTTAAAATGTATGACATTGTAGCCTAAAAGGACACTTGATTATTTGGTTAAAGGTACACTAACATTTTCAGCAGGGAGTCTGCCACGTGCTTGTCTCCATGGAGGTGTGTTATTACTTTGCCTCTAATGTTCAGTAAGAAGTGGCGGGGTGGAGGTGCAGCGAATTAAGTCATACTAAAAAGCAACAACGCTGTCTAGTTTTAAAAAGAGACCATGAACTCTTACTAAAAGGTTCTAAAAACAAGGAAGCAGTGTGAATAAATCAAAGATAAAACCAAATGAACAATATATATACATATATATGTATATCTATCTATATATATACATTATATATATATATATATATATATATATATATATATATATATATATATATATATTATATATATATATATATATTTATATATATATATATATATATTTTATATATATATATATATATATATATATATATATATATATATATATCTATCTATATATCTATCTATATTTTTATATATATATATATATATATATATATGTGTGTGTATATATATGTATATATGTATATATATATATATATATGTATGTATATATATATATATATATATACACACCTACACACATATATATATATATATATATATATATATATACATATATATATATATATATATATATATATATATATTTATTTATTTTATTATTTTTTTTTTTTTTTATTTTCCCCAGAATAAAACAGTTAGGCTCAATTCTTTAAAAAAAAATGTGACATCGAGCTTGAATCCTCCACTCAGCCTAGAAGAAGGGCAGAAGAGCAGCAGTTAGTTGTTCACGGTACACAGGCCCAGCAACAGCAGCAGCATCATGCCAGAGTGCTACATGGAGCGGCTCATACTAGATACTCCACCCACCTGTTGTTGTATTGCGCCTCTCACTCAGGCTGCACGGGGTCACCATCCATGCTCCCGGGCAGATACTGCCTTCCACAGCTGCTGTTGCCCACGGCCTCTTGTTTGGTCCATCGTGCGCTTATCCCCTTGGGCCGTACACTCATCTCCGACTCTCCCAACTCCATTGCTCCTCACATGATCTGGTCCTGCTTCTTCCTCCCGCTCTCCTTCTCCTTCCTCTGTGCTTTTAAAACATCAGTCTCTCTTGAACTGGTTAAATACAGTGCTTAATTTGTAAATCAGATGGAAAAAATTGGCCTTAACATTGGCAACCGGAACACACAGTAGTGAGTAGAAATGCTCATAAATGGCAAAATCCAATCCAACTGACCATCTAAACCACATTAAAGCCATTTTATTTGTCAGAGCACATTTTTATACATATGTCCGCATCAGAGCGCAGCCCTCCCCTGGTTCACTCCTTATATCGAGCAAAAAGTTGTACAAAAGCTGCTCATTCACATGAGGCTGTTTGCATCATTAGCCTAAAGCGTGTGACTTTACCTGTATTTAGTCCTAATGCTATGATGTTGGATTTCCTCACATACTCATCTGCCCTCTCTGTCGTCAAAGTACATTTAACATTGTGAACAAATTAAAGCCGTTTTGCTGCTTTGGTTCGTTAAAAAAGTGAGTTGGATGTAATTTAGATTCAGAACTTTTGCTTTGCACAGGAGGCTCAGAAGTGGACTGAACCACTCTCACAGAAGGGGGACAGTGGTGCGGGATCAGGCTTTAGCACAGCTCTGTGCTGTGAGAACAGAGCGGAGAAGATGAGACGTAGCCTACGGCTTACGAAAATGTGGGCTTAATTTGCCTAAAATACAAACGTCTGTATTTATATTATTCAAGACCTCAAACATCAAGGTATAACTAGGTATAAGTCTAGCTACGAGATCAAAGAGAACAGTTGGCGAAACACACTCTGACAGCTCTTGTTCCGGCTCACATGAAGCCCTGGTTAAAAGGGTCCACCAGATGAAGGCAATTAGGTAATTAAAAACAGGAAGTAAAACCACACACAGTACAAGCAATTTCAAGATAAAAGCACACAAATAAAACATGCAACAAATATACAAATAAAATCACTGTGAAAAGTGCTTGTGGATTTTCACTCTGTTAAACAGAGTACAGTACAGCATTAAGCTTATCTATCTTGCATAAAATCACAGACCTTTTTATTGCTCAAAAATACATTGAAAGCCATGCATTCTCTGCGTGTTATGTTTACACGACTTTCCACATGTGAGCAAGTTTGGGGAAGTTTGTTTGTGTCGGTACATAAACTTTAATATAAATACAATGCTGTGGAACATTCAAGCCAAATCTATTCATGGAGCTAAGCTGGTAGCAGGCCCTTGTCCTAAAGTTACATAGTGCATCTTTGGTTCTGGACCGTGAGCAGGAGATGCTGGCTGATCAGGCTAAGTATAGACCACACCATTTACTTTAACCACGTTTGTATTTCCTACATGAGCACAGACCCAGGTTAGAACCCTTGCAGTGTCTTTGAGCTGTGTGAGGAGGGGAGCAACTTGGCAGGTGAGTGTGCTCCTCTGTGCTTGGAAGGACACACCGGGGTTTGGCCTTTGAGCTTGCTGTGCTTTCTCAACTGGATGCAAACACACGGCTGACATTAAGCATTCTTATCAGACCGACCTGCTTACTCTTTCACATCCAACACAAGCAAGCAGGAATGTGTCTTCTGTCCTCTCCCTCTTTTTTTCTGGAATCAATTGAGTCTGTAAGCTAAAAAAAAAATCAAATCAAACAAACTCAAATATCACTGAGCAAAGTTTCAGGTCAGTGGTTTGAAAACTCCTTCCTTTTGCATCTCCTTTTCAAGGCAAGGAAACAACATTTAACAACCTTACAGTAGTATTTTGGTAATCGATTAATCCAGCAATTATTCTTTCGATTAATCAGTTAGTTGTTTAGAATGCGATAGGTCTGTAAATATGCAAGTTTTACTCAGTTTGAACTAGACAAAGCTAATTTAAAGCCACTAGAAGACATCCTTATGAAGTATATTTACAGACAAAACAGGGTTTTCATCAACACTAAAAGTACACATTTCTTGTGTCATTTTTTTGTAATTACTCCTCTGCCTGAGCGCTAAAACCTCTTCTCTCAGCTCATGGTGTGTTTTGGAGCCAGGTATACATCAGTTAATTTTCATTTGAATACTAAATTAGTTGACCATTATTTAAATAATCAATTAGTTATGATTAATCGATTGACTTGTTGCAGCCCTACATTAACGTGAATAATATAAACTGATGCCTGATCCATAAGAGCAGGCACTATGATGGTCTACACTTAATACACAATGTACCAACATGAATTCCTGTCAATTCACGTGAAGCAGCATTATAAAAATTCTGTAACTGGACAATGTCATGCCTATGAGTTATTTCTTTTGATTAGCCATGCTTTAATATCACTTGATCGCCTTTTATAAACATAAGGCTTCTGTTTCTACAGACAGACAGGAGAGGCCTGTATGCATGGACAAAAGCGTGGTAAGAATCTCTCCCAGCTCACTCACTCCCTACCTACAACTGAGACGTGGAATGTGACAGACACTGGGATTCACATCAGTTAGCATTAGATCAAGCACAAAAGAAGCGTATGCTACACCTCTCATGTTTGGTTCAGGCCTGTCAAAGAGATGTGAGCTCTACTTTAAGAAAAGGTACCTCAAGCACACTTCTATCTATAGTGCAGCTTACCTCAGTGATAGGTCACTATGACAATAACCATAAACCATGAGTATATTTGAAAGCGTGCAACTGATGCCAGCTCAATCTCAAACATCTGCTATTCACAATTAGACACGGAATAGGCCTGTGAAGGCAACAATCAGTTCTATCATTTATAGATAAACACAGTATTTTCGTTTTACAGTCACACAGAGAGACTTTTGTTGATTTGTTTTGTTGGCACCGTCACTGGCAAGGTGACTTTGATCACGACTGTGATCACATGAATTCCTGGTTAATCAAAATGTATTTCATTACGAGAATTTTTACAGCTGTAAAAATACTTTGAAATATCGTCACTGTGAATGGGCTCGCCTCAAGAAAAACTTGTGACTTTGGTTTGAGGAACTGGCTGTTTGTTCTACTTCTTTATAAACATACAGATTTCAATTGTATTGTTTTATTTTAATAATCCACAAGTACTTGAGCATTAGTGTGTGTAACAGACATGTCAGACTCACGGCTTGCGTAACTGCAGTTACCATACAGAGACAGAGCACACACATACTGGGAGAGCATAAACCTTCTGAAACAGGTGGCAGTGACGGACAAAGCGATAACAGCCTCACTTTGTTTGTTGAGCTAACATGACAGTAATAAACTACACCCGCACAGCACTGTAAAGTGCACAAACTGTGTTTTTAATTGTACCAGAGCAGCAATAACAGATGCATAGCCTATTATCATTATGGGTATGTGGTGAGGTTATCAAGTGGAGGCCCATCCTCTGTCACCACCATGCACTATGTTCACCACACAGTGGCAGTCCAGACTCAAATGGACAGGTTTAAAATGACAATGAAATTAAGTCTAAATTAAAATGGAATACCTCTGTGCATCGTACATAAAACACTTTCACACAGGCTTTGACCTGTACTCTTTTTGTAATATCACAGTTTTGTGACAGTTAAGTAAGCAGGGGCACAGCCTGCTCCGTATTCTGTCTTAAATTTGATTCATATTTGAGTGCAGACTGCAGGTTAGGCAGTGACTCTTTAGTTTTTATCTCAGATCCCCACAAGTGTTGGAGTCAAATCAAATGTGTTAATTCAAATTAGCTTTAACTGCCTCTTTAAACCTGTACAGTAGTTAATGATACATTTCCACTTGGTTATTTTAAGCGCTGGCTGAGCAGTGCCTAATGGTCTGTACTTATCTACGCTTTAATGTATGCTGAGTAAATCCCATTTCCACCAGGACCCACTAATCCAAAATACAGCTAAATGCAAGAATGATAGATTCATGCTCCTCTCCAAATATTAAGGTGATTTCAGTGAAAAATATTTTTTTTGCTCTGTGTCTATCGGTATTTCCACAAAATGGTTCCAGTTTACTCAACCTCAACTCATGTGGAACCATGCCGCTCCCCGAACATAGAGGCTTTTGTAATGGCAGTAGTCAGAGAAGATTAAAAAGCATCTCTGTTTTCTCATAATGGCAGATAGATCACAGTGGTGCAGGCAGACAGGGGGCGGGTGCTCCGCTGTGTCAGTGAGGAAATAGCCACTGTGTCTTCGCTCCGATTTTTTCTCAAACAAGCTTTAATTCAAAAAGTTGGCACCACTTTCACCCGCGTGCATTCCTCCTCGTCTCCCAGGGCCTTTTGTCTCGGTTTGATGTCTCTGTCTTGTTCTTTCTTTTTCTGGCTGTCTCTAATTTAATAATCTGACTTTGAACTTTGTCATGGAAGTTTGTTGGTTGAACGATTAAGCAAGTCATGAAATGGATCATTTAGAGATGCACGGGAAACTTGGCAACATATGTGTAGCCTTGTTCTTGTTTACATTTACATCCGTTTTACAGGTGTGCAAACACGAACCACAACCATAGGTCAAATCACCCAATACAAATGTATCATTAAGCATGCTGCATATATGAATGGGACAATGAGAGACCATGAGATGAGTGATTTAAGGAGAACAAAGACAGTAGTGGCCCATGGCTTGGACACAGGAGGTTATTTCCAGCTATGCCTTTAACCTTTCCACACAGGTGCTGAGATTTGTGACCTTTCCAGTGCTCAGTTCCCCACTGCCATTGAGTGCTTTTGATAGTTATAGAGTGGTGCTCTCCAGTATATGTGTGCCTCTGAAAGTCTACTTTTACCACGGTGTACAAGTGTGTCCTTTTATGAGACTGGAGCATGCATGTGTGATGGTGAATCAGTGGGTGCTACAAAGCCATCGGGGGCCTAGTGCAGGAAACTCAATTTGACACAAGCATAGTGAAGATTACGTGTGTCCAGACATTTATTGCCTTACAGACAATAAGAACCGCCATCACTCACTCCTAAAGGTCAACATGCTGAAACAAGGGGCTCCAGCAGGCCGGAAATAACCTTACAAAAGAGCCACATGGGAGATGAGGTAGAGCTACAGTATGTGTCTGACCTCAGAGCAAAAGTCTGGCAGCCTGCACACTGACCTAGTCTTGTATTATTTAATCACTACACAGTAAGATCTTTATTGCATTTCTATTCTATTTGGTACTGTAAAAGAAAAGAAAAGAAACATTTATGTCTGGGAGTAAACCACCTAAAGTCTGGTGTGAGAGTCTGCAGCCATGCAACTCTGAAAAGGCAGAATACACTTTGAACTCATCGGCGTCACCTTATGTACTAGGTCAGTGCAAATTCAGTTTTGAAAAATTGATTTTACGAGTCCATCAGTCTAAACAAATATTTCCTTTTGTCAAAATGTATAGCTCCCCGCCTCCTCTCTCCACCCACCATCCCACCCACCATAGACAAATTTCCACAAAATCAATGCCTGCTAGTACCAGTTGAGTCTTGTATGTGAATAAATAGTTGTATCTTTCACAAAGGATCAATAGGTGCAGACAGATAAATGGCGTACACAGACGGTGAGCAGGACAAAGACCCGTGGTGAAGTGAGTGGCATTATGTCACTATAACTCCTGTCTATACCGTCTCTGTCGTACTGCTCCTCCACTCTCTATAGATCAATAGGTGTGATGGATTAGTGACAAGAGCGACATGTTAGAGACACACGATCAAGCTAGAACGCTTCCCAGTCACGACCATTATCAATCACTCTATGCCAGTCATTAGTCGGTTTGTTGTGATGCTTAAGTGGCTGTCTCGCACACCCTCCATTATTTAAAATGAACATACAAATGAAGTCACATGATAAATTTACAAAGCACGGAAACAATTTCAATCTTCTTTTTTTTTTTCAACAGTTGCATATACACATAACTGCTTTATATTTGTTGTTTTTTTTTGTCAGCTTCACCCAACAATAGATTTGAACCAGAATGTTAGTTCAATAAGCTTCTGGTAAGTCATGATCAAATCTAGCAACAATAAAAAAAAAAATAAATAATAATAAAAAATAAACAGAGTGAGAATCATCAATCAATAATTTATAAACTCTTCACAAAACACTGATTTTTTTTTTCTTTTTTTTTTTTCCCAATTCAGACTGAATCAAAACTGAATGCTTCTGGAGTACAAATAAATGGGCTCTTTGTGAAGCTGTGATACTGTACTTTTGGTCTCTTTTGTCTGATCTACTCTAATTATAAGTGGTAACAAGCTATGCATCAAAACATCTAGGTGAAGTTCCTATAAAAGGCCTATTTTTTTATTGTTGAAAATCAGCGGGTTATAGATTTCTCTCCAAGTTTTACATGCCTGGGAGCTTCACAGTTACCTTTCATCAGATGGTGGACAAAAATGAATGAATAACAAAAAATTCCAAGGGCCTATGGCTCCTCTTAACCTCCTGAGACCTGGCGTCCTCATATATGGACGACACATTTTGGGTTGTCTAGGCCACAATGCAAATTTTTTGAACAGCAAAAATGAAAAAATGTAAAATTTTGAATATTTTTAAGAGATGAGAATGTTCAGGATATATATTTTAATTACTATTATTATTATTTTTTATTTTTTTTTGTAAAGGCATATGTCTTCCTGCACCTGTCAGCAGCACTTCAAATGAACCACATTATTCCATGAGGCATAATGGTTGTTTCTCATTTTGTTTTTACGCCTAGGACAAATGTTGCTGTGTTCAGGCACTTAATAAATACATTTTGCAAATCATTATTCAAATGTTCTATCAAAATGATTAAAACGTAGAACGAATGTCCTCATATGTGGACTACCTAATGTAAAACAGATAATTCTTTGTTTTTACACTCATCGGGTCCCAATCAACCCAAATAACAAAGATAAATTAATAAAGCATGCTATTATATTAATGGCCAATATGATAAGATAAAGCACCACTGCAACAATTTCATTTTTTTTTTTTTTTCCTTCAGCACATATGGCAAACCGTCAGAGATGAGAACTACCGGCAAATAATACCATGTCACTCTAGATACTGATTCAGAGGACCGCACAACCGTAACCTTATCCGGCCTAAAAATGGACAGTAATAGAAGCACATGTTGACAGATCTTACTGCAAGCACTGGATATCCTTTGGTGTTTTGAAAAGGAAGCTGATGAGACACAACAAAACAGGTACGCTCCTTATCATAAGCACCAACAGACGCCTCACACTTATCTCCATAATGATTGGGACTTTAATTTAACTTTAATTAAAGAGCTTTCTGAGAGTACAATGGATGGTACACAAAAACAGGTCCACATACAAGAAATAAATTCCTTTTTTGACAGATCAAGAGAACATTATCTGATAGCATTTATGGTGTTCAACTCAATTTACACCAAAGCAGCAACAGGGCGTAAGCGCAGCACAGTCGGACAATCTACACCAGCAATGCCAAACGAGCGCCCGACAGGTGTAATTACGTTAAAGCGTTGCTCAAATTAGTTTGGAGTTTGAATTTTTCAGCATCAGCGAAGCGTCTCTAGACTTGTTAGCAGGCGAAACTCAAGCAAAAGGCGCGTGGTGTCGAAATAAACTTCCGATGCAAATTTGAAAAAAGGTTCTCTAAACACCACAGCCGCGTAACAATGTGCATTTCATCCAGGACCTCGGGGGATGACTCATGATGGACTATGAAAAGTTTATTGCCATGGGGAATAAATATAACATGTTTTACGACGTGAAACAGCAATTTTCCAAGACAACTTATGAAGGAAAATGTGTATGGCGTGCAGACACCGTAACTTAAATGTTAAGTAGTCTAATTAATGCAAGCGCCGCAGCCATGGCTTTTTACTCCTATGCAAAGTATCGTTCTTCTTGTTAACTTTTGTTTAGTTTAAAACGTAATTCATCTGATCAACAATGAATATGTAACCAATACAAAACAGTTTTTTATTTAAACATGATTATATAGAGAGGATGGCATTGCAGGACCAAGAGTTGCCTCTGGAGTACATCAAGATGGACGACAACTGAGAACTATGGGCCTATGGTGGTGTACTGTGGGTGGGTAAAGGGTTTGTCATTAGCAGATCCAGAGATGCCTCAAAAAACCAATGGAACCAACCCACAATCCTTTTCCTGAGAGGGCTAACCACTCTGCTACTATGCACATTTCTTATGTTGGCTTGTTGCTTTGTTCCTGGGTTCTCAGTGCCTTGGCTGCTGTAGCTGGTGGACTTCGCCACAGCTCAGGTGTGAGATGTACGGAGCAAGAACAGATGCTTCCAGTTTAATTACTTCACAAAGAGCTAACTTTCCTGTAATGGGAGAGACGGCACGCACAGCTGGGCCCTGACAGATGCCAAGACACAGACAGCCACAGCCACACACACATCAAGTTCAAACGCATGAAAACAATAATGTCACCCAAAAGATATATTCAAATATATTCATAGTAGATTTGTCAAATGTCAAGTCAGTTCATATATGGTGTGTGTGATGCGAAGCTCTGATTAAACCAAACACAAACTCAAACATTCATATATTTTAGGCATCATTGTGTGAAATTTAATAATGACATACAATATATAATAGACAATATATGTCTATATAATGTAATGTGATTCAGTAGATAACTCTCTGATGGTTCTGTTGTAACTTTTTATCTTGTGAATGAGGAATTATGTGTAAGATCACTTGTGTCACTGGCTGTTGAGTTTTATTTGACTCTTACAGGATTATGATTGGACCACACTGACTTGGACTCAGTGTTAAAATGAAAATCAAATTAATCTTTCTAAAAACTGGACAAGTGTTGGCCTGGCTGCTGTAGCCTGAGGCATGCACATGGACTTGGAAAAAGGAACTGAAAACTAAATTGCAACACTGGCCGGAATAAAATGGATTCAGTATCAAAAAGGAAATGCCCATCCGGAAAATTGCTCAGGTCCTTCTTGAGGTATGTACTACATTTTACACTAAACATTGTGATGCTTCATGTTAGAATCTTTCTCAAGGCAGTAAACATGCCCTTAACATTTAGTACACACTGAGCAAGTTCTTTGCCCCCAGACCCAGCGTAGACAGCCACTGTAGTCATGTGGTCACTCGCCACAACACACAGAGGGTCCACATGGCTGCCTTCCATTTTCTCCACAGCCACTGATAACTGCAGTGAACCATCGCCGTGGGCAACAGACCAAAAGAGAAGGAGGAGAGCACTGAGGAGAGAGGTGAGTCGGATAGGAGATGTGAATAGATGTGAGGAGAGGGCATGAAATCGATGAGGCCATGCAACAGCTCCGCAGCTTATGTGCCCACACACCAAGATGCACACACTCAAGGCAGAGAGGCGTTCTCTGCCAACAATCTATATTTCCAACAAGAATGAAACAGATCCTTAATGCTTCATCCATTTTTAGATTGCACTAATTCATCTTCACATATTGTGGCATTCTAGTTTTTCATATTCTTTTATAAATTATAACTCTCAGATCATTTACACACTTCTGCTGTTGTAGGAGAAGATCTTCATTACTGAGTTTCTTTCGACATAGTCTATTTTTGTAAAGGTCTTGTAATTCTTTCAAATGTCATCTCGCTAAAGTGTTTGCATATAGCGGTATATTAAACCCAGAGAACTCTGCGAAGCAGAGAAAACATTCTGCTTGTCACTCTGGTGTATTTATAAAGACTTCCATGGTAACATTTAATCCCCAGTGAATGAGAATGTCTTGGCAACATTGAGTCACAATGTTCATGAGAGCTATTTAATCAAGCTTTGAAGGGAAAATCAAGTTAATATGCATCAAAAGTGGATTGAAATTGTAACCAATAAAACCAATATTTTTTTTACCCATTTTATCATATATTTGCGTAGATGATGCAAGGTGGATGATGTTCGACAAAATAACTAAATATTAAAAAATAGAGCTAAAACAAGTTAAACACAATCGATTAGTGAAAAAATGTATTAACCGTTTACTGGACTACACAGAGACGGCTAAACATGTATATGCTGAGAAAATATGTTTTATGACTCAGACAGAGCATTAATTACGCCAGAAAAATTAACAAAAATGACCTTCAGCAGCATGTCTTTAACTTAATCTTATTTTTTGTAATAAAAAATCTCATATTCACAGGCCTTTCAGAACAACAAATCAATTAAACAATAGCATAATCACCAGATTAATTGATAATCAAAAAATACCATTCCTTCTCCACACCAGAGTTTTAACCCGGTAAAATAACTTAAATTGAGGACACACAGGTTTGTTCTTGACTATGACAGAGGATTCCCGTGTATAAAAATGTACAGTTTCATTAATTTGGTTTGATTTGCATTTTCATTTCATGTTTCATAATGTAATCATAGTTTCAATTCACAGATCCTCCCCAAGTTACCTGGCTCCAATGACTACAAGGTCTTTAGCCCCAAACAAACCACTTTAGCTGCACAGAAACATGTATTTCAGATCCTTGACAGCGAGACCACAACAGATCTTACACCAGCAGAGATCCTGATCATAACACACATGGCACTAGGTAACAGACCACGGGATTAAACCATGAGAAAAAGGACACAGCCAGAGGAAGCAGAGAAGCAACAGAGGGACCTGTTGGGGGGAGGAAGCGCATAGGTCAGAGATTTACTGACAGTTACCTCATGTAGCCAATGGGAATGATTTCCAGGTCTACTCGCTGGTCATGGTGCCACATAAGCATAGAGTATATATAATAATCACATTGTAAATCTAATTTCTAAAATGCAGATTGTCAAGGCAAGTTAGCTGTTACATTGCACAAGTAGCAGCTTTGCACAGTCCAGTACGGCTTTAATACTTGAATCCATTAATCCAGATCTACCACTTGTGGAGAGTGAAAGCTGTGAATGCTCAGTGCTCAGTGGCCTGCCTTTAGCACAATAGCCACTGCTCTGAACACCTCTATGTCCAATCCGCGGGGGTCGGCTCTCCAGCGGCACAGTTTCAGCTCCAGTCTGTGTGCGCCGATAGGTGGGCCGACAAGCACAGCCATACAAGAGCCTCCATTATGGCTCCAGCACAAGAGCCCTGCTACATTATGGCACACACATAAGGATGTTCGCTGGGCTCTTAGTCATTTTAATGAGCTGTGCTGAGGACTCGGTCTGTGGCAGGGTCCCGTGAAACAGCTCCCACGCGACTCGTGGCCTAATGCTGAAGAGTGCTCAGCCTGGATTGGCTTTTTTTTATTCAGGTAATTGTGAAGCTTCAAAGGCCTCTTAGGTAAAGATTTAATGGTGTCTAATGGAATCTCATCACAGAGCAAGCGGGTAGGGGACACAGAGAAAAACAGTCTATGTGCATGTACCTCTGGTACATCTGAGAAAATAACCTTATACAATACCAAATCAAAAGTGTTTGTTTTCAAGTCAGACATATAAACTGTTTTGGTCAGGAGCAAGGTTCAAGTTAATACATCGATGTTTGTGTGGCAGGTCAGCTTGTGCTTTTGCTTTTAGTGGCTGCAAAGGTGAGAGGGCACCATAAAAAAGGAGGATCATATGCATGTCATCAGTCACATGTCACTTCCTGTACCGACAAATGGTTCACGCCCCTTTTTTGGTGAAAACAGAAGCCATGTATAGTAAAATGAATAGACATGCAATTGTCAACTTCAAATTATTGTTCAAAAACTACATTTAGTGATTTCTAGCAACAACAGTGGTGCAAAGGACCAGTGGTTTGGCTTTAGACAATTCACAGAGAAGACAGTAAACAGTAAATTAGCAATGGGATCCCATTGTAACATTTAGTTTGTATTGTATTATTTTTGGATGTAATTTAAGGTTAACTCCAGTATTTTACTTTGTTGGATTTCATACAGTTAAATGAAATATTTGCTGTCTGCATTGTACAGTTTAGTGGTTTAAACAATGTTACGTGCATGTCTGTGGGTTTATCATTAGCTACAGTTAAGTTGGGCTGGTTGCATATTTACATAATTTCTTAGACATTAAGAAACTAGCGAATAAATGGATGAATGATTTTGCATTCCATAAGATGTCCACTGTGTGAAGCCATTCTCCTGAGGCAGAGAGAAGCTAGCACTAATTATCTGTTATTTTCTCTGAAATATCCATTTTTCGTCCGTTGGCCGCAGGTTGGCACTGATTTCATACATGCGCGAGAAAGAGCAGCTGTTTTCCTATAGTTCTGATGGCTGGTTCTCAATATCTTTGGCCAAAAACTAAATAAGATCTGACAATTAGTATTTACCGCCTTTGATTGAAGCAGCTTGTTTTCACCCAAAAATGGGCGGGGAGTCTGCACAACAGTAATAATGTCTGTATGTTGAAGACATTTATAAGCCTCAAACAATATGGCTGCGCACGGAGTTGCAGGGTGGAAAACCAACTTTTGGACAGCCATACATTTTTAGAGCCACTTTTTTTAGTGTGTAAAATGCGGTAGTCTAATGAAAATCATGCTCACTCTTTGGTGAGTTGTTACGGCACTTCCAATTCACATAATGTAGTATGTTGAACACTAAGTCAACACACTGCAAGGTTTTTTGTGTTGGCTTGTGGTCACGTTGCTCTGGTCCCCTTCGCTCAGAGTTGGATATGCATCTCATCAGTCATAGGCCTCGTAAACAGCCTTCTTATTCAGAATCTGGGCTTATATTGCATTCATTTATATAGTTTGGTGTGGTATGCAGTCTCAACCTAGGTGGTGCTCCGCTCACTTTTCAAGTACATTCAGTAACCAGCATGAGTTGACAAGCCTTCCCTTCTGTTCCATCTTCTCCACCTTAGTAAACTGAGGAAGAACTATTCTTCCTGTCATCCATATGTTGTAAAGTGTCACAATGAACAATGTGAAACCTGTGTCAGAACCAACTTTGTCACTAAATGACGGGTTTTAGCCCCACAAACGTAATAAAACTCAATGTGATAAACCCATAAACGTAATAACAATTCTCCACCACGAGCATAATAGCCAAATTTCCCACAAACATCCATTACATTGTTTGTATTGGTGAATTAACAATAAATGGATACCAATTATGATGTATTGGAATAGACAAATGTTTCAAACATTTACATGTTTTTAAAGGTATTTGCAATATATTATGAATAAACAGACTTACTTGAATAACAATACTTTATGTTGAATGCCTTAGATAATAAGCTAAACATTCATTAAAATAAATAAATGAATAAATGAATAAGGTAGTCATGATTACATAACAATATTATCCTGCAACAATTTTCCTTCTGAACAATTAGTTTTGTCAAATCCTGAAAAATCTATTAATGCACAACACAGTACAGAACAGAAAATGGAAAATGTGTTATTCAGATATGCTCAAGATTCCACATCTTTCTTCATTTACAAGAACTGAGATGGGAAATGTATTCTGATTGTTAAAACAAAACACTCTCTTTTTAATTAAAGATTTTACTGTGAACTTAAAAATGTAATAAAATGGGAGTTAGGGCTTACCTAATTTATAATATTCAAAGTTACTCTCAAAAAAAGTCTTTCACAGCACAGTTGGTTTGTCAGAAGTATGGAAAATCACATACTAAGTGATACTATAAACAGAATCGAAAATAGATACTCAATTTAACAAGGATCGATATTGAAAAAATCCCATAAAGATGACAAAATTCAACCTTTCTTGAATAGTTTTAGATGAAGTAATTTTTGCCTCTCTATATAAGTTGACTAGGGTCTAAATGGACACTGACGTTTCCACTGGGCCAAACAATAAAGAGTCTTAGGTCTAAGTGACTTTTTTGCATGTTTTGAGGCCTACAAATACTTACCCAAGTTCTATGTTGTGTGTGCTCCGCCCACTTACGGGCTTTGCTGTTGGTCACCTGTGAGGTTCTGAGAAAAATCTAAGTGGTCACCACGGCAGTCATGCCCACAGTCTGGTACATGCCCGTGAACCTAGAGCTTCTGCTGGCCACGTTACTACCTTCTCTTAGAGCTCTCCAAGGTCATCTCCTTTGAGACAGAATTCTACTCACCCTAAGATTTGTTGCAAAACGAGTCTGAAGATGGATTCTGCTGCCCGAGATTCGTCACCTGCCGCTGTCAGGCACTTTGTATGCTGTTCTTGTAGCACCTCGCTCCACCGTGAAGATAAGCATGATCGCTGTTTGGTCTGGGATGGCTCCATCAGACTCACTGCTCTTCTTGCCTGGTGTGTCTCGCAGTCTTCAAAGAGGAATTGGTGGCCCATCTCCTTACTCCGTGGCGAATCAGAGCCCACTGAATATGACTCACTCACCACCCCAGCCCTTTGGACCTGGCTGAGGTGAGTGAAGATGATGGAAGCTGCCGGGGCTCCTTGAACTCTGTGGTGGGGATGAGCTGCTGTGATGACACCATCTGTACTACCTCTGATTCCCAGGCATTTCGACCCAAACCAGTGGCCCTGCTGCTGGGGTTGTTTGCTGCCACTGTGGTCCAGACCCACATCCTGCTCCTTTTCCAGCCTCCAAAACTGGCACAGAGAGATTTCATTTTCATCCTCCTCAACCTGCCTATCCCAGCACGTGTGGTACAACAGGCCCTGGGCTGGGTGTCACCTGCATGAGCCAGGCATACCATGACATACTATTGCAAGGACGAGGCCTCAATGAATTTGCACAGTTATTGTTTTTTTTTAAATATGTGGACCAGCCCTTTCTCGGAGGCCTCCCTGTTTTCCAACCTACAGCAGGACCCGCTCTACCCCTAAATCATGGCACAATGCAACCTCTAACACATTTCTTTCTAATGTGGGTGCACCTGGTTGCCTTGCACACTCCTCCCTTCAGTGACATTCTCCACACCCAGCCAACAAGCAATGCGGAGACCGCAGCCCTTCACTAAGAGATAACATCACATTGCCATTTCAGAGCTGGAAGCAATAGAGAAAGCTGCGAGGTTCTACTCTCCCTACTTCCTGGTTCACAAGAAGAGTGGAGGAGGCATTGGTGCCCCTATGTCGACAGGGCATTTGGATCTTGACCTACATTGACAACTGGCTAGTCCTAGTGTCGTTTTGTCACGAGGTGGAAGAACATAAAGCCCTGATTCTGCACCACATCTCCATCTGCTGTACATGCGCAGACTCCAACGTTGGTTCACTTGGCTCCATCTGCACTCTTTGAGGAACAAGCAGAGGGTAATGATTCTGTCCCCAGCAGCACTAGAGGACCTCAAATACTGGCTGGCCCCAGGACTCCCTCAGCAGGGAGTGCTACTTGGAGGAAATTAGTGATAGGTGGAAGTTTGCCATCGCCACTGGTCCACATCAACTTGATGGACATGGTAGCAGTGCAAAGGGTTCTTCTTCACTTTGCCCCTGGGTTACAAGGGGAACACGGGAGGCCCAGATCTCCTCCTTTGTATTACAAGATCCTCATATGGGTGACTTGTGCCTGGCGTTGCTGAGAGCATGTCAAGTACACAGAGTACTCAACTTTGGGGCAGACAGGATGTCTTGAGGGGGACCTCCGCACAATGAATGGGCCTTTTGCCAGGTGTTGTGCTTCAGGTTTGGGACAGGTTCGGTCGCCTCAAGGTTGACCTTTTCGCAAGTGCAGAGCTCATACAGTGCCCACTCTGGTTCTTGCTCAGGCTGGTTCTTGCTCAGGCTGTCAGATGAGCCACTACTCAACACCTGCTATGGTCTGCGGGCCTGCTGTATGCCTTTCCACTGCTGCACCTCCTCATACCCCTGCTCCACAGAGTGAGCCAATAGAGCCTGCGTATCCTGGTTGTGGCCATGGAAGCCTGAGTGCCAGGTTGTACCCGGACGTAGTTTGGATGGTGGTGATGGACCCATGGCCTCTCCCTGACATACCAGATGCGTTAGTGCAGGAGGGAGGCACCCTACAGTCATGCATGTGCCAGGCTGTGGGAATGATTGGCACGGTGACTGCTTTAATCTTTCTCAGAGGCTGGCTTGGCGCCAGAGGGAGCTGGTCAATAGTAAAACCCATGAGTTCACACACACTCATACAACTACAGTTATATCAAGTAACTGTAATTTTCATGCCAATTGGATAATTGTATCTTTTATCTGTATTAAAGGGGGCACTATTGTGTCCAGTGACCATGAACTTTTCTTCTTTGCTCTATTCACATCTGGATTCTGCACCAGTGGTTACATTTTGAGCTCTCTAAGTCAATGCCTGTGGCTGTGATAAGTCATCAAAGAAACAGGAAATTAAGGCAAGTTTATTTGTATAGTACAATTTGTACACAAAGTAATGTACAGTAATGTACAGATAAACAGCACCATTTTGACCTGGATTTAATTTGTGAAATTAGAGGCCTGTCTCACATCTTCAGGAGGACTGCTCCAAGTTTTAGCTGCTCAAAACTGAAATGCTAGGCTTTGGTGCTAGGCCACGGAGACACTTGTACACAAGCAGAGCTGTTTTAAAGTCTATTCTTTGAGCAACAGGAAGCCAGTTCAGATACCTGAGCACAGGACTTATGTGTTCATACTTCCTGGTTCTAGTCAGGACCTGTGCAGCAGGTTTCAGTATGTACTGCAGCTCATTTATGACTGTTGACACTTTCTCTATGTTTCTGTTGGCCAAAGACTATGACTTCAGTCTTAGTTTAGCTGGAGAATGTTGTTTTGCATCTACACACTGATCTGTTGGATGCAGTGGCAGAGTGAATTCACTTGTCCATATTCACCTGCTGCTAGTGAGACAAAGATGTGAGTATCATCTGCATAGTTGTCGTAAGACACATACTAACGGGTCTAACGGCAGCATGTGGAGATTGAACAACAGGGGTCCCAGGATTGACCCCTGGGGAACCCCAGAGGTCAGAAACATTTTATCTGAGACACATTTTCCAATTTCACCAAAGTATTCCCTGTCTTCTAGATAGGACTTGAACCAATTTAGTGCAGTACCAGAAATGCCCACCCAGTCCTCTAGTCTCTGTAAGAGGATGCCACGATCACCAATGTCAAAGGCAGCACTCAGATCTTACGGGATTAAAACGGAGACTTTGCCTGCATCAGTGTCTGTGTGTCTCAGTGCTGTGGTGGGGTCTAAAACCTGACTGGAAAACATCAAAGGAGTTGTTCATTTGGAGAAAGTTAATAAGCTTTTGGTTAACAACTTTTTCAAGAACTTTGCCAAAAAATGACAGATTTGAGATGGGGGTGAGTAATTGTTCAGCATTGTGGCATCAAGACTGCTCTTCTTTAGGATAGGCTTGATAACCACAGTTTTCAAAGCTCTTGGGAATGTTCCAGATATGTATGACATGTTAACTATGCAAGTGAGTGGTGATAGCAAACTGTTGAGCACAGACTTTAGAAATCTAGTGGGTAACACATCGAGGCAGCATGTAGATGAACTCAGGCTGGTGACGATCTCTTGGACAGTTTTGTCAGTTACAGGTGCAAAATGAATCAGCTCTCTAGGTAGCTACATGGGTGTTTTTTGCATTGTGGAATTGATGGATTTTTTTTCATTTTAACCTTGTCATTAAAGAACACTGCAAACACATTTCACTTCGATGTGGAAATTGTGGAAAACGGCAGCAGAACCGGAACACCGTTTTCTATGTCCTGACCGAGCCATCATTCCCCCATGGCGCTTTCTGCTCATCTTCAACCATTTTAACCTTCAATGGCAATGGTGTCCAGAACGTTCAAAACACTCAAAGTCACATAGTTCAACAAATCATCAACATTAGAACTGGGGGCATTTTCAAAGTGTATCATTTCCATGAACAGTCCACCTGTTGTATCATTGATGTGTCATCTTCAAACAGCTGCAGGACCAGTCGCTGGTTTGGGAATAACAGACAGCTCAAAGAAGACAAAGACATGATCAGACAGAGCAACATCCACCACACTGACATTTGATATATTTATTCCTTTTTTTATGAGCAGGTACAGAGTGTGCCCTCTGGGTCAGCTCGCTGACATGCTGAGTCAGACCAAAGGTTTCAAGGACAGAACTGAGCTCTTACACATTTCTGTCAAACACATCCACATGCACATTAAAATCACCTGTAATGCCATCCATCCATTTTCTTCCGCTTATCCGATGCCGGGTCGCGGGGGCAACAGTCTAAGCAAGGACTCCCAGACTTCCCTCACCCCAGACACATCACCTGTAATGACTCTCTGTAAAATCATCAATAAAACTTAGACAGTGCTGGGGAGTTTGGTATATAACTAATTAGAGTATTCAGGGTGATTGTTTTGCTCCATTTTAAAGGAAAGGAAGGATCATGGGTGAAGGTGGGGAGGAAAAGGAGAGTGAAGAGTTCCTAGAGGGAGTAGATGTAGCAAAGAAACCTCTGATGGGGCTGTCACAGACACGTTCAAAGCCAATGACGAGGGCCACGGGGGAAGGTATGCTGGTGATGAATCCTTCACTTGTGAAGGTGGTGGTGGTGCTGCTGACTTGTTCTCTGGGAGAGGTGCTGCTGAATCCCTCGCTGGGGGTGATGATTGTGGTGCTGGTGACGACTCACTTGATAGGGGAGATAGTTACGGTGCTAGTGATAACTCCCTTGCTGGGGGAGATGGTTGTGGTTGTTGTGGTGTTGCTTATGATGCTGACACATTGGCTCAGTGTCTGGCTGGTACAGCAAGAATACTTCTCTCATTCCTCTTTTCTGATACTGGCCCAGGACACTGTCCAGGCCAGTGCCTCAGAGAGTGGAGGAGCACTCTCACTCCACCTCTGCTCAGGTGTTCCCTTGAACAGGTCTTCTAGGACCAGATTTCATCAAATTGGCAATGAAATTCAATCTACTATGGCTGACTTCCTGTTCATCATAGGACAGTGTGCCAATTCAGTTTTTGGCTTGTCTCATTGAGCTCTATCACAGTTTCGAATTTCATCCATTCTTCTCATCATTCATTCTTCTCTGCCATAGAGGTCCAACTCTCCATGGCATTGTTAAGTAATTTTGTGTGTACAGTATTATGCTACAGACTTAATTTTTAACTACGTTTCACAGCGCAGTTCACTTTAAATAGGCGGTTTTCAATGTGGGATGACTTGCTGAAAGCGATCAGAAAACATGGGAAGTCATGACAATTATTTGAATCTGATTGGTCAAAGCATCACAACAGTGGAATAAGACAAAAAATCTAAGCTGAGAGAAAAGCACAGACATCTTCTCTGTCCCTCTGCATATACACAGTTACATTCATCATCTGATTTTGATTGTGGTCCATCTCATTACTCACATCAAATTGTGCAGTTTGGTTAGTAATAATAAAGAGCACTGGGTCCATTCTCGACTCAGTTTTGAATCGGTATATAACAAGAGAGACTTCTTTCATTGCAGCTGAGTGCACATTTTGGCCTTCTTGCTATTTTCAAGCAGTTTTCTGTATTTGGACAAAAACATTTGACAATATTCACTGTCCGGCAAAAAAAAAAAAAAAAAAAGTTACCATAAAAAAAAAGTCACACGCTCTAATGTTTCACTGGAATGCCTTTAGCTTTGATTACGGCACACATTTGCTATAGCATTGTTTTGATAAGCTTCTGCAATGTCACAAGATTTATTTCTATCCAGTGTTAAATGTAAAATTTTTCACCAAGATCTTGTATTGATGATAGTAGAGTCTGACCGCTGCGCAAAGCCTTCTCCAGCACATCCCAAAGATTCTCAATGGGGTTAAGGTCTGGACTTTGTGGTGGCCAATCCATGTGTGAAAATGATGTCTCATGCTCCCTGAACTACTCTTTCACAATTTGAGCCTGATGAATCCTGGCATTGTCATCTTGGAATATCCCTGTGCCATCAGGGAAGAAAAAATCCATTGATGGAATAACCTGGTCATTCAGTAAATTCAGGTAGTAGCTGACCTCATTCTTTGAGCTGAACCTAGACCTGACCGGCTGCAGCAACCCCAGATGATTTGTTTAGTTAAATCCAGGTGGTGACTTTTTTTTTTTTTGCCCAGGCAGTGTATTGCTATTATAAAAATATGACATTTATAAAACTTT
This sequence comes from Periophthalmus modestus, assembly GCA_019594935.1. Lineage (NCBI taxonomy): Eukaryota > Metazoa > Chordata > Actinopteri > Gobiiformes > Gobiidae > Periophthalmus > Periophthalmus modestus. The sequence continues at coordinate 34,232,547 of JAIEZT010000054.1, read as the reverse complement.
AAGTAATGGATACTGTATTCCAATTTCAGACTTGTGATTGATGTTCAAAAAGAGTTTAGGTCTAAACGTCTTTTCCAAATACCCAAAGCAGTATGCAGTGTTGTTGTAGCATGGATCAAACTGTGAAATTATAGTTTAGTGGGTAAGCGCCCAAAATATTACAATCTATATTAGTTCATAATTCACCAATAAACAGAGTATTACCGTACATTTGTGGAAAGCTGTAGTGTGTAGTGACTTTTATGCGTAGGCAAACAGACTTGGGGTACACATCAATATTCAGTCTGTAACAATTTAATAACACCACTTTTTATACAAACTACATTGGAAATTAGTATATTTATTTTTACGGGCGTTGCATGCATATATACTGAGCTATCTGAAGTCAAATTAGAGAAGCCTAGATCTATATTTTATTAAGATTTTGGACTGAATGTGGCATCCTGTTTGTACAAACAGGGCTAGTCAGTGGGCTATTTGTTTCTTAATAAATTTATTCTATTCTTCTCTTCTGAAGGCTCATTTATGCAGCTCAGCCTTCAGTACTATTGTTATACACAAACTCGCCCTGGAACCAGTTCACTATTAGATTAAATGACTGTCTGTATTACTAACATCTAATTACTAGAAATGTTAAGCTAAAGGACAGTTATTTTTAGACATTTGTGTTGAAAGTTGGTGCCGTTGTCATCACCTGCTGCACATACACACTAGAAATCTCATCAGATGTCCAATTCATCAAGATTCTTTCATGTTCAGAGTGTGGTGCAGCATGGCCACCGTAGCCCAGGACAACCACACAAGTGGCCAGTAGGGTGTACTAAAGGACACAGTGACTTTAACCCTGCTTCAAACAGGCACAAGTGAAAGGAAAATATGTGGACGTATTTCGGAACTATTTAATTCTACTTTTGACACGTGATGATTTTCGATTTTATTGGACAAGCATTGATTGCCTTGATTGTCCTGGCAGCAGACCACTAGTGGAAAAGTTATTACGTTTGTGGGACATGTTTGCACCCACAAGCATAATAAACTCCCACAAATGTAATAGGCACTAGATTTGTAACAAAGTAACTGGAGAGGGGCATTGTTCCTGATTAGTTTCTTCTTATCATTTCCCCCCAAAAAATCACTG